>OU744337.1:66071442-67506110 GCA_916610165.2 Gymnosoma rotundatum | reverse complement strand
CTTTCAGAATGTGTAAGCTTAATTTAGAAATATATCATAGTTTTCAAGTAAAAGCCACTTTCATGCCACTTTCATGTCATTTTTACAGAAATCAGTTTCCTGATAAATTTTCAACACCAACGCAGATATCTCTGGAACCACTGCATAGATTTTCTTACAGCCTAGCGCATTTTGTTCGTCTAATATCCCTCTTTCAGAATGTGTAAGCTTAAATTAGAAATATATTACAGTTTTCCAGTAAAAGCTACTTTAATGTAATTTATAAAAAGAAATCAATTTCCTGATAAATTTTCAACACCAACGCATGTATCTCTGGAACCACTGCATAGATTTTCTTACAGGCCTAGCTCATTTTGTTCGTCTAATATCCCTCTTTCAGAATGTGTAAGCTTAATTTAGAAATATATTATAGTTTTCAAGTAAACCCCACTTTCATGTCATTTTTACAGAAATCAGTTTCCTGATAACTTTTCAACACTAATGCAGATATCTCTGGAACCACAGCATAGATTTTCTTATAGCCTAGCAAATTTTGTTCGCTTAATATCCCTCTTTCAGAATGTGTAAACTTAATTTATAAATATATTACAGTTTTCAAGTAAAAGCCACTTTATTGTCGTTTTTGCAGAAATCAGTTTCCTGATAACTTTTCAACACCAACGCAGATATCTCTGGAAACACTGCATAGGTTTTCTTACAGCCTAGCGCATTTTTTCGTCTAATATCCCTCTTTCAGAATGTGTAAGCTTTATTTAGAAATATATTACAGTTTTCAAGTAAAAGCCAATTTCATGTAATTTTTACAGAAATCACGTAGATATTTCTGAAACCAATGTATAGATTTTCTTACAGCCTAGCGCATTTGGATCGTCTAATATCCCTCTTTCAGAATGTGTATGCTTAATTTATAAATATATCATAGTTTTCTATTTAGAAGTAGTTTTGAGTTACCAAGTAAAAGCCATGATAACTTTTCAAAACAATCGCAGATATCTCTGTAACCACTGCATGGATTTTCTTATAACATACTGTGTTTGTGCGTCTAATACCTCTCTTTTAGAATGTGTAAGATAAATTTAGAAGTAGTTTAAGTTACCAAGTAAAAGCCATGATAACTTTTAAAAACAAAAGCAGATCTCCCTGGAACCACTGCAAGGATTTTCTTACAACCTACTGCATTTTGTTAGTCTAATATCCCTCTTTCAGAATGTGTATGGTTTATTTAGAAATTATTTTAAGTTTCCAAGTAAAAGCCATGATAACTTCTCAAAACAAAAGCAGATATCTCTGTAACCACTGCATAGATTTTCCTACAACCTACTGCATTTTGTTCGTCTAATATCCATCTTTCAGAATATGTATGCTTAATTTAGAAATATGTCATAGTTTTCAAGTAAAAGCCACTTTCAGTTTATTTTTACAGAAATCAGTTTCCTGATAACTTTTCAACACCAACGCAGATACCTCTGGAACCACTGCATACATTTTCTAATAGCTTAGCGTGTTTGTTCGTCTAATATCCCTCTTTCAGAATGTGTAAGCTCAATTTAGAAATATATCATAGTTTTCAAGTAAAAGCCACTTTCATTCTACTTTCATGTCATTTTTACAGAAATCAGTTTCCAGTAACTTTTCAACACCAACGCAGATATCTCTGGAACCACTGAATAGATTTTTTTACAGTCTAGCGCATTTTGTTAGTCTGATATCCCTCTTTCAGAATGTGTAAGTTAATTTAGAAATATATTACAATTTTCAAGTAAAAGCCACTTTCATGTCATTTTTACAGAAATCAGTTTCCTGATAACTTTTCAACACCAACTTAGATATCTCTGGAACCACTGTATAGATTTTCTTACAGCCTATCGCATTTTGTTCGTCTAATATCCCTCTTTCAGAATGTGTAAGCTTAATTTATAAATATATTACAGTTTTCAATTAAAAGCCACTTTCATGCCACTTTCATGTCATTTTTACAGAAATCAGTTTCCTGATAACTTTTCACCACCAACGCAGATATCTCTGGAACCACTGCATAGATTTTCTTCCCAATATCCCTCTTTCATAATGTGTAAGCTAGATTTAGAATATCATAGTTTTCAATTAAAAGCCACATTCATGTCATTTTTACAAAAATCAGTTTCCTGATAACTTTTCAACACCAACTTAGATATCTCTGGAACCACTGCATAGATTTTCTTACAGCCTATCGCATTTTGTTCGTCTAATATCCCTCTTTCAGAATGTGTAAGCTCAATTTAGAAATATATCATCGTTTTCAAGTAAAAGCCACTTTCATTCTACTTTCATGTCATTTTTACAGAAATCAGTTTCCTGTAACTTTTCAACACCAACGCAGATATCTCTGGAACCACTGCATCGATTTTCTTACAGCCTAGTGCATTCTGTTCGGTTAATATCCCTCTTTCAGAATGTGTAAGCTTAATTAAGAAATATATTACAGTTTTCAAGTAAAAGCCACTTGCATGACATTTTTACAGAAATCAGTTTCCTGATAACTTTTCAACACCAACGCAGATATCTCTGGAACCACTGCATAGATTTTCTTACAGCCTAGCGCATTTTCTTCGTCTGATATCCCTCTTTCAGAATGTGTAAGCTTAATTTAGAAATATATCATAGTTTTCAAGTAAAAGCCACTTTCATGCCACTTTCATGTCATTTTTACAGAAATTAGTTTCCTGATAAATTTTTCTTACAGCCTAGCGCATTTTCTTCGTCTGATATCCCTCTTTTAGAATGTGTAAGCTTAATTTAGAAATATATCATAGTTTTCAAGTAAAAGCCACTTTCATGCCACTTTCATGTCATTTTTACAGAAATCAGTTTCCTGATAAATTTTCAACACCAACGCAGATACCTCTGGAACCACTGCATAGATTTTCTTACAGCCTAGCGCATTTTGTTCGTCTAATATCCCTCTTTCAGAATGTGTAAGCTTAAATTAGAAATATATTACAGTTTTCCAGTAAAAGCTACTTTAATGTAATTTATAAAAAGAAATCAATTTCCTGATAACTTTTCAACACCAACGCAGATATCTCTGGAACCACTGCATAGATTGTCTTACAGCCTAGCGCATTTTGTTCGTATACTATCCCTCTTTCAGAATGTGTAATCTTAATTTAGAAATATATTACAGTTTTCAAGTAAAAGCCACTTTCATGTCATTTTTACAGAAATCAGTTTCGTGATAACTTTTCAACACCAACGCAGATATCTCTGGAACCACTGCATCGATTTTCTTACAGCCAAGCGCATTTTGTTCGCTTAATATTCCTCTTTCAGAACGTGTAAGCTTAATTTAGAAATATATCATAGTTTTCAATTAAAAGCCACTTTCATGTCATTTTTAAAGAAATCAGTTTCCTGATAACTTTTCAACACCAACGCAGATATCTCTGGAACCACTGCATAGATTTTCTTACAGCCTAGCGCATTTTGTTTGTCTAATATTCCTCTTTCAGAATGTGTAAGCTTAATTTTGAAATATATTACAGTTTTCAAGTAAAAGCCACTTTCATGTCATTTTTACAGAAATCAGTTTCCTGATAACTTTTCAACACCAACACAGATATCTCTGGAACCACTACATAGATTTTTTTACAACCTAGCGCATTTCGTTTGTCTAATATCCCTCTTTCAGAATATGTAAGCTTAAATTAGAAATATATCATAGTTTTCAATTAAAAGCCACTTTCAGAATGTGTAAGCTTAATTTAGAAATATATCATAGTTTTCAAGTAAAAGCCACTTTCATGCCACTTTCATGTCATTTTTACAGAAATCAGTTTCCTGATAAATTTTCAACACCAACGCAGATACCTCTGGAACCACTGCATAGATTTTCTTACAGCCTAGCGCATTTTGTTCGTCTAATATCCCTCTTTCAGAATGTGTAAGCTTAAATTAGAAATATATTACAGTTTTCCAGTAAAAGCTACTTTAATGTAATTTATAAAAAGAAATCAATTTCCTGATAAATTTTCAACACCAACGCATGTATCTCTGGAACCACTGCATAGATTTTCTTACAGCCTAGCTCATTTTGTTCGTCTAATATCCCTCTTTCAGAATGTGTAAGCTTAATTTAGAAATATATTATAGTTTTCAAGTAAACCCCACTTTCATGTCATTTTTACAGAAATCAGTTTCCTGATAACTTTTCAACACTAATGCAGATATCTCTGGAACCACAGCATAGATTTTCTTATAGCCTAGCAAATTTTGTTCGCTTAATATCCCTCTTTCAGAATGTGTAAACTTAATTTATAAATATATTACAGTTTTCAAGTAAAAGCCACTTTATTGTCGTTTTTGCAGAAATCAGTTTCCTGATAACTTTTCAACACCAACGCAGATATCTCTGGAAACACTGCATAGGTTTTCTTACAGCCTAGCGCATTTTTTCGTCTAATATCCCTCTTTCAGAATGTGTAAGCTTTATTTAGAAATATATTACAGTTTTCAAGTAAAAGCCAATTTCATGTAATTTTTACAGAAATCACGTAGATATTTCTGAAACCAATGTATAGATTTTCTTACAGCCTAGCGCATTTGGATCGTCTAATATCCCTCTTTCAGAATGTGTATGCTTAATTTATAAATATATCATAGTTTTCTATTTAGAAGTAGTTTTGAGTTACCAAGTAAAAGCCATGATAACTTTTCAAAACAATCGCAGATATCTCTGTAACCACTGCATGGATTTTCTTATAACATACTGTGTTTGTGCGTCTAATACCTCTCTTTTAGAATGTGTAAGATAAATTTAGAAGTAGTTTAAGTTACCAAGTAAAAGCCATGATAACTTTTAAAAACAAAAGCAGATCTCCCTGGAACCACTGCAAGGATTTTCTTACAACCTACTGCATTTTGTTAGTCTAATATCCCTCTTTCAGAATGTGTATGGTTTATTTAGAAATTATTTTAAGTTTCCAAGTAAAAGCCATGATAACTTCTCAAAACAAAAGCAGATATCTCTGTAACCACTGCATAGATTTTCCTACAACCTACTGCATTTTGTTCGTCTAATATCCATCTTTCAGAATATGTATGCTTAATTTAGAAATATGTCATAGTTTTCAAGTAAAAGCCACTTTCAGTTTATTTTTACAGAAATCAGTTTCCTGATAACTTTTCAACACCAACGCAGATACCTCTGGAACCACTGCATACATTTTCTAATAGCTTAGCGTGTTTGTTCGTCTAATATCCCTCTTTCAGAATGTGTAAGCTCAATTTAGAAATATATCATAGTTTTCAAGTAAAAGCCACTTTCATTCTACTTTCATGTCATTTTTACAGAAATCAGTTTCCAGTAACTTTTCAACACCAACGCAGATATCTCTGGAACCACTGAATAGATTTTTTTACAGTCTAGCGCATTTTGTTAGTCTGATATCCCTCTTTCAGAATGTGTAAGTTAATTTAGAAATATATTACAATTTTCAAGTAAAAGCCACTTTCATGTCATTTTTACAGAAATCAGTTTCCTGATAACTTTTCAACACCAACTTAGATATCTCTGGAACCACTGTATAGATTTTCTTACAGCCTATCGCATTTTGTTCGTCTAATATCCCTCTTTCAGAATGTGTAAGCTTAATTTATAAATATATTACAGTTTTCAATTAAAAGCCACTTTCATGCCACTTTCATGTCATTTTTACAGAAATCAGTTTCCTGATAACTTTTCACCACCAACGCAGATATCTCTGGAACCACTGCATAGATTTTCTTTCCAATATCCCTCTTTCATAATGTGTAAGCTAGATTTAGAATATCATAGTTTTCAATTAAAAGCCACATTCATGTCATTTTTACAAAAATCAGTTTCCTGATAACTTTTCAACACCAACTTAGATATCTCTGGAACCACTGCATAGATTTTCTTACAGCCTATCGCATTTTGTTCGTCTAATATCCCTCTTTCAGAATGTGTAAGCTCAATTTAGAAATATATCATCGTTTTCAAGTAAAAGCCACTTTCATTCTACTTTCATGTCATTTTTACAGAAATCAGTTTCCTGTAACTTTTCAACACCAACGCAGATATCTCTGGAACCACTGCATCGATTTTCTTACAGCCTAGTGCATTCTGTTCGGTTAATATCCCTCTTTCAGAATGTGTAAGCTTAATTAAGAAATATATTACAGTTTTCAAGTAAAAGCCACTTGCATGTCATTTTTACAGAAATCAGTTTCCTGATAACTTTTCAACACCAACGCAGATATCTCTGGAACCACTACATAGATTTTCTTACAGCCTAGCGCATTTTCTTCGTCTGATATCCCTCTTTCAGAATGTGTAAGCTTAATTTAGAAATATATCATAGTTTTCAAGTAAAAGCCACTTTCATGCCACTTTCATGTCATTTTTACAGAAATTAGTTTCCTGATAAATTTTTCTTACAGCCTAGCGCATTTTCTTCGTCTGATATCCCTCTTTTAGAATGTGTAAGCTTAATTTAGAAATATATCATAGTTTTCAAGTAAAAGCCACTTTCATGCCACTTTCATGTCATTTTTACAGAAATCAGTTTCCTGATAAATTTTCAACACCAACGCAGATACCTCTGGAACCACTGCATAGATTTTCTTACAGCCTAGCGCATTTTGTTCGTCTAATATCCCTCTTTCAGAATGTGTAAGCTTAAATTAGAAATATATTACAGTTTTCCAGTAAAAGCTACTTTAATGTAATTTATAAAAAGAAATCAATTTCCTGATAACTTTTCAACACCAACGCAGATATCTCTGGAACCACTGCATAGATTGTCTTACAGCCTAGCGCATTTTGTTCGTATACTATCCCTCTTTCAGAATGTGTAATCTTAATTTAGAAATATATTACAGTTTTCAAGTAAAAGCCACTTTCATGTCATTTTTACAGAAATCAGTTTCGTGATAACTTTTCAACACCAACGCAGATATCTCTGGAACCACTGCATCGATTTTCTTACAGCCTAGCGCATTTTGTTCGCTTAATATTCCTCTTTCAGAACGTGTAAGCTTAATTTAGAAATATATCATAGTTTTCAATTAAAAGCCACTTTCATGTCATTTTTAAAGAAATCAGTTTCCTGATAACTTTTCAACACCAACGCAGATATCTCTGGAACCACTGCATAGATTTTCTTACAGCCTAGCGCATTTTGTTTGTCTAATATTCCTCTTTCAGAATGTGTAAGCTTAATTTTGAAATATATTACAGTTTTCAAGTAAAAGCCACTTTCATGTCATTTTTACAGAAATCAGTTTCCTGATAACTTTTCAACACCAACACAGATATCTCTGGAACCACTACATAGATTTTTTTACAACCTAGCGCATTTCGTTTGTCTAATATCCCTCTTTCAGAATATGTAAGCTTAAATTAGAAATATATCATAGTTTTCAATTAAAAGCCACTTTCATGTCATTTTTAAAGAAATCAGTTTCCTCACAACTTTTCAACACTAACGCAGATATCTCTGGAACCACTGCATAGATTTTCTTACAGCCTTATATCCCTCTTTCAGAATGTGTAAGCTTAATTTAGAAACATATTACAGTTTTCAGGTAAAAGCCACTTTCATGTCATTTTTACAGAAATCAGTTTCTTGATAACTTTTCAACACCTACGCAGATATCTCTGGAAGCTTTTGTTCGTCTGATATCCCTCTTTCAGAATGTGTAAACTTGATTTAGAAATATATCATAGTTTTCAATTAAAAGCCACTTTCATTTCATTTTTACAGAAATCAGTTTCCTGATAACTTTTCAACACCAACGCAGATATCTCTGGAACCACTGCATAGATTTTCTTACAGCCTAGCGCATTTTGTTCGTCTAATATCCCTCTTTCAGAATGTGTAAGCTTAATTTAGAAATATATTATAGTTTTCAAGTAAAAGCCGCTTTCATGCCACTTTCATGTCATTTATACAGAAATCAGTTCCCTGAAAAGTTTTTAACACCAACGCAGATATCTCTGGAACCACAGCATAGATTTTCTTACAGCCTAGCGCATGTTGTTCGTATGATATCCCTCTTTTAGAATGTGTAATTTTAATTTAGAAATACATTACAGTTTTCAATTAAAAGCCACTTTCATGTCATTTTTACAGAAATCAGTTTCCTGATAACTTTTCAACACCAACGCAGATATCTCTGGAACCACTGCATAGATTTTCTTACAGGCTAGCGCATTTTGTTCGTCTAATATCCCTCTTTCAGAATGTGTAAGCTTAATTTAGAAATATATTATAGTTTTCAAGTAAAAGCCACTTTCATGCCACTTTCATTTCATTTTTACAGAAATCAGTTTCCTGATAACATTTTAACTCCAACGCAGATATCTCTGGAACCACTGCATACATTTTCTAATAGCCTAGCGCATTTTGTTCGCATGATATCCCTCTTTCAGAATGTGTAATTTTAATTTAGAAATATGTTACAGTTTTCAATTAAAAGCCACTTTCATGTAATTTTTACAGAAATCAGTTTCCTGATAACTTTTCAACACTAACGCAGATATCTCTGGAACCACTGCATAGATTTTCTTACAGCCTAGCGCATTTTGTTCGTCTAATATCCCTCTTTCAGAATGTGTAAGCTTAATTTATAAATATATCATAGTTTTCAATTAAAAGCCACATTCATGTCATTTTTATAGAAATCAGTTTCCTGATAAATTTTCAACACAAACGCAGATACCTCTGGAACCACTGCATAGGTTTTCTTACAGCCTAGCGCATTTTGTTCGTCTAATATCCCTCTTTTAGAATGTGTAAGCTTAATTTATAAATATATTACAGTTTTCAATTAAAATCCACTTTCAAGCCACTTTCATGTCATTTTTACAGAAATCAGTTTCCTGATAACTTTTTAACACCAACGCAGATATCTCAGAACCACTGCATAGATTTTCTTACAGCTTAGCGCATTTTGTTCGTCTGATATCCCTCTTTCAGAATGTGTAAGCTTGATTTAGAAATATATCATAGTTTTCAATTAAAAGCCACTTTCATGTCATTTTTACAGAAATCAGTTTCTGATAACTTTTCAACACTAATGCAGATATCTCTGGAACCACTGCATAGATTTTCTTACAGCCTAGCGCATTTTGTTGGTCTGATATCCCTCTTTCAGAATGTGTAAGCTTAATTTAGAAATATATTACAATTTTCAAGTAAAAGCCACTTTCATGTCATTTTTACAGAAATCAGTTTCCTGATAACTTTTCAACACCAACGCAGATATATCTGGAACCACTGCATAGATTGTCTTACAGCCTAGCGCATTTTGTTCGTATACTATCCCTCTTTCAGAATGTGTAATAATAATTTAGAAATATATTACAGTTTTCAAGTAAAAGCCACTTTCATGTCATTTTTACAGAAATCAGTTTCGTGATAACTTTTCAACACCAACGCAGATATCTCTGGAACCACTGCATCGATTTTCTTACAGCCAAGCGCATTTTGTTTGTCTAATATCCCTCTTTCAGAATGTGTAAGCTTAATTTTGAAATATATTACAGTTTTCAATTAAAAGCCACTTTCATGTCATTTTTAAAGAAATCAGTTTCCTGATAACTTTTCAACACCAACGCAGATATCTCTGGAACCACTACATAGATTTTTTTACAGCCTAGCGCATTTCGTTCGTCTAATATCCGTCTTTCAGAATATGTAAGCTTAAATTAGAAATATATCATAGTTTTCAAGTAAAAGCCACTTTCATGTCATTTTTACAGTAATCAGTTTCTGATAAATTTTCAACACTAATGCAGATATCTCTGGAACCACTGCATAGATGTTCTTACATCCTAGCGCATTTTGTTGGTCTGATATCCCTCTTTCAGAATGTGTAAGCTTGATTTAGAAATATATCATAGTTTTCAATTAAAAGCCATTTTCATGTCATTTTTACAGTAATCAGTTTCTGATAAATTTTCAACACTAATGCAGATATCTCTGGAACCACTGCATAGATGTTCTTACATCCTAGCGCATTTTGTTGGTCTGATATCCCTCTTTCAGAATGTGTAAGCTTAATTTAGAAATATATTACAATTTTCAAGTAAAAGCCACTTTCATGTAATTTTTACAGAAATCAGTTTCCTGATAACTTTTCAACACCATCGCAGATATATCTGGTACCACTGCATAGATTTTCTTACAGCCTAGCGCATTTTGTTCGTCTGATATCCCTCTTTCAGAATGTGTAAGCTTGATTTAGAAATATATCATAGTTTTCAATTAAAAGCCATTTTCATGTCATTTTTACAGTAATCAGTTTCTGATAAATTTTCAACACTAATGCAGATATCTCTGGAACCACTGCATAGATGATCTTACATCCTAGCGCATTTTGTTGGTCTGATATCCCTCTTTCAGAATGTGTAAGCTTGATTTAGAAATATATCATAGTTTTCAATTAAAAGCCATTTTCATGTCATTTTTAAAGAAATCAGTTTCTTGATAACTTTTCAACACCTACGCAGATATCTCTGGAAGCTTTTGTTCGTCTGATATCCCTCTTTCAGAATGTGTAATAATAATTTAGAAATATATTACAGTTTTCAAGTAAAAGCCACTTTCATGTCATTTTTACAGAAATCAGTTTCGTGATAACTTTTTAACACCAACGCAGATATCTCTGGAACAACTGCATCGATTTTCTTACAGCCTAGCGCATTTTGTTCGTCTGATATCCCTCTTTCAGAATGTATAAGCTTGATTTAGAAATATATCATAGTTTTCAATTAAAAGCCATTTTCATGTCATTTTTACAGTAATCAGTTTCTGATAAATTTTCAACACTAATGCAGATATCTCTGGAACCACTGCATAGATGTTCTTACATCCTAGCGCATTTTGTTGGTCTGATATCCCTCTTTCAGAATGTGTAAGCTTAATTTAGAAATATATTACAATTTTCAAGTAAAAGCCACTTTCATGTAATTTTTACAGAAATCAGTTTCCTGATAACTTTTCAACACCATCGCAGATATATCTGGTACCACTGCATAGATTTTCTTTCTAATATCCCTCTTTCAGAATGTGTAAGCTTGATTTAGAATATCATAGTTTTCAATTAAAAGCCACATTCATGTCATTTTTACAGAAATCAGTTTCCTGATAACTTTTCAACACCAACTCAGATATCTCTGGAACCACTGCATAGATTTTCTTACAGCCTAGCGCATTTTGTTCGTCTAATATCCCTCTTTCAGAATGTGTAAGCTTGATTTAGAAATATATCATAGTTTTCAATTAAAAGCCACTTTCATGTCATTTTTACAGAAATCAGTTTCTGATAACTTTTCAACACTAATGCAGATATCTCTGGAACCACTGCATAGATGTTCTTACAGCCTAGCGCATTTTGTTCGTCTAATATCCCTCTTTCAGAATGTGTAAGCTTAATTTATAAATATATCATAGTTTTCAATTAAAAGCCACATTCATGTCATTTTTACAGAAATCAGATTCTTGATAAATTTTCAACACAAACGCAGATACCTCTGGAACCACTGCATAGATTTTCTTACAGCCTAGCGCATTTTGTTCGTCTAATATCCCTCTTTCAGAATGTGTAAGCTTAATTTATAAATATATTACAGTTTGCAATTAAAAGCCACTTTCATGCCACTTTCATGTCATTTTTACAGAAATCAGTTTCCTGATAACTTTTTAACACCAACGCAGATATCTCAGAACCACTGCATAGATTTTCTTACAGCCTAGCGCATTTTGTTCGTCTGATATCCCTCTTTCAGAATGTGTAAGCTTGATTTAGAAATATATCATTGTTTTCAATTAAAAGCCACTTTCATGTCATTTTTACAGAAATCAGTTTCTGATAACTTTTCAACACTAATGCAGATATCTCTGGAACCACTGCATAGATTTTCTTACAGCCTAGCGCATTTTGTTGGTCTGATATCCCTCTTTCAGAATGTGTAAGCTTAATTTAGAAATATATTACAATTTTCAAGTAAAAGCCACTTTCATGTCATTTTTACAGAAATCAGTTTCCTGGTAAATTTTCAACACCAACGCAGATATATCTGGAACCACTGCATTGATTTTCTTTCTAATATCCCTCTTTCAGAATGTGTAAGCTTGATTTAGAATATCATAGTTTTCAATTAAAAGCCACATTCATGTCATTTTGACAGAAATCAGTTTCCTGATAACTTTTCAACACCAACTCAGATATCTCTGGAACCACTGCATAGATTTTTTTACAGCCTAGCGCATTTTGTTCGTCTAATATCCCTCTTTCAGAATGTGTAAGCTCAATTTAGAAATATATCATCGTTTTCAAGTAAAAGCCACTTTCATTCTACTTTCATGTCATTTTTACAGAAATCAGTTTCCTGTAACTTTTCAACACCAACGCAGATATCTCTGGAACCACTGCATCGATTTTCTTACAGCCTAGCGCATTCTGTTCGCTTAATATCCCTCTTTCAGAATGTGTAAGCTTAATTTAGAAATATATCATAGTTTTCAAGTAAAAGCCAATTTCATGTAATTTTTACAGAAATCACGCAGATGTCTCTGAAACCGCTGCATAGATTTTCTTACAGCCTAGCGCATTTGGATCGTGTAATATCCCTCTTTCAGAATGTGTATGCTTAATTTATAAATATATCATAGTTTTCAATTTAGAAGTAGTTTTGAGTTACCAAGTAAAAGCCATGATAACTTTTCAAAACAATCGCAGATATCTCTGTAACCACTGCATGGATTTTCTTATAACATACTGTGTTTGTGCGTCTTATACCTCTCTTTTAGAATGTGTAAGATAAATTTAGAAGTAGTTTAAGTTACCAAGTAAAAGCCATGATAACTTTTAAAAACAAAAGCAGATCTCCCTGGAACCACTGCAAGGATTTTCTTACAACCTACTGCATTTTGTTTGTCTAATATCCCTCTTTCAGAATGTGTAAGCTTAATTTATAAATATATCATAGTTTTCAATTAAAAGCCACATTCATGTCATTTTTACAGAAATCAGATTCTTGATAAATTTTCAACACAAACGCAGATACCTCTGGAACCACTGCATAGATTTTCTTACAGCCTAGCGCATTTTGTTCGTCTAATATCCCTCTTTCAGAATGTGTAAGCTTAATTTATAAATATATTACAGTTTGCAATTAAAAGCCACTTTCATGCCACTTTCATGTCATTTTTACAGAAATCAGTTTCCTGATAACTTTTTAACACCAACGCAGATATCTCAGAACCACTGCATAGATTTTCTTACAGCCTAGCGCATTTTGTTCGTCTGATATCCCTCTTTCAGAATGTGTAAGCTTGATTTAGAAATATATCATTGTTTTCAATTAAAAGCCACTTTCATGTCATTTTTACAGAAATCAGTTTCTGATAACTTTTCAACACTAATGCAGATATCTCTGGAACCACTGCATAGATTTTCTTACAGCCTAGCGCATTTTGTTGGTCTGATATCCCTCTTTCAGAATGTGTAAGCTTAATTTAGAAATATATTACAATTTTCAAGTAAAAGCCACTTTCATGTCATTTTTACAGAAATCAGTTTCCTGGTAAATTTTCAACACCAACGCAGATATATCTGGAACCACTGCATTGATTTTCTTTCTAATATCCCTCTTTCAGAATGTGTAAGCTTGATTTAGAAATATATCATTGTTTTCAATTAAAAGCCACTTTCATGTCATTTTTACAGAAATCAGTTTCTGATAACTTTTCAACACTAATGCAGATATCTCTGGAACCACTGCATAGATTTTCTTACAGCCTAGCGCATTTTGTTGGTCTGATATCCCTCTTTCAGAATGTGTAAGCTTAATTTAGAAATATATTACAATTTTCAAGTAAAAGCCACTTTCATGTCATTTTTACAGAAATCAGTTTCCTGGTAAATTTTCAACACCAACGCAGATATATCTGGAACCACTGCATTGATTTTCTTTCTAATATCCGTCTTTCAGAATGTGTAAGCTTGATTTAGAATATCATAGTTTTCAATTAAAAGCCACATTCATGTCATTTTGACAGAAATCAGTTTCCTGATAACTTTTCAACACCAACTCAGATATCTCTGGAACCACTGCATAGATTTTTTTACAGCCTAGCGCATTTTGTTCGTCTAATATCCCTCTTTCAGAATGTGTAAGCTCAATTTAGAAATATATCATCGTTTTCAAGTAAAAGCCACTTTCATTCTACTTTCATGTCATTTTTACAGAAATCAGTTTCCTGTAACTTTTCAACACCAACGCAGATATCTCTGGAACCACTGCATCGATTTTCTTACAGCCTAGCGCATTCTGTTCGCTTAATATCCCTCTTTCAGAATGTGTAAGCTTAATTTAGAAATATATCATAGTTTTCAAGTAAAAGCCAATTTCATGTAATTTTTACAGAAATCACGCAGATGTCTCTGAAACCGCTGCATAGATTTTCTTACAGCCTAGCGCATTTGGATCGTGTAATATCCCTCTTTCAGAATGTGTATGCTTAATTTATAAATATATCATAGTTTTCAATTTAGAAGTAGTTTTGAGTTACCAAGTAAAAGCCATGATAACTTTTCAAAACAATCGCAGATATCTCTGTAACCACTGCATGGATTTTCTTATAACATACTGTGTTTGTGCGTCTTATACCTCTCTTTTAGAATGTGTAAGATAAATTTAGAAGTAGTTTAAGTTACCAAGTAAAAGCCATGATAACTTTTAAAAACAAAAGCAGATCTCCCTGGAACCACTGCAAGGATTTTCTTACAACCTACTGCATTTTGTTTGTCTAATATCCCTCTTTCAGAATGTGTATGCTTTATTTAGAAATAGTTTTAAGTTTCCAAGTAAAAGCCATAATAACTTCTCAAAACAAACGCAGATATCTCTGTAACCACTGCATAGATTTTCCTACAACCTACTGCATTTTGTTCGTCTAATATTCATCTTTCAGAATGTGTAAGCTTAATTTAGGAATATGTCATAGTTTTCAAGTAAAAGCCACTTTCAGTTCATTTTTACAAAAATCAGTTTCCTGATAACTT
The DNA here is from genome assembly GCA_916610165.2 of Gymnosoma rotundatum. Classification (NCBI taxonomy): domain Eukaryota; kingdom Metazoa; phylum Arthropoda; class Insecta; order Diptera; family Tachinidae; genus Gymnosoma; species Gymnosoma rotundatum. Next base: position 67,491,038 of record OU744337.1, on the reverse strand, counting down.
TTCAACACCAACGCAGATACCTCTGGAACCACTGCATACATTTTCTAATAGCTTAGCGCAGTTTGTTCGTCTAATATCCCTCTTTCAGAATGTGTAAGCTCAATTTAGAAATATATCATAGTTTTCAAGTAAAAGCCACTTTCATTCTACTTTCATGTCATTTTTACAGAAATCAGTTTCCAGTAACTTTTCAACACCAACGCAGATATCTCTGTAACCACTTAATAGATTTTCTTACAGTCTAGCGCATTTTGTTAGTCTGATATCCCTCTTTCAGAATGTGTAAGTTAATTTAGAAATATATTACAATTTTCAAGTAAAAGCCACTTTTATGTCATTTTTACAGAAATCAGTCTCCTGATAACTTTTCAACACCAACGCAGATATATCTGGAACCACTGCATAGATTTTCTTTCTAATATCCCTCTTTCATAATGTGTAAGCTAGATTTAGAATATCATAGTTTTCAATTAAAAGCCACATTCATGTCATTTTTAAAGAAATCAGTTTCCTGATAACTTTTCAACACCAACTTAGATATCTCTGGAACCACTGCATAGATTTTATTACAGCCTAAAGCATTTTGTTCGTCTAATATCCCTCTTTCAGAATGTGTAAGCTCAATTTAGAAATATATCATCGTTTTCAAGTAAAAGCCACTTTCATTCTACTTTCATGTCATTTTTACAGAAATCAGTTTCCTGATAACTTTTCAACACCAACGCAGATACCTCTGGAACCACTGCATACATTTTCTAATAGCTTAGCGCAGTTTGTTCATCTAATATCCCTCTTTCAGAATGTGTAAGCTCAATTTAGAAATATATTACAGTTTTCAAGTAAAAGCCACTTTCATGTCATTTTTACAGAAATCAGTTTCCTGATAACTTTTCAACATCAACGCAGATATCTCTGGAACCACTGCAGAGATTTTCTTACAGCCTAGCGCATTTTCTTCGTCTGATATCCCTCTTTCAGAATGTGTAAGCTTAATTTAGAAATTAGTGATCATGATAATGATCATGATAGTGATCATGATAATGATCATGATAATGTTCATGATAATGATAATGATTATGATAGTGATCATGATAGTGATCATGCTAATGATTATGATAATGATCATGATAATGATCATAATAATGATCATGATAATGATCATGATATTGATCACGATAATGATCATAATAATGTTCATGATCATGATAATGATTATGATAGTGATCATGACAATGATCATGATAATGATAATGATAGTGAATATGATAATGATAATTATCACGATCATTATCATAACCACTGTCATGATCATTATCAAAACCATGGTCATGATAATGATCATGATAATGATCATGATAATGATCACGATAATGATCATGATAATGATCACGATAATGATCATGATAATGATCACGATAATGATCATGATAATGATCACGATAATGATCATGATAATGATCACAATAATGATCATAATAATGATCATGATAATGATCATGATATTGATCACGATAATGATCATAATAATGTTCATGATCATGATAATGATTATGATAGTGATCATGACAATGATCATGATAATGATAATGATAGTGAATATGATAATGATAATTATCACGATCATTATCATGATCACTATCATGATCATAATCATTATCATGATCATAATAATGATCATGATCATGATAATGATCATCATAGTGATCATGAATATGATCATGATAGTGATCATGATAATGATAATGATAGTCATCATGATAATGATCATGATAGTCATCATGATAATGATCATAATCATGATAATGATCATAATAACGATCATGATAATGATCATGATAGTGATCATGCTAATGATTATGATAATGATCATGATAATGATCATAATAATGATCATGATAATGATCATGATATTGATCACGATAATGATCATAATAATGTTCATGATCATGATAATGATTATGATCATGACAATGATCATGATAATGATAATGATAGTGAATATGATAATGATAATTATCACGATCATTATCATAACCACTGTCATGATCATTATCAAAACCACTATCATGATAATTATTATGATCATAATCATTATCATGATCACTATCATGATCACTATCATGATCATTATCATGATCATTATCATATTCACTATCATGATCATTATCATGATCACTATCATGATCATTATCATGATCACTATCATGATCATATTCATGATCACTATGATGATCATTATCATGATCATGATCATTATTATGATCATGATAATGATTATGATCATGATAGTGATCATGATAATGATCGTGATAATTATCATTATCATATTCACTATCATTATCATTATCATGATCATTGTCATGATCACTATCATAATCATTATCATGATCATGAACATTATTATGATCATTATCGTGATCAATATCATGATCATTATCATGATCATTATTATGATCATTATTGTGATCATTATCATGATCATTATCGTGATCATTATCATGATCATTATCGTGATCATTATCATGATCATTATCGTGATCATTATCATGATCATTATCGTGATCATTATCATGATCATTATCATGATCATTATCATGACCATTATCATGATCATTATCATTATCACTATCATGATCATTATCATGAACATTATCATGATCATTATCATGATCACTATCATGATCATTATCATGATCACTATCATGATCATTATCATGATCATTATCATGATCATTAGCATGATCACTATCATGATCATTATCATTATCATTATCATGATCATTACCATGATCACTATCATGATCATTATCATGATCACTATCATGATCATTATCATGATCGTTATTATGATCATTATCATGATTATGATCATTATCATGATGACTATCATGATCATTATCATGATGACTATCATTATCACTATCATGATCATTATCATGAACATTATCATGATCATTATCATGATCACTATCATGATCATTATCATGATCACTATCATGATCATTATCATGATCATTATCATAATCATTAGCATGATCACTATCATGATCATTATCATTATCATGATCATTATCATGATCACTATCATGATCATTATCATGATCGCTATTATGATCATTATCATGATTATGATCATTATCATGATTATGATCATTATTATGATCATTATTAGGATCATGATCATTATCATGATCACTATCATGATCATTATCATGATCACTATCATGATCATTATCATGATCACTATCATGATCATTATCATGATCACTATCATGATCATTATCATGATCACTATCATGATCATTATCATGATCACTATCAAGATCATTATCATGATCACTATCATGATCATTATCATTATAATTATTATGATCATGATCATTATCATGATTACTATCATGATCATTATCATGATCACTATCATGATCATTATCATTATCATTATCATGATCACTATCATGATCACTATCATGATCATATTCATGATCACTATGATGATCATGATCATGATCATTATTATGATCATGATAATGATCATGCTATTGATCTTGATATTGATCATGATCTTGATTATGAAAATGATCATGATAGTGATCATGCTAATGATCATGATAATGATCATGTTAATGATTAATGATCATGATAATGATCATGATAGTGATCATGATAATGATCATGATAATGATCATGATAATGATCATGATAATGATCATGATAATGGTCATGATAATGATCATAATAATGATCATGATCATTATCATGATCATTAATCATTAACATGATCATTATCATGATCATTAGCATGATCACTATCATGATCATTTTCATAATCAAGATCATGATCAATATCAAGATCAATAGCATGATCATTATCATGATCATAATAATGATCATGATCATGATCATCATAGTGATCATGAATATGATCATGATAGTGATCATGATCATGATCATCATAGTGATCATGAATATGATCATGATAGTGATCATGATAATGATCATGATCTTGATTATGAAAATGATCATGATAGTGATCATGCTAATGATCATGATAATGATCATGTTAATGATTAATGATCATGATAATGATCATGATCATTATTATGATCATTATCATGACCATTATCATGATCATTATCATGATCATTATTATGATCATTATCATGATCATTATCATGATCACTATCATGATCATTATCATGATCATTAATCATTAACATGATCATTATCATGATCATTAGCATGATCACTATCATGATCATTTTCATAATCAAGATCATGATCAATATCAAGATCAATAGCATGATCATTATCATGATCATAATAATGATCATAATCATGATCATCATAGTGATCATGAATATGATCATGATAGTGATCATGATAGTGATCATGATAATGATCATGATAATGATCATGATAGTGATCATGATAATGATCATGATAGTAATCATGATAATGATCATGATCATAATAATTATAATGATAATGATCATGATAGTGATCATGATAATGATCTTGATAGTGATCATGATAATGATCATGATAGTGATCATGATAATGATCATGATAGTGATCATGATAATGATCATGATAGTGATCATGATAATGATCATGATAGTGATCATGATAATGATCATGATAGTGATCATGATAATGATCATGATCATAATAATGATCATGATAATGATCATAATCATGATAATGATCATAATCATGATAATGATCATAATAGCGATCATGATAATGATCATGATAGTGATCATGATAATGATCATGATAATGATAATGATCATGATAGTGATCATGCTAATGATTATGATAATGATCATGATAATGATCATGATAGTGATCATGATAATGATCATGATAGTGATCATGATAATGTTCATGATAATGATCATGATAGTGATAATGATAGTCATCATGATAATGATCATGATAATGATCATGATAATGATTATGATCTTGATTATGAAAATGATCATGATAGTGATCATGCTAATGATCATGATAATGATCATGATAATGATCATGATCATAATAATTATAATGATAATGATCATGATAGTGATCATGATAATGATCTTGATAGTGATCATGGTAATGATCATGATAATGATAATGATAATGATCATGATAGTGATCATGCTAATGATCATGATAATGATCATGATAATGATCATGATAATGGTCATGATTATGATCATTATCATGATCATTATTATGATCATGATCATTATCATGATCATTATTATGATCATTATCATGACCATTATCATGATCATTATCATGATCATTATCATGATCATTAGCATGATCACTATCATGATCATTATCATTATCATTATCATGATCATTACCATGATCACTATCAAGATCATTATCATGATCACTATCATGATCATTATCATTATAATTATTATGATCATGATCATTATCATGATTACTATCATGATCATTATCATGATCACTATCATGATCATTATCATGATCATTATCATGATCACTATCATGATCACTATCATGATCATATTCATGATCACTATGATGATCATGATCATGATCACTATGATGATCATGATCATGATCATTATTATGATCATGATAATGATCATGCTATTGATCTTGATATTGATCATGATCTTGATTATGAAAATGATCATGATAGTGATCATGCTAATGATCATGATAATGATCATGTTAATGATTAATGATCATGATAATGATCATGATAGTGATCATGATAATGATCATGATAATGATCATGATAATGATCATGATAATGATCATGATAATGGTCATGATAATGATCATAATAATGATCACGATAATGATCATGATCATAATAATGATCATGATAATGATCATAATCATGATAATGATCACGATAACGATCATGATAATGATCATGATAGAGATCATGATAATGATCATAATAATGATAATGATAATGATCATGATAGTGATCATGCTAGTGATCATGATAATGATCATGATAATGATCATGATATTGATCATGATAATGATCATAATAATGTTCATGATAATGATCATGATAATGATTATGATAGTGATCATGACAATGATCATGATAATGATAATGATAGTGAATGTGATAATGATCATTATCACGATCATTATCATGATCACTATCATGATCATTATCATTATCATGATCATTATCGTGATCACTATCATGATCATTATCATGATCGTTATTATGATCATTATCATGATCGTTATCGTGATCATTATCATGATTATGATCATTATCATGATCATTATTATGATCATTATCATGATCATTATTATGATCGTGATCATTATCATGATCACTATCATGATCATTATCATGATCATTATCATGATCATTATCATGATCACTATCATGATCATTATCATGATCATTATCATGATTATTATCATGATCATTATCATGATCATTATCATGATCGCTATCATGATCAGTATCATGATCATTAATCATTAACATGATCATTATCATGATCATTAATCATTAACATAATCATTATCATGATCATTAGCATGATCACTAACATGATCATTATCATTATCATGATCATTATTATGATCATGATCATTATCATGACCATTATCATGATCATTATCATGACCATTATCATGATCATTATCATGATCATTATCATGATCATTATCATGATCATTATTATGATCATTATCATACTCACTATCATGACCATTATCATGATAATTATTATGATCATTATCATGATCATTATCATGATCACTATCATGATCATTGTCATGATCATTATCATGATCACTATCCTGATCAATATCATGATCATTATTATGATCATGATCATTATCATGATCACTATCATGATCATTATCATGATCACTATCAAGATCATTATCATGATCACTATCATGATCATTATCATTATAATTATTATGATCATGATCATTATCATGATTACTATCATGATCATTATCATGATCATGATCATTATCATGATCATTATCATGATCACTATCATGATCATATTCATGATCACTATGATGATCATTATCATGATCATGATCATTATTATGATCATGATAATGATTATGATATTGATCTTGATATTGATCATGATAATGATTATGATCATGATAGTGATCATGATAATGATCGTGATAATGATCATTATCATATTCACTATCATTATCATTATCATGATCATTGTCATGATCACTATCATAATCGTTATCACGATCATTATCATGAACATTATTATGATCATTATCATGATCAATATCATGATCATTATCATGATCATTATCATGAGCATTATTATGATCATTATTGTGATCATTATCATGATCATTATCGTGATCATTATCATGATCATTATCGTGATCATTATCATGATCATTATGATCATGATAATGATCATGATATGATAATGATCATTATCATGATTACTATCATGATCATTATCATGATCACTATCATGATCATTATCATGATCATTATCATGATCACTATCATGATCATATTCATGATCACTATGATGATCATGATAATGATAATGATAATGATCATGATAGTGATCATGCTAGTGATCATGATAATGATCATGATAATGATCATGATATTGATCATGATAATGATCATAATAATGTTCATGATAATGATCATGATAATGATTATGATAGTGATCATGACAATGATCATGATAATGATAATGATAGTGAATGTGATAATGATCATTATCACGATCATTATCATGATCACTATCATGATCATTATCATTATCATGATCATTATCGTGATCACTATCATGATCATTATCATGATCGTTATTATGATCATTATCATGATCGTTATCGTGATCATTATCATGATTATGATCATTATCATGATCATTATTATGATCATTATCATGATCATTATTATGATCATTATCATGATCATTATTATGATCATTATCATGATCATTATTATGATCATGATCATTATCATGATCACTATCATGATCATTATCATGATCATTATCATGATCATTATCATGATCACTATCATGATCATTATCATGATCATTATCATGATTATTATCATGATCATTATCATGATCATTATCATGATCGCTATCATGATCAGTATCATGATCATTAATCATTAACATGATCATTATCATGATCATTAATCATTAACATAATCATTATCATGATCATTAGCATGATCACTATCATGATCATTATCATTATCATGATCATGATGATTATTATGATCATGATCATTATCATGACCATTATCATGATCATTATCATGATCATTATCATTATCATGATCATTATCATGATCATTATTATGATCATTATCATACTCACTATCATGACCATTATCATGATAATTATTATGATCATTATCATGATCATTATCATGATCACTATCATGATCATTGTCATGATCATTATCATGATCACTATCCTGATCAATATCATGATCATTATTATGATCATGATCATTATCATGATCACTATCATGATCATTATCATGATCACTATCATGATCATTATCATGATCACTATCAAGATCATTATCATGATCACTATCATGATCATTATCATTATAATTATTATGATCATGATCATTATCATGATTACTATCATGATCATTATCATGATCATTATCATGATCATTATCATGATCACTATCATGATCATATTCATGATCACTATGATGATCATTATCATGATCATGATCATTATTATGATCATGATAATGATCATGATATTGATCTTGATATTGATCATGATAATGATTATGATCATGATAGTGATCATGATAATGATCGTGATAATGATCATTATCATATTCACTATCATTATCATTATCATGATCATTGTCATGATCACTATCATAATCGTTATCACGATCATTATCATGAACATTATTATGATCATTATCATGATCAATATCATGATCATTATCATGATCATTATCATGAGCATTATTATGATCATTATTGTGATCATTATCATGATCATTATCGTGATCATTATCATGATCATTATCGTGATCATTATCATGATCATTATGATCATCATGTTAGTGATCATGATAGTGATCATGATAAAGATCATGATAATGATCATAATAGTGATCATGATAATGATCATGATAATGATAATGATCATGATAGTTATCATGATAATGATCATGATAGTGATCATGATAATGAGAATGATAATCATCATGATAATGATCATGATAATGATCATGATAGTGATCATGATAATGATCACGATAATGAAAATGATCATGATAATGATCATGGTAATGATCATGATAGTGATCGTGATATTGATCACGATCACGATAATGATCATGATAATGATCATGATAATGATCATGATATTGATAATGATCATGATAATGATCATGATAGTGATCATGATAATGTTCATGATATTGATCATGATAATGATCATGATCATAATAATGATCATAATAATGATCATGATAATGATCATGATATTGATCATGATATTGATCATGATAATGCTCATGATAATGATCATGATATTGATCATGATAATGAACATGATACTGATCATGATAATGATCATGATAGTGATCATGATAATGATCATGATAGTGAACATGATAATGATAATGATAGTGATCATGATAATGGTCATGATAGTGATCATGATAATGATCATGATAGTGATCATGATAATGATCATGATCATAATAATGATCACGATAATGATCATGATAGTGATCATGATAGTGATCATGATATTGATCGTGATAATGATCATGAGTGTGATCATGATAATGATCATGATAGTGATCATGATAATGATCATGATAGTGATCATGATAATGATCATGATATTGATCATGATAATGATCATGATCTTAAAAAAGATTATGATAATGATCATGATAGAGATCACGATAATGATCATGATAATGATAATGATAATAGTGATCATGATAGTGATCATGTTAGTGATCATGATAGTGATCATGATAAAGATCATGATAATGATCATGATAGTGATCATGATAATGATCATGATCATAATAATAATCATGATAATGACCATGATAGTGATCACGATAATGATCGTGATTATCATAATGATCATGATAATGATCATGATAATGATCATTATAATGATCATGATAGTGATCATGATAATGATCATGATAATGATCATAAGAGTGATCATGATATTGATCATGATCATAATAATGATCATGATAATGATAATGACCATGATAATGATCATGATAATGATCATGATAATGATCATGATAATGATCATGATAATGATCATGATAATGATCATGATAATGATCATGATAATGATCATGATAATGATCATTATAATGATCATGATAATGATCATTATAATGATCATGATAATGATCATGATAATGATCATGATAATGATCATTATAATGATCATGATAGTGATCATGATAATGATCATGGTAATGATCATGAGAGTGATCATGAGTGTGATCATGATAATGATCATGAGTGTGATCATGATAATGATCATGATATTGATCATGATAGTGATCATGATAATGATCATGATAATGATCATGATAATGATTATGATAATGATCATGATAATGATCATGATAATGATCATGATAATGATCATGATAGTGATCATGATAATGATCATGATAATGATCATGATAATGATTATGATAATGATAATGATCATGATAATGATAATGATAATGATAATGATCATGATAATGATCATGAGTGTGATCATGATAATGATCATGATATTGATCATGATAGTGATCATGATATTGATCATGATAATGATCATGATCTTAATAAAGATCATGATAATGATCATGATAGTGATAATGATAATGATCCTGATAATGATAATGATCATGATAGTTATCATGATAATGATCCTGATAATGATCATGATAGTTATCATGATAATGATCATGATAGTGATCATGATAATGATAATCATCATGATAATGATCATGATAATGATCATGATAGTGATCATGATAATGTTAATGATAATCATCATGATAATGATCATGATAATGATCATGATAATGATCTTGATAATGATCATGATAATAATCATGATATTGATCATGATAATGATAATGATCATGATATCGATAATGATCATGATAATGATTATGATAATGATCATGGTAATGATCATGGTAATGATCATGATAATGATCCTGATAATGATCATGATAATGATAGTGATCATGATAGTGATCATGATAATGATCATGATAATGATCATGTTAGTGATCCTGATAGTGATCATGTTAGTGATCCTGATAGTGATCATGATAAAGATCATGATAATGATCATGATAGTGATCATGATAATGATCATGATCATAATAATGATCATGATAATGACCATGATAGTGATCACGATAATGATCGTGATAATGATCATGAGTGTGATCATGATAGTGAGCATGATAATGATCATGATAATGATCATGATATTGATCATGATAATGATCATGATAGTGATCATGATAATGATCATGATAATGATCATGAGAGTGATCATGATAATGATCATGATAATGTTCATGAGAGTGATCATGATAATGTTCATGAGAGTGATCATTAAAGTGATCATGAGTGTGATCATGATAATGATCATGATAATTATCATGATCATGATAATGATTATGATAATGATAATGATCATGATAATGATCATGATAATGATCATGATATTGAACATGATAATGATCATGATAATGATAATGATAATCATCATGATAATGATCATGATATTGATCATGATAATGATAATGATCATGATCATGATATCGATAATGATAATGATCGTGATAATGATCATGGTAATGATCATGATAGTGATCATGATAATGATCATGATCATAATAATGATCATGATAATGACCATGATAGTGATCACGATAATGATCGTGATAATGATCATTAGTGTGATCATGATAGTGAGCATGATAATGATCATGATAATGATCATGATAATAATCATGATAATGATCATGATAATGATCATGATAATGATCATTATAATGATCATGATAATGATCATTATAATGATCATGATAATGATCATGATATTGATCATGATAATGATCCTGATAATGATCATGATAATGATAGTGATCATGATAGTGATCATGATAATGATCATGATAATGATCATGTTAGTGATCATGATAGTGATCATGATAAAGATCATGATAATGATCATGATAGTGATCATGATAATGATCATGATAATGACCATGATAGTGATCACGATAATGATCGTGATAATGATCATTAGTGTGATCATGATAGTGAGCATGATAATGATCATGATAATGATCATGATAATAATCATGATAATGATCATGATAATGATCATGATAATGATCATTATAATGATCATGATAATGATCATTATAATGATCATGATAATGATCATGATATTGATCATGATAATGATCATGATAGTGATCATGATAATGACCATGATAATGATCATGATATTGATCATGATAATGATCATGATAGTGATCATGATAATGATCATGATAATGATCATGAGAGTGATCATTATAGTGATCATGAGTGTGATCATGATAATGATCATGATAGTGATCATGATAATGATCATGATAATGATCATGATAGTGATCATGATAATGATCATGATAATGATCGTGATAGTGATCATGATAATGATAATGATAATGATCATGATATTGATCGTGAGAATGATCATGATAGTGATCATGATAATGATCATGATAATGATCATGAGAATGATCATGATAGTGATCATGATAATGATCATGATAATGATCATGATAGTGATCATGATAGTGATCATGATAATGATCATGATAGTGATCATGGTAATGATAGTGATCATGATATCGATAATGAAAATGATCATGATAATGATCATGGTAATGATCATGATAGTGACCGTGATAGTGATCACGATCACGATAATGATCATGATAATGATCACGATAGTGATCATGATAATGATCATGATATTGATCATGATAATGATCATGATAATGATCATGATAATGATCATGATATTGATAATGATCATGATAATGATCATGATAGTGATCATGATAATGATCATGATATTGATCATGATAATGATCATGATCATAATAATGATCATAATAATGATCATGATAATGATCATGATAATGATCATGATATTGATCATGATAGTGATCATGATAATGCTCATGATAATGATCATGATATTGATCATGATAATGAACATGATACTGATCATGATAATGATCACGATAGTGATCATGATAATGAACATGATACTGATCATGATAATGATCATGATAGTGATCATGATAATGATCATGATAGTGATCTTATAATGATCATGATAGTGATCATGATAGTGATCATGATAATGATCATGATAGTGATCATGATAATGATCATGATAGTGATCATGATAATGATCATGATAGTGATCATGATAATGATCATGATAGTGATCATGATAATGATCATGATAGTGATCATGATAATGATCATGATCATGATAGTGATCATGATAATGATCATGATCATAATAATGATCACGATAATGATCATGATAATGATCGTGATAATAATCATGATTGTGATCATGATAATGATCATGATAGTGATCATGATAATGATCGTGATAATGATCATGATATTGATCACGATAATGATCATGATAATGATCATGATAGTGATCATGATAATGATCATGATATTGATCATGATAATGATCATGATCTTAATAAAGATCATGATAATGATCATGATAGTGATCATGATAATGATCATGGTAATGATAATGATCATGATAGTTATCATGATAATGATAATGATCATGATAGTGATCATGATCATTATAATGATCATGATAATGACCATGATAGTGATCACGATAATGATCGTGATAATGATCATCAGTGTGACCATGATAGTGAGCATGATAATGATCATGATAATGATAATGATCATGATAATGATATTGATAATGATCATGATAATGATCATGATAGTGATCATGATAATGTTCATGATATTGATCATAATAATGATCATGATAATGATCATGATAATGATCATGATATTGATAATGATCATGATAATGATCATGATAGTGATCATGATAATGTTCATGATAATGATCATGATAGTGATCATGATAATGATCATGGTAATGATCATGAGAGTGATCATGAGTGTGATCATGATAATGATCATGAGTGTGATCATGATAATGATCATGATATTGATCATGATAGTGATCATGATAGTGATCATGATAATGATCATGATAATGATCATGATAGTGATCATGATAATGATCATGATAATGATCATGATAGTGATCATGATAATGATCATGATAATGATCATGATAGTGATCATGATAATGATAGTGATCATGATAATGATCATGATAGTGATCATGATAATGATAGTGATCATGATATCGATAATGAAAATGATCATGGTAATGATCATGATAGTGATCGTGATATTGATCACGATCACGATAATGATCATGATAATGATCACGATAGTGATCATGATGATCATGATATTGATCATGATAATGATCATGATAATGATCATGATATTGATAATGATCATGATAATGATCATGATAGTGATCATGATAATGTTCATGATATTGATCATGATAATGATCATGATCATAATAATGATCATAATAATGATCATGATAATGATCATGATATTGATCATGATAGCTTACAGAAATCACGCAGATATCTCTGAAACCGCTGCATAGATTTTCTTACAGCCTAGCGCATTTGGATCGTGTAATATCCCTCTTTCAGAATGTGTATGCTTAATTTATAAATATATCATAGTTTTCAATTTAGAAGTAGTTTTGAGTTACCAAGTAAAAGCCATGATAACTTTTCAAAACAATCGCAGATATCTCTGTAACCACTGCATGGATTTTCTTATAACATACTGTGTTTGTGCGTCTTATACCTCTCTTTTCGAATGTGTAAGATAAATTTAGAAGTAGTTTAAGTTACCAAGTAAAAGCCATGATAACTTTTAAAAACAAAAGCAGATCTCCCTGGAACCACTGCAAGGATTTTCTTACAACCTACTGCATTTTGTTTGTCTAATATCCCTCTTTCAGAATGTGTATGCTTTATTTAGAAATAGTTTTAAGTTTCCAAGTAAAAGCCATGATAACTTCTCAAAACAAACGCAGATATCTCTGTAACCACTGCATAGATTTTCCTACAACCTACTGCATTTTGTTCGTCTAATATCCATCTTTCAGAATGTGTAAGCTTAATTTAGGAATATGTCATTGTTTTCAAGTAAAAGCCACTTTCAGTTCATTTTTACAAAAATCAGTTTCCTGATAACTTTTCAACACCAGCGCAGATACCTCTGGAACCACTGCATACATTTTCTAACAGCTTAGCGCAGTTTGTTCGTCTAATATCCCTCTTTCAGAATGTGTAAGCTCAATTTAGAAATATATCATAGTTTTCAAGTAAAAGCCACTTTCATTCTACTTTCATGTCATTTTTACAGAAATCAGTTTCCAGTAACTTTTTAACACCAACGCAGATATCTCTGGAACCACTTAATAGATTTTCTTACAGTCTAGCGCATTTTGTTAGTCTGATATCCCTCTTTCAGAATGTGTAAGTTAATTTAGAAATATATTACAATTTTCAAGTAAAAGCCACTTTTATGTCATTTTTACAGAAATCAGTCTCCTGATAACTTTTCAACACCAACGCAGATATATCTGGAACCACTGCATAGATTTTCTTTCTAATATCCCTCTTTCATAATGTGTAAGCTAGATTTAGAATATCATAGTTTTCAATTAAAAGCCACATTCATGTCATTTTTAAAGAAATCAGTTTCCTGATAACTTTTCAACACCAACTTAGATATCTCTGGAACCACTGCATAGATTTTCTTACAGCCTATCGCATTTTGTTCGTCTAATATCCCTCTTTCAGAATGTGTAAGCTCAATTTAGAAATATATCATCGTTTTCAAGTAAAAGCCACTTTCATTCTACTTTCATGTCATTTTTACAGAAATCAGTTACCTGATAACTTTTCAACACCAACGCAGATACCTCTGGAACCACTGCATACATTTTCTAATAGCTTAGCGCAGTTTGTTCATCTAATATCCCTCTTTCAGAATGTGTAAGCTCAATTTAGAAATATATTACAGTTTTCAAGTAAAAGCCACTTTCATGTCATTTTTACAGAAATCAGTTTCCTGATAACTTTTCAACATCAACGCAGATATCTCTGGAACCACTGCATAGATTTTCTTACAGCCTAGCGCATTTTCTTCGTCTGATATCCCTCTTTCAGAATGTGTAAGCTTAATTTAGAAATAAATCACTATCATGATCATTATCATGATCACGGTCATGATCATTATCATAACCACTGTCATGATCATTATCAAAACCACTATCATGATAATTATTATGATCATTATCATAATCATTATCATGATCACTATCATGATCACTATCATGATCACTATCATGATCATTATCATGATCATTATCATATTCACTATCATGATCATTATCATGATCACTATCATGATCATTATCATGATCACTATCATGATCATATTCATGATCACTATGATGATCATTATTATGATCATGATAATGATCATGATATTGATCTTGATAATGATCATGATAGTCATTATCATGATCACTATCATGATCATTATCATGATCACTATCATGATCATTATCATGATCATTATCATAATCATTAGCATGATCACTATCATGATCATTATCATTATCATGATCATTATCATGATCACTATCATGATCATTATCATGATCGTTATTATGATCATTATCATTATCATGATCACTATCATTATCATGATCACTATCATGATCATTATCATGATCACTATCATGATCATTATCATGATCACTATCATGATCATTATCATGATCACTATCAAGATCATTATCATGATCACTATCATGATCATTATCATTATAATTATTATGATCATGATCATTATCATGATTACTATCATGATCATTATCATGATCACTATCATGATCATTATCATGATCATCATCATGATCACTATCATGATCACTATCATGATCATATTCATGATCACTATGATGATCATGATCATGATCATTATTATGATCATGATAATGATCATGCTATTGATCTTGATATTGATCATGATAATGATAATGATCATGATAGTGATCATGATAATGATTATGAAAATGATCATGATAGTGATCATGCTAATGATCATGATAATGATCATGTTAATGATTAATGATCATGATAATGATCATGATAGTGATCATGATAATGATCATGATAATGATCATGATAATGATCATGATAATGATCATGATAATGGTCATGATAATGATCATGATAGTGATCATGATAATGATCATGATCATAATAATGATCATGATAATGATCATAATCATGATAATGATCACGATAACGATCATGATAATGATCATGATAGAGATCATGATAATGATCATGATAATGATAATGATAATGATCATGATAGTGATCATGCTAGTGATCATGATAATGATCATGATAATGATCATGATATTGATCATGATAATGATCATAATAATGTTCATGATAATGATCATGATAATGATTATGATAGTGATCATGACAATGATCATGATATTAATAATGATAGTGAATATGATAATGATCATTATCACGATCATTATCATGATCACTATCATGATCATAATCATTAGGATGATCATTATCATGATCATTAGCATGATCACTATCATGATCATTATCATTATCATGATCATTATCATGATCACTATCATGATCATTATCATGATCGTTATTATGATCATTATCATGATCGTTATCGTGATCATTATCATGATCATATTTATGATCATTATCATGATCATTATTATGATCATGATCATTATCATGATCACTATCACTATCATGATCATTATCATGATCATTATTATGATCATTATCATGATCACTATCATGATCATTATCATGATCATTATCATGATTATTATCATGATCATTATCATGATCATTATCATGATCGCTATCATGATCAGTATCATGATCATAAATCAGTAACATGATCATTATCATGATCATTAATCATTAATATAATCATTATCATGATCATTAGCATGATCACTATCATGATCATTATCATTATCATGATCATTATCATGATCATTATTATGATCATGATCATTATCATGACCATTATCATGATCATTATCATGACCATTATCATGATCATTATCATGACCATTATCATGATCATTATCATGATCATTATCATTATCATGATCATTATCATGATCATTATTATGATCATTATCATAATCACTATCATGACCACTATCATGATAATTATTATGATCATTATCATGATCATTATCATGATCACTATCATGATCATTATCATGATCACTATCATGATCATTGTCATGATCATTATCATGATCACTATCCTGATCAATGTCATGATCATTATTATGATCATGATCATTATCATGATCACTATCATGATCACTATCATGATCATTATCATGATCACTATCAAGATCATTATCATGATCACTATCATGATCATTATCATTATAATTATTATGATCATGATCATTATCATGATTACTATCATGATCATTATCATGATCATTATCATGATCATTATCATGATCACTATCATGATCATATTCATGATCACTATCAAGATCATTATCATGATCACTCTCATGATCATTACCATGATCGTTATTATGTTCATTATCATGATCGTTATCGTGATCATTATCATGATTATGATCGTTATCATGATCATTATTATGATCATGATCATTATCATGATCACTATCATGATCATTATCATGATCACTATCATGATCATTATCATGATGACTATCATGATCATTATCATGATGACTATCATGATCATTATCATGATGACTATCATGATCATTATCATGATGACTATCATTATCACTATCATGATCATTATCATGAACATTATCATGATCATTATTATGATCACTATCATGATCATTATCATGATCATTATCATGATCATTAGCATGATTACTATCATGATCATTATCATTATCATGATCAATATCATGATCACTATCATGATCATTATCATGATCGTTTTTATGATCATTATCATGATCACTATCATGATCATTATCATGATCGTTATTATGATCATTATCATGATCGTTATCGTGATCATTATCATGATTATGATCGTTATCATGATCATTATTATGATCATGACCATTATCATGATCACTATCATGATCATTATCTGATCATTATCATGATCATTATCATGATCATGATCATTATCATGATCATTATCATTATCATGATCATTATCATTATTATGATCATGTACATTATCATGATCATTATCATGATCACTATCATGATCATTATCATGATCATTGTCATGATCACTATCAAGATCATTATCATGATCACTATCATGATCATTATCATTATAATTATTATGATTATGATCATTATCATGATTACTATCATGATCATTATCATGATGACTATCATTATCACTATCATGATCATTATCATGAACATTATCATGATCACTATCATGATCATTATCTGATCATTATCATGATCATTATCATGATCATGATCATTATCATGATCATTATCATTATCATGATCATTATTATGATCATGTACATTATCATGATCATTATCACGATCACTATCATGATCATTATCATGATCACTATTATGATCATTATCATGATCACTATCATGGTCATTATCATGATCACTATCATGATCATTATCATGATCACTATCATGATCATTATCATGATCACTATCAAGATCATTATCATGATCACTATCATGATCATTATCATTATAATTATTATGATTATGATCATTATCATGATTACTATCATGATCATTATCATGATGACTATCATGATCATTATCATGATGACTATCATTATCACTATCATGATCATTATCATGAACATTATCATGATCAGTATTATGATCACTATCATGATCATTATCATGATCGTTATCATGATCATTATCATGATTATGATCATTATCATGATCATTATTATGATCATAATCATTATCATCATCACTATCATGATCATTATCATTATTATGATCATGATCATTACATTATCATGATCACCATCATGATCATTATCATGACCATTATCATGATCATTATCATGATCATTATCGTGATCACTATCATGATCATTATCATGATCGTTATTATGATCATTATCATGATCGTTATCGTGATCATTATCATGATTATGATCGTTATCATGATCATTATTATGATCATGATCATTATCATGATCACTATCATGATCATTATCATGATCATTATCATTATCATGATCATTATCATTATTATGATCATGTACATTATCATGATCATTATCATGATCACTATCATGATCATTATCATGATCATTGTCATGATCATTAGCATGATCACTATCATGATCATTATCATTATCATGATCATTATCATGATCATGATAGTGATCATGATAATGATCATGATCATAATAATGATCATGATAATGATCATGATAGTGATCATGATAATGATCATGATAGTGATTATGATAATGATCATGATAATGATCATGATAGTGATCATGATAATGATCATGATAATGATCATGATCATGATAATTATCATGATCACTATCATGATCATTATCATGATCACTATCATGATCATTATCATGATCATTATTATGATCATGATCATTATCATGATCTCTATCATGATCATTATAATCATTATTATGATCACTATCATGATCATTATCATGACCATTATCATGATCATTATCATGATCACTATCATGATCACTATCATGATCAATATCATGATCATTATCATGATCATTATTATGATCATGATCATTATCATGATCATTATCATTATCATGAGCATTATCATGATCAATATCAAGATCATTATCATGATCATTATCATGATCATAATCATGATCATGATCATGATAATGATCATCATAGTGATCATGATAATGATCATCATAGTGATCATGATAATGATCATGATAATGATCATGATAGAGATCATGATAATGATCATGATAATGATCATGATAGTGATCATGATAATGATCATGATAATGATCATGATAATGATCATGATAATGATCATGATAGTGATCATGATAATGATCATGATAATGATCATGATAATGATCATGATAATGGTCATGATAATGATCATGATAGTGATCATTAATCATTAACATGATCCCTATCATGATCATTATCATGATCATGATAATGATCATGATAATGATCATGATAATGGTCATGATAATGATCATGATAATGATCATGATAATGGTCATGATAATGATCATGATAGTGATCATTATCATGATCATTAATCATTAACATGATCACTATCATGATCATTATCATTATCATGATCATTATCATGATCATTATTATGATCATGATCATTATCATGATCACTATCATGATCATTATCATTATAATTATTATGATTATGATCATTATCATGATTACTATCATGATCATTATCATGATGACTATCATTATCACTATCATGATCATTATCATGAACACTATCAAGATCATTATCATGATCACTATCATGATCATTATCATTATAATTATTATGATCATGATCATTATCATGATTACTATCATGATCATTATCATGATCACTATCATGATCATTATCATGATCATCATCATGATCACTATCATGATCACTATCATGATCATATTCATGATCACTATGATGATCATGATCATGATCATTATTATGATCATGATAATGATCATGCTATTGATCTTGATATTGATCATGATAATGATTATGATCATGATAGTGATCATGATAATGATTATGAAAATGATCATGATAGTGATCATGCTAATGATCATGATAATGATCATGTTAATGATTAATGATCATGATAATGATCATGATAGTGATCATGATAATGATCATGATAATGATCATGATAATGATCATGATAATGATCATGATAATGGTCATGATAATGATCATGATAGTGATCATGATAATGATCATGATCATAATAATGATCATGATAATGATCATAATCATGATAATGATCACGATAACGATCATGATAATGATCATGATAGAGATCATGATAATGATCATGATAATGATAATGATAATGATCATGATAGTGATCATGCTAGTGATCATGATAATGATCATGATAATGATCATGATATTGATCATGATAATGATCATAATAATGTTCATGATAATGATCATGATAATGATTATGATAGTGATCATGACAATGATCATGATATTGATAATGATAGTGAATATGATAATGATCATTATCACGATCATTATCATGATCACTATCATGATCATAATCATTAGGATGATCATTATCATGATCATTAGCATGATCACTATCATGATCATTATCATTATCATGATCATTATCATGATCACTATCATGATCATTATCATGATCGTTATTATGATCATTATCATGATCGTTATCGTGATCATTATCATGATCATATTTATGATCATTATCATGATCATTATTATGATCATGATCATTATCATGATCACTATCACTATCATGATCATTATCATGATCATTATTATGATCATTATCATGATCACTATCATGATCATTATCATGATCATTATCATGATTATTATCATGATCATTATCATGATCATTATCATGATCGCTATCATGATCAGTATCATGATCATAAATCAGTAACATGATCATTATCATGATCATTAATCATTAATATAAGCATTATCATGATCATTAGCATGATCACTATCATGATCATTATCATTATCATGATCATTATCATGATCATTATTATGATCATGATCATTATCATGACCATTATCATGATCATTATCATGACCATTATCATGATCATTATCATGACCATTATCATGATCATTATCATGATCATTATCATTATCATGATCATTATCATGATCATTATTATGATCATTATCATAATCACTATCATGACCACTATCATGATAATTATTATGATCATTATCATGATCATTATCATGATCACTATCATGATCATTATCATGATCACTATCATGATCATTGTCATGATCATTATCATGATCACTATCCTGATCAATGTCATGATCATTATTATGATCATGATCATTATCATGATCACTATCATGATCACTATCATGATCATTATCATGATCACTATC
Organism: Gymnosoma rotundatum; assembly: GCA_916610165.2. NCBI lineage: Eukaryota > Metazoa > Arthropoda > Insecta > Diptera > Tachinidae > Gymnosoma > Gymnosoma rotundatum. The sequence continues at coordinate 67,467,612 of OU744337.1, read as the reverse complement.
AAGATCATTATCATGATCACTATCATGATCATTATCATTATAATTATTATGATCATGATCATTATCATGATTACTATCATGATCATTATCATGATCATTATCATGATCATTATCATGATCACTATCATGATCATATTCATGATCACTATCAAGATCATTATCATGATCACTCTCATGATCATTACCATGATCGTTATTATGTTCATTATCATGATCGTTATCGTGATCATTATCATGATTATGATCGTTATCATGATCATTATTATGATCATGATCATTATCATGATCACTATCATGATCATTATCATGATCACTATCATGATCATTATCATGATGACTATCATGATCATTATCATGATGACTATCATGATCATTATCATGATGACTATCATGATCATTATCATGATGACTATCATTATCACTATCATGATCATTATCATGAACATTATCATGATCATTATCATGATCACTATCATGATCATTATCATGATCATTATCATGATCATTAGCATGATTACTATCATGATCATTATCATTATCATGATCAATATCATGATCACTATCATGATCATTATCATGATCGTTTTTATGATCATTATCATGATCACTATCATGATCATTATCATGATCGTTATTATGATCATTATCATGATCGTTATCGTGATCATTATCATGATTATGATCGTTATCATGATCATTATTATGATAATGATCATTATCACGATCATTATCATGATCACTATCATGATCATAATCATTAGGATGATCATTATCATGATCATTAGCATGATCACTATCATGATCATTATCATTATCATGATCATTATCATGATCACTATCATGATCATTATCATGATCGTTATTATGATCATTATCATGATCGTTATCGTGATCATTATCATGATCATATTTATGATCATTATCATGATCATTATTATGATCATGATCATTATCATGATCACTATCACTATCATGATCATTATCATGATCATTATTATGATCATTATCATGATCACTATCATGATCATTATCATGATCATTATCATGATTATTATCATGATCATTATCATGATCATTATCATGATCGCTATCATGATCAGTATCATGATCATAAATCAGTAACATGATCATTATCATGATCATTAATCATTAATATAAGCATTATCATGATCATTAGCATGATCACTATCATGATCATTATCATTATCATGATCATTATCATGATCATTATTATGATCATGATCATTATCATGATCACTATCATGATCATTGTCATGATCATTATCATGATCACTATCCTGATCAATGTCATGATCATTATTATGATCATGATCATTATCATGATCACTATCATGATCACTATCATGATCATTATCATGATCACTATCATGATCATTATCATGATCACTATCATGATCATTATCATGATGACTATCATGATCATTATCATGATGACTATCATGATCATTATCATGATGACTATCATGATCATTATCATGATGACTATCATTATCACTATCATGATCATTATCATGAACATTATCATGATCATTATCATGATCATGATCATTATCATGATCATTATCATTATCATGATCATTATCATTATTATGATCATGTACATTATCATGATCATTATCATGATCACTATCATGATCATTATCATGATCATTGTCATGATCACTATCAAGATCATTATCATGATCACTATCATGATCATTATCATTATAATTATTATGATTATGATCATTATCATGATTACTATCATGATCATTATCATGATGACTATCATTATCACTATCATGATCATTATCATGAACATTATCATGATCACTATCATGATCATTATCTGATCATTATCATGATCATTATCATGATCATGATCATTATCATGATCATTATCATTATCATGGTCATTATTATGATCATGTACATTATCATGATCATTATCACGATCACTATCATGATCATTATCATGATCACTATTATGATCATTATCATGATCACTATCATGGTCATTATCATGATCACTATCATGATCATTATCATGATCACTATCATGATCATTATCATGATCACTATCAAGATCATTATCATGATCACTATCATGATCATTATCATTATAATTATTATGATTATGATCATTATCATGATTACTATCATGATCATTATCATGATGACTATCATGATCATTATCATGATGACTATCATTATCACTATCATGATCATTATCATGAACATTATCATGATCATTATTATGATCACTATCATGATCATTATCATGATCGTTATCATGATCATTATCATGATTATGATCATTATCATGATCATTATTATGATCATAATCATTATCATCATCACTATCATGATCATTATCATTATTATGATCATGATCATTACATTATCATGATCACCATCATGATCATTATCATGACCATTATCATGATCATTATCATGATCATTATCATGATCACTATCATGATCATTATCATGATCGTTATTATGATCATTATCATGATCGTTATCGTGATCATTATCATGATTATGATCGTTATCATGATCATTATTATGATCATGATCATTATCGTGATCACTATCATGATCATTATCATGATCATTATCATTATCATGATCATTATCATTATTATGATCATGTACATTATCATGATCATTATCATGATCACTATCATGATCATTATCATGATCATTGTCATGATCATTAGCATGATCACTATCATGATCATTATCATTATCATGATCATTATCATGATCATGATAGAGATCATGATAATGATCATGATCATAATAATGATCATGATAATGATCATGATAGTGATCATGATAATGATCATGATAGTGATCATGATAATGATCATGATAATGATCATGATAGTGATCATGATAATGATCATGATAATGATCATGATAATGAGTAATGATCATGATAATTATCATGATCACTATCATGATCATTATCATGATCACTATCATGATCATTATCATGATCACTATCATGATCATGATCATTATCATGATCTCTATCATGATCATTATAATCATTATTATGATCACTATCATGATCATTATCATGACCATTATCATGATCATTATCATGATCACTATCATGATCACTATCATGATCAATATCATGATCATTATCATGATCATTATTATGATCATGATCATTATCATGATCATTATCATTATCATGAGCATTATCATGATCAATATCAAGATCATTATCATGATCATTATCATGATCATAATAATGATCATGATCATGATAATGATCATCATAGTGATCATGATAATGATCATCATAGTGATCATGATAATGATCATGATAATGATCATGATAGAGATCATGATAATGATCATGATAATGATCATGATAGTGATCATGATAATGATCATGATAATGATCATGATAATGATCATGATAATGATCATGATAGTGATCATGATAATGATCATGATAATGATCATGATAATGATCATGATAATGGTCATGATAATGATCATGATAGTGATCATTAATCATTAACATGATCCCTATCATGATCATTATCATGATCATGATAATGATCATGATAATGATCATGATAATGGTCATGATAATGATCATGATAATGATCATGATAATGGTCATGATAATGATCATGATAGTGTTCATTATCATGATCATTAATCATTAACATGATCACTATCATGATCATTATCATTATCATGATCATTATCATGATCATTATTATGATCATGATCATTATCATGATCACTATCATGATCATTATCATTATAATTATTATGATTATGATCATTATCATGATTACTATCATGATCATTATCATGATGACTATCATTATCACTATCATGATCATTATCATGAACATTATCATGATCACTATCATGATCATTATCTGATCATTATCATGATCATTATCATGATCATGATCATTATCATGATCATTATCATTATCATGATCATTATTATGATCATGTACATTATCATGATCATTATCACGATCACTATCATGATCATTATCATGATCACTATTATGATCATTATCATGATCACTATCATGGTCATTATCATGATCACTATCATGATCATTATCATGATCACTATCATGATCATTATCATGATCACTATCAAGATCATTATCATGATCACTATCATGATCATTATCATTATAATTATTATGATTATGATCATTATCATGATTACTATCATGATCATTATCATGATGACTATCATGATCATTATCATGATGACTATCATTATCACTATCATGATCATTATCATGAACATTATCATGATCATTATTATGATCACTATCATGATCATTATCATGATCGTTATCATGATCATTATCATGATTATGATCATTATCATGATCATTATTATGATCATAATCATTATCATCATCACTATCATGATCATTATCATTATTATGATCATGATCATTACATTATCATGATCACCATCATGATCATTATCATGACCATTATCATGATCATTATCATGATCATTATCATGATCACTATCATGATCATTATCATGATCGTTATTATGATCATTATCATGATCGTTATCGTGATCATTATCATGATTATGATCGTTATCATGATCATTATTATGATCATGATCATTATCATGATCACTATCATGATCATTATCATGATCATTATCATTATCATGATCATTATCATTATTATGATCATGTACATTATCATGATCATTATCATGATCACTATCATGATCATTATCATGATCATTGTCATGATCATTATCATGATCACTATCATGATCATTATCATTATCATGATCATTATCATGATCATGATAGAGATCATGATAATGATCATGATCATAATAATGATCATGATAATGATCTTGATAGTGATCATGATAATGATCATGATAGTGATCATGATAATGATCATGATAATGATCATGATAGTGATCATGCTAATGATCATGATAATGATCATGTTAATGAGTAATGATCATGATAATTATCATGATCACTATCATGATCATTATCATGATCACTATCATGATCATTATCATGATCATTATTATGATCATGATCATTATCATGATCTCTATCATGATCATTATAATCATTATTATGATCACTATCATGATCATTATCATGACCATTATCATGATCATTATCATGATCACTATCATGATCACTATCATGATCAATATCATGATCATTATCGTGATCATTATTATGATCATGATCATTATCATGATCATTATCATTATCATGAGCATTATCATGATCAATATCAAGATCATTATCATGATCATTATCATGATCATAATAATGATCATGATCATGATAATGATCATCATAGTGATCATGATAATGATCATCATAGTGATCATGATAATGATCATGATAATGATCATGATAGAGATCATGATAATGATCATGATAATGATCATGATAGTGATCATGATAATGATCATGATAATGATCATGATAGTGATCATGATAATGATCATGATAGTGATCATGATAATGATCATGATAATGATCATGATAATGATCATGATAATGGTCATGATAATGATCATGATAGTGATCATTAATCATTAACATGATCCCTATCATGATCATTATCATGATCATGATAATGATCATGATAATGATCATGATAATGGTCATGATAATGATCATGATAATGATCATGATAATGGTCATGATAATGATCATGATAGTGTTCATTATCATGATCATTAATCATTAACATGATCACTATCATGATCATTATCATTATCATGATCATTATCATGATCATTATTATGATCATGATCATTATCATGATCATTATCATGATCATTATCATGATCATTATCATGATCATTATCATGATCATTATCATGATCATTATCATGATCATTATCATGATCACTATAATGATCATGATAGTGATCATGATAATGATCATGATAATGATCATGATAGTGATCATGCTAATGATCATGATAATGATCATGTTAATGATTAATGATCATGATAATGATCATGATAATGATCATGATAATGATCATGATAGTGATCATGATAATGATCATGATAATGATCATGATAATGATCATGATAGTGATCATGATAATGATCATGATAGTGATCATGATAATGATCATGATAGTGATCATGATAATGATCATGATAGTGATCATGATAATGATCATGATAGTGATCATGATCATAATAATGATCATGATAATGATCATGATAGTGATCATAATAGTGAGCATGATAATGATCATGATCATAATAATGGTCATGATAATGATCATGATAGTGATCATAATAATGATAATGATCATGATAATGATATGATCATTATCATGATCATTATCATGATCATTATCATGCTCACTATTATGATCACTATCATGATCATTATCATGACCATTATTATGATCATGATCATTATCATGCTCACTATTATGATCACTATCATGATCATTATCATGATCATTATTATGATCATGATCACTATCATGATCATTATCATGATCACTATCATGATCATTATCATGATCATTATCATGATCATTATCATGATCACTATCATGATCATTATCATGATCATTATCATGATCATTATCATGATCATTAATCATTAACATGATCATTATCATGATCATTAGCATGATCACTATCATGATCATTATCATGATCATTATCATGATCACTATCATGATCATTATAGTGATCATGATAATGATCATGATAATGGTCATGATAATGATCATGATGGTGATCATGATAATGTAATGATCATGATCATAATAATGATAATGATCATGATAGTGATGATGATAATGATTATGATCATAATAATGATCATGATAATGATCATAATCATGATAATGATCATGATAACGATCATGATAATGATCATGATAGTGATCATAATAATGATCATGATAATGTTCATGATAATGATCATGATAGTGATAATGATAGTCATCATGATAATGATCATGATAGTCATCATGATAATGATCATGACAGTAATCATGATAATGATCATAATCATAATAATTATAATGATAATGATCATGATAGTGATCATGATAGTGATCATGATAATGATCATGATAGTGATCATGATAATGATCATGATAGTGATCATGATAATGATCATGATAGTGATCATGATAATGATCATGATAATGATCATGATAGTGATCATGATAATGATCATGATAATGATAATGATCATGATAGTGATCATGCTAATGATCATGATAATGATCATGTTAATGATTAATGATCATGATAATGATCATGATAATGATCATGATAGTGATCATGATAATGATCATGATAATGATCATGATAGTGATCATGCTAATGATCATGATAATGATCATGTTAATGATTAATGATCATGATAATGATCATGATAATGATCATGATAATGATCATGATAGTGATCATGATAATGATCATGATAATGATCATGATAATGATCATGATAGTGATCATGATAATGATCATGATAGTGATCATGATAATGATCATGATAGTGATCATGATAATGATCATGATAGTGATCATGATAATGATCATGATAGTGATCATGATCATAATAATGATCATGATAATGATCATGATAGTGATCATAATAGTGAGCATGATAATGATCATGATCATAATAATGGTCATGATAATGATCATGATAGTGATCATAATAATGATAATGATCATGATAATGATATGATCATTATCATAATCACTATCATGATCATTATCATGATCATTATCATGATCATTAATCATTAACATGATCATTATCATGATCATTAGCATGATCACTATCATGATCATTATCATTATCATGATCATTATCATGATCACTATCATGATCATTATCATGATCATTATCATGATCACTATCATGATCATTATCATGATCACTATCATGATCATTATCATGATCACTATCATGATCATTATCATGATCACTATCATGATCACTATCATGATCATTATCATTATAATTATTATGATTATGATCATTATCATGATTACTATCATGATCATTATCATGATGACTATCATGATCATTATCATGATGACTATCATTATCACTATCATGATCATTATCATGAACATTATCATGATCATTATTATGATCACTATCATGATCATTATCATGATCGTTATCATGATCATTATCATGATTATGATCATTATCATGATCATTATTATGATCATAATCATTATCATCATCACTATCATGATCATTATCATTATTATGATCATGATCATTACATTATCATGATCACCATCATGATCATTATCATGACCATTATCATGATCATTATCATGATCATTATCATGATCACTATCATGATCATTATCATGATCGTTATTATGATCATTATCATGATCGTTATCGTGATCATTATCATGATTATGATCGTTATCATGATCATTATTATGATCATGATCATTATCGTGATCACTATCATGATCATTATCATGATCATTATCATTATCATGATCATTATCATTATTATGATCATGTACATTATCATGATCATTATCATGATCACTATCATGATCATTATCATGATCATTGTCATGATCATTAGCATGATCACTATCATGATCATTATCATTATCATGATCATTATCATGATCATGATAGAGATCATGATAATGATCATGATCATGATAATGATCATGATAATGATCTTGATAGTGATCATGATAATGATCATGATAGTGATCATGATAATGATCATGATAATGATCATGATAGTGATCATGCTAATGATCATGATAATGATCATGTTAATGAGTAATGATCATGATAATTATCATGATCACTATCATGATCATTATCATGATCACTATCATGATCATTATCATGATCATTATTATGATCATGATCATTATCATGATCTCTATCATGATCATTATAATCATTATTATGATCACTATCATGATCATTATCATGACCATTATCATGATCATTATCATGATCACTATCATGATCACTATCATGATCAATATCATGATCATTATCATGATCATTATTATGATCATGATCATTATCATGATCATTATCATTATCATGAGCATTATCATGATCAATATCAAGATCATTATCATGATCATTATCATGATCATAATAATGATCATGATCATGATAATGATCATCATAGTGATCATGATAATGATCATCATAGTGATCATGATAATGATCATGATAATGATCATGATAGAGATCATGATAATGATAATGATAATGATCATGATAGTGATCATGATAATGATCATGATAATGATCATGATAATGATCATGATAATGATCATGATAGTGATCATGATAATGATCATGATAATGATCATGATAATGATCATGATAATGGTCATGATAATGATCATGATAGTGTTCATTATCATGATCATTAATCATTAACATGATCACTATCATGATCATTATCATTATCATGATCATTATCATGATCATTATTATGATCATGATCATTATCATGATCACTATCATGATCATTATCATTATAATTATTATGATTATGATCATTATCATGATTACTATCATGATCATTATCATGATGACTATCATTATCACTATCATGATCATTATCATGAACATTATCATGATCACTATCATGATCATTATCTGATCATTATCATGATCATTATCATGATCATGATCATTATCATGATCATTATCATTATCATGATCATTATTATGATCATGTACATTATCATGATCATTATCACGATCACTATCATGATCATTATCATGATCACTATTATGATCATTATCATGATCACTATCATGGTCATTATCATGATCACTATCATGATCATTATCATGATCACTATCATGATCATTATCATGATCACTATCAAGATCATTATCATGATCACTATCATGATCATTATCATTATAATTATTATGATTATGATCATTATCATGATTACTATCATGATCATTATCATGATGACTATCATGATCATTATCATGATGACTATCATTATCACTATCATGATCATTATCATGAACATTATCATGATCATTATTATGATCACTATCATGATCATTATCATGATCGTTATCATGATCATTATCATGATTATGATCATTATCATGATCATTATTATGATCATAATCATTATCATCATCACTATCATGATCATTATCATTATTATGATCATGATCATTACATTATCATGATCACCATCATGATCATTATCATGACCATTATCATGATCATTATCATGATCATTATCATGATCATTATCATGATCACTATCATGATCATTATCATGATCGTTATTATGATCATTATCATGATCGTTATCGTGATCATTATCATGATTATGATCGTTATCATGATCATTATTATGATCATGATCATTATCATGATCACTATCATGATCATTATCATGATCATTATCATTATCATGATCATTATCATTATTATGATCATGTACATTATCATGATCATTATCATGATCATTATCATGATCATTATCATGATGAATATCATGATCATTATCATGATCACTATCATGATCATTATCATTATCATGATCATTATCATGATCATGATAGTGATCATGATAATGATCATGATCATAATAATGATCATGATAATGATCATGATAGTGATCATGATAATGATCATGATAGTGATTATGATAATGATCATGATAATGATCATGATAGTGATCATGCTAATGATCATGATAATGATCATGTTAATGAGTAATGATCATGATAATTATCATGATCACTATCATGATCATTATCATGATCATTATTATGATCATGATCATTATCATGATCTCTATCATGATCATTATAATCATTATTATGATCACTATCATGATCATTATCATGACCATTATCATGATCATTATCATGATCACTATCATGATCACTATCATGATCAATATCATGATCATTATCATGATCATTATTATGATCATGATCATTATCATGATCATTATCATTATCATGAGCATTATCATGATCAATATCAAGATCATTATCATGATCATTATCATGATCATAATAATGATCATGATCATGATAATGATCATCATAGTGATCATGATAATGATCATCATAGTGATCATGATAATGATCATGATAATGATCATGATAGAGATCATGATAATGATCATGATAATGATCATGATAGTGATCATGATAATGATCATGATAATGATCATGATAATGATCATGATAATGATCATGATAGTGATCATGATAATGATCATGATAATGATCATGATAATGATCATGATAATGGTCATGATAATGATCATGATAGTGATCATTAATCATTAACATGATCCCTATCATGATCATTATCATGATCATGATAATGATCATGATAATGATCATGATAATGGTCATGATAATGATCATGATAATGATCATGATAATGGTCATGATAATGATCATGATAGTGTTCATTATCATGATCATTAATCATTAACATGATCACTATCATGATCATTATCATTATCATGATCATTATCATGATCATTATTATGATCATGATCATTATCATGATCACTATCATGATCATTATCATGACCATTATCATGATCATTATCATGACCATTATCATGATCATTATCATGATCATTATCATGATCACTATAATGATCATGATAGTGATCATGATAATGATCATGATAATGATCATGATAGTGATCATGCTAATGATCATGATAATGATCATGTTAATGATTAATGATCATGATAATGATCATGATAATGATCATGATAATGATCATGATAGTGATCATGATAATGATCATGATAATGATCATGATAATGATCATGATAGTGATCATGATAATGATCATGATAGTGATCATGATAATGATCATGATAGTGATCATGATAATGATCATGATAGTGATCATGATAATGATCATGATAGTGATCATGATCATAATAATGATCATGATAATGATCATGATAGTGATCATAATAGTGAGCATGATAATGATCATGATCATAATAATGGTCATGATAATGATCATGATAGTGATCATAATAATGATAATGATCATGATAATGATATGATCATTATCATGATCATTATCATGATCATTATCATGCTCACTATTATGATCACTATCATGATCATTATCATGATCATTATCATGATCATTATTATGATCATGATCATGCTCACTATTATGATCACTATCATGATCATTATCATGATCATTATTATGATCATGATCACTATCATGATCATTATCATGATCACTATCATGATCATTATCATGATCACTATCATGATCATTATCATGATCACTATCATGATCATTATCATGATCATTATCATGATCACTATCATGATCATTATCATGATCATTATCATGATCACTATCATGATCATTATCATGATCATTATCATAATCACTATCATGATCATTATCATGATCATTATCATGATCATTAATCATTAACATGATCATTATCATGATCATTAGCATGATCACTATCATGATCATTATCATTATCATGATCATTATCATGATCACTATCATGATCATTATCATGATCATTATCATGATCACTATCATGATCATTATCATGATCACTATCATGATCATTATCATGATCACTATCATGATCATTATCATGATCACTATCATGATCATTACCATGATGATTATTATGATCATTATTATGATCATGATCACTATTACGATTATGATCATTATCATGATCACTATCATTATCATTATCATGATCATGATAGTGAACATGATCATAATAATGATCATAATAATGATAATTATCATGATAGTGATTATGATAATGATCATAATAGTGATCATGATAATGATCATGATAATGATCATGATAGTGATCATAATAATGATCATGATAATGATCATGATAGTGATCATGATAATGATCATGATAGTGATCATGATAGTGATCATGATAATGATCATGATCATGATAGTGATCATGATAATGATCATGATAGTGATCATGATAATGATCATGATCATAATAATGATAATGATCATGATAGTGATCATAATTATGATAATGATCATGATAGTGATCATGCTAATGATCATGATAATGATCATGTTAATGATTATGATAATGATCATGATAATGATCATGATAGTGATCACTATAATAATCATGATAGTGATCATGATAATGATCATGATCATAATAATAATCATGATAATGATCATGATAATGATCATGATAATGATCATGATAGTGATCATGCTAATGATCATGATATTGATCATGTTAATGATTATGATAGTGATCATGATATTGATCATGCTAATGATCATGATATTGATCATGTTAATGATTATGATAGTGATCATGATATTGATCATGATATTGATCATGATAATGATCATGATAATGATAATGATCATGACAGTGATCATGCTAATGATCATAATAATGATTATGTTAATGTTCATGATAATGATCATGTTATTGAAAATGATCATGATAATGATCATGATAGTGATCATGATAATGATCATGATAATGATCATGATAATAATCATGATAATGATCATGATATTGGTCATAATAGTGATAATGATCATAATAACGATCATGATAATGATCATAATAACGATCATGATAATGATCATGATAGTGATCATAATAACGATCATGATATTGATCATGATATTGATCATGATCACTATGATGATCATTATCATGATCACTATGATGATCATTATCATGATCATGATCATTATTATGATCATGATAATGATCATTATAATGATCTTGATATTGATCATGATAATGATCATGATAATGATCATGATCATGATAATGATCATGATAATGATCATGATAATGATCATGATCATGATAATGATCATGATAATGATCATGATCATGATAATGATCATGATAATGATCATGATCATAATAATGATCATGATAATGATCATGATATTGATCATGATAGTGATCATGATAGTGATCATGATAATGATCATGATAATGGTCATGATAATGATCATGATAGTGATCATAATAATGATTATAATGATCATGATAGAGATCATGATAATGATCATGATCATAATAATGATCATGATAATGATCTTGATAGTGATCATGATAATGATCATGATAGTGATTATGATAATGATCATGATCATTATCATGATCACTATCATGATCATTATCATGATCATTATTATGATCATGATCATTATCATGATCTCTATCATGATCATTATAATCATTATTATGATCACTATCATGATCATTATCATGACCATTATCATGATCATTATCATGATCACTATCATGATCACTATCATGATCAATATCATGATCATTATCATGATCATTATTATGATCATGATCATTATCATTATCATGAGCATTATCATGATCAATATCAAGATCATTATCATGATCATTATCATGATCATAATAATGATCATGATCATGATAATGATCATCATAGTGATCATGATAATGATCATCATAGTGATCATGATAATGATCATGATAATGATCATGATAGAGATCATGATAATGATCATGATAATGATCATCATAGTGATCATGATAATGATCATCATAGTGATCATGATAATGATCATGATAATGATCATGATAGAGATCATGATAATGATCATGATAATGATCATGATAGTGATCATGATAATGATCATGATAATGATCATGATAATGATCATGATAATGATCATGATAATGGTCATGATAATGATCATGATAGTGATCATTAATCATTAACATGATCATTATCATGATCATTATCATGATCATGATAATGATCATGATAATGATCATGATAATGGTCATGATAATGATCATGATAATGATCATGATAATGATCATGATAATGATCATGATAATGGTCATGATAATGATCATGATAGTGTTCATTATCATGATCATTAATCATTAACATGATCACTATCATGATCATTATCATTATCATGATCATTATCATGATCATTATTATGATCATGATCATTATCATGATCACTATCATGATCATTATCATGACCATTATCATGATCATTATCATGATCATTATCATGATCATTATCATGATCATTATCATGATCACTATAATGATCATGATAGTGATCATGATAATGATCATGATAATGATCATGATAGTGATCATGCTAATGATCATGATAATGATCATGTTAATGATTAATGATCATGATAATGATCATGATAATGATCATGATAGTGATCATGATAATGATCATGATAATGATCATGATAGTGATCATGATAATGATCATGATAATGATCATGATAATGATCATGATAGTGATCATGATAATGATCATGATAGTGATCATGATAATGATCATGATAGTGATCATGATAATGATCATGATAGTGATCATGATAATGATCATGATAGTGATCATGATCATAATAATGATCATGATAATGATCATGATAGTGATCATAATAGTGAGCATGATAATGATCATGATCATAATAATGGTCATGATAATGATCATGATAGTGATCATAATAATGATAATGATCATGATAATGATATGATCATTATCATGACCATTATCATGCTCACTATTATGATCACTATCATGATCATTATCATGATCATTATCATGATCATTATTATGATCATGATCATGCTCACTATTATGATCACTATCATGATCATTATCATGATCATTATTATGATCATGATCACTATCATGATCATTATCATGATCACTATCATGATCATTATCATGATCACTATCATGATCATTATCATGATCACTATCATGATCATTATCATGATCATTATCATGATCACTATCATGATCATTATCATGATCATTATCATGATCACTATCATGATCATTATCATGATCATTATCATAATCACTATCATGATCATTATCATGATCATTATCATGATCATTAATCATTAACATGATCATTATCATGATCATTAGCATGATCACTATCATGATCATTATCATTATCATGATCATTATCATGATCACTATCATGATCATTATCATGATCATTATCATGATCACTATCATGATCATTATCATGATCACTATCATGATCATTATCATGATCACTATCATGATCATTATCATGATCACTATCATGATCATTACCATGATGATTATTATGATCATTATTATGATCATGATCACTATTACGATTATGATCATTATCATGATCACTATCATTATCATTATCATGATCATGATAGTGAACATGATCATAATAATGATCATAATAATGATAATTATCATGATAGTGATTATGATAATGATCATAATAGTGATCATGATAATGATCATGATAATGATCATGATAGTGATCATAATAATGATCATGATAATGATCATGATAGTGATCATGATAATGATCATGATAGTGATCATGATAGTGATCATGATAATGATCATGATCATGATAGTGATCATGATAATGATCATGATAGTGATCATGATAATGATCATGATCATAATAATGATAATGATCATGATAGTGATCATAATTATGATAATGATCATGATAGTGATCATGCTAATGATCATGAGAATGATCATGTTAATGATTATGATAATGATCATGATAATGATCATGATAGTGATCACTATAATAATCATGATAGTGATCATGATAATGATCATGATCATAATAATAATCATGATAATGATCATGATAATGATCATGATAATGATCATGATAATGATCATGATAGTGATCATGCTAATGATCATGATATTGATCATGTTAATGATTATGATAGTGATCATGATATTGATCATGCTAATGATCATGATATTGATCATGTTAATGATTATGATAGTGATCATGATATTGATCATGATATTGATCATGATAATGATCATGATAATGATCATAATAATGATCATGATAATGATCATGATAATGATAATGATCATGACAGTGATCATGCTAATGATCATAATAATGATTATGTTAATGTTCATGATAATGATCATGTTATTGAAAATGATCATGATAATGATCATGATAGTGATCATGATAATGATCATGATAATGATCATGATAATAATCATGATAATGATCATGATATTGGTCATAATAGTGATCATGATAATGATCATGATCATAATAATTATCATGATAATGATCATAATCATGATAATGATCACGATAACGATCATGATAATGATCATAATAACGATCATGATAATGATCATGATAGTGATCATGAAATGATCATGATAATGATAATGATCATGATAGTGATCATGCTAATGATCATGATAATGATCATCTTAATGATTAATGATCATGATAATGATCACGATAGTGATCATGATAATGATCATGATAGTGATCATGATAATGATCATGATAATGATCATGATAGTGATCATGATAATGATCATGATAGTTATCATGATAATGATCATGATCATAATAATGATCATGATAATGATCATGATAGTGATCATGATAATGATCATGATAGTGATCATGATAATGATAATGATCATGATAGTGATCATGCTAATGATCATGATAATGATCATGTTAATGATAATGATAATGATCATGATAATGAAAACGATAATGATCATGATAATGATCATGATAGTGATCATGATAATGATCATAATAATGATCATGATAATTATCATGATAATGATCACGATAATGATCATGATAATGGTCATGATAATGATCATGATAGTGATCATAATGATTAATGATCATGATCATTATCATGCTCACTATTATGATCACTATCGTGATCATTATCATGATCATTATCATGCTCACTATCATGATCATTATCATGATCATTATCGTTTTCATTATCATGATCATTATCATAATCATTAACATGATCATGATAGTGATCATGATAGTGATCATGATAGTGATCATGATAATGATCATGATAATGATCATGATAGTGATCATGATAATGATAATGATCATGATAGTGATCATGATAATGATAATGATCATGATAGTGATCATGCTAATGATCATGATAATGATCATGTTAATGATTATGATAATGATCATGATAATGATCATGATAGTGATCACGATAATAATCATGATAGTGATCATGATAATGATCATGATCATAATAATAATCATGATAATGATCTGGATAATGATCATGATAATGATAATGATCATGATAGTGATCATGCTAATGATCATGATATTGATCATGTTAATGATTATGATAGTGATCATGATATTGATCATGTTAATGATTATGATAGTGATCATGATATTGATCATGATATTGATCATGATAATGATCATGATAATGATCATAATAATGATCATGATAATGATCATGATAATGATAATGATCATGACAGTGATCATGCTAATGATCATAATAATGATTATGTTAATGATCATGATAATGATCATGTTATTGAAAATGATCCTGATAATGATAATGATCATAATCATGATAATGATCACGATAACGATCATGATAATGGTCATAATAACGATCATGATAATGATCATGATAGTGATCATGATAATGATAATGATCATGATAGTGATCATGCTAATGATCATGATAATGATCATCTTAATGATTAATGATCATGATAATGATCACGATAGTGATCATGATAATGATCATGATAATGATCATGATAATGATCATGATAATGATCATGATAATGATCATGATAATGATCATGATAGTGATCATGATAATGATCATGATAGTTATCATGATAATGATCATGATCATAATAATGATCATGATAATGATCATGATAGTGATCATGATAATGATAATGATCATGATAGTGATCATGCTAATGATCATGATAATGATCATGTTAATGATTATGATAATGATCATGATAATGAAAACGATAATGATCATGATAATGATCATGATAGTGATCATGATAATGATCATAATAATGATCATGATAATGATCATGATAATGATCACAATAATGATCATGATAATGATCACGATAATGATCATGATAATGGTCATGATAATGATCATGATAGTGATCATAATGATTAATGATCATGATCATTATCATGCTCACTATTATGATCACTATCATGATCATTATCATGATCATTATCATGCTCACTATTATGATCACTATCATGATCATTATCATGATCATTATCATGATCATTATTATGATCATGATCATTATTATGATCATGATCATTATCATGATAACTATCATGATCATTATCATGATCACTATCATGATCATTATCATGATCATTAGCATGATCACTATCATTATCATTATCATGATTACTATCATTATTATGATCATGATCATTATCATGATAATGATGTTAATGATTAATGATAATGATCATGATAATGATCATGATAGTGATCATGATAATGATCATGATAATGATCATGATAGTGATCATGATAATGATCATGATAGTGATCATGATCATAATAATGATCATGATCATAATAATGATCATGATAATGATCATGATAATGATCACGATAATGATCATGATAATGGTCATGATAATGATCATGATAATGATAATGCTCATGATAGTGACCATGCTAATGATCATGATAATGATCATGATAATGATCATGATAATGATCATGATAGTGATCATGATAATGATCATGATAATGATCATGATAGTGATCATGATAATGATCATGATAGTGATCATGATAATGATCACGATCATGATCATGATAGTGATCATGATAATGATCATGATAATGATCATGATAGTGATCATGATAATGATCATGATAATGATCATGATAGTGATCATGATAATGATCATGATCATAATAATGATCATGATAATGATCATGATAGTGATCATGATAATGATAATAATCATTATAGTGATCATGCTAATGATCATGATAATGATCATGTTAATGATTATGATAATGATCATGATAATGAAATCGATAATGATCATGATAGTGATCATGATAATGATCATGATAGTGATCATGATAATGATCATGATAGTGATCATGCTAATGATCATGATAATGATCATGTTAATGATTAATGATCATGATAATGATCATGATAATGATCATGATAGTGATCATGATAATGATCATGATAATGATCATGATAGTGATCATGATAATGATCATGATAATGATCATGATAGTGATCATGATAATGATCATGATAGTGATCATGATCATAATAATGATCATGATCATAATAATGATCATGATAATGATCATGATAATGATCTTGATAATGATCATGATAATGGTCATGATAATGATCATGATAGTGATCATAATAATGATAATGATCATGATAGTGATCATGATAATGATCATGATAGTGATCATGCTAATGATCATGATAATGATCATGTTAATGATTATGATAATGATCATGATAATGATCATGATAGTGATCACGATAATAATCATGATATTGATCATAATAGTGATCATAATAGTGATCATGATAATGATCATGATAATGATCATCATAGTGATCACGATAATAATCATGATAGTGATCACGATAATAATCATGATAGTGATCATGATAATGATCACGATAATGATCGTGATAATGATCATGATAATGACCATGATAGTGATCATGATAATGATCATGATAATGATCATGATAATGATCATATCATTATCATGATCATTATCATGATCATTATCATGCTCACTATTATGATCACTATCATGATCATTATCATGATCATTATTATGATCATGATCATTATCATGCTCACTATTATGATCAATATCATGATCATTATCATGATCATTATCATGATCATTATTATGATCATGATCATTATTATGATCATGATCACTATCATGATCATTATCATGATCATTATCATGATCACTATCATGATCATTATCATGATCATTATCATGATCACTATCATGATCATTATCATGATCATTATCATAATCATTAACATGATCATTATCATGATCATTAGCATGATCACTATCATGATCATTATCATGATCACTATCATGATCATTATCATTATTATGATCATGATCATTATCATGATCACTCATGATCATTATCATGATCATTATCATGATCACTATCATGATCATTATCATGATCACTATCATGATCATTATCATGATCACTATCATGATCATTACCATGATGATTATTATGATCATTATTATGATCATGATCACTACTACGATTATGATCATTATCATGACCACTATCATTATCATTATCATGATCATTATCATGATCACTATCATGATCATGATCATTATCATGATCACTATCATGATCATTATCATGATCATTATCATGATCACTATCATGATCATGATCATGATCATGATCATTATCATGATCACTATCATGATCATGATCACTATCATGATCATGATCACTATCATTATCATTATCATGATCATTATCATGACCACTATCATGATCATTATTATGATCATTATCATGATCATGATCATGATCACTATAATGATCACTATCATGATCATTATTATGATCATGATCATTATCATGATCACTATCATGATCATTATCATGATCACTATCATGATCATTATCATGATCGTTATCATGATCATTATCATTATCTTTATCATAATCATTATCATGCTCACTATTATGATCACTATCATGATCATTATCATGATCAATATCATGATCATTATCATGATGACTGTCATGATCATTATCATGATGACTATCATCATCACTATCATGATCATTATCATGATCATTATCATGATGACTATCATGATCATTACCATGATGATTATTATGATCATTATTATGATCATGATCACTACTACGATTATGATCATTATCATGACCACTATCATTATCATTATCATGATCATTATCATGATCACTATCATGATCATGATCACTATCATGATCATGATCACTATCATTATCATTATCATGATCATTATCATGATCACTATCATGATCATGATCATGATACTGATCATGATAGTGATTATGATAATGATCATGATAGTGATCACGATAATAATCATGATAGTGATCATGATAGTGATCATGATAATGATCATGATAGTGATCATAATAATGATCATGATAATGATCATGATAGTGATCATGATAATGATCATGATAGTGATCATGATAGTGATCATGATAGTGATCATGATAATGATCATGATCATGATCATGATAGTGATCATGATAATGATCATGATAGTGATCATGATAATGATCATGATCATAATAATGATAATGATCATGATAGTGATCATGATAATGATCATGATAGTGATCATGCTAATGATCATGATAATGATCATGTTAATGATTATGATAATGATCATGATAATGATCATGATAGTGATCACGATAATAATCATGATATTGATCATAATAGTGATCATAATAGTGATCATGATAATGATCATGATAATGATCATCATAGTGATCACGATAATAATCATGATAGTGATCACGATAATAATCATGATAGTGATCATGATAATGATCACGATAATGATCGTGATAATGATCATGATAATGACCATGATAGTGATCGTGATAATGATCATGATAATGATCATGATAATGATCATGATAATGGTCATGATAATGATCATGATAATGGTCATGATAATGATCATGATATTGATCATGATATTGATCATGATCATAATAATGATCATGATAATCATTAGCATGATCATGATAATGATCATGATAGTGATCATGATAGTGATCATGATAGTAATCATGACAGTGATCATGATAGTAATCATGATAATGATCATGATATTGATCATGATAATGATCATGATAATGATCATAATGGTGATCATGATAATGATCATCATCATAAAAATGATCATGATAGTGATCATAAGGATGATAATGATCATAATAATGATCATGATAGTGATCATGATAATGATCACCATAATGATAATGATAATGATCACGATAACGATCATGATAATGATCATAATAACGATCATGATAATGATCATGATAATGATCATGATAGTGATCATGATAGTGATCATGATAGTCATCATGATAATGATCATGATAGTCATCATGATAATGATCATGATAATGATCATGATAGTGATGATGATAGTCATCATGATAATGATCATGACAGTCATCATGATAATGATCATGATATTGATCATGATAATGATCATGATAGTGATCATAATAGTGAGCATGATAATGATTATGATAAAGATAATGATAATGATCATGATAACGATCATGATAATGATCATGATAGTGATCATGATAATGATCATGATAGTGATCATGATAATGATCATGATCATAATAATGATCATGATAGTGATCATTATAGTGATCATGATCATGATCATGATAATGATCATAATAATGATCATGATAGTGGTCATGATAATGATCATCATAATGATCATGATAATGATCACGATAACGATCATCATAATGATCATAATAACGATCATCATAATGACCATGATAATGATCATGATAATGATCATGATAGTGATCATGATAACGATCATGATAATGATCATGATAATGATCATGATAGAGATCATGATAATGATCATGATCATAATAATTGTCATGCTAATGATCATGATAATGATCATGATAATGGTCATGATAGTGATCATGATAATGATCATGATAATGATCATGATAATGATCATGATAGTGAACATGATAATGATCATGATAATGGTCATGATAGTGATCATGATGATGATCATGATCATAATAATTGTCATGCTAATGATCATGATAATGATCATGATAATGGTCATGATAGTGATCATGATAATGATCATGATAATGATCATGATAATGATCATGATAGTGAACATGATAATGATCATGATAGTGATCATGATAGTCATCATGATAATGATCATGATAGTCATCATGATAATGATCATGATAATGATCATGATAGTGCTGATGATAGTCATCATGATAATGATCATGACAGTCATCATGATAATGATCATGATAATGATCATGATAGTGGTCATAATAGTGAGCATGATAATGATCATGATAATGATCATGATAATGATCATGATAACGATCATGATAATGATCATGATAGTGATCATGATAATGATCATGATAGTGATCATGATAATGATCATGATCATAATAATGATCATGATAGTGATCATTATAGTGATCATGATCATGATAGTGATCATTATAGTGATCATGATCATGATAATGATAATAATAATGATCATGATAGTGGTCATGATAATGATCATCATAATGATCATGATAATGATCACGATAACGATCATCATAATGACCATGATAATGATCATGATAGTGATCATGATAGTCATCATGATAATGATCATGATAGTCATCATGATAATGATCATGATAATGATCATGATAGTGATGATGATAGTCATGCTAATGATCATGATAATGATCATGATAATGATCATGATAGAGATCATGATAATGATCATGATCATAATAATTGTCATGCTAATGATCATGATAATGATAATGGTCATGATAGTGATCATGATAATGATCATGATAATGATCATGATAATGATCATGATAGTGAACATGATAATGATCATGATAGTGATCATGATAGTCATCATGATAATGATCATGATAGTCATCATGATAATGATCATGATAATGATCATGATAGTGATAATGATAGTCATCATGATAATGATCATGACAGTCATCATGATAATGATCATGATAATGATCATGATAGTGATCATAATAGTGAGCATGATAATGATCATGATAATGATCATGATAATGATCATGATAACGATCATGATAATGATCATGATAGTGATCATGATAATGATCATGATCATAATAATGATCATGATAGTGATCATTATAGTGATCATGATCATGATAATGATAATAATAATGATCATGATAGTGGTCATGATAATGATCATCATAATGATCATGATAATGATCACGATAACGATCATCATAATGATCATGATAGTGATCATGATAATGATCATGATCATAATAATGATCATGATAATGATCATGATAGTGATCATGATAATGATAATGATAATGATCATGATAGTGATCATGCTAATGATCATGATAATGATCATGTTAATGATTATGATAATGATCATGATCATGATAATGATCATGATAGTGATCACGATAATAATCATGATAGTGATCATGATAATGAAAACGATAATGATCATGATAATGATCATGATAATGATCATGATAATGATCATGATAATGATCATGATAATGGTCATAATAATGATCATGATAATGGTCATGATAATGACCATGATAGTGATCATGATAATGATCATGATAATAACAATGATCATGATAATGATCATGATAATGATAATGATCATGATAGTGATCATGCTAATGATCATGATAATGATTATGTTAATGATTAATGATCATGATAATGATCATGTTAATGATTAATGATCATGATAATGATCATGATAGTGATCATGATAATGATCATGATAATGATCATGATAATAATCATGATAATGATCATGATAATGATCATGTTAGTGATCATGGTAATGATCATGATCATAATAATGATCATGATAATGATCATAATCATGATAATGATCACGATAACGATCATGATAATGATCATAATAACGATCATGATAATGATCATGATTGTGATCATGATAATGATCATGATAATGATTATGATAATGATCATGATAATGATCATGATATTGATCATGTTAATGATCATGCTAATGATCATGATAATGATCATGTTAATGATTATGATAATGATCATGATAATGATCATGATAGTGATCACGATAATAATCATGATAGTGATCATGATAATGATCATGTTCATAATAATAATCATGATAATGATCATGATAATGATCATGATATTGATCATGTTAATGATCATGCTAATGATCATGATAATGATTATGTTAATGATTAATGATCATGATAATGATCATGTTAATGATTAATGATCATGATAATGATCATGATAGTGATCATGATAATGATCATGATAATGATCATGATAATAATCATGATAATGATCATGATAATGATCATGTTAGTGATCATGGTAATGATCATGATCATATTAATGATCATGATAATGATCATAATCATGATAATGATCACGATAACGATCATGATAATGATCATAATAACGATCATGATAATGATCATGATAGTGATCATGATAATGATCATGATAATGATTATGATAATGATCATGATAATGATCATGATAGTGATCACGATAATAATCATGATAGTGATCATTATAATGAAAACGATAATGATCATGATAGTGATCATGCTAATGATCATGATAATGGTCATGATAATGATCATGATAGTGATCATGATCATGATAATGATCATGATAATGATCATGATAACGATCATGATAATGATCATGATAGTGATCATGATAATGATCATGATAGTGATCATGATAATGATCATGATCATAATAATGATCATGATAGTGATCATTATAGTGATCATGATCATGATAATGATAATAATAATGATCATGATAGTGGTCATGATAATGATCATCATAATGATCATGATAATGATCACGATAACGATCATCATAATGATCATGATAGTGATCATGATAATGATCATGATCATAATAATGATCATGATAATGATCATGATAGTGATCATGATAATGATAATGATAATGATCATGATAGTGATCATGCTAATGATCATGATAATGATCATGTTAATGATTATGATAATGATCATGATCATGATAATGATCATGATAGTGATCACGATAATAATCATGATAGTGATCATGATAATGAAAACGATAATGATCATGATAATGATCATGATAATGATCATGATAATGATCATGATAATGGTCATAATAATGATCATGATAATGGTCATGATAATGACCATGATAGTGATCATGATAATGATCATGATAATAACAATGATCATGATAATGATCATGATAATGATAATGATCATGATAGTGATCATGCTAATGATCATGATAATGATTATGTTAATGATTAATGATCATGATAATGATCATGTTAATGATTAATGATCATGATAATGATCATGATAGTGATCATGATAATGATCATGATAATGATCATGATAATAATCATGATAATGATCATGATAATGATCATGTTAGTGATCATGGTAATGATCATGATCATAATAATGATCATGATAATGATCATAATCATGATAATGATCACGATAACGATCATGATAATGATCATAATAACGATCATGATAATGATCATGATTGTGATCATGATAATGATCATGATAATGATTATGATAATGATCATGATAATGATCATGATATTGATCATGTTAATGATCATGCTAATGATCATGATAATGATCATGTTAATGATTATGATAATGATCATGATAATGATCATGATAGTGATCACGATAATAATCATG
Organism: Gymnosoma rotundatum; assembly: GCA_916610165.2. NCBI lineage: Eukaryota > Metazoa > Arthropoda > Insecta > Diptera > Tachinidae > Gymnosoma > Gymnosoma rotundatum. The sequence goes on along the minus strand of OU744337.1, from coordinate 67,440,034 downwards.
ATAGTGATCATGATAATGATCATGTTCATAATAATAATCATGATAATGATCATGATAATGATCATGATATTGATCATGTTAATGATCATGCTAATGATCATGATAATGATTATGTTAATGATTAATGATCATGATAATGATCATGTTAATGATTAATGATCATGATAATGATCATGATAGTGATCATGATAATGATCATGATAATGATCATGATAATAATCATGATAATGATCATGATAATGATCATGTTAGTGATCATGGTAATGATCATGATCATATTAATGATCATGATAATGATCATAATCATGATAATGATCACGATAACGATCATGATAATGATCATAATAACGATCATGATAATGATCATGATAGTGATCATGATAATGATCATGATAATGATTATGATAATGATCATGATAATGATCATGATAGTGATCACGATAATAATCATGATAGTGATCATTATAATGAAAACGATAATGATCATGATAGTGATCATGCTAATGATCATGATAATGGTCATGATAATGATCATGATAGTGATCATGATAATGATCATAATCATAATAATGATCATGATAATGATCATGATAATGATAATTATCATGATAATGATAATGATCATGATAGTGATCATGCTAATGATCATGATAATGATCATGTTAATGATTAATGATCATGATAATGATCATGATAGTGATCATGATAATGATCATGATAACGATCATGATAGTGATCATGATAATGATCATGATAGTGATCATGATAATGATCATGATAGTGATCATGATAATGATCATGATAATGATCATGATAATGGTCATGATAATGATCATGATATTGATCATGATAATGATCATTATCATAATAATGATCATGATAGTGATCATGATAATGATCATGATAATGATCATGATAATGATCATGATAATGATCATGATAATGATCATGATAGTGATCATGATAATGATCATGATAATGATCATGATAATGATCATGATAATGATCATGATAATGGTCATGATAATGATCATGATAATGGTCATGATAATGATCATGATAGTGATCATGATAATGATCATGCTCATAATAATGAACATGATAATCATTAGCATGATTATGATATTGATCATGATAGTGATCATGATAGTGATCATGATAGTAATCATGACAGTGATCATGATAGTGATCATGATAATGATCATGATAGTGATCATTATAATGATCATGGTAAAGATCATGATAATGATCATGATAATGATCATGATAGTGATCATAATAACGATCATGATAGTGATCATGGTAATGATCATAATAGTGATCATGATAATGATCATGATAATGATCATGATAGTGATTATGATAATGATCATGATAGTGGTCATGATTATGATCATCATAATGATCATGATAATGATCACGATAACGATCATCATAATGAGCATAATAACGATCATCATAATGACCATGATAATGATCATGATAATGATCATGATAGTGATCATGATAACGATCATGATAATGATCATGATAATGATCATGATAGAGATCATGATAATGATCATGATCATAATAATTGTCATGCTAATGATCATGATAGTGATCATGATAATGATCATGACAATGATCATGACAATGATCTTGATAGTGATCATGATAATGATCATGATAGTGATCATGATAATGATCATGATCATAATAATGATCATGATAATGATCATGATCATAATAATGATCATGATAGTGATCATGCTAATGATCATGATAATGATCATGTTAATGATTATGATAATGATCATGATAATGATCACGATAATAATCATGATAGTGATCATGATAATGAAAACGATAATGATCATGATAATGATCATGATAATGATCATGATAATGGTCATGATAATGATCATGATAATGGTGATGATAATGACCATGATAGTGATCATGATAATGATCATGATCATAACAATGATCATGATAATGATCATGATAATGATCATGATAGTGATCATGCTAATGATCATGATAATGATTATGTTAATGATTAATGATCATGATAATGATCATGTTAATGATTAATGATCATGATAATGATCATGATAGTGATCATGATAATGATCATGATAATGATCATGATAATAATCATGATAATGATCATGATAATGATCATGTTAGTGATCATGGTAATGATCATGATCATAATAATGATCATGATAATGATCATAATCATGATAATGATCACGATAACGATCATGATAATGATCATAATAACGATCATGATAATGATCATGATAGTGATCATGATAATGATCATGATAATGATTATGATAATGATCATGATAATGATAGTGATCACGATAATAATCATGATAATGATCATGATAATGAAAACGATAATGATCATGATAGTGATCATGCTAATGATCATGATAATGGTCATGATAATTGTCATGATAGTGATCATGATAATGATCATAATCATAATAATGATCATGATAATGATAATTATCATGATAATGATAATGATCATGATAGTGATCATGCTAATGATCATGATAATGATCATGTTAATGATTAATGATCATGATAATGATCATGATAGTGATCATGATAATGATCATGATAATGATCATGATAGTGATCATGATAATGATCATGATAGTGATCATGATAATGATCATGATAATGATCATGATAATGGTATTGATAATGATCATGATATTGATCATGATAATGATCATTATCATAATAATGATCATGATAATGATCATTATCATAATAATGATCATGATAATGATCATGATAATGATAATGATCATGATAATGATCATGATAATGATCATGATAGTGATCATGATAATGATCATGATAATGATCATGATAATGATCATGATAATGATCATGATAATGGTCATGATAATGATCATGATAGTGATCATGATAATGATCATGATCATAATAATGAACATGATAATCATTAGCATGATTATGATAATGATCATGATAGTGATCATGATAGTGATCATGATAGTAATCATGACAGTGATCATGATAGTGATCATGATAATGATCATGATAGTGATCATGATAATGATCATGGTAAAGATCATGATAATGATCATGATAATGATCATGATAGTGATCATAATAACGATCATGATAGTGATCATGATAATGATCATAATAGTGATCATGATAATGATAATGATCATGATAGTGATTATGAACATGATAATGATCATGATAGTGATCATGATAGTGTCATGATAGTCATCATGATAATGATCATGATAGTGATCATAATAGTGAGCATGATAATGATCATGATAATGATCATGATAATGATCATGATAATGATCATGATAATGGTCATGATAATGATCATGATAGTGATCATGATAATGATCATGATCATAATAATGAACATGATAATCATTAGCATGATTATGATAATGATCATGATAGTGATCATGATAGTTATCATGATAGTAATCATGACAGTGATCATGATAGTGATCATGATAGTGATCATGATAGTAATCATGACAGTGATCATGATAGTGATCATGATAGTGATCATAATAGTGATCATGATAGTAATCATGACAGTGATCATGATAGTGATCATGATAGTGATCATGATAATGATCATGATAATGATCATGATAGTGATCATGATAATGATCATGATAATGATCATGTTAATGATTAATGATCATGATAATGATCATGATAGTGATCATGATAATGATAATGATCATGATAGTGATCATGCTAATGATCATGATAATGATCATGTTAATGATTATGATAATGATCATGATAGTGATCATGCTAATGATCATGATATTGATCATGTTAATGATTATGATAGTGATCATGATATTGATCATGCTAATGATCATGATATTGATCATGTTAATGATTATGATAGTGATCATGATATTGATCATGATATTGATCATGATAATGATCATGATAATGATCATAATAATGATCATGATAATGATCATGATAATGATAATGATCATGACAGTGATCATGCTAATGATCATAATAATGATTATGTTAATGTTCATGATAATGATCATGTTATTGAAAATGATCATGATAATGATCATGATAGTGATCATGATAATGATCATGATAATGATCATGATAATAATCATGATAATGATCATGATATTGGTCATAATAGTGATCATGATAATGATCATGATCATAATAATTATCATGATAATGATCATAATCATGATAATGATCACGATAACGATCATGATAATGATCATAATAACGATCATGATAATGATCATGATAGTGATCATGATAATGATAATGATCATGATAGTGATCATGCTAATGATCATGATAATGATCATCTTAATGATTAATGATCATGATAATGATCACGATAGTGATCATGATAATGATCATGATAGTGATCATGATAATGATCATGATAATGATCATGATAGTGATCATGATAATGATCATGATAGTTATCATGATAATGATCATGATCATAATAATGATCATGATAATGATCATGATAGTGATCATGATAATGATCATGATAGTGATCATGATAATGATAATGATCATGATAGTGATCATGCTAATGATCATGATAATGATCATGTTAATGATAATGATAATGATCATGATAATGAAAACGATAATGATCATGATAATGATCATGATAGTGATCATGATAATGATCATAATAATGATCATGATAATTATCATGATAATGATCACGATAATGATCATGATAATGGTCATGATAATGATCATGATAGTGATCATAATGATTAATGATCATGATCATTATCATGCTCACTATTATGATCACTATCATGATCATTATCATGATCATTATCATGCTCACTATCATGATCATTATCATGATCATTATCGTTTTCATTATCATGATCATTATCATAATCATTAACATGATCATGATAGTGATCATGATAGTGATCATGATAGTGATCATGATAATGATCATGATAATGATCATGATAGTGATCATGATAATGATAATGATCATGATAGTGATCATGATAATGATAATGATCATGATAGTGATCATGCTAATGATCATGATAATGATCATGTTAATGATTATGATAATGATCATGATAATGATCATGATAGTGATCACGATAATAATCATGATAGTGATCATGATAATGATCATGATCATAATAATAATCATGATAATGATCTTGATAATGATCATGATAATGATAATGATCATGATAGTGATCATGCTAATGATCATGATATTGATCATGTTAATGATTATGATAGTGATCATGATATTGATCATGCTAATGATCATGATATTGATCATGTTAATGATTATGATAGTGATCATGATATTGATCATGATATTGATCATGATAATGATCATGATAATGATCATAATAATGATCATGATAATGATCATGATAATGATAATGATCATGACAGTGATCATGCTAATGATCATAATAATGATTATGTTAATGATCATGATAATGATCATGTTATTGAAAATGATCCTGATAATGATAATGATCATAATCATGATAATGATCACGATAACGATCATGATAATGGTCATAATAACGATCATGATAATGATCATGATAGTGATCATGATAATGATAATGATCATGATAGTGATCATGCTAATGATCATGATAATGATCATCTTAATGATTAATGATCATGATAATGATCACGATAGTGATCATGATAATGATCATGATAATGATCATGATAATGATCATGATAATGATCATGATAGTGATCATGATAATGATCATGATAGTTATCATGATAATGATCATGATCATAATAATGATCATGATAATGATCATGATAGTGATCATGATAATGATAATGATCATGATAGTGATCATGCTAATGATCATGATAATGATCATGTTAATGATTATGATAATGATCATGATAATGAAAACGATAATGATCATGATAATGATCATGATAGTGATCATGATAATGATCATAATAATGATCATGATAATGATCATGATAATGATCACGATAATGATCATGATAATGATCACGATAATGATCATGATAATGGTCATGATAATGATCATGATAGTGATCATAATGATTAATGATCATGATCATTATCATGCTCACTATTATGATCACTATCATGATCATTATCATGATCATTATCATGCTCACTATTATGATCACTATCATGATCATTATCATGATCATTATCATGATCATTATTATGATCATGATCATTATTATGATCATGATCATTATCATGATAACTATCATGATCATTATCATGATCACTATCATGATCATTATCATGATCATTAGCATGATCACTATCATTATCATTATCATGATTACTATCATTATTATGATCATGATCATTATCATGATAATGATGTTAATGATTAATGATAATGATCATGATAATGATCATGATAGTGATCATGATAATGATCATGATAATGATCATGATAGTGATCATGATAATGATCATGATAGTGATCATGATCATAATAATGATCATGATCATAATAATGATCATGATAATGATCATGATAATGATCACGATAATGATCATGATAATGGTCATGATAATGATCATGATAATGATAATGCTCATGATAGTGACCATGCTAATGATCATGATAATGATCATGATAATGATCATGATAATGATCATGATAGTGATCATGATAATGATCATGATAATGATCATGATAGTGATCATGATAATGATCATGATAGTGATCATGATAATGATCACGATCATGATCATGATAGTGATCATGATAATGATCATGATAATGATCATGATAGTGATCATGATAATGATCATGATAATGATCATGATAGTGATCATGATAATGATCATGATAGTTATCATGATAATGATCATGATCATAATAATGATCATGATAATGATCATGATAGTGATCATGATAATGATAATAATCATTATAGTGATCATGCTAATGATCATGATAATGATCATGTTAATGATTATGATAATGATCATGATAATGAAATCGATAATGATCATGATAGTGATCATGATAATGATCATGATAGTGATCATGATAATGATCATGATAGTGATCATGCTAATGATCATGATAATGATCATGTTAATGATTAATGATCATGATAATGATCATGATAATGATCATGATAGTGATCATGATAATGATCATGATAATGATCATGATAGTGATCATGATAATGATCATGATAATGATCATGATAGTGATCATGATAATGATCATGATAGTGATCATGATCATAATAATGATCATGATCATAATAATGATCATGATAATGATCATGATAATGATCTTGATAATGATCATGATAATGGTCATGATAATGATCATGATAGTGATCATAATAATGATAATGATCATGATAGTGATCATGATAATGATCATGATAGTGATCATGCTAATGATCATGATAATGATCATGTTATTGATTATGATAATGATCATGATAATGATCATGATAGTGATCACGATAATAATCATGATATTGATCATAATAGTGATCATAATAGTGATCATGATAATGATCATGATAATGATCATCATAGTGATCACGATAATAATCATGATAGTGATCACGATAATAATCATGATAGTGATCATGATAATGATCACGATAATGATCGTGATAATGATCATGATAATGACCATGATAGTGATCATGATAATGATCATGATAATGATCATGATAATGATCATATCATTATCATGATCACTATCATGATCATTATCATGCTCACTATTATGATCATTATCATGATCATTATCATGATCATTATTATGATCATGATCATTATCATGCTCACTATTATGATCAATATCATGATCATTATCATGATCATTATCATGATCATTATTATGATCATGATCATTATTATGATCATGATCACTATCATGATCATTATCATGATCATTATCATGATCACTATCATGATCATTATCATGATCATTATCATGATCACTATCATGATCATTATCATGATCATTATCATAATCATTAACATGATCATTATCATGATCATTAGCATGATCACTATCATGATCATTATCATGATCACTATCATGATCATTATCATTATTATGATCATGATCATTATCATGATCACTATCATGATCATTATCATGATCATTATCATGATCACTATCATGATCATTATCATGATCACTATCATGATCATTATCATGATCACTATCATGATCATTACCATGATGATTATTATGATCATTATTATGATCATGATCACTACTACGATTATGATCATTATCATGACCACTATCATTATCATTATCATGATCATTATCATGATCACTATCATGATCATGATCACTATCATTATCATTATCATGATCATTATCATGATCACTATCATGATCATGATCATGATACTGATCATGATAGTGATTATGATAATGATCATGATAGTGATCACGATAATAATCATGATAGTGATCATGATAGTGATTATGATAATGATCATAATAGTGATCATGATAATGATCATGATAATGATCATGATAGTGATCATAATAATGATCATGATAATGATCATGATAGTGATCATGATAATGATCATGATAGTGATCATGATAGTGATCATGATAGTGATCATGATAATGATCATGATCATGATCATGATAGTGATCATGATAATGATCATGATAGTGATCATGATAATGATCATGATCATAATAATGATAATGATCATGATAGTGATCATGATAATGATCATGATAGTGATCATGCTAATGATCATGATAATGATCATGTTAATGATTATGATAATGATCATGATAATGATCATGATAGTGATCACGATAATAATCATGATATTGATCATAATAGTGATCATAATAGTGATCATGATAATGATCATCATAGTGATCACGATAATAATCATGATAGTGATCACGATAATAATCATGATAGTGATCATGATAATGATCACGATAATGATCGTGATAATGATCATGATAATGACCATGATAGTGATCGTGATAATGATCATGATAATGATCATGATAATGATCATGATAATGGTCATGATAATGATCATGATAATGGTCATGATAATGATCATGATATTGATCATGATATTGATCATGATCATAATAATGATCATGATAATCATTAGCATGATCATGATAATGATCATGATAGTGATCATGATAGTGATCATGATAGTAATCATGACAGTGATCATGATAGTAATCATGATAATGATCATGATATTGATCATGATAATGATCATGATAATGATCATAATGGTGATCATGATAATGATCATCATCATAAAAATGATCATGATAGTGATCATAAGGATGATAATGATCATAATAATGATCATGATAGTGATCATGATAATGATCACCATAATGATCATGATAATGATCACGATAACGATCATGATAATGATCATAATAACGATCATGATAATGATCATGATAATGATCATGATAGTGATCATGATAGTGATCATGATAGTCATCATGATAATGATCATGATAGTCATCATGATAATGATCATGATAATGATCATGATAGTGATGATGATAGTCATCATGATAATGATCATGACAGTCATCATGATAATGATCATGATATTGATCATGATAATGATCATGATAGTGATCATAATAGTAAGCATGATAATGATTATGATAAAGATAATGATAATGATCATGATAACGATCATGATAATGATCATGATAGTGATCATGATAATGATCATGATAGTGATCATGATAATGATCATGATCATAATAATGATCATGATAGTGATCATTATAGTGATCATGATCATGATCATGATAATGATCATAATAATGATCATGATAGTGGTCATGATAATGATCATCATAATGATCATGATAATGATCACGATAACGATCATCATAATGATCATAATAACGATCATCATAATGACCATGATAATGATCATGATAATGATCATGATAGTGATCATGATAACGATCATGATAATGATCATGATAATGATCATGATAGAGATCATGATAATGATCATGATCATAATAATTGTCATGCTAATGATCATGATAATGATCATGATAATGGTCATGATAGTGATCATGATAATGATCATGATAATGATCATGATAATGATCATGATAGTGAACATGATAATGATCATGATAATGGTCATGATAGTGATCATGATGATGATCATGATCATAATAATTGTCATGCTAATGATCATGATAATGATCATGATAATGGTCATGATAGTGATCATGATAATGATCATGATAATGATCATGATAATGATCATGATAGTGAACATGATAATGATCATGATAGTGATCATGATAGTCATCATGATAATGATCATGATAGTCATCATGATAATGATCATGATAATGATCATGATAGTGCTGATGATAGTCATCATGATAATGATCATGACAGTCATCATGATAATGATCATGATAATGATCATGATAGTGATCATAATAGTGAGCATGATAATGATCATGATAATGATCATGATAATGATCATGATAACGATCATGATAATGATCATGATAGTGATCATGATAATGATCATGATAGTGATCATGATAATGATCATGATCATAATAATGATCATGATAGTGATCATTATAGTGATCATGATCATGATAGTGATCATTATAGTGATCATGATCATGATAATGATAATAATAATGATCATGATAGTGGTCATGATAATGATCATCATAATGATCATGATAATGATCACGATAACGATCATCATAATGACCATGATAATGATCATGATAGTGATCATGATAGTCATCATGATAATGATCATGATAGTCATCATGATAATGATCATGATAATGATCATGATAGTGATGATGATAGTCATGCTAATGATCATGATAATGATCATGATAATGATCATGATAATGATCATGATAATGATCATGATAGTGAACATGATAATGATCATGATAGTGATCATGATAGTCATCATGATAATGATCATGATAGTCATCATGATAATGATCATGATAATGATCATGATAGTGATGATGATAGTCATCATGATAATGATCATGACAGTCATCATGATAATGATCATGATAATGATCATGATAGTGATCATAATAGTGAGCATGATAATGATCATGATAATGATCATGATAATGATCATGATAACGATCATGATAATGATCATGATAGTGATCATGATAATGATCATGATCATAATAATGATCATGATAGTGATCATTATAGTGATCATGATCATGATAATGATAATAATAATGATCATGATAGTGGTCATGATAATGATCATCATAATGATCATGATAATGATCACGATAACGATCGTCATAATGATCATGATAGTGATCATGATAATGATCATGATCATAATAATGATCATGATAATGATCATGATAGTGATCATGATAATGATAATGATAATGATCATGATAGTGATCATGCTAATGATCATGATAATGATCATGTTAATGATTATGATAATGATCATGATCATGATAATGATCATGATAGTGATCACGATAATAATCATGATAGTGATCATGATAATGAAAACGATAATGATCATGATAATGATCATGATAATGATCATGATAATGATCATGATAATGGTCATAATAATGATCATGATAATGGTCATGATAATGACCATGATAGTGATCATGATAATGATCATGATAATAACAATGATCATGATAATGATCATGATAATGATAATGATCATGATAGTGATCATGCTAATGATCATGATAATGATTATGTTAATGATTAATGATCATGATAATGATCATGTTAATGATTAATGATCATGATAATGATCATGATAGTGATCATGATAATGATCATGATAATGATCATGATAATAATCATGATAATGATCATGATAATGATCATGTTAGTGATCATGGTAATGATCATGATCATAATAATGATCATGATAATGATCATAATCATGATAATGATCACGATAACGATCATGATAATGATCATAATAACGATCATGATAATGATCATGATTGTGATCATGATAATGATCATGATAATGATTATGATAATGATCATGATAATGATCATGATATTGATCATGTTAATGATCATGCTAATGATCATGATAATGATCATGTTAATGATTATGATAATGATCATGATAATGATCATGATAGTGATCACGATAATAATCATGATAGTGATCATGATAATGATCATGTTCATAATAATAATCATGATAATGATCATGATAATGATCATGATATTGATCATGTTAATGATCATGCTAATGATCATGATAATGATTATGTTAATGATTAATGATCATGATAATGATCATGTTAATGATTAATGATCATGATAATGATCATGATAGTGATCATGATAATGATCATGATAATGATCATGATAATAATCATGATAATGATCATGATAATGATCATGTTAGTGATCATGGTAATGATCATGATCATATTAATGATCATGATAATGATCATAATCATGATAATGATCACGATAACGATCATGATAATGATCATAATAACGATCATGATAATGATCATGATAGTGATCATGATAATGATCATGATAATGATTATGATAATGATCATGATAATGATCATGATAGTGATCACGATAATAATCATGATAGTGATCATTATAATGAAAACGATAATGATCATGATAGTGATCATGCTAATGATCATGATAATGGTCATGATAATGATCATGATAGTGATCATGATCATGATAATGATCATGATAATGATCATGATAACGATCATGATAATGATCATGATAGTGATCATGATAATGATCATGATAGTGATCATGATAATGATCATGATCATAATAATGATCATGATAGTGATCATTATAGTGATCATGATAATGATAATAATAATGATCATGATAGTGGTCATGATAATGATCATCATAATGATCATGATAATGATCACGATAACGATCATCATAATGATCATGATAGTGATCATGATAATGATCATGATCATAATAATGATCATGATAATGATCATGATAGTGATCATGATAATGATAATGATAATGATCATGATAGTGATCATGCTAATGATCATGATAATGATCATGTTAATGATTATGATAATGATCATGATCATGATAATGATCATGATAGTGATCACGATAATAATCATGATAGTGATCATGATAATGAAAACGATAATGATCATGATAATGATCATGATAATGATCATGATAATGATCATGATAATGATCATGATAATGATCATGATAATGGTCATAATAATGATCATGATAATGGTCATGATAATGACCATGATAGTGATCATGATAATGATCATGATAATAACAATGATCATGATAATGATCATGATAATGATAATGATCATGATAGTGATCATGCTAATGATCATGATAATGATTATGTTAATGATTAATGATCATGATAATGATCATGTTAATGATTAATGATCATGATAATGATCATGATAGTGATCATGATAATGATCATGATAATGATCATGATAATAATCATGATAATGATCATGATAATGATCATGTTAGTGATCATGGTAATGATCATGATCATAATAATGATCATGATAATGATCATAATCATGATAATGATCACGATAACGATCATGATAATGATCATAATAACGATCATGATAATGATCATGATTGTGATCATGATAATGATCATGATAATGATTATGATAATGATCATGATAATGATCATGATATTGATCATGTTAATGATCATGCTAATGATCATGATAATGATCATGTTAATGATTATGATAATGATCATGATAATGATCATGATAGTGATCACGATAATAATCATGATAGTGATCATGATAATGATCATGTTCATAATAATAATCATGATAATGATCATGATAATGATCATGATATTGATCATGTTAATGATCATGCTAATGATCATGATAATGATTATGTTAATGATTAATGATCATGATAATGATCATGTTAATGATTAATGATCATGATAATGATCATGATAGTGATCATGATAATGATCATGATAATGATCATGATAATAATCATGATAATGATCATGATAATGATCATGTTAGTGATCATGGTAATGATCATGATCATATTAATGATCATGATAATGATCATAATCATGATAATGATCACGATAACGATCATGATAATGATCATAATAACGATCATGATAATGATCATGATAGTGATCATGATAATGATCATGATAATGATTATGATAATGATCATGATAATGATCATGATAGTGATCACGATAATAATCATGATAGTGATCATTATAATGAAAACGATAATGATCATGATAGTGATCATGCTAATGATCATGATAATGGTCATGATAATGATCATGATAGTGATCATGATAATGATCATAATCATAATAATGATCATGATAATGATCATGATAATGATAATTATCATGATAATGATAATGATCATGATAGTGATCATGCTAATGATCATGATAATGATCATGTTAATGATTAATGATCATGATAATGATCATGATAGTGATCATGATAATGATCATGATAACGATCATGATAGTGATCATGATAATGATCATGATAGTGATCATGATAATGATCATGATAGTGATCATGATAATGATCATGATAATGATCATGATAATGGTCATAATAATGATCATGATATTGATCATGATAATGATCATTATCATAATAATGATCATGATAGTGATCATGATAATGATCATGATAATGATCATGATAATGATCATGATAATGATCATGATAATGATCATGATAGTGATCATGATAATGATCATGATAATGATCATGATAATGATCATGATAATGATCATGATAATGGTCATGATAATGATCATGATAATGGTCATGATAATGATCATGATAGTGATCATGATAATGATCATGCTCATAATAATGAACATGATAATCATTAGCATGATTATGATATTGATCATGATAGTGATCATGATAGTGATCATGATAGTAATCATGACAGTGATCATGATAGTGATCATGATAATGATCATGATAGTGATCATGATAATGATCATGGTAAAGATCATGATAATGATCATGATAATGATCATGATAGTGATCATAATAACGATCATGATAGTGATCATGGTAATGATCATAATAGTGATCATGATAATGATCATGATAATGATCATGATAGTGATTATGATAATGATCATGATAGTGGTCATGATTATGATCATCATAATGATCATGATAATGATCACGATAACGATCATCATAATGAGCATAATAACGATCATCATAATGACCATGATAATGATCATGATAATGATCATGATAGTGATCATGATAACGATCATGATAATGATCATGATAATGATCATGATAGAGATCATGATAATGATCATGATCATAATAATTGTCATGCTAATGATCATGATAGTGATCATGATAATGATCATGACAATGATCATGACAATGATCTTGATAGTGATCATGATAATGATCATGATAGTGATCATGATAATGATCATGATCATAATAATGATCATGATAATGATCATGATCATAATAATGATCATGATAGTGATCATGCTAATGATCATGATAATGATCATGTTAATGATTATGATAATGATAATGATAATGATCACGATAATAATCATGATAGTGATCATGATAATGAAAACGATAATGATCATGATAATGATCATGATAATGATCATGATAATGGTCATGATAATGATCATGATAATGGTGATGATAATGACCATGATAGTGATCATGATAATGATCATGATCATAACAATGATCATGATAATGATCATGATAATGATCATGATAGTGATCATGCTAATGATCATGATAATGATTATGTTAATGATTAATGATCATGATAATGATCATGTTAATGATTAATGATCATGATAATGATCATGATAGTGATCATGATAATGATCATGATAATGATCATGATAATAATCATGATAATGATCATGATAATGATCATGTTAGTGATCATGGTAATGATCATGATCATAATAATGATCATGATAATGATCATAATCATGATAATGATCACGATAACGATCATGATAATGATCATAATAACGATCATGATAATGATCATGATAGTGATCATGATAATGATCATGATAATGATTATGATAATGATCATGATAATGATAGTGATCACGATAATAATCATGATAATGATCATGATAATGAAAACGATAATGATCATGATAGTGATCATGCTAATGATCATGATAATGGTCATGATAATTGTCATGATAGTGATCATGATAATGATCATAATCATAATAATGATCATGATAATGATAATTATCATGATAATGATAATGATCATGATAGTGATCATGCTAATGATCATGATAATGATCATGTTAATGATTAATGATCATGATAATGATCATGATAGTGATCATGATAATGATCATGATAATGATCATGATAGTGATCATGATAATGATCATGATAGTGATCATGATAATGATCATGATAATGATCATGATAATGGTATTGATAATGATCATGATATTGATCATGATAATGATCATTATCATAATAATGATCATGATAATGATCATTATCATAATAATGATCATGATAATGATCATGATAATGATAATGATCATGATAATGATCATGATAATGATCATGATAGTGATCATGATAATGATCATGATAATGATCATGATAATGATCATGATAATGATCATGATAATGGTCATGATAATGATCATGATAGTGATCATGATAATGATCATGATCATAATAACGAACATGATAATCATTAGCATGATTATGATAATGATCATGATAGTGATCATGATAGTGATCATGATAGTAATCATGACAGTGATCATGATAGTGATCATGATAATGATCATGATAGTGATCATGATAATGATCATGGTAAAGATCATGATAATGATCATGATAATGATCATGATAGTGATCATAATAACGATCATGATAGTGATCATGATAATGATCATAATAGTGATCATGATAATGATAATGATCATGATAGTGATTATGAACATGATAATGATCATGATAGTGATCATGATAGTGTCATGATAGTCATCATGATAATGATCATGATAGTGATCATAATAGTGAGCATGATAATGATCATGATAATGATCATGATAATGATCATGATAATGATCATGATAATGGTCATGATAATGATCACGATAGTGATCATGATAATGATCATGATCATAATAATGAACATGATAATCATTAGCATGATTATGATAATGATCATGATAGTGATCATGATAGTTATCATGATAGTAATCATGACAGTGATCATGATAGTGATCATGATAGTGATCATGATAGTAATCATGACAGTGATCATGATAGTGATCATGATAGTGATCATGATAGTGATCATGATAGTAATCATGACAGTGATCATGATAGTGATCATGATAGTGATCATGATAATGATCATGATAATGATCATGATAGTGATCATGATAATGATCATGATAATGATCATGTTAATGATTAATGATCATGATAATGATCATGATAGTGATCATGATAATGATAATGATCATGATAGTGATCATGCTAATGATCATGATAATGATCATGTTAATGATTATGATAATGATCATGATAATGATCATGATAGTATTCACGATAATAATCATGATAGTGATCATGATAATGAAAACGATAATGATCATGATAATGATCATTATCATTATTATGATCATGATCATTATCATGATCATTATCATGATCATTATCATGATCATTATTATGATCATTAGCATGATCACTATCATGATCATTATCATTATCATGATCATTATCATGATCACTATCATGATCATTATCTTGATCACTATCATGATCATTATCATGATCACTATCATGATCATTATCATGATCACTATCATGATCATTATCATGATGATTATTATGATCATTATTATGATCATGATCACTATTACGAGCATGATCATTATCATGATCACTATCATTATCATTATCATGATCATTATCAATATCACTATCATGATCATTATCATTATCATGATCACTATCATTATCATGATCAATATCAAGATCATTATCATGATCATTATCATGATCATAATAATGATCATGATCATGATAATGATCATGATAATGATCATAATAATTATCATGATATCATGATAATGATAATGATCATGATAATGATCATGATAATGATCATGATAGTGATAACGATAATAATCATGATAGTGATCATGATAATGATCATCATAATGATCAAGATATTGATCATGATAATGATCATGATAGTGATCATGATAATGATCATGTTAGGGATCATGATAGTGATCATGATAATGATCATGATAATGATCATAATAATTATCATGATAGTGGTCATGATAATTATCATGACAATGATCATGATAATTATCATGACAATGATCATGATAATGGTCATGATAGTGAATATTATAATGATCATGATAATGATCATGATAATGGTCATGATAGGGATCATGATAGTGATCATTATAATGATCATGATAGTGATCATGATAGTGATCATGATAATGATCGTCATAATGATCATGATAATGATGATGATAATGATCATGATAGTGATCATGATTATCATGATTGTGATCATGATCATTATCATGATCATTATCCTGATCATTATTATGATCATGATCATTATCATCATCATCACTATTATGATGCTCACTATTATCATGCTCACTATTATGATCACTATCATGATCATTATCATGATCACTATCATGATCATTATCATGATCATTATCATGATCATTATCATGATCATTATCATGATCATTATCATGATCATTAGCATGATCACTATCATAATCATTATCATTATCATGATCATTATCATTATCATTATCATGATCATTATCATTATCATGATCATTATCATTATCATGATCATTATCATGATCATTATTATGATCATGATTATTATCATGATCACTATCATGATCATTATCATGACCATTATCATGATCATTATCATGATCATGATCATTATCATGATCATTATCATGATTATTATCATGATCATTATCATGATCACTATCATGATCATTATCATGATTATTATCATGATCATTATCATTATCATGATCAATATCATGCTCATTATCATGATCATTATCATGATCACTATCATGATCCCTATCATGACCATTATCATGATCATTATCATGATCATTATCATATTCACTATCATGACCACTTTCATGATCATTGTCATGATCATTATCATGACCACTATCATGATAATTATTGTGATCATTATCATGATCATTATCATGATCACTATCATGACCCCTAACATGATCATTATCATGATCACTATCATGATCATTATCATGATCAATATCTTGATCATTATGATGATCATTATCATGATCACTATCATGATTATTATCGTGATCACTATCATGATCATTATCATGATCATTATCATGATCATTATCATAATCACTATCATGATCATTATCATGATCATTGTCATGATCATTATCATGACCACTATTATGATAATTATTATGATCATTATCATGATCATTATCATGATCACTATCATGATCACTATCATGATCATTAGCATGATCATTATCATGATCAATATCATGATCATTATCATGATCATTATCATGATCATTATAATGATCATTATTGTGATCATTATCATTATCATGATCATTAGCATGATCACTATCATGATCACTATCATGATCATTATCATGATCATTATCATGATCATTATCATGATCATTATCATGATTATTATCATGATCATTATCATGATCATAATCATGATCATTATTATGATCATTATCATGATCATTATCATGATCACTATCATGATCATTATCATTATCATGATCATTATTATGATCATGATCGTTATCATTATCATGATCACTATCATGATCATTATCATGATCATTATCATGATCATTATCATGAACATTATCATGATCATTATCATGATCATTATCATGATTATTATCATGATCATTATCATGATCATAATCATGATCATTATCATGATCATTATCATGATCATAATCATGATCATTATCATGATCATTATCATGATCATTATCATGATCATTATCATGATCATTATCATGATCATTATTATGATCATGATCATTATCATGATTATTATCATGATCATTATCATGATCATTATCATGATCACTATCATGATCATTATCATGATCATTATCATGATCATTATCATGATCACTATCATGATCATTATCATGATCATTATTATGATCATGATCATTATCATGATTATTATCATGATCATTATCATGATCATTATCATGATCACTATCATGATCATTATCATGATCATTATCATGATCACTATCATGATCATTATCATGATCACTATCATGATCATTATCATGATCATTTTAATGATCATTGTCATGATCATTATCATGATCACTATCATGATCATTATCATGATCACTATCATGATCATTTTCATGATCACTATCATGATCATTTTCATGATCACTATCAAGATCATTGGCATGATCATTATCATGATCACTATCATGATCATTATCATGATAATTATTATGATCATGATCATTATCATGATCACTATCATGATAAATATCATGATCATTATCATGATCGTTATCATGATCACTATCATGATCATTATCATGATCATTATCATGATCACCATGATGATCATTATCATGATCATGATCATTATTATGATCATTATTATGATCATGATTATTATCATTATCATGATTATTATCATGATCATTATCATGATCATTATCATGATCACTATCATGATCATTATCATGATCACTATCATGATCATTATCATGATATTTTAATGATCATTGTCATGATCATTATCATGATCACTATCATGATCATTATCATGATCACTATCATGATCATTTTCATGATCACTATCATTATCATTTTCTATCTATCATGATCATTATCATGATCACCATGATGATCATTATCATGATCATGATCATTATTATGATCATGATAAAGATCATGATAATGATCTTGATATTGATCATGATCATGATAATGATCATGTTAATGATTATGATCATGATAATGATAATAATCATGATAGTGATCATGATAATGAAAACGATAATGATCATGATAATGATCATGATAGTGATCATGATAATGATCATAATAAATATCATGATAATGATCATGATAATGATCACGATAATGATCTTGATAGTGATCATGCTAATGATTATGATAGTGATCATGATATTGATCATGATAGTGATCATGATATTGATCATGTTAATGATTATGATAGTGATCATGATATTGATCATGATAGTGATCATGAAAGTGATCATGATAGTGATCATGACAGTGATCATGATAATGGTCATGATAATGGTCATGATAGTGATCATGATAATTCATGATAGTGATCATGATAATGATCATGATAATGATCATGATAGTGATCATGATAATGATCATGATAATGATCATGATAGTGATCACGATAATAATCATGATAGTGACATGATAATGATCACGATAATGATCATGATAATGATCCTGATAATGATCATGATAGTGATCATGATCATGATAATGATCATGATAATGATCATGATAACGATCATGATAATGATCATGATAATGGTCATGATAATGATCATGATAGTGATCATGATAATGATCATGATCATAATAATGATCATGATGATGATCATGATAATGATAATGATCATGATAGTGATCATGCTAATGATCATGATAATGATCATGTTAATGATTATGATAGTAATCATGATATTGATCATGACAGTGATCATGATAGTGATCATGATAATGATCATGATAATGTTCATGATAGTGATCATGATCATAATAATGATAATGATCATTATTATGATCATGATAGTGATCATGATGGTGATCATGATAATGATCATGATCATAATAATGATCTCGATAATGATCATGATATTGATCATGCTAATGATCATGATAATGATCATGTTAGTGAGTATCATGATAGTGATCACGATAATAATCATGATAGTGATCATGATAATGATAATGATCATGATAGTGATGATGATAATGATCATGATAGTGATCATGATAATGACCATGATAGTGATCATTATAATGATCATGATCATAATAATGATCACGATAATGATCATGATAGTGATCATGATAATGACCATGATAGTGATCATAATAATGATCATAATAATGATCATGATAGTGATCATAATAGTCATCACGATAATGATCATGATAATGATCTTGATAGTGATCATGATAAAGATCATGATAGTGATCATGATCATAATAATGATAATGATCATTATTATCTCATGATAGTGATCATGATGGTGATCATTATAATGATCATGATCATAATAATGATCACGATAACGATCATGATATTGATCATGCTAATGATCATAATAATGATCATGTTAGTGATTATCATGATAGTGATCATGTTAATGATCATGATAATGATCATGTTAATGATTATGATAATGATCATGTTAATGATTATGATAATGATCATGATAATGATCATGATAGTGATCGCGATAATAATCATGATAGTGATCATGATAATGATCATTATAGTTATCGTGATAATGCTCATAATAATGATCATGATAGTTATCATGATAGTGATCATGATAATGATCATGATAGTGATCATGATAATGATCATGATAGTGATCATGATAATGATCATGATAGTGATCATGATAATGATCATGATAGTGATCATGATAATGATCATGATAGTGATCATTATCATGATCACTATCATGATCATTATCATGATCACTATCATGATCATTATCATGATCACTATCATGATCATTATCATGATCATTATCATGATCACTATCATGATCATTATCATGATCATTATCATGATCACTATCATGATCATTATCATGATCACTATCATGATCATTATCATGATCATTTTAATGATCATTGTCATGATCATTATCATGATCACTATCATGATCATTACCATGATCACTATCATGATCATTTTCATGATCACTATCATGATCATTTTCATGATCACTATCAAGATCATTGGCATGATCATTATCATGATCACTATCATGATCATTATCATGATAATTATTATGATCATGATCATTATCATGATCACTATCATGATAAATATCATGATCATTATCATGATCGTTATCATGATCACTATCATGATCATTATCATGATCATTATCATGATCACTATGATGATCATTATCATGATCATGATCATTATTATGATCATTATTATGATCATGATTATTATCATTATCATGATTATTATCATGATCATTATCATGATCATTATCATGATCACTATCATGATCATTATCATGATCACTATCATGATCATTATCATGATATTTTAATGATCATTGTCATGATCATTATCATGATCACTATCATGATCATTATCATGATCACTATCATGATCATTTTCATGATCACTATCATTATCATTTTCTATCTATCATGATCATTATCATGATCACCATGATGATCATTATCATGATCATGATCATTATTATGATCATGATAAAGATCATGATAATGATCTTGATATTGATCATGATCATGATAATGATCATGTTAATGATTATGATCATGATAATGATAATAATCATGATAGTGATCATGATAATGAAAACGATAATGATCATGATAATGATCATGATAGTGATCATGATAATGATCATAATAAATATCATGATAATGATCATGATAATGATCACGATAATGATCTTGATAGTGATCATGATAATGATCATGATCATAATAATGATCATGATAATGATCATGATAATGATAATGATCATGATAGTGATCATGCTAATGATTATGATAGTGATCATGATATTGATCATGATAGTGATCATGATATTGATCATGTTAATGATTATGATAGTGATCATGATATTGATCATGATAGTGATCATGAAAGTGATCATGATAGTGATCATGACAGTGATCATGATAATGGTCATGATAATGGTCATGATAGTGATCATGATAATTCATGATAGTGATCATGATAATGATCATGATAATGATCATGATAGTGATCATGATAATGATCATGATAATGATCATGATAGTGATCATGATAATGATCACGATAATGATCATGATAGTGATAATGATAGTCATCATGATAATGATCATGATAGTCATCATGATAATGATCATGATAGTCATCATGATTATGATCTTGATAGTCATCATGATAATGATCATAATAATGATCATGATAATGATCATAATAGTGATCATAATAGTGATCATGATAATGATAATGATAATGGTCATGATAATGATCATCATAGTGATCACGATAATAATCATGATAGTGATCACGATAATAATCATGATAGTGACATGATAATGATCACGATAATGATCATGATAATGATCCTGATAATGATCATGATAGTGATCATGATCATGATAATGATCATGATAATGATCATGATAACGATCATGATAATGATCATGATAATGGTCATGATAATGATCATGATAGTGATCATGATAATGATCATGATCATAATAATGATCATGATGATGATCATGATAATGATAATGATCATGATAGTGATCATGCTAATGATCATGATAATGATCATGTTAATGATTATGATAGTAATCATGATATTGATCATGACAGTGATCATGATAGTGATCATGATAATGATCATGATAATGTTCATGATAGTGATCATGATCATAATAATGATAATGATCATTATTATGATCATGATAGTGATCATGATGGTGATCATGATAATGATCATGATCATAATAATGATCTCGATAATATCATGATATTGATCATGCTAATGATCGTGATAATGATCATGTTAGTGAGTATCATGATAGTGATCACGATAATAATCATGATAGTGATCATGATAATGATCATGATAGTGATGATGATAATGATCATGATAGTGATCATGATAATGACCATGATAGTGATCATTATAATGATCATGATCATAATAATGATCACGATAATGATCATGATAGTGATCATGATAATGACCATGATAGTGATCATAATAATGATCATAATAATGATCATGATAGTGATCATAATAGTCATCACGATAATGATCATGATAATGATCTTGATAGTGATCATGATAAAGATCATGATAGTGATCATGATCATAATAATGATAATGATCATTATTATCTCATGATAGTGATCATGATGGTGATCATTATAATGATCATGATCATAATAATGATCACGATAACGATCATGATATTGATCATGCTAATGATCATAATAATGATCATGTTAGTGATTATCATGATAGTGATCATGTTAATGATCATGATAATGATCATGTTAATGATTATGATAATGATCATGTTAATGATTATGATAATGATCATGATAATGATCATGATAGTGATCGCGATAATAATCATGATAGTGATCATGATAATGATCATTATAGTTATCGTGATAATGCTCATAATAATGATCATGATAGTTATCATGATAGTGATCATGATAATGATCATGATAGTGATCATGATAATGATCATGATAGTGATCATGATAATGATCATGATAGTGATCATGATAATGATCATGATAGTGATCATGATAATGATCATGATAGTGATCATGATAATGATCATGATAGTGATCATGATAATGATCATGATCATAATAATGATAATGATCATAATAATGATAATGATCATTATTATGATCATGATCATTATCATGATCACCATCATGATCACTATCATGATCATAATATTGATCATACTAATGATCACGATAATGATCATGTTAGTGATTATGATAATGATCATTATCATGATTATTATCATGATCATTATCATGATCATAATCATGATCATTATCATGATCATTATCATGATCATTATCATGATCATTATTATGATCATGATCATTATCATGATTATTATCATGATCATTATCATGATCATTATCATGATCACTATCATGATCATTATCATGATCATTATCATGATCATTATCATGATCACTATCATGATCATTATCATGATCATTATTATGATCATGATCATTATCATGATTATTATCATGATCATTATCATGATCATTATCATGATCACTATCATGATCATTATCATGATCATTATCATGATCACTATCATGATCATTATCATGATCACTATCATGATCATTATCATGATCATTTTAATGATCATTGTCATGATCATTATCATGATCACTATCATGATCATTATCATGATCACTATCATGATCATTTTCATGATCACTATCATGATCATTTTCATGATCACTATCAAGATCATTGGCATGATCATTATCATGATCACTATCATGATCATTATCATGATAATTATTATGATCATGATCATTATCATGATCACTATCATGATAAATATCATGATCATTATCATGATCGTTATCATGATCACTATCATGATCATTATCATGATCATTATCATGATCACTATGATGATCATTATCATGATCATGATCATTATTATGATCATTATTATGATCATGATTATTATCATTATCATGATTATTATCATGATCATTATCATGATCATTATCATGATCACTATCATGATCATTATCATGATCACTATCATGATCATTATCATGATATTTTAATGATCATTGTCATGATCATTATCATGATCACTATCATGATCATTATCATGATCACTATCATGATCATTTTCATGATCACTATCGTTATCATTTTCTATCTATCATGATCATTATCATGATCACCATGATGATCATTATCATGATCATGATCATTATTATGATCATGATAAAGATCATGATAATGATCTTGATATTGATCATGATCATGATAATGATCATGTTAATGATTATGATCATGATAATGATAATAATCATGATAGTGATCATGATAATGATAATGAAAACGATAATGATCATGATAATGATCATGATAGTGATCATGATAATGATCATAATAAATATCATGATAATGATCATGATAATGATCACGATAATGATCTTGATAGTGATCATGATAATGATCATGATCATAATAATGATCATGATAATGATCATGATAATGATAATGATCATGATAGTGATCATGCTAATGATTATGATAGTGATCATGATATTGATCATGATAGTGATCATGATATTGATCATGTTAATGATTATGATAGTGATCATGATATTGATCATGATAGTGATCATGAAAGTGATCATGATAGTGATCATGACAGTGATCATGATAATGGTCATGATAATGGTCATGATAGTGATCATGATAATTCATGATAGTGAACATGATAATGATCATGATAATGATCATGATAGTGATCATGATAATGATCATGATAATGATCATGATAGTGATCATGATAATGATCACGATAATGATCATGATAGTGATAATGATAGTCATCATGATAATGATCATGATAGTCATCATGATAATGATCATGATAGTCATCATGATTATGATCTTGATAGTCATCATGATAATGATCATAATAATGATCATGATAATGATCATAATAGTGATCATAATAGTGATCATGATAATGATAATGATAATGGTCATGATAATGATCATCATAGTGATCACGATAATAATCATGATAGTGATCACGATAATAATCATGATAGTGACATGATAATGATCACGATAATGATCATGATAATGATCCTGATAATGATCATGATAGTGATCATGATCATGATAATGATCATGATAATGATCATGATAACGATCATGATAATGATCATGATAATGGTCATGATAATGATCATGATAGTGATCATGATAATGATCATGATCATAATAATGATCATGATGATGATCATGATAATGATAATGATCATGATAGTGATCATGCTAATGATCATGATAATGATCATGTTAATGATTATGATAGTAATCATGATATTGATCATGACAGTGATCATGATAGTGATCATGATAATGATCATGATAATGTTCATGATAGTGATCATGATCATAATAATGATAATGATCATTATTATGATCATGATAGTGATCATGATGGTGATCATGATAATGATCATGATCATAATAATGATCTCGATAATGATCATGATATTGATCATGCTAATGATCATGATAATGATCATGTTAGTGAGTATCATGATAGTGATCACGATAATAATCATGATAGTGATCATGATAATGATCATGATAGTGATGATGATAATGATCATGATAGTGATCATGATAATGACCATGATAGTGATCATTATAATGATCATGATCATAATAATGATCACGATAATGATCATGATAGTGATCATGATAATGACCATGATAGTGATCATAATAATGATCATAATAATGATCATGATAGTGATCATAATAGTCATCACGATAATGATCATGATAATGATCTTGATAGTGATCATGATAAAGAGCATGATAGTGATCATGATCATAATAATGATAATGATCATTATTATCTCATGATAGTGATCATGATGGTGATCATTATAATGATCATGATCATAATAATGATCACGATAACGATCATGATATTGATCATGCTAATGATCATAATAATGATCATGTTAGTGATTATCATGATAGTGATCATGTTAATGATCATGATAATGATCATGTTAATGATTATGATAATGATCATGTTAATGATTATGATAATGATCATGATAATGATCATGATAGTGATCGCGATAATAATCATGATAGTGATCATGATAATGATCATTATAGTTATCGTGATAATGCTCATAATAATGATCATGATAGTTATCATGATAGTGATCATGATAATGATCATGATAGTGATCATGATAATGATCATGATAGTGATCATGATAATGATCATGATAGTGATCATGATAATGATCATGATAGTGATCATGATAATGATCATGATAGTGATCATGATAATGATCATGATAGTGATCATGATAATGATCATGATAGTGATCATGATAATGATCATGATAGTGATCATGATAATGATCATGATCATAATAATGATAATGATCATAATAATGATAATGATCATTATTATGATCATGATCATTATCATGATCACCATCATGATCACTATCATGATCATAATATTGATCATACTAATGATCACGATAATGATCATGTTAGTGATTATGATAATGATCATGATAATGATCATGATAGTGATCACGATAATAATCATGATAGTGATCATGATAATGATCACGATAATGACAATGATAGTGATCATGATAATGATGATGATAATGATCATGATAATGATCATGATAATGATGAATATGATAGTGATTATGATAATGATCATGATAGTGATCATGATAATGATCATGATAGTGATCATGATAATGATCATGATAGTGATATTGATCATACTAATGATCACGATAATGATCATGTTAGTGATTATGATAATGATCATGATAATGATCATGATAGTGATCACGATAATAATCATGATAGTGATCATGATAATGATCACGATAATGACAATGATAGTGATCATGATAATGATGATGATAATGATCATGATAATGATCATGGTAATGATCATGATAATTATAATTATCATGATAATGATGAATATGATAGTGATTATGATAATGATCATGATAGTGATCATGATAATGATCATGATAGTGATCATGATAATGATCATGATAGTGATCATGATAATGATCATGATAGTGATCATGATCATTATCATAATCACTATCATATTCATTATCATGATCACTATCATGATTATTATCGTGATCACTATCATGATCTTTATCATGATCATTATCATGATAATTATCATGATCAGTATCATGATAATTATCATGATCATTATCATGATAATTATCATGATCAGTATCATGATAATTATCATGATCATTATCATGATAATTATCATGATCATTATCATGATAATTATCATGATCATTATCATGATCATTATCATGATCATTATCATCATCATTATCATGATCACTATCATTGTCATTATCGTGATCATTATCATAATCACTATCATGATTATTATCGTGATCACTATCATGATCATTATCGTGATCATCATCATGATCATTATCATAATCACTAACACGATCATTATCATGATCATTAGTATGATCAATATTATGATCATGATAGTGATCATGATGGTGATCATGATAATGATCATGATCATAATAATGATCATAATAATGATCATTATCATTATTATGATCATTATCATTATTATGATCATGATCATTATCATGATCACTATCATGATCATTATCATGATCACTATCATGATCATTATCATGATCACTATCATGATCATTATCATGATCACTATCATGATCATTATCATGATCACTATCATGATCATTATCATGATCACTATCATGATCATTATCATGATCACTATCATGATCATTATCATGATCACTATCATGATCATTATCATGATCACTATCATGATAACTATCATGATCATTATTATGAGCATTATCACGATAACTATAATGATCATTATCATGATCACTATCATGATTATTATCGCGATCACTATCATGATCATTATCATGATCATTATCATAATCATTAACATGATCATTATCATAATCATTAACATGATCATTATCATGATCATTAACATGATCACTATCATGATCATTATGATTACCATTATCATGATCATTATCATGATCACTATCATGATCATTACCATGATCATTATCATGATCATTATTATGATCAATATCATGATCATTATCATGATCATTATCATGATCACTATCATGATCATTATCATGATCATTATTATGATCAATATCATGATCATTATCATGATCATTATCATGATCATTATCATGATCATTATTATGATCAATATCATGATCATTATCATGATCATTAACATGATCACTATCATGATCATTATCATTACCATTATCATGATCATTATCATGATCACTATCATGATCATTACCATGATCATTATCATGATCATTATCATGATCATTATTATGATCAATATCATGATCATTATCATGATCATTAACATGATCACTATCATGATCATTATCATTACCATTATCATGATCATTATCATGATCATTATCATGATCATTATTATGATCAATATCATGATCATTATCATGATCATTATCATGATCACTATCATGATCATTATCATGATCATTATTATGATCAATATCATGATCATTATCATGATCATTACCATGATCATTATCATGATCAATATCATGATCATTATCATGATCATTATCATGATCATTATTATGATCAATATCATGATCATTATCATGATCATTAACATGATCACTATCATGATCATTATCATTACCATTATCATGATCATTATCATGATCACTATCATGATCATTACCATGATCATTATCATGATCATTATTATGATCAATATCATGATCATTATCATGATCATTATCATGATCACTATCATGATCATTATCATTACCATTATCATGATCATTATCATGATCACTATCATGATCATTATCATGATCACTATCATGATCATTATCATGATCATTATCATGATCATTATTATGATCAATATCATGATCATTATCATGATCATTAACATGATCACTATCATGATCATTATCATTACCATTATCATGATCATTATCATGATCACTATCATGATCATTACCATGATCATTATCATGATCATTATTATGATCAATATCATGATCATTATCATGATCATTATCATGATCACTATCATGATCATTATCATTACCATTATCATGATCATTATCATGATCACTATCATGATCACTATCATGATCATTATCATGATCATTATTATGATCAATATCATGATCATTATCATGATCATTACCATGATCATTATCATGATCACTATCATGATCATTATCATGATCATTATCATGATCATTATCATGATCACTATCATGATCATTATCATGATCATTATCATGATCATTATCATGATCATTATCATGATCACTATCATGATCATTATCATTATTATGATCAATATCATGATCATTATCATGATCATTACCATGATCATTATCATGATCATTATTATGATCAATATCATGATCATTATCATGATCATTAACATGATCACTATCATGATCATTATCATTACCATTATCATGATCATTATCATGATCATTATCATGATCATTATTATGATCAATATCATGATCATTATCATGATCATTATCATGATCACTATCATGATCATTATCATGATCATTATTATGATCAATATCATGATCATTATCATGATCATTACCATGATCATTATCATGATCATTATTATGATCAATATCATGATCATTATCATGATCATTAACATGATCACTATCATGATCATTATCATTACCATTATCATGATCATTATCATGATCACTATCATGATCATTACCATGATCATTATCATGATCATTATTATGATCAATATCATGATCATTATCATGATCATTATCATGATCACTATCATGATCATTATCATTACCATTATCATGATCCTTATCATGATCACTATCATGATCATTATCATGATCACTATCATGATCATTATCATGATCATTATCATGATCATTATTATGATCAATATCATGATCATTATCATGATCATTATCATGATCACTATCATGATCATTATCGTGATCATTATCATGATCACTATCATGACTATTATCGCGATCACTATTATGATCATTATCATGATCATTATCATAATCAGTAACATGATCATTATCATGATCATTAGCATGATCACTATCAGCATCATTATCATGATCATTATCATGATCACTATCATGATCATTCTCATGATCATTATCATGATCATTATCATGGTCATTATCATGATCATTATCATGATCATTATCATGATCATTATCATGATCATTATCATCATCATTATCATGATCATTATCAAGATCACTATCATGATTATTATCGTGATCACTATCATGATAATCACTAACATGATCATTATCATGATCATTAGCATGATCAATATCATGATCATTATCGTGATCATTATTATGATCATGATCATTATTATGATCACCATCATGATCACTATCATGAGATAATAATGATCATTATCATTATTATGATCATGATCACTATCATGATCATTATCATGATCACTATCAAGATCATTATCATGATCATTATCGTGATGACTATTATGATCACTATCATGATCATTATCATGATCATTATTATGATCACTATCATGGTCATTATCATGATCACTATCATGATTATTATCGTGATCATTATTATGATCATGATCATTATCATGATCACCATCATGATCATTATCATGATCACTATTATGATCATTATCATGATCACTATCATGATCATTATCATGATCACTATCATGATCATTATCATGATCACTATCATGATCATTATCATCATCACTATCATGATCATTATCATGATCACTATCATGATCACTATCATTTTCATTATCGTGATCATTATCAAGATCACTATCATGATTATTATCGTGATCACTATCATGATAATCACTAACATGATCATTATCATGATCATTAGCATGATCAATATCATGATCATTATCGTGATCATTATTATGATCATGATCATTATTATGATCACCATCATGATCACTATCATGAGATAATAATGATCATTATCATTATTATGATCATGATCACTATCATGATCATTATCATGATCACTATCAAGATCATTATCATGATCATTATCGTGATGACTATTATGATCACTATCATGATCATTATCATGATCATTATTATGATCACTATCATGGTCATTATCATGATTACTATCATGATTATTATCGTGATCATTATTATGATCATGATCATTATCATGATCACCATCATGATCATTATCATGATCACTATTATGATCATTATCATGATCACTATCATGATCATTATCATGATCACTATCATGATCATTAACATGATCATTATCATAATCATTAACATGATCATTATCATGATCATTAGCATGATCACTATCATGATCATTATCATTATCATGATCATCATCATGATCATTATTATGATCATGATCATTATCATGATCACTATCATGATCATTATCATGACCATTATCTTGATCATTATCATGATCATTATCATGATCATTATCATGATCATTATCATGATCATGATCACTATCATGATCATTATCAGGATCATTATCATGATCATTATCATGATCATGATCACTATCATGATCATTATCAGGATCATTATCATGATCATTATCGTGATCATTATCATGTCACTATCATGATTATTATCGTGATCACTATCATGATCATTATCGTAATCACTATGATGATCATTATCATGACCATTATCATGATCATTATCATGATCACTATTATGATCACTATTATGATCATTATCATGATCATTATTATGATCATTATCATGATGACTATCAAGATCATTATCATGATGACTATCATGATCATTATCATCATGACTATCATTATCACTATCATGATCATTATCGTGATCATTATTATGATCACTATCATGGTCATTATCATGATCACTATCATGATTATTATCGTGATCATTATTATGATCATGATCATTATCATGATCACCATCATGATCATTATCATGATCACTATTATGATCATTATCATGATCACTATCATGATCATTATCATGATCACTATCATGATCATTAACATGATCATTATCATAATCATTAACATGATCATTATCATGATCATTAGCATGATCACTATCATGATCATTATCATTATCATGATCATCATCATGATCATTATTATGATCATGATCATTATCATGATCACTATCATTACCATTATCATGATCCTTATCATGATCACTATCATGATCATTATCATGATCACTATCATGATCATTATCATGATCATTATCATGATCATTATTATGATCAATATCATGATCATTATCATGATCATTATCATGATCACTATCATGATCATTATCGTGATCATTATCATGATCACTATCATGACTATTATCGCGATCACTATTATGATCATTATCATGATCATTATCATAATCAGTAACATGATCATTATCATGATCATTAGCATGATCACTATCAGCATCATTATCATGATCATTATCATGATCACTATCATGATCATTCTCATGATCATTATCATGATCATTATCATGGTCATTATCATGATCATTATCATGATCATTATCATGATCATTATCATGATCACTATCATTTTCATTATCGTGATCATTATCAAGATCACTATCATGATTATTATCGTGATCACTATCATGATAATCACTAACATGATCATTATCATGATCATTAGCATGATCAATATCATGATCATTATCGTGATCATTATTATGATCATGATCATTATTATGATCACCATCATGATCACTATCATGAGATAATAATGATCATTATCATTATTATGATCATGATCACTATCATGATCATTATCATGATCACTATCAAGATCATTATCATGATCATTATCGTGATGACTATTATGATCACTATCATGATCATTATCATGATCATTATTATGATCACTATCATGGTCATTATCATGATCACTATCATGATTATTATCGTGATCATTATTATGATCATGATCATTATCATGATCACCATCATGATCATTATCATGATCACTATTATGATCATTATCATGATCACTATCATGATCATTATCATGATCACTATCA
This sequence comes from Gymnosoma rotundatum, assembly GCA_916610165.2. Taxonomy (NCBI): domain Eukaryota; kingdom Metazoa; phylum Arthropoda; class Insecta; order Diptera; family Tachinidae; genus Gymnosoma; species Gymnosoma rotundatum. Next base: position 67,404,049 of record OU744337.1, on the reverse strand, counting down.
TGATCATTATCATGATCACTATCATGATCATTATCATCATCACTATCATGATCATTATCATGATCACTATCATGATTATTATCGTGATCACTATCATGATAATCACTAACATGATCATTATCATGATCATTAGCATGATCAATATCATGATCATTATCGAGATCATTATTATGATCATGATCATTATCATGATCACCATCATGATCACTATCATGATCATAATAATGATCATTATCATTATTGTGATCATGATCACTATCATGATCACTATCACGATCATTATCATGATCACTATCATGATCACTGTCATGATCAATATCATGATTACTATCATAATCATTAACATGATCATTATCATAATCATTAACATGATCATTATCATGATCATTAGCATGATCACTATCATGATCATTATCATTATCATGATCATCATCATGATCATTATTATGATCATGATCATTATCATGATCACTATCATGATCATTATCATGACCATTATCTTGATCATTATCATGATCATTATCATGATCATTATCATGATCATTATCATGATCATGATCACTATCATGATCATTATCAGGATCATTATCATGATCATTATCGTGATCATTATCATGTCACTATCATGATTATTATCGTGATCACTATCATGATCATTATCGTAATCACTATGATGATCATTATCATGACCATTATCATGATCATTATCATGATCACTATTATGATCACTATTATGATCATTATCATGATCATTATTATGATCATTATCATGATGACTATCAAGATCATTATCATGATGACTATCATGATCATTATCATCATGACTATCATTATCACTATCATGATCATTATCGTGATCAGTATCATGATCACTATCATGATCATTATCATGATCATTATCATGATCACTATCATGATCATTATCATGATCATTATCATGATCACTATCATGATCATTATCATGATCACTATCATGATCATTATCATGATCATTCATCATTAACATGATCATTATCATGATCATTAGCATGATCACTATCATGATAATTGTAATGATAATTATCATGATCATTATTATGATCATGATCATTATCATGATCACTATCATGTTCATTATCATGACCATTATCATGATCATTATCATGATCATTATCATGATCATTATCATGACCATTATCATGACCATTATCATGATCACTGTCATGATCACTATCATGATCACTGTCATGATCACTATCATGATCACTATCATGATCACTATCATGATCAATATCATGATCACTATCTTAATCATTAACATGATCAATATCATGATCACTATCATGATCAATATCATGATCACTATCATAATCATTAACATGATCAATATCATGATCATTAGCATGATCACTATCATGATCATTATCATTATCATTATCATGATCATTATCATGATCATTATTATGATAATGATCATTATCATGATCACTATCAAGATCATTATCGTGATCATTATCATGATCATTATCATGATATTTATTATGATCATTATCATGATCACTATCATGATCATTATCATGATCATTATCGTTTTCATTATCATGATCACTATCATGATTATTATCGTGATCACTATCATGATCATTATCATGATCATAATCATTAACATGATCATTATCATGATCATGATCAATATCAAGATCATTATCCTGATCTTTATCATGATCATAATAATGATCATGATAATGATCATCATGGTGATCATGATAATGATCATGATAGATAGAAAATGATAATGATAGTGATCATGAAAATGATCATGATAGTGATCATGATAATGATCACGACAATGATCATTAAAATGATCATGATAATGATCATGATAGTGATCATGATAATGATCATGATAGTGATCATGATAATGATCATGATAGTGATCATGATAATGATCATGATAATGATCATGATAATAATCATGATAATGATAATGATCATGATCATAATAATGATCATAATAATGATTATGATCATAATAATGATCATAATAATGATTATGATCATGATAATGATCATAATAATGATTATGATCATGATCATGATAATGATCATCATGGTGATCATGATAATGATCATGATAATGATCATGATAGTGATCATGATAACGATCATGATAATGATCATGATAATTATCATGATAGTGATCATGATAATGATCATGATCATAATAATTATGATCGTGATAGTGATCATGATAATGATCATGATGGTGATCATGATAATGATCATGATCATAATAATGATCACGATAATGATCATGATAGTGATCATGATAATGACCATGATAGTGATCATAATAATGATCATAATAATGATCATGATAGTGATCATAATAGTCATCACGATAATGATCATGATAATGATCTTGATAGTGCTCATGATAATGATCATGATAGTGATCATGATCATAATAATGATAATGATCATTATTATCTCATGATAGTGATCATGATGGTGATCATTATAATGATCATGATCATAATAATGATCACGATAATGATCATGATATTGATCATGCTAATGATCATGATAATGATCATGTTAGTGATTATCATGATAGTGATCACGATAATAATCATGATAGTGATCTTGATAATGATCACGATAATGAAAATGATAATGATCATGTTACTGATTATGATAATGATCATGATAATGATCATAATAGTGATCGCGATAATAGTCATGATAGTGATCATGATAATGATCACGATAATGATCATGATAGTGATCATGATAATGATCATGATAATGATCATGATATTGATCATAATAATGATCATGATAATGATCATGATAATGATCTTGATAGTGATCATGATAATGATCATGATAATGATAATGATAATGATCATGATAGTGATCATGTTAATGATCATGATAATGATCATGTTAATGATTATGATAATGATCATGTTAATGATTATGATAATGATCATGATAATGATCATGATAGTGATCGCGATAATAATCATGATAGTGATCATGATAATGATCATTATAGTTATCGTGATAATGCTCATAATAATGATCATGATAGTTATCATGATAGTGATCATGATAATGATCATGATAGTGATCATGATAATGATCATGATAGTGATCATGATAATGATCATGATAGTGATCATGATAATGATCATGATAGTGATCATGATAATGATCATGATAGTGATCATGATAATGATCATGATAGTGATCATGATAATGATCATGATAGTGATCATGATAATGATCATGATAGTGATCATGATAATGATCATGATCATAATAATGATAATGATCATAATAATGATAATGATCATTATTATGATCATGATCATTATCATGATCACCATCATGATCACTATCATGATCATAATATTGATCATACTAATGATCATGATAATGATCATGTTAGTGATTATGATAATGATCATGATAATGATCATGATAGTGATCACGATAATAATCATGATAATGATCATGATAGTGATCATGATAATGATCATGATAGTGATCATGATAATGATCATGATAATGATCATGATAGTGATCATGATAATGATCATGATAATTATCATGATAATGATCATGATAATTATAATTATCATTATCATGATCACTATCATGATCATTATCATGATCATTATCATGATCACTATCATGATCATTATCATGATCACTATCATGATCATTATCATGATCATTTATCATTAACATGATCATTATCATGATCATTAGCATGATCACTATCATGATCATTGTAATGATAATTATCATGATCATTATTATGATCATGATCATTATCATGATCACTATCATGTTCATTATCATGACCATTATCATGATCATTATCATGATCATTATCATGATCATTATCATGTCCATTATCATGACCATTATCATGATCACTGTCATGATCACTATCATGATCACTATCATGATCACTATCATGATCAATATCATGATCACTATCATAATCATTAACATGATCAATATCATGATCACTATCATGATCAATATCATGATCACTATCAAATCATTAACATGATCAATATCATGATCATTAGCATGATCACTATCATGATCATTATCATTATCATGATCATTATCATGATCATTATTATGATCATGATCATTATCATGATCACTATCAAGATTATTATCGTGATCATTATCATGATCAATATCATGATATTTATTATGATCATTATCATGATCACTATCATGATCATTATCATGATCATTATCGTTTTCATTATCATGATCACTATCATGATTATTATCGTGATCACTATCATGATCATTATCATGATCATAATCATTAACATGATCATTATCATGATCATGATCAATATCAAGATCATTATCATGATCTTTATCATGATCATAATAATGATCATGATCATGATAATGATCATTATAGATAGAAAATGATAATGATAGTGATCATGAAAATGATCATGATAGTGATCATGATAATGATCATGATAGTGATCATGATAATGATCATGACAATGATCATTAAAATGATCATGATAATGATCATGATAGTGATCATGATAATGATCATGATAGTGATCATGATAATGATCATGATAGTGATCATGATAATGATCATGATAATGATCATGATAATGATCATGATAATAATCATGGTAATAATCATGATAATGATAATGATCATGATCATAATAATGATCATAATAATGATTATGATCATGATCATGATAATGATCATAATAATGATCATGATAGTGATCATGATAATGATCATGCCAATGATCTTGATAGTGATCATGCCAATGATCTTGATAGTGATCATGAAAATGATCATGATAATGATCATGATAGTGATCATGATAATGATCATGACAATGATCATGACAATGATAATTAAAATGATCATTATCATGATCATGATAGTGATCATGATAATGATCATGATAGTGATCATGATAATGATCATGATAATGATCATGATAGTGATCATGATAATGATCATGATAATGATCATGATAATAATCATGATAATGATAATGATCATGATCATAATAATAATCATGATAATGATCATGATAGTGATCATGATAATGATCATGATAGTGATCATGATAATGATCATGATAATGATCATGATAATGATCATGATAGTGATCATGATAATGATCATGATAATGATCATTATAATAATCATGATAATGATAATGATCATGATCATAATAATGATCATGATAATGATCATGATAATGATCATGATAATGATCATGATAATGATCATGATAATGATCATGATAATGATCATGATAGTGATCATGATAATGATCATGCCAATGATCTTGATAGTGATCATGAAAATGATCATGATAATGATCATGATAGTGATCATGATAATGATCATGACAATGATCATGACAATGATAATTAAAATGATCATGATAATGATCATGATAGTGATCATGATAATGATAGTGATCATGATAATGATCATGATAATGATCATGATAGTGATCATGATAATAATCATAATAATGATAATGATCATGATCATAATAATGATCATGATAATGATCATGATAGTGATCATGATAATGATCATGATAATGATCATGATAATGATCATGATAGTGATCATGATAATGATCATGATAATGATCATGATAATAATCATGATAATGATAATGATCATGATCATAATAATGATCATGATCATAATAATGATCATGATAATGATCATGATAATGATCATGATAATGATCATGATTATGATCATGATAATGATCATGATAATAATCATGATAATGATCATGATAATGATCATGATAATGATCATGATAATGATCATGATAATGATCATGATAATGATCATGATAATGATCATGATAGTGATCATGATAATGATAATGATCATGATCATAATAATGATCATGATAATGATAATGATCATGATCATGATAGTGATCATGATAATGATCATGATAATGATCATAATAATGATCATGATTATGATCATGATAATGATAGTGATTATGATAATGATCATGATAATGATCATGATAGTGATCACGATAATAATCATGATAGTGATCATGATAATGATCATCATAATGATCAAGATATTGATCATGATAATGATCATGATAGTGATCATGATAATGATCATGTTAGGGGTCATGATAGTGATCATGATAATGATCATGATAATGATCATAATAATTATCATGATAGTGGTCATGATAATGATCATGACAATGATCATGAAAGTGGTCATGATAGTGAATATGATAATGATCATGATAATGATCATGATAATGGTCATGATAGGGATCATGATAGTGATCATGATAATGATCATGTTAATGATTATGATAATGATCATGTTAATGATTATGATAATGATCATGATAATGATCATGATAGTGATCGCGATAATAATCATGATAGTGATCATGATAATGATCATTATAGTTATCGTGATAATGCTCATAATAATGATCATGATAGTTATCATGATAGTGATCATGATAATGATCATGATAGTGATCATGATAATGATCATGATAGTGATCATGATAATGATCATGATAGTGATCATGATAATGATCATGATAGTGATCATGATAATGATCATGATAGTGATCATGATAATGATCATGATAGTGATCATGATAATGATCATGATAGTGATCATGATAATGATCATGATCATAATAATGATAATGATCATAATAATGATAATGATCATTATTATGATCATGATCATTATCATGATCACCATCATGATCACTATCATGATCATAATATTGATCATACTAATGATCATGATAATGATCATGTTAGTGATTATGATAATGATCATGATAATGATCATGATAATGATCATGATAGTGATCACGATAATAATCATGATAGTGATCATGATAATGATCACGATAATGACAATGATAGTGATCATGATAATGATGATGATAATGATCATGATAATGATCATGATAATGATCATGATAATTATCATGATAATGATCATGATAATTATCATGATAATGATCATGATAAAGATCATGATAGTGATCACGATAATAATCATGATAGTGATCATGATAATGAATATGATAGTGATTATGATAATGATCATGATAGTGATCATGATAATGATCATGATAGTGATCATGATAATGATCATGATAGTGATCATGATAATGATCATGATAGTGATCATGATAATGATCATGATAGTGATCATGATAATGATCATTATTATGATCATGATAGTGATCATGATGTTGATCATGATAATGATCATGATCATAATAATGATCACGATAATGATCATGATATTGATCATGCTAATGATCATGATAATGATCATGATAGTGATCGTGATAATGATTATGATAATGATCATGATAGTGATCACGATAATAATCATGATAGTGATCATGATAATGATCACGATCATGATAGTTATCGTGATAATGATCATGATAATGATCATGATAGTGATCACGATAATAATCATGATAGTGATCATGATAATGATCACGATAATGACAATGATAGTGATCATGATAATGATGATGATCATAATAATGATCATGATAATGATCATGATAGTGATCATGATAATGATCATGATAATGATCATGATAATGATCATGATAGTGATCATGATAATGATCATGATAATGATCATGATAATGATCATGATAATGATCATGATAATAATCATGATAATGATAATGATCATGATCATAATAATGATCATGATAATGATCATGATAATGATCATGATAATGATCATGATCATAATAATGATCACGATAATGATCATGATAATGATCATGATAATTATCATGATAATGATCATGATAATTATCATGATAATGATCATGATAAAGATCATGATAGTGATCACGATAATAATCATGATAGTGATCATGATAATGAATATGATAGTGATTATGATAATGATCATGTTAGTGATTATGATAATGATCATGATAATGATCATGATAATGATCATGATAATGATCATGATAATGATCATGATAGTGATCATGATAATGATCATGATAGTGATCATGATAATGATCATGATAGTGATCATGATAATGATCATGATAGTGATCATGATAATGATCATTATAGTGATCATGATAGCGATCATGACGGTGATCATGATAATGATCATGATCATAATAATGATCACGATAATGATCATTATATTGATCATACTAATGATCATGATAATGATCATGTTAGTGATTATGCTAATGATCATGATAATGATCATGTTAGTGATTATGATAATGATCATGATAATGATCATGATAGTGATCACGATAATAATCATGATAGTGATCACGATAATAATCATGATAGTGATCATGATAATGATCACGATAATAACAATGATAGTGATCATGATAATGATGATGATAATGATCATGATGTTAATGATCATGATAGTGATCATGATAATGATCTTGATAATGATCATGATAATGATCATGATAGTGATCATGATAACGATCATGATAATGATCATGATAATGATCATGATAGTGATCATGATAATGATCATGATAGTGATCATGATAATGATCATGATAGTGATCATGATAATGATCATGATAATGATCATTATTATGATCATGATAATGATCATTATTATGATCATGATAGTGATCATGATGGTGATCATGATAATGATCATGATCATAATAATGATGACGATAATGATCATGATATTGATCATGCTAATGATCATGATAATGATCATGTTAGTGATTATGATAATGATCATGATAATGATCATGATAATGATCATGATAGTGATCACGATAATAATCATGAAAGTGATCATGATAATGATCACGATAATGACAATGATAGTGATCATGATAATGATGATGATAATGATCATGATAATGATCATGTTAATGATCATGATAATGATCATGATAGTGATCATGATAATGATCATGATAGTGATCATGATAATGATCATGATAGTGATCATGATAATGATCATGATAGTGATCATGATAATGATCATGATAATGATCATGATAGTGATCATGATAATGATCATGATAATGATCATGATAATGATCATGATAATCGTCATGATAATGATCATGATAGTGATCATGATAATAATCATGATCATGATAATAATCATGATCATAATAATGATCATGATAATGATCATGATATTGATCATGATAGTGATTATGATAATGATCATGATAGTGATCATGATAATGATCATGATAATGATCATGATAGTGATCATGATAATGATCATGATAATGATCATGATAATGATCATGATAATCGTCATGATAATGATCATGATAGTGATCATGATAATAATCATGATCATAATAATGATCATGATAATGATCATGATATTGATCATGATAGTGATCATGATGGTGATCATAATAATGATCATGATAATGATCATGATAATGATCATGATAATGATCATGATAATGATCATGATAGTGATCATGATAATGATCATGATAGTGATCATGATAATGATCATGATAGTGATCATGATAATAATCATGATAGTGATCACGATAATAATCATGATAGTGATCATGATAATGAATATGATAGTGATTATGATAATGATCATGATAGTGATCATGATAATGATCATGATAGTGATCATGATAATGATCATGATAGTGATCATGATAATGATCATGATAGTGATCATGATAACGATCATGATAGTGATCATGATAATGATCATGATAGTGATCATGATAATGATCATGATAGTGATCATGATAATGATCATGATAGTGATCATGATAATGATCATTATTATGATCATGATAGTGATCATGATGTTGATCATGATAATGATCATGATCATAATAATGATCACGATAATGATCATGATATTGATCATGCTAATGATCATGATAATGACCATGATAGTGATCGTGATAATGATCATGATAATGATCATGATAGTGATCACGATAATAATCACGATAGTGATCATGATAATGATCACGATCATGATAGTTATCGTGATAATGATCATGATAATGATCATGATAGTGATCATGATGGTGATCATAATAATGATCATGATAATGATCATGATAATGATCATGATAATGATCATGATAGTGATCATGATAATGATCATGATAGTGATCATGATAATGATCATGATAGTGATCATGATAATGATCATTATAGTGATCATGATAATGATCATGATAGTGATCATGATAACGACCATGATCATAATAATGATAATGATCATTATTATGATCATGATAACGATCATGATAATGATCATGATAATGATCATGATAGTGATCATGATAATGATCATGATAGTGATCATGATAATGATCATGATAGTGATCATGATAATGATCATGATAATGATCATTATTATGATCATGATAGTGATCATGATGGTGATCATGATAATGATCATGATCATAATAATGATGACGATAATGATCATGATATTGATCATGATAGCGATCATGATAATGATCATGATAGTGATCATGATAATGATCATGATAGTGATCATGATAATGATCATGATAATGATCATGATAGTGATCATGATAATGATCATGATAATGATCATGATAATGATCATGATAATCGTCATGATAATGACAATGATAGTGATCATGATAATGATGATGATAATGATCATGATAATGATCATGTTAATGATCATGATAATGATCATGATAGTGATCATGATAATGATCATGATAGCGATCATGATAATGATCATGATAGTGATCATGATAATGATCATGATAGTGATCATGATAATGATCATGATAATGATCATGATAGTGATCATGATAATGATCATGATAATGATCATGATAATGATCATGATAATCGTCATGATAATGATCATGATAGTGATCATGATAATAATCATGATCATAATAATGATCATGATAATGATCATGATATTGATCATGATAGTGATTATGATAATGATCATGATAGTGATTATGATAATGATCATTATGGTGATCATGGTAATGATCATGATCATAATAATGATCAGGATAGTGATCATAATAGTCATCACGATAATGATCATGATAATGATCTTGATAGTGATCATGATAATGATTATGATAGTGATCATGATGGTGATCATGATAATGATCATGATCATAATAATAATCACGATAATTATCATTATATTGATCATACTAATGATCATGATAATGATCATGTTAGTGATTATGCTAATGATCATGATAATGATCATGTTAGTGATTATGATAATGATCATGATAATGATCATGATAGTGATCACGATAATGATCATGATAATGATCTTGATAGTGATCATGATAGTGATTATGATCATAATAATGATCACGATAATGATCATTATATTGATCATACTAATGATCATGATAATGATCATGTTAGTGATTATGCTAATGATCATGATAATGATCATGTTAGTGATTATGATAATGATCAGGATAGTGATCATAATAGTCATCACGATAATGATCATGATAATGATCTTGATAGTGATCATGATAGTGATTATGATAATGATCATGATAGTGATTATGATAATGATCATGATGGTGATCATGGTAATGATCATGATCATAATAATGATCATGATAATGATCGTGATAGTGATCATGATAATGATCATGATAGTGATCATGATAATGATCATGATAGTGATCATGATAATGATCATGATAGTGATCATGATAATGATCATGATAGTGATCATGATAATGATCATGATAGTGATAATGATAATGATCATGATAATGATCATGATAATGATCATGATAATCGTCATGATAATGATCATGATAATGATCTTGATAGTGATCATGATAATGATTATGATAGTGATCATGATGGTGATCATGATAATGATCATGATCATAATAATGATCACGATAATGATCATTATATTGATCATACTAATGATCATGATAATGATCATGTTAGTGATTATGCTAATGATCATGATAATGATCATGTTAGTGATTATGATAATGATCAGTATAGTGATCATAATAGTCATCACGATAATGATCATGATAATGATCTTGATAGTGATCATGATAGTGATTATGATAATGATCATGATAGTGATTATGATAATGATCATGATGGTGATCATGGTAATGATCATGATCATAATAATGATCATGATAATGATCATGATAGTGATCATGATAATGATCATGATAGTGATCATGATAATGATCATGATAGTGATCATGATAATGATCATGATAGTGATCATGATAATGATCATGATAATGATCATGATAATGATCATGATAATCGTCATGATAATGATCATGATAATGATCATGATAGTGATCATGATAATGATCATGATAATGCTAATGATCATGATAGTGATCATGTTAATGATCATGATAATGATCATGTTAATGATTATGATAATGATCATGTTAATGATTATGATAATGATCATGATAATGATCATGATAGTGATAGCGATAATAATCATGATAGTGATCATGATAATGATCATTATAGTTATCATGATAATGCTCATAATAATGATCATAATAGTTATCATGATAGTGATCATGATAATGATCATGATAGTGATCATGATAACGATCATGATAGTGATCATGATAATGATTATGATAGTGATCATGATAATGATCATGATAGTGATCATGATAATGATCATGGTAGTGATCATGATAATGATCATGATCATAATAATGATAATGATCATAATAATGATAATGATCATTATTATGATCATGATCATTATCATGATCACCATCATGATCACTATCATGATCATAATATTGATCATACTAATGATCATGATAATGATCATGTTAGTGATTATGATAATGATCATGATAATGATCATGATAATGATCATGATAGTGATCACGATAATAATCATGATAGTGATCATGATAATGATCACGATAATGACAATGATAGTGATCATGATAATGATGATGATAATGATCATGATAATGATCATGATAATTATCATGATAATGATCATGATAATTATCATGATAATGATCATGATCATGATCATTATCATGATAATTATCATGATCATTATCATGATCATTATCATCATCATTATCATGATCACTATCATTGTCATTATCGTGATCATTATCATGATCACTATCATGATTATTATCGTGATCACTATCATGATCATTATCATGATCATTATCATGATCATTATCATAATCACTAACATGATCATTATCATGATCATTAGTATGATCAATATTATGATCATGATAGTGATCATGATGGTGATCATGATAATGATCATGATCATAATAATGATCATTATCATTATTATGATCATTATCATTATTATGATCATGATCATTATCATGATCACTATCATGATCATTATCATGATCACTATCATGATAATGATCATGATAGTGATCATGATAATGATCATGATAAAGATCATGATAGTGATCACGATAATAATCATGATAGTGATCATGATAATGAATATGATAGTGATTATGATAATGATCATGATAGTGATCATGATAATGATCATGATAGTGATCACGATAATGATCATGATAGTGATCATGATAATGATCATGATAGTGATCATGATAATGATCATGATAGTGATCATGATAATGATCATGATAGTGATCATGATAATGATCATGATAGTGATCATGATAATGATCATGATAGTGATCATGATAATGATCATGATAGTGATCATGATAATGATCATTATTATGATCATGATAGTGATCATGATGTTGATCATGATAATGATCATGATCATAATATTGATCACGATAATGATCATGATATTGATCATGCTAATGATCATGATAATGATCATGATAGTGATCGTGATAATGATCATGATAATGATCATGATAGTGATCACGATAATAATCATGATAGTGATCATGATAATGATCACGATCATGATAGTTATCGTGATAATGATCATGATAATGATCATGATAGTGATCATGATGGTGATCATAATAATGATCATGATAATGATCATGATAGTCATGATAATGATAATGATCATGATGGTGATCATGGTAATGATCATGATCATAATAATGATCATGATAATGATCGTGATAGTGATCATGATAATGATCATGATAGTGATCATGATAATGATCATGATAGTGATCATGATAATGATCATGATAGTGATTATGATAATGATCATGATAATGATCATGATAATGATCATGATAATCGTCATGATAATGATCATAATAATGATCATGATAGTGATAATGATCATGATAGTGATCATGATAATGATCATGATAGTGATCATGATAATGATCATGATAGTGATCATGATAATGATCATGATAGTGATCATGATAATGATCATGATAGTGATCATGATAATGATCATGATAGTGATCATGATAATGATTATGATAGTGATCATGATGGTGATCATGATAATGATCATGATCATAATAATGATCACGATAATGATCATTATATTGATCATACTAATGATCATGATAATGATCATGTTAGTGATTATGCTAATGATCATGATAATGATCATGTTAGTGATTATGATAATGATCAGTATAGTGATCATAATAGTCATCACGATAATGATCATGATAATGATCTTGATAGTGATCATGATAGTGATTATGATAATGATCATGATAGTGATTATGATAATGATCATGATGGTGATCATGGTAATGATCATGATCATAATAATGATCATGATAATGATCATGATAGTGATCATGATAATGATCATGATAGTGATCATTATAATGATCATGATAGTGATCATGATAATGATCATGATAGTGATCATGATAATGATCATGATAATGATCATGATAATGATCATGATAATCGTCATGATAATGATCATGATAATGATCATGATAGTGATCATGATAATCATTATCATAATCACTAACATGATCATTATCATGATCATTAGTATGATCAATATAATGATCATTATCGTGATCATTATTATGATCATGATCATTATCATGATCACCATCATGATCACTATCATGATCATAATAATGATCACTATCATGATTATTATCGTGATCACTATCATGATCATTATCATGATCATTATCATAATCACTAACATGATCATTATCATGATCATTAGTATGATCAATATAATGATCATTATCGTGATCATTATTATGACCATGATCATTATCATGATCACCATCATGATCACTATCATGATCGTTATCATGATCACTATCGTTATCATTATTATGATCATGATCATTATCATGATCACCATCATGATCACTATCATGATCTTGATCACTATCATGATCATTATCATGATCACTATCATGATCATTATCATGATCACTATCATGATCATTATCATGATCATTATCATGATCACTATCATGATCATTATCATGACCATTATCATGATCACTATCATGATCATTATCATGATAATTATCATGATCATTATCATGATCACTATCATGATCATTATCATGATCACTATCATGATCATTATCATGATCACTATCATGATCATTATCATGATCACTATCATGATCATTATCATGATCACTATCATGATCATTATCATGATCACTATCATGATCATTATCATGATCACTATCATGATCATTATCATGATCACTATCATGATCATTATCATGATCATTATTATGATCACTATCATGATCACTATCATGATCATTATCATGATCATTATCACGATAACTATCATGATCACTATCATAATTATTATTGTGATCACTATCATGATCATTATCATGATCACTATCATGATCACTATCATGATCATAATAATGATCATTATCATGATCACTATCAAGATCATTATCATGATCACTATCATAATCATTATCATGATCATTATTATGATCATGATCATTATCATGATCACCATCATGATCATTATCATAATCACTATCATGATCATTATCATAATCACTATTATGATCAATATCATGATCATTATCATGATCATTATTATGATCATGATTATTATCATGATCACTATCATGATCATTATCATGACGATTATCATGATAATTATCATGATCATTATCATGATCATTATCGTGATCATTATTATGATCATGATCATTATCATGATCACCATCATGATCACTATCATAATAATGATCATTATCATGATCACTATCATGATCATTATCATGATCACTATCATAATCATTATCATGATCATTATTATGATCGTGATCATTATCATGATCACCATAATGATCACTATCATGAGATAATAATGATCATTATCATTATTATGATCATTATCATGATCACTATCAAGATCATTATCATGATCATTATCGTGATGACTATTATGATCACTATCATGATCATTATCATGATCGTTATTGTGATCACTATCATGATCATTATCATGATCACTATCATGATCATTATCGTGATCATTATTATGATCATGATCATTATCATGATCACCATCATGATCATTATCATGATTATGATCATTATCATGATCACCATCATGATCACTATCATGATCATAATAATGATCATAATAATGATCATTATCATTATTATGATCATGATGATCATGATCATTATCATGATCAACATCATGATCACTATCATGATCATAATAATGATCATTATCATGATCACTATCATGATCATTATCATGATCACTATCATGATCATTATCATGATCACTATCATGATCATTATCATGATCACTATCATGATCATTATCATGATCACTATCATGATCATTATCATGATCACTATCATGATCATTATCATGATCACTATCATGATCATTATCATGATCACTATCATGATCATTATCATGATCACTATCATGATCATTATCATGATCACTATCATGATCATTATCATAATCACTATCATATTCATTATCATGATCACTATCATGATTATTATCGTGATCACTATCATGATCTTTATCATGATCATTATCATGATAATTATCATGATCATTATCATGATCATTATCATCATCATTATCATGATCACTATCATTGTCATTATCGTGATCATTATCATGATCACTATCATTGTCATTATCGTGATCATTATCATGATCACTATCATGATTATTATTGTGATCACTATCATGATCATTATCATGATCATTATCATGATCATTATCATAATCACTAACATGATCATTATCATGATCATTAGTATGATCAATATTATGATCATGATAGTGATCATGATGGTGATCATGATAATGATCATGATCATAATAATGATCATTATCATTATTTTGATCATTATCATTATTATGATCATGATCATTATCATGATCACTATCATGATCATTATCATGATCACTATCATGATCATTATAATGATCACTATCATAATCATTATCATGATCACTATCATGATCGTTATCATGATCACTATCATGATCATTATCATGATCACTATCATGATAACTATCATGATCATTATTATGAGCATTATCATGATAACTATAATGATCATTATCATGATCACTATCATGATTATTATCGCTATCACTATCATGATCATTATCATGATCATTATCATAATCATTAACATGATCATTATCATAATCATTAACATGATCATTATCATGATCATTAACATGATCACTATCATGATCATTATCATTATCATGATCATTATCATTATCATGATCATTATCATGATCACTATCATGATCATTATCATGATCATTATCATGACGATTATCATGATCATTATCATGATCATTATCATGATCATTATCATGATCATTATCATGATCACTATCATGATCATTATCATGATCACTATCATGATCATTATAATGATCACTATCATGATCATTATCATGATCACTATCATGATCATTATCATGATCATTATTATGATCATGATCATTACCATGATCACCATCATGATCATTATCATAATCACTATCATGATCATTATCATAATCACTATCATGATCACTATCAAGATCATTATCATGATCATTATCGTGATGACTATTATGATCACTATACTGATCATTATCATAATCACTAACATGATCATTATCATGATCATTAGCATAATCACTAACATGATCATTATCATGATCATTAGTATGATCAATATAATGATCATTATCGTGATCATTATTATGATCATGATCATTATCATGATCACCATCATGATCACTATCATCATCATTATCATGATCACTATCATGATCATTATCATGATCACTATCATGATCATTATCATGATCACTATCATGATCATTATCATGATCACTATCATGATCATTATCATGATCACTATCATGATCATTATCATGATCACTATCATGATCATTATTATGATCATTATCATGACGATTATCATGATCATTATCATGATCATTATCATGATCATTATCATAATCACTATCATGATCATTATCATGATCACTATCATGATCATTATCATGATCACTATCATGATCATTATCATGATCACTATCACGATCATTATCATGATCATTATTATGATCATGATCATTACCATGATCACCATCATGATCATTATCATTATCATGACTATCATGATCATTATCATGATCATTATTATGATCACCATCATGATCACTATCATGATCATTATCATGATAGTCATGATAATGATAATGATCATGATGGTGATCATGGTAATGATCATGATCATAATAATGATCATGATAATGATCGTGATAGTGATCATGATAATGATCATGATAGTGATCATGATAATGATCATGATAGTGATCATGATAATGATCATGATAGTGATTATGATAATGATCATGATAATGATCATGATAATGATCATGATAATCGTCATGATAATGATCATAATAATGATCATGATAGTGATCATGATAATGATCATGATAGTGATCATGATAATGATCATGATAGTGATCATGATAATGATCATGATAATGATCATGATAATGATCATGATAGTGATCATGATAATGATCATGATAGTGATCATGATAATGATCATGATAGTGATCATGATAATGATTATGATAATGATCATGATAGTGATCATGATAATGATCATGATCATAATAATGATCACGATAATGATCATTATATTGATCATACTAATGATCATGATAATGATCATGTTAGTGATTATGCTAATGATCATGATAATGATCATGTTAGTGATTATGATAATGATCAGTATAGTGATCATAATAGTCATCACGATAATGATCATGATAATGATCTTGATAGTGATCATGATAGTGATTATGATAATGATCATGATAGTGATTATGATAATGATCATGATGGTGATCATGGTAATGATCATGATCATAATAATGATCATGATAATGATCATGATAGTGATCATGATAATGATCATGATAGTGATCATTATAATGATCATGATAGTGATCATGATAATGATCATGATAGTGATCATGATAATGATCATGATAATGATCATGATAATGATCATGATAATCGTCATGATAATGATCATGATAATGATCATGATAGTGATCATGATAATGATCATGATAATGATCATGATAGTGATCATGTTAATGATCATGATAATGATCATGTTAATGATTATGATAATGATCATGTTAATGATTATGATAATGATCATGATAATGATCATGATAGTGATAGCGATAATAATCATGATAGTGATCATGATAATGATCATTATAGTTATCATGATAATGCTCATAATAATGATCATGATAGTTATCATGATAGTGATCATGATAATGATCATGATAGTGATCATGATAACGATCATGATAGTGATCATGATAATGATTATGATAGTGATCATGATAATGATCATGATAGTGATCATGATAATGATCATGATAGTGATCATGATAATGATCATGATCATAATAATGATAATGATCAAAATAATGATAATGATCATTATTATGATCATGATCATTATCATGATCACCATCATGATCACTATCATGATCATAATATTGATCATACTAATGATCATGATAATGATCATGTTAGTGATTATGATAATGATCATGATAATGATCATGATAATGATCATGATAGTGATCACGATAATAATCATGATAGTGATCATGATAATGATCACGATAATGACAATGATAGTGATCATGATAATGATCACGATAATGACAATGATAGTGATCATGATAATGATGATGATAATGATCATGATAATGATCATGATAATTATCATGATAATGATCATGATAAAGATCATGATAGTGATCACGATAATAATCATGATAGTGATCATGATAATGAATATGATAGTGATTATGATAATGATCATGATAGTGATCATGATAATGATCATGATAGTGATCATGATAATGATCATGATAGTGATCATGATAATGATCATGATAGTGATCATGATAATGATCATGATAGTGATCATGATAATGATCATGATAGTGATCATGATAATGATCATGATAGTGATCATGATAATGATCATGATAGTGATCATGATAATGATCATTATTATGATCATGATAGTGATCATGATGTTGATCATGATAATGATCGTGATCATAATATTGATCACGATAATGATCATGATATTGATCATGCTAATGATCATGATAATGATCATGATAGTGATCGTGATAATGATCATGATAATGATCATGATAGTGATCACGATAATAATCATGATAGTGATCATGATAATGATCACGATCATGATAGTTATCGTGATAATGATCATGATAATGATCATGATAGTGATCATGATGGTGATCATAATAATGATCATGATAATGATCATGATAATAATCATGATAATGATCATGATAGTGATCATGATAATGATCATGATAGTGATCATGATAATGATCATGATAGTGATCATGATAATGATCATTATAGTGATCATGATAATGATCATGATAGTGATCATGATAACGACCATGATCATAATAATGATAATGATCATTATTATGATCATGATAGTGATCATGATGGTGATCATGATAATGATCATGATCATTATAATGATCACGATAATGATCATTATATTGATCATACTAATGATCACTATCATGATCATGATCACTATCATGATCATTATATTGATCACTATTATGATCATTATCATGATCATTATCATGATCACTATCATGATCATTATCATGACCATTATCATGATCACTATCATGATCATTATCATGATAATTATCATGATCATTATCATGATCACTATCATGATCATTATCATGATAATTATCATGATCATTATCATGATCACTATCATGATCATTATCATGATCACTATCATGATCATTATCATGATCACTATCATGATCATTATCATGATCACTATCATGATCATTATCATGATCACTATCATGATCATTATCATGATCACTATCATGATCATTATCATGATCACTATCATGATCATTATCATGATCACTATCATGATCATTATCATGATCACTATCATGATCATTATCATGATCATAATAATGATCATTATCATGATCACTATCATGATCATTATCATGATCACTATCATAATCATTATCATGATCATTTTTATGATCATGATCATTATCATGATCACCATCATGATCATTATCATAATCACTATCATGATCATTATCATAATCACTATCATGATCAATATCATGATCATTAACATGATCATTATTATGATCATGATTATTATCATGATCACTATCATGATCACTATCATGATAATGATCATGATAATGATCATGATAATGATCATGATAATCGTCATGATAATGATCATGATAGTGATCATGATAATAATCATGATCATAATAATGATCATGATAATGATCATGATATTGATCATGATAGTGATTATGATAATGATCATGATAGTGATTATGATAATGATCATGATGGTGATCATGATAATGATCATGATCATAATAATGATCATGATAATGATTATGATAGTGATCATGATAATGATCATGATAGTGATCATTATCATGATCATAATAATGATCATGATAATGATCATGATAATCGTCATGATAATGATCATGATAATCGTCATGATAATGATCATGATAGTGATCATGATAATAATCATGATCATAATAATGATCATGATAATGATCATGATATTGATCATGATAGTGATTATGATAATGATCATGATAGTGATTATGATAATGATCATGATGGTGATCATGATAATGATCATGATCATAATAATGATCATGATAATGATTATGATAGTGATCATGATAATGATCATGATAGTGATCATGATAGTGATCATGATAATGATCATGATAGTGATCACAATAATAATTATGATAGTGATCATGATAGTTATCGTGATAATGATCATGATAATGATCATGATAGTGATCATGATAGTGATCATAATAATGATCATGATAATGATCATGATAGTGATCATGATAATGATCATGATAGTGTTCATGATAATGATCATGATAGTGATCATGATAATGATCATGATAGCGATCATGATAATGATCATGATAGTGATCATGATAATGATCATGATAGTGATCATGATAATGATCATGATAGTGATCATGATAATGATCATGATAGTGATCATGATAATGATCATGATAATGATCATGATAGTGATCATGATAATGATCATGATAGTGATCATGATAATGATCATGATAGTGATCATGATAATGATCATGATAGTGATCATGATAATGATTATGACAATGATCATTATTATGATCATGATAGTGATCATGATGGTGATCATGATAATGATCATGATCATAATAATGATAACGATAGTGATCATGATAACGATCATTATAGTGATCATGATGGTGATCATGATAATGATCATGATCATAATAATGATCACGATAATGATCATTATATTGATCATACTAATGATCATGATAATGATCATGTTAGTGATTATGATAATGATCATGATAATGATCATGATAGTGATCACGATAATAATCATGATAGTGATCATGATAATGATCATGATAGTGATCATGATAATGATCATGACAATGATCATTATTATGATCATGATAGTGATCATGATGGTGATCATGATAATGATCATGATCATAATAATGATAACGATAATGATCATGATATTGATCATGCTAATGATCATGATAATGATCATGTTAGTGATTATAATAATGATCATGATAATGATCATGATAATGATCTTGATAGTGATCATGATAATGATCATGATAGTGATCATGATCATAATAATGATAATGATCATTATTATGATCATTATTATGATCATGATAGTGATCATGATGGTGATCATGATAATGATCATAATCATGATAATGATCATGATGGTGATCATGATAATGATCATGATCATAATAATGATCACGATAATGATCATGATAGTGATCATGATAATGATCATGATAGTGATCACAATAACGATCATGATAATGATCATGATAGTGATCATAATAGTCATCACGATAATGATCATGATAATGATCTTGATAGTGATCATGATAATGATCATAATAATGATAATGATCATTATTATCTCATGATAGTGATCATTATGGTGATCATGATAATGATCACGATCATAATAATGATCATGATAATGATTATGATAGTGATCATGATAATGATCATGATAGTGATCATGATAATGATCATTATTATGATAGTGATCATGATGGTGATCATGATAATGATCATGATCATAATAATGATCACGATAATGATCATGATAATGATCATGATAATTATCATGATAATCGTCATGATAATGATCATGATAGTGATCATGATAATAATCATGATCATAATAATGATCATGATAATGATCATGATATTGATCATAATAGTGATTATGATAATGATCATGATAGTGATTATGATAATGATCATGATGGTGATCATGATAATGATCATGATCATAATAATGATCATGATAATGATTATGATAGTGATCATGATAATGATCTTGATAGTGATCATGATAATGATCTTGATAGTGATCATGATAATGATCATTATTATGATCATGATAGTGATCATGATAGTGATCATGATAATGATCATGATAGTGATCACAATAATAATTATGATAGTGATCATGATAGTTATCGTGATAATGATCATGATAATGATCATGATAGTGATCATTATCATGAACACTATCATGATCATTATCATGATCACTATCATGATCATTATCATGATCATTATTATGATCACTATCATGATCACTATCATGATCATTATCATGATCATTATCACGATAACTATCATGATCACTATCATAATTATTATTGTGATCACTATCATGATCATTATCATGATCACTATCATGATCACTATCATGATCATAATAATGATCATTATCATGATCACTATCAAGATCATTATCATGATCACTATCATAATCATTATCATGATCATTATTATGATCATGATCATTATCATGATCACCATCATGACCATTATCATAATCACTATCATGATCATTATCATAATCACTATTATGATCAATATCATGATCATTATCATGATCATTATTATGATCATGATTATTATCATGATCACTATCATGATCATTATCATGACGATTATCATGATAATTATCATGATCATTATCATGATCATTATCGTGATCATTATTATGATCATGATCATTATCATGATCACCATCATGATCACTATCATAATAATGATCATTATCATGATCACTATCATGATCATTATCATGATCACTATCATAATCATTATCATGATCATTATTATGATCGTGATCATTATCATGATCACCATAATGATCACTATCATGAGATAATAATGATCATTATCATTATTATGATCATTATCATGATCACTATCAAGATCATTATCATGATCATTATCGTGATGACTATTATGATCACTATCATGATCATTATCATGATCGTTATTGTGATCACTATCATGATCATTATCATGATCACTATCATGATCATTATCGTGATCATTATTATGATCATGATCATTATCATGATCACCATCATGATCATTATCATGATTATGATCATTATCATGATCACCATCATGATCACTATCAAGATCATTATCATGATCGTTATCGTGATGACTATTATGATCACTATCATGATCATTATCATGATCATTAACATCATCATTATCATGATCACTATCATTGTCATTATCGTGATCATTATCATGATCACTATCATGATTATTATCGTGATCACTATCATGATCATTATCATGATCATGATCATTATCATGATCATGATCATTATCATGATCATTATCATGATCATTATTATAATCACTAACATGATCATTATCATGATCATTAGCATGATCAATATCATGATCATTATCGTTATCATTATTATGATCATGATCATTATCATGATCACCATCATGATCACTATCATGAGCATAATAATGATCATTGTCATGATCATTATCATGATCACTATCATGATCATTATCATGATCACTATCATGATTATTATCGTGATCACTATCATGATCATTATCATAATCACTAACATGATCACTAACATGATCATTATCATGATCATTAGTATGATCAATATAATGATCATTATCGTGATCATTATTATGATCATGATCATTATCATGATCACCATCATGATCACTATCATGATCGTTATCATGATCACTATCGTTATCATTATTATGATCAGGATCATTATCATGATCACCATCATGATCACTATCATGATCATAATAATGATCATTGTCATAATCATTATCATGATCACTATCATGATCATTATCATGATCACTATCATGATCATTATCATGATCACTATCATGATCATTATCATGATCACTATCATGATCATTATCATGATCACTATCATGATCATTATCATGATCATTATCATGATCACTATCATGATCATTATCATGATCACTATCATGATCATTATCATGATCACTATCATGATCATTATCATGATCACTATCATGATCATTATCATGATCGCTATCATGATCATTATCATGATCACTATCATGATCATTATCATGAACACTATCATGATCATTATCATGATCACTATCATGATCATTATCATGATCATTATTATGATCACTATCATGATCACTATCATGATCATTATCATGATCATTATCACGATAACTATCATGATCACTATCATAATTATTATTGTGATCACTATCATGATCATTATCATGATCACTATCATGATCACTATCATGATCATTATCATGATCACTATCATAATCATTATCATGATCATTATTATGATCATGATCATTATCATGATCACCATCATGATCATTATCATAATCACTATCATGATCATTATCATAATCACTATCATGATCAATATCATGATCATTATCATGATCATTATTATGATCATGATTATTATCATGATCACTATCATGATCATTATCATGACGATTATCATGATCATTATCATGACGATTATCATGATCATTATCATGATCATTATTATGATCATGATAATGATCACTATCATGATCATTATCATGATCACTATCATAATCATTATCATGATCATTATTATGATCATGATCATTATCATGATCACCATCATGATCATTATCATAATCACTATCATGATCATTATCATAATCACTATCATGATCAATATCATGATCATTATCATGATCATTATTATGATCATGATTATTATCATGATCAATATCATGATCATTATCATGACGATTATCATGATCATTATCATGATCATTATCATGATCATTATCATGATAGTGATCATGATAGTGATCATGATAATAATCATGATCATAATAATGATCATGTTAATGATCATGATATTGATCATGATAGTGATTATGATAATGATCATGATAGTGATTATGATAATGATCATGATGGTGATCATGATAATGATCATGATCATAATAATGATCATGATAATGATTATGATAGTGATCATGATAATGATCATGATAGTGATCATGATAATGATCATTATTATGATCATGATAGTGATCATGATAATGATCATGATAGTGATCATGATAATGATCATGATAATGATCATGATAATGATCATGATAGTGATCATGATAATGATCATGATAGTGATCATGATAATGATCATGATAGTGATCATGATAATGATCATGATAGTGATCATGATAATGATCATGATAGTGATCATGATAATGATCATGATAGTGATCATGATAATGATTATGATAGTGATCATGATAATGATCATGATAATGATCATGATAGTGATCATGATAATGATCATGATAGTGATCATGATAATGATCATGATAGTGATCATGATAATGATCATGATAGTGATCATGATAATGATCATGATAGTGATCATGATAATGATCATGATAGTGATCATGATAATGATCATGATAGTGATCATGATAATGATCATGATAATTATCATGATAATGATCATGATAGTGATCATGATAATGATCATGATAATTATCATGATAATGATCATGATAGTGATCATGATAATGGTCATGATAATGATCATGATAGTGATCATGATAATGATCATGATAATGATCATGATAGTGATCAATATAATGATCATGATAGTGATCATGATCATGATAGTGATCATTAGTATGATCAATATAATGATCATTATCGTGATCATTATAATGATCATGATCATTATCATGATCACCATCATGATCACTATCATGATCATAATAATGATCATTATCATTATTATGATCATGGTCGTTATCATGATCACTATCATGATCATTATCATGATCACTATAATGATCATTATCATGATCACTATCATGATCATTATCATGATCACTATCATGATCATTATCATGATCACTATCATGATCATTATCATGATTATTATCATGATCATTATCATGATCATTATTATGATCACCATCATGATCACTATCATGATCATTATCATGATCATTATCACGATAACTATCATGATCGTGATCATTATCATGATCACTATCATGATTATTATCGTGATCACTATCATGATCATTATCATGATCATTATCACGATCACTATCATGATCATTATCATGATCATTAGCATGATCAATATCATGATCATTATCGTGATCAATATTATGATCATGATCATTATCATGATCAACATCATGATCACTATCATGATCATAATAATGATCATTATCATGATCACTATCATGATCATTATCATGATCACTATCATGATCATTATCATGATCACTATCATGATCATTATCATGATCACTATCATGATCATTATCATGATCACTATCATGATCATTATCATGATCACTATCATGATCATTATCATGATCACTATCATGATCATTATCATGATCACTATCATGATCATTATCATGATCACTATCATGATCATTATCATGATCACTATCATGATCATTATCATAATCACTATCATATTCATTATCATGATCACTATCATGATTATTATCGTGATCACTATCATGATCTTTATCATGATCACTATCATGATAATTATCATGATCATTATCATGATCATTATCATCATCATTATCATGATCACTATCATTGTCATTATCGTGATCATTATCATGATCACTATCATTGTCATTATCGTGATCATTATCATGATCACTATCATGATTATTATCGTGATCACTATCATGATCATTATCATGATCATTATCATGATCATTATCATAATCACTAACATGATCATTATCATGATCATTAGTATGATCAATATTATGATCATGATAGTGATCATGATGGTGATCATGATAATGATCATGATCATAATAATGATCATTATCATTATTTTGATCATTATCATTATTATGATCATGATCATTATCATGATCACTATCATGATCATTATCATGATCACTATCATGATCATTATCATGATCACTATCATAATCATTATCATGATCACTATCATGATCGTTATCATGATCACTATCATGATCATTATCATGATCACTATCATGATAACTATCATGATCATTATTATGAGCATTATCATGATAACTATAATGATCATTATCATGATCACTATCATGATTATTATCGCTATCACTATCATGATCATTATCATGATCATTATCATAATCATTAACATGATCATTATCATAATCATTAACATGATCATTATCATGATCATTAACATGATCACTATCATGATCATTATCATTATCATGATCATTATCATGATCACTATCATGATCATTATCATGATCATTATCATGACGATTATCATGATCATTATCATGATCATTATCATGATCATTATCATGATCACTATCATGATCATTATCATGATCACTATCATGATCATTATAATGATCACTATCATGATCATTATCATGATCACTATCATGATCATTATCATGATCATTATTATGATCATGATCATTACCATGATCACCATCATGATCATTATCATAATCACTATCATGATCATTATCATAATCACTATCATGATCACTATCAAGATCATTATCATGATCATTATCGTGATGACTATTATGATCACTATACTGATCATTATCATAATCACTAACATGATCATTATCATGATCATTAGCATAATCACTAACATGATCATTATCATGATCATTAGTATGATCAATATAATGATCATTATCGTGATCATTATTATGATCATGATCATTATCATGATCACCATCATGATCACTATCATAATCATTATCATGATCACTATCATGATCATTATCATGATCACTATCATGATCATTATCATGATCACTATCATGATCATTATCATGATCACTATCATGATCATTATCATGATCACTATCATGATCATTATCATGATCACTATCATGATCATTATCATGATCACTATCATGATCATTATTATGATCATTATCATGACGATTATCATGATCATTATCATGATCATTATCATGATCATTATCATAATCACTATCATGATCATTATCATGATCACTATCATGATCATTATCATGATCACTATCATGATCATTATCATGATCACTATCACGATCATTATCATGATCATTATTATGATCATGATCATTACCATGATCACCATCATGATCATTATCATTATCATGACTATCATGATAATGATCATGATAGTGATCATGATGGTGATCATAATAATGATCATGATAATGATCATGATAGTCATGATAATGATAATGATCATGATGGTGATCATGGTAATGATCATGATCATAATAATGATTATGATAATGATCGTGATAGTGATCATGATAATGATCATGATAGTGATCATGATAATGATCATGATAGTGATCATGATAATGATCATGATAGTGATTATGATAATGATCATGATAATGATCATGATAATGATCATGATAATCGTCATGATAATGATCATAATAATGATCATGATAGTGATCATGATAATGATCATGATAGTGATCATGATAATGATCATGATAGTGATCATGATAATGATCATGATAGTGATCATGATAATGATCATGATAGTGATCATGATAATGATCATGATAGTGATCATGATAATGATTATGATAGTGATCATGATGGTGATCATGATAATGATCATGATCATAATAATGATCACGATAATGATCATTATATTGATCATACTAATGATCATGATAATGATCATGTTAGTGATTATGCTAATGATCATGATAATGATCATGTTAGTGATTATGATAATGATCAGTATAGTGATCATAATAGTCATCACGATAATGATCATGATAACGATCTTGATAGTGATCATGATAGTGATTATGATAATGATCATGATAGTGATTATGATAATGATCATGATGGTGATCATGGTAATGATCATGATCATAATAATGATCATGATAATGATCATGATAGTGATCATGATAATGATCATGATAGTGATCATTATAATGATCATGATAGTGATCATGATAATGATCATGATAGTGATCATGATAATGATCATGATAATGATCATGATAATGATCATGATAATCGTCATGATAATGATCATGATAATGATCATGATAGTGATCATGATAATGATCATGATAATGATAATGATCATGATAGTGATCATGTTAATGATCATGATAATGATCATGTTAATGATTATGATAATGATCATGTTAATGATTATGATAATGATCATGATAATGATCATGATAGTGATAGCGATAATAATCATGATAGTGATCATGATAATGATCATTATAGTTATCATGATAATGCTCATAATAATGATCATGATAGTTATCATGATAGTGATCATGATAATGATCATGATAGTGATCATGATAACGATCATGATAGTGATCATGATAATGATTATGATAGTGATCATGATAATGATCATGATAGTGATCATGATAATGATCATGATAGTGATCATGATAATGATCATGATCATAATAATGATAATGATCAAAATAATGATAATGATCATTATTATGATCATGATCATTATCATGATCACCATCATGATCACTATCATGATCATAATATTGATCATACTAATGATCATGATAATGATCATGTTAGTGATTATGATAATGATCATGATAATGATCATGATAATGATCATGATAGTGATCACGATAATAATCATGATAGTGATCATGATAATGATCACGATAATGACAATGATAGTGATCATGATAATGATCACGATAATGACAATGATAGTGATCATGATAATGATGATGATAATGATCATGATAATGATCATGATAATTATCATGATAATGATCATGATAAAGATCATGATAGTGATCACGATAATAATCATGATAGTGATCATGATAATGAATATGATAGTGATTATGATAATGATCATGATAGTGATCATGATAATGATCATGATAGTGATCATGATAATGATCATGATAGTGATCATGATAATGATCATGATAGTGATCATGATAATGATCATGATAGTGATCATGATAATGATCATGATAGTGATCATGATAATGATCATGATAGTGATCATGATAATGATCATGATAGTGATCATGATAATGATCATTATTATGATCATGATAGTGATCATGATGTTGATCATGATAATGATCATGATCATAATATTGATCACGATAATGATCATGATATTGATCATGCTAATGATCATGATAATGATCATGATAGTGATCGTGATAATGATCATGATAATGATCATGATAGTGATCACGATAATAATCATGATAGTGATCATGATAATGATCACGATCATGATAGTTATCGTGATAATGATCATGATAATGATCATGATAGTGATCATGATGGTGATCATAATAATGATCATGATAATGATCATGATAATGATCATGATAATGATCATGATAGTGATCATGATAATGATCATGATAGTGATCATGATAATGATCATGATAGTGATCATGATAATGATCATGATAGTGATCATGATAATGATCATTATTATGATCATGATAATGATCATGATAGTGATCATGATAATGATCATGATAGTGATCATGATAATGATCATGATAGTGATCATGATAATGATCATGATAGTGATCATGATAATGATCATGATAGTGATCATGATAATGATCATGATAGTGATCATGATAATGATCATGATAGTGATCATGATAATGATCATGATAGTGATCATGATAATGATCATGATAGTGATCATGATAATGATCATGATAGTGATCATGATAATGATCATGATAATTATCATGATAATGATCATGATAGTGATCATGATAATGATCATGATAATGATCATGATAGTGATCATGATAACGATCATGATAGTGATCATGATAATGATTATGATAGTGATCATTATCATGATCACTATCATGATCATTATCATGATCACTATCATGATCACTATCATGATCATTATCATGATAATTATCATGATCATTATCATGATCACTATCATGATCATTATCATGATAATTATCATGATCATTATCATGATCACTATCATGATCATTATCATGATCACTATCATGATCATTATCATGATCACTATCATGATCATTATCATGATCACTATCATGATCATTATCATGATCACTATCATGATCATTATCATGATCACTATCATGATCATTATCATGATCACTATCATGATCATTATCATGATCACTATCATGATCATTATCATGATCACTATCATGATCATTATCATGATCACTATCATGATCATTATCATGATCACTATCATGATCATTATCATGATCATAATAATGATCATTATCATGATCACTATCATGATCATTATCATGATCACTATCATAATCATTATCATGATCATTATTATGATCATGATCATTATCATGATCACCATCATGATCATTATCATAATCACTATCATGATCATTATCATAATCACTATCATGATCAATATCATGATCATTATCATGATCATTATTATGATCATGATTATTATCATGATCACTATCATGATCACTATCATGATAATGATCATGATAATGATCATGATAATGATCATGATAATGATCATGATAATGATCATGATAGTGATCATGATAATAATCATGATCATAATAATGATCATGATAATGATCATGATATTGATCATGATAGTGATTATGATAATGATCATGATAGTGATTATGATAATGATCATGATGGTGATCATGATAATGATCATGATCATAATAATGATCATGATAATGATTATGATAGTGATCATGATAATGATCATGATAGTGATCATTATCATGATCATAATAATGATCATGATAATGATCATGATAATCGTCATGATAATGATCATGATAATCGTCATGATAATGATCATGATAGTGATCACAATAATAATTATGATAGTGATCATGATAGTTATCGTGATAATGATCATGATAATGATCATGATAGTGATCATGATAGTGATCATAATAATGATCATGATAATGATCATGATAGTGATCATGATAATGATCATGATAGTGTTCATGATAATGATCATGATAGTGATCATGATAATGATCATGATAGTGATCATGATAATGATCATGATAGTGATCATGATAATGATCATGATAGTGATCATGATAATGATCATGATAATGATCATGATAGTGATCATGATAATGATCATGATAGTGATCATGATAATGATCATGATAGTGATCATGATAATGATCATGATAGTGATCATGATAATGATTATGACAATGATCATTATTATGATCATGATAGTGATCATGATGGTGATCATGATAATGATCATGATCATAATAATGATAACGATAGTGATCATGATAACGATCATGATAGTGATCATGATGGTGATCATGATAATGATCATGATCATAATAATGATCACGATAATGATCATTATATTGATCATACTAATGATCATGATAATGATCATGTTAGTGATTATGATAATGATCATGATAATGATCATGATAGTGATCACGATAATAATCATGATAGTGATCATGATAATGATCATGATAGTGATCATGATAATGATCATGACAATGATCATTATTATGATCATGATAGTGATCATGATGGTGATCATGATAATGATCATGATCATAATAATGATAACGATAATGATCATGATATTGATCATGCTAATGATCATGATAATGATCATGTTAGTGATTATAATAATGATCATGATAATGATCATGATAATGATCATGATCATGATAATGATCATGATCATGATAATGATCATGATAGTGATCACGATAATAATCATGATAGTGATCATGATAATGATCACGATAATGACAATGATAGTGATCATGATAATGATGATGTTAATGATCATGATAATGATCATGATAGTGATCATAATAGTCATCACGATAACGATCATGATAATGATCTTGATAGTGATCATGATAATGATCATGATAGTGATCATGATCATAATAATGATAATGATCATTATTATGATCATTATTATGATCATGATAGTGATCATGATGGTGATCATGATAATGATCATAATCATGATAATGATCATGATGGTGATCATGATAATGATCATGATCATAATAATGATCACGATAATGATCATGATAGTGATCATGATAATGATCATGATAGTGATCACAATAACGATCATGATAATGATCATGATAGTGATCATAATAGTCATCACGATAATGATCATGATAATGATCTTGATAGTGATCATGATAATGATCATAATAATGATAATGATCATTATTATCTCATGATAGTGATCATGATGGTGATCATGATAATGATCACGATCATAATAATGATCATGATAATGATTATGATAGTGATCATGATAATGATCATGATAGTGATCATGATAATGATCATTATTATGATAGTGATCATGATGGTGATCATGATAATGATCATGATCATAATAATGATCACGATAATGATCATGATAATGATCATGATAATTATCATGATAATCGTCATGATAATGATCATGATAGTGATCATGATAATAATCATGATCATAATAATGATCATGATAATGATCATGATATTGATCATAATAGTGATTATGATAATGATCATGATAGTGATTATGATAATGATCATGATGGTGATCATGATAATGATCATGATCATAATAATGATCATGATAATGATTATGATAGTGATCATGATAATGATCTTGATAGTGATCATGATAATGATCATTATTATGATCATGATAGTGATCATGATAGTGATCATGATAATGATCATGATAGTGATCACAATAATAATTATGATAGTGATCATGATAGTTATCGTGATAATGATCATGATAATGATCATGATAGTGATCATGATAGTGATCATAATAATGATCATGATAATGATCATGATAGTGATCATGATAATGATCATGATAGTGTTCATGATAATGATCATGATAGTGATCATGATAATGATCATGATAGTGATCATGATAATGATCATGATAGTGATCATGATAATGATCATGATAGTGATCATGATAATGATCATGATAGTGATCATGATAATGATCATGATAGTGATCATGATAATGATCATGATAGTGATCATGATAATGATCATGATAGTGATCATGATAATGATCATGATAGTGATCATGATAATGATCATGATAGTGATCATGATAATGATCATGATAATTATCATGATAATGATCATGATAGTGATCATGATAATGATCATGATAGTGATCATGATAATGGTCATGATAATGATCATGATAATGGTCATGATAATGATCATGATAGTGATCATGATAATGATCATGATAATGATCATGATAGTGATCATGATAATGATCATGATAGTGATCATGATAATGATCATGATAGTGATCAAGATCATGATAGTGATCATGATGGTGATCATGATAATGATCATGATCATAATAATGATAACGATAGTGATCATGATGGTGATCATGATAATGATCATGGTCATAATAATGATCACGATAATGATCATTATATTGATCATACTAATGATCATGATAATGATCATGTTAGTGATTATGATAATGATCATGATAATGATCATGATAGTGATCACGATAATAATCATGATAGTGATCATTATTATGATCATGATAGTGATCATGATGGTGATCATGATAATGATCATGATCATAATAATGATCACGATAATGATCATTATATTGATCATGATCACTATCATGATCACTATCATGATAATGATCATGATAATGATCATGATAATGATCATGATAATCGTCATGATAATGATCATGATAGTGATCATGATAATAATCATGATCATAATAATGATCATGATAATGATCATGATATTGATCATGATAGTGATTATGATAATGATCATGATAGTGATTATGATAATGATCATGATGGTGATCATGATAATGATCATGATCATAATAATGATCATGATAATGATTATGATAGTGATCATGATAATGATCATGATAATCGTCATGATAATGATCATGATAATCGTCATGATAATGATCATGATAGTGATCATGATAATAATCATGATCATAATAATGATCATGATAATGATCATGATATTGATCATGATAGTGATTATGATAATGATCATGATAGTGATTATGATAATGATCATGATGGTGATCATGATAATGATCATGATCATAATAATGATCATGATAATGATTATGATAGTGATCATGATAATGATCATGATAGTGATCATGATAGTGATCATGATAATGATCATGATAGTGATCACAATAATAATTATGATAGTGATCATGATAGTTATCGTGATAATGATCATGATAATGATCATGATAGTGATCATGATAGTGATCATAATAATGATCATGATAATGATCATGATAGTGATCATGATAATGATCATGATAGTGTTCATGATAATGATCATGATAGTGATCATGATAATGATCATGATAGCGATCATGATAATGATCATGATAGTGATCATGATAATGATCATGATAGTGATCATGATAATGATCATGATAGTGATCATGATAATGATCATGATAGTGATCATGATAATGATCATGATAATGATCATGATAGTGATCATGATAATGATCATGATAGTGATCATGATAATGATCATGATAGTGATCATGATAATGATCATGATAGTGATCATGATAATGATTATGACAATGATCATTATTATGATCATGATAGTGATCATGATGGTGATCATGATAATGATCATGATCATAATAATGATAACGATAGTGATCATGATAACGATCATGATAGTGATCATGATGGTGATCATGATAATGATCATGATCATAATAATGATCACGATAATGATCATTATATTGATCATACTAATGATCATGATAATGATCATGTTAGTGATTATGATAATGATCATGATAATGATCATGATAGTGATCACGATAATAATCATGATAGTGATCATGATAATGATCATGATAGTGATCATGATAATGATCATGACAATGATCATTATTATGATCATGATAGTGATCATGATGGTGATCATGATAATGATCATGATCATAATAATGATAACGATAATGATCATGATATTGATCATGCTAATGATCATGATAATGATCATGTTAGTGATTATAATAATGATCATGATAATGATCATGATAATGATCATGATCATGATAATGATCATGATCATGATAATGATCATGATAGTGAACACGATAATAATCATGATAGTGATCATGATAATGATCACGATAATGACAATGATAGTGATCATGATAATGATGATGTTAATGATCATGATAATGATCATGATAGTGATCATAATAGTCATCACGATAACGATCATGATAATGATCTTGATAGTGATCATGATAATGATCATGATAGTGATCATGATCATAATAATGATAATGATCATTATTATGATCATTATTATGATCATGATAGTGATCATGATGGTGATCATGATAATGATCATAATCATGATAATGATCATGATGGTGATCATGATAATGATCATGATCATAATAATGATCACGATAATGATCATGATAGTGATCATGATAATGATCATGATAGTGATCACAATAACGATCATGATAATGATCATGATAGTGATCATAATAGTCATCACGATAATGATCATGATAATGATCTTGATAGTGATCATGATAATGATCATAATAATGATAATGATCATTATTATCTCATGATAGTGATCATTATGGTGATCATGATAATGATCACGATCATAATAATGATCATGATAATGATTATGATAGTGATCATGATAATGATCATGATAGTGATCATGATAATGATCATTATTATGATAGTGATCATGATGGTGATCATGATAATGATCATGATCATAATAATGATCACGATAATGATCATGATAATGATCATGATAATTATCATGATAATCGTCATGATAATGATCATGATAGTGATCATGATAATAATCATGATCATAATAATGATCATGATAATGATCATGATATTGATCATAATAGTGATTATGATAATGATCATGATAGTGATTATGATAATGATCATGATGGTGATCATGATAATGATCATGATCATAATAATGATCATGATAATGATTATGATAGTGATCATGATAATGATCTTGATAGTGATCATGATAATGATCATTATTATGATCATGATAGTGATCATGATAGTGATCATGATAATGAT
The DNA here is from genome assembly GCA_916610165.2 of Gymnosoma rotundatum. Classification (NCBI taxonomy): domain Eukaryota; kingdom Metazoa; phylum Arthropoda; class Insecta; order Diptera; family Tachinidae; genus Gymnosoma; species Gymnosoma rotundatum. The sequence continues at coordinate 67,364,756 of OU744337.1, read as the reverse complement.
CATGATAGTGATCACAATAATAATTATGATAGTGATCATGATAGTTATCGTGATAATGATCATGATAATGATCATGATAGTGATCATGATAGTGATCATAATAATGATCATGATAATGATCATGATAGTGATCATGATAATGATCATGATAGTGTTCATGATAATGATCATGATAGTGATCATGATAATGATCATGATAGTGATCATGATAATGATCATGATAGTGATCATGATAATGATCATGATAGTGATCATGATAATGATCATGATAGTGATCATGATAATGATCATGATAGTGATCATGATAATGATCATGATAGTGATCATGATAATGATCATGATAGTGATCATGATAATGATCATGATAGTGATCATGATAATGATCATGATAATTATCATGATAATGATCATGATAGTGATCATGATAATGGTCATGATAATGATCATGATAGTGATCATGATAATGATCATGATAACGATCATGATAGTGATCATGATAATGATCATGATAGTGATCATGATAATGATCATGATAGTGATCAAGATCATGATAGTGATCATGATGGTGATCATGATAATGATCATGATCATAATAATGATAACGATAGTGATCATGATAACGATCATGATAGTGATCATGATGGTGATCATGATAATGATCATGGTCATAATAATGATCACGATAATGATCATTATATTGATCATACTAATGATCATGATAATGATCATGTTAGTGATTATGATAATGATCATGATAATGATCATGATAGTGATCACGATAATAATCATGATAGTGATCATTATTATGATCATGATAGTGATCATGATGGTGATCATGATAATGATCATGATCATAATAATGATCACGATAATGATCATTATATTGATCATACTAATGATCATGATAATGATCATGTTAGTGATTATGATAATGATCATGATAATGATCATGATAGTGATCACGATAATAATCATGATAGTGATCATGATAATGATCACGATAATGACAATGATAGTGATCATGATAATGATCATGATAAAGATCATGATAATGATCATGATAATGATCATGGTAGTGATTATGATAATGATCATGATAGTGATCATGATAATGATCATGATAGTGATCATGATAATGGTCATGACAATGATCATTATTATGATCATGATAGTGATCATGATGGTGATCATGATAATGATCATGATCATAATAATGATAAGGATAATGATCATGATATTGATCATGCTAATGATCATGATAATGATCATGTTAGTGATTATAATAATGATCATGATAATCATGATAGTGATCACGATAATAATCATGATAGTGATCATGATCATTATTATGATCATAATAATGATAATGATCATTATTATGATCATGATCATTATCATGATCACCATCATGATCACTATCATGATCATAATATTGATCATACTAATGATCATGATAATGATCATGTTAGTGATTATGATAATGATCATGATAATGATCATGATAATGATCATGATAGTGATCACGATAATAATCATGATAGTGATCATGATAATGATCACGATAATGACAATGATAGTGATCATGATAATGATGATGATAATGATCATGATAATGATCATGATAATTATCATGATAATGATCATGATAATTATCATGATAATGATCATGATAATTATCATGATAATGATCATGATAATTATCATGATAATGATCATGATAATTATCATGATAATGATCATGATAATTATCATGATAATGATCATGATAAAGATCATGATAGTGATCACGATAATAATCATGATAGTGATCATGATAATGAATATGATAGTGATTATGATAATGATCATGATATTGATCATGATAATGATCATGATAGTGATCACGATAATGATCATGATAGTGATCATGATAATGATCATGATAGTGATCATGATAATGATCATGATAGTGATCATGATAATGATCATGATAGTGATCATGATAATGATCATGATAGTGATCATGATAATGATCATGATAGTGATCATGATAATGATCATGATCATAATATTGATCACGATAATGATCATGATATTGATCATGCTAATGATCATGATAATGATCATGATAGTGATCGTGATAATGATCATGATAATGATCATGATAGTGATCACGATAATAATCATGATAGTGATCATGATAATGATCACGATCATGATAGTTATCGTGATAATGATCATGATAATGATCATGATAGTGATCATGATGGTGATAATAATAATGATCATGATAATGATCATGATAGTCATGATAATGATAATGATCATGATGGTGATCATGGTAATGATCATGATCATAATAATGATCATGATAATGATCGTGATAGTGATCATGATAATGATCATGATAGTGATCATGATAATGATCATGATAGTGATCATGATAATGATCATGATAGTGATCATGATAATGATCATGATAGTGATAATGATAATGATCATGATAATGATCATGATAATGATCATGATAATCGTCATGATAATGATCATGATAATGATCTTGATAGTGATCATGATAATGATTATGATAGTGATCATGATGGTGATCATGATAATGATCATGATCATAATAATGATCACGATAATGAGCATTATATTGATCATACTAATGATCATGATATTGATCATGTTAGTGATTATGCTAATGATCATGATAATGATCATGTTAGTGATTATGATAATGATCAGTATAGTGATCATAATAGTCATCACGATAATGATCATGATAATGATCTTGATAGTGATCATGATAGTGATTATGATAATGATCATGATAGTGATTATGATAATGATCATGATGGTGATCATGGTAATGATCATGATCATAATAATGATCATGATAATGATCGTGATAGTGATCATGATAATGATCATGATAGTGATCATTATAATGATCATGATAGTGATCATGATAATGATCATGATAGTGATCATGATAATGATCATGATAATGATCATGATAATGATCATGATAATCGTCATGATAATGATCATGATAATGATCATGATAGTGATCATGATAATGATCATGATAATGATAATGATCATGATAGTGATCATGTTAATGATCATGATAATGATCATGTTAATGATTATGATAATGATCATGTTAATGATTATGATAATGATCATGATAATGATCATGTTAGTGATTATGATAATGATCAGTATAGTGATCATAATAGTCATCACGATAATGATCATGATAATGATCTTGATAGTGATCATGATAGTGATTATGATAATGATCATGATAGTGATTATGATAATGATCATGATGGTGATCATGGTAATGATCATGATCATAATAATGATCATGATAATGATCGTGATAGTGATCATTATAGTTATCATGATAATGCTCATAATAATGATCATGATAGTTATCATGATAGTGATCATGATAATGATCATGATAGTGATCATGATAACGATCATGATAGTGATCATGATAATGATTATGATAGTGATCATGATAATGATCATGATAGTGATCATGATAATGATCATGATAGTGATCATGATAATGATCATGATCATAATAATGATAATGATCAAAATAATGATAATGATCATTATTATGATCATGATCATTATCATGATCACCATCATGATCACTATCATGATCATAATATTGATCATACTAATGATCATGATAATGATCATGTTAGTGATTATGATAATGATCATGATAATGATCATGATAATGATCATGATAGTGATCACGATAATAATCATGATAGTGATCATGATAATGATCACGATAATGACAATGATAGTGATCATGATAATGATCACGATAATGACAATGATAGTGATCATGATAATGATGATGATAATGATCATGATAATGATCATGATAATTATCATGATAATGATCATGATAAAGATCATGATAGTGATCACGATAATAATCATGATAGTGATCATGATAATGAATATGATAGTGATTATGATAATGATCATGATAGTGATCATGATAATGATCATGATAGTGATCATGATAATGATCATGATAGTGATCATGATAATGATCATGATAGTGATCATGATAATGATCATGATAGTGATCATGATAATGATCATGATAGAGATCATGATAATGATCATGATAGTGATCATGATAATGATCATGATAGTGATCATGATAATGATCATGATAGTGATCATGATAATGATCATTATTATGATCATGATAATGATCATTATTATGATCATGATAGTGATCATGATGTTGATCATGATAGTGATCACGATAATAATCATGATAGTGATCATGATAATGATCACGATCATGATAGTTATCGTGATAATGATCATGATAATGATCATGATAGTGATCATGATGGTGATCATAATAATGATCATGATGGTGATCATAATAATGATCATGATAATGATCATGATAATGATCATGATAATGATCATGATAGTGATCATGATAATGATCATGATAGTGATCATGATAATGATCATTATAGTGATCATGATAATGATCATGATAGTGATCATGAAACGACCATGATCATAATAATGATAATGATCATTATTATGATCATGATAGTGATCATGATGGTGATCATGATAATGATCATGATCATTATAATGATCACGATAATGATCATTATAATCATGATCACTATCATGATCATTATATTGATCACTATCATGATCATTATCATGATCATTATCATGATCACTATCATGATCATTATCATGACCATTATCATGATCACTATCATGATCATTATCATGATAATTATCATGATCATTATCATGATCACTATCATGATCATTATCATGATAATTATCATGATCATTATCATGATCACTATCATGATCATTATCATGATCACTATCATGATCATTATCATGATCACTATCATGATCATTATCATGATCACTATAATGATCATTATCATGATCACTATCATGATCATTATCATGATCACTATCATGATCATTATCATGATCACTATCATGATCATTATCATGATCACTATCATGATCACTATCATGATTATTATCGCGATCACTATCATGATCATTATCATGATCGTTATCATAATCATTATCATAATCATTAACATGATCATTATCATGATCATTAACATGATCACTATCATGATCGTTATCATAATCACTATCATGATCATTATCATGATCACTATCATGATTATTATCGTGATCACTATCATGATCACTATCATGATCATTATCATGATCACTATCATGATCATTATCATGATCACTATCATGATCATTATCATAATCACTATCATGATCATTATCATGATCACTATCATGATTATTATCGTGATCACTATCATGATCATTATCATGATCATTATCATGATAATTATCATGATCATTATCATGATAATTATCATCATCATGATCATTATCATGATCATTATCATCATCATGATCATTATCATGATCATTATCATCATCATTATCATGATCACTAGCATTGTCATTATCGTGATCATTATCATGATCACTAACATGATCATTATCATGATCATTAGTATGATCAATATAATGATCATTATCGTGATCATTATTATGATCATGATCATTATTATGATCACCATCAAGATCACTATCATGATCATAATAATGATCATTATCATTATTATGATCATTATTATGATCATTATCATTATTATGATCATGATCATTATTATGATCACCATCATGATCATAATCATGATCACTATCATGATCATTATCATGATCATTATCATGATCATTATTATGATCACCATCATGATCACTATAATGATCATTATCATGATCATTATCACGATAACTATCATGATCGTGATCATTATCATGATCATTATCATGATCACTATCATGATCATTATCATGATCATTAGCATGATCAATATCATGATCATTATCGTGATCATTATTATGATCATGATCATTATCATGATCACCATCATGATCACTATCATGATCATAATAATGATCATTATCATGATCACTATCATGATCATTATCATGACCACTATCATGATCATTATCATGATCACTATCATGATCATTATCATGATCACTATCATGATCATTATCATGATCACTATCATGATCATTATCATAATCACTATCATGATCATTATCATGATCACTATCATGATTATTATCGTGATCACTATCATGATCATTATCATGATCGTTATCATGATAATTATCATGATCATTATCATGATCATTATCATGATAATTATCATCATCATGATCATTATCATGATCATTATCATCATCATTATCATGATCACTAGCATTGTCATTATCGTGATCATTATCATGATCACTAACACGATCATTATCATGATCATTAGTATGATCAATATAATGATCATTATCGTGATCATTATTATGATCATGATCATTATCATGATCACCATCAAGATCACTATCATGATCATAATAATGATCATTATCATTATTATGATCATTATTATGATCATTATCATTATTATGATCATGATCATTATCATGATCACTATCATGATCATTATCATGATCACTATCATGATCATTATCATGATCACTATCATGATCATGATCACTATCATGATCATTATCATGATCACTTCATGATCATTATCATGATCATTATCATGATCATTATTATGATCACTATCATGATAACTATCATGATCATTATTATGATCATTATCACGATAACTACCATGATCATTATCATGATCACTATCATGATTATTATCGCGATCACTATCATGATCATTATCATGATCGTTATCATAATCATTATCATAATCATTAACATGATCATTATCATGATCATTAACATGATCACTATCATGATCGTTATCATTATCATGGTCATTATCATGATCATTATCATGATCACTATCATGATCATTATCATGATCATTATCATGATCATTATCATAATCACTAACATGATCATTATCATGATCATTAGTATGATCAATATAATGATCATTATCGTGATCATTATTATGATCATGATCATTATCATGATCACCATCATGATCACTATCATGATCATAATAATGATCATTATCATTATTATGATCATGATCATTATCATGATCACTATCATGATCATTATCATGATCACTATCATGATCATTATCATGATCACTATCATGATCATTAACATGATCATTATCATGATCATTATCATGATCACTATCATGATCATTATCATGATCACTATCATGATCATTATCATGATCACTATCATGATCATTATCATGATCGTGATAATGATCATGATAATGATCATGATAGTGATCATGATGGTGATCATAATAATGATCATGATAATGATCATGATAATGATCATGATAGTGATCATGATTATGATCATGATGGTGATCATAATAATGATAATGATCATAATAATGATCATAATAATGATAATGATCATTATTATGATCATGATAGTGATCTTGATGGTGATCATGATAATGATCATGATCATAATAATGATCACGATAATGATCATGATATTGATCATGCTAATGATCATGATAATGATCATGATAGTGATCATGATAATGATCATGATAATGATCACGATCATGATAGTTATCGTGATAATGATCATGATAATGATCATGATAGTGATCATGATGGTGATCATAATAATGATCATGATAATGATCATGATAATGATCATGATAGTGATCAGGATTATGATCATGATGGTGATCATAATAATGATCATGATCATAATAATTCATGATCATTATCATGATCATTATCATGATCATTATTATGATCACTATCATGATAACTATCATGATCATTATTATGATCATTATCACGATAACTATCATGATCATTATCATGATCACTATCATGATTATTATCGCGATCACTATCATGATCATTATTATGATCGTTATCATAATCATTATCATAATCATTAACATGATCATTATCATGATCATTAACATGATCACTATCATGATCGTTATCATTATCATGGTCATTATCATGATCATTATCATGATCACTATCATGATCATTATCATGATCATTATCATGATCATTATCATAATCACTAACATGATCATTATCATGATCATTAGTATGATCAATATAATGATCATTATCGTGATCATTATTATGATCATGATCATTATCATGATCACCATCATGATCACTATCATGATCATAATAATGATCATTATCATTATTATGATCATGATCATTATCATGATCACTATCATGATCATTATCATGATCACTATCATGATCATTATCATGATCACTATCATGATCATTATCATGATCACTATCATGATCATTATCATGATCACTATCATGATCATTAACATGATCATTATCATGATCATTATCATGATCATAATAGTGATCATGATAATGATCATGATATTGATCATGATAGTGATTATGATAATGATCATGATAGTGATTATGATAATGATCATGATGGTGATCATGATAATGATCATGATCATAATAATGATCATGATAATGATTATGATAGTGATCATGATAATGATCATGATAGTGATCATGATAATTATCATGATAATGATCATGATAGTGATCATGATAATGATCATGATAGTGATCATGATAATGATCATGATAGTGATCATGATAATGATCATGATAATGATCATGTTAATGATCATGATAGTGATCATGATAATGATCATGATAGTGATCATGATAATGATCATGATAGTGATCATGATAATGATCATGATCATAATAATGATAATGATCATTATTATGATCATGATAGTGATCATGATGGTGATCATGATAATGATCATGATCATAATAATGATCACGATAATGATCATTATATTGATCATACTAATGATCATGATAATGATCATGTTAGTGATTATGATAATGATCATGATAATGATCATGATAATGATCATGATAGTGATCATGATAATGATCATGATAATGATCATGATAATGATAACGATCATGATAGTGATCATGTTAATGATCATGATAATGATCATGTTAATGATTATGATAATGATTATGATAACGATCATGATAATGATCATGATAGTGATCGCGATAATAATCATGATAGTGATCATGATAATGATCATGATAGTTATCGTGATAATGATCATAATAATGATCATGATAGTTATCATGATAGTGATCATAATAATGATCATGATAATGATCATGATAATGATCATGAAGTGATCATGATAATGATCATGATAGTGATCATGATAATGATCATGATAGTGATCATGATAATGATCATGATAGTGATCATGATAATGATCATGATAGTGATCATGATAATGATCATAATAATGATAATGATCATAATAATGATCATAATAATGATAATGATTATTATTATGATCATGATAGTGATCTTGATGGTGATCATGATAATGATCATGATCATAATAATGATCACGATAATGATCATTATATTGATCATACTAATGATCATGATAATGATCATGTTAGTGATCATGATAATGATCACGATAATGACAATGCTAGTGATCATGATAATGATGATGATAATGATCATGATAATGATCATGATGATGATAATTATCATGATAATGATCATGATAATTATCATGATAATGATCATGATAATGATCATGATAGTGATCACGATAATAATCATGATAGTGATCATGATAATGATCATGATTGTGATTATGATAATGATCATGATAGTGATCATGATAATGATCATGATAGTGATCATGATAATGATCATGATAGTGATCATGATAATGACCATGATAGTGATCATGATAATGATCATGATAGTGGTCATGATAATGGTCATGATAGTGATCATGATAATGATCATTATTATGATCATGATAGTGATCATGATGGTGATCATGATAATGATCATGATCATAATAATGATCACGATAATGATCATGATATTGATCATGCTAATGATCATGATAATGATCATGATAGTGATCATGGTAATGATCATGATAATGATCACGATCATGATAGTTATCGTGATAATGATCATGATAATGATCATGATAGTGATCATGATGGTGATCATAATAATGATCATGATAATGATCATGATAATGATCATGATAGTGATCATGATTATGATCATGATGGTGATCATAATAATGATCATGATCATAATAATGATAATGATCATAATAATGATCATAATAATGATAATGATCATTATTATGATCATGATAGTGATCTTGATGGTGATCATGATAATGATCATGATCATAATAATGATCACGATAATGATTATTATATTGATCATACTAATGATCATGATAATGATCATGTTAGTGATCATGATAATGATCACGATAATGACAATGCTAGTGATCATGATAATGATGATGATAATGATCATGATAATGATCATGATGATGATAATTATCATGATAATGATCATGATAATTATCATGATAATGATCATGATAATGATCATGATAGTGATCACGATAATAATCATGATAGTGATCATGATAATGATCATGATAGTGATTATGATAATGATCATGATAGTGATCATGATAATGATCATGATAGTGATCATGATAATGATCATGATAGTGATCATGCTAATGATCATGATAGTGATCATGATAATGATCATGATAATGATCATGATAGTGATCATGATAATGACCATGATCATAATAATGATAATGATTATTATTATGATCATGATAGTGATCATGATGGTGATCATGATGGTGATCATGATAATGATCATGATCATAATAATGATCACGATAATGATCATTATATTGATCATACTAATGATCATGATAATGATCATGTTAGTGATTATGATAATGATCATGATAATGATCATGATAGTGATCACGATAATAATCATGATAGTGATCATGATAATGATCACGATAATGACAATGATAGTGATCATGATAATGATGATGATAATGATCATGATAATGATGATGATAATGATCATGATAATTATCATGATAGTGATCATAATATTGATCATGATAATGATCATGATAATGATCATGATAGTGATCATGATAATGATCATGATAATGATCATGATAATGATCATGATAGTGATCATGATAATGATCATGATAATGATCATGATAGTGATCATGATAATGATCATGATAGTGATCATGATAATGATCATGATAGTGATCATGATAATGATCATGATAGTGATCATGATGGTGATCATGATAATGATCATGATAGTGATCATGATGGTGATCATGATAGTGATCATGATGGTGATCATGATAATGATCATGATCATGATCATAATAATGATGACGATAATGATCATGATATTGATCATGATAATGATCATGATAATGATCATGATAATGATCATGATAGTGATCACGATAATAACCATGATAGTGATCATGATAATGATCATGATAGTGATCATGATAATGATCATGATAGTGATCATGATAATGATCATGATAGTGATCATGATAATGATCATGATAGTGATCATGATAATGATCATGATAGTGATCATGATAATGATCATGATAGTGATCATGATAATGATCATGATAGTGATCATGATGGTGATCATGATAATGATCATGATAGTGATCATGATGGTGATCATGATAATGATCATGATAGTGATCATGATAATGATCATGATAGTGATCATGATGGTGATCATGATAATGATCATGATAGTGATCATGATGGTGATCATGATAGTGATCATGATGGTGATCATGATAATGATCATGATCATAATAATGATGACGATAATGATCATGATATTGATCATGCTAATGATCATGATAATTATCATGTTAATGATCATGATAATGATCATGATAGTGATCATGATAATGATCATGATAGTGATCATAATAATGATCATGATAATGATCATGATAGTGATCATAGTAGTCATCACGATAATGATCATGATAATGATCTTGATAGTGATCATGATAATGATCATGATAGTGATCATGATGGTGATCATAATAATGATCATGATCATAATAATGATCACGATAATGATCATGATATTGATCATGCTAATGATCATGATAATGATCATGTTAGTGATTATCATGATAGTGATCATGATAATGATCATGATAGTGATCATGATAATGATCATGATAGTGATCATGATAATGATCATAATACTGATCATTATAATGATCATGATAGTGATCACGATAATGATCATGATAGTGATCATGATAATGACCATGATAATGATCATGATAATGATCATGATAGTGATAATGATCATGATAATGATCATGATAATGATCACGATAATGATCATGATAGTGATCATGATAATGATCATGATAGTGATCATGATAATGATCATGACAATGGTCATAATAATGATCATGATAGTGATCATGATAATGATCATGATCATAATAATGATAATGATCATAATCATAATAATGATAATGATCATGATCATGATAATGATAATGATCATGATAGTGATCATGCTAATGATCATGATAATGATCATGTTAAGGATTATGATAATGATCATGATAATGATCATGATAGTGTTCACGATAATAATCATGATCATGATCATAATAATGATCACGATAATGATCATGATATTGATCATGCTAATGATCATGATAATGATCATGTTAGTGATTATCATGATAGTGATCACGATAATAATCATGATAGTGTTCATGATAATGATCATGATAGTGATGATGATAATGATCATGATGGTGATCATGATAATGATCATGATAGTGATCATGATAATGATCATGATAGTGATCATGATAATGATCATTATTATGATCATGATAATGATCATGATGGTGATCATGATAATGATCATGATCATAATAATGATCACGATAATGATCATGATAGTGATCATGATAATGATCATGATAGTGATCATAATAATGATCATGATAATGATCATGATAGTGATCACGATAATAATCATGATAGTGATCATGATAATGATCACGATAACGACAATGATAGTGATCATGATAATGATGATGATAATGATCATGATAATGATCATGATAATGATCATGATAATGATCATGATATTGATCATGATAGTGATCATGATAATGCTCATGATAATGATCATGATAATGATCATGATAATGATCATGATAGTGATCATGATCATGATAATGATCATTATTATGATCATTATTATGATCATGATCAATATCATGATCATTATCATGATCACTATCATGATCATTATCATGATCATTATCATGATCAATATCATGATCATTATCATGATCATTATCATGATCATTATCATGATCATTATCATCATCATTATCATGATCACTATCATTGTCGTTATCGTGATCATTATCATGATCACTATCATGATTATTATCGTGATCACTATCATGATCATTATCATGATCATTATAATGATCATGATAATGATCATGATAATGATCATTATCATGATAACTATCATGATCATTATCATAATAACTATCATGATCATTATCATGATCACTATCATGATCATTATCATGATCATTATCATGATCACTATCATGATCAATATCATGATCATTATCATGATCATTATTTTGATCATTATTATGATCATGATCATTATCATGATTAATATCATGATCATTATCATGATCACTATCATGATCATTATCATGATCATTATCATGATTAATATCATCATCATTATCATGATCAATATCATGATCATTATCATGAGCATTATCATGATCAATATCATGATCATTATCATTTGCATTATCGTGATCACTATCATGATCAATATAATGATCATTATCATGATCATTATTATGATAATTATTATGATCATGATCATTATCATGATCACTATCATGAGCATTATCATGATCACTATAATGATCAATATCATGAGCATTATCATGATCACTATAATGATCAATATCATGATCATTATCATGATCATTATCATGATCGTGATCACTATCATGATCACTATCATGATCATTATCATGAACATTATTATGATCATTATTATGATCATGATCATTATCATGATCAATATCATGATCATTATCATGATCAATATCATGATCATTATCATGATCACTATCATGATCATTATCATGATCATTATCATGATCAATATCATAATCATTATCATGATCATTATCATTATCACTATCATGATCACTATCATGATCAATATCATGATCATTATCATGATCGTGATCATTATCATGATCGTGATCATTATCATGATCACTATCATGATCATTATCATGATCACACTCATGATCATTACCATGATCACACTCATGATCGTTACCATGATCACTCTCATGATCATTCTCATGATCATTATAATGATCACTATCATGATCATTATCATGATCACTATCATGATCATTATCATGATCATTATCATGATCACTATCATGATCATTATCATGATAACTATCATGATCATTATCATGATCACTATCATGATCATTATCATGATCACTATCATGATCATTATCATGATCATTATCATGATCACTATCAATATCACTATCATTATCATGATCATTATCATGATCATTATCATTATCGATATCATGATCATTATCATGATCAATATCATGATAATTATCATGATCATTATCATGATCACTCTCATGATCATTATCATGATCATTATCATGATCACTATTATGATCATTATCATGATCACTATCATGATCATTATCATGATCACTATCACTATCATGATCATTGTCATGATCGTGATCATTATCATGATCATTATCATGATTATTATCATGATCATTATCATGATCAATATCATGATCATTATCACGATCATTATCATGATCACGATCATTATCATGATCACTATCATGATCATTATCATGATCACACTCATGATCATTATCACGATCATTATCATGATCACTATCATGATCATTATCATGATCACTATCATGATCATTATCATGATCACTATCATGATCATTATCATGATCAATATCATGATCATTATCATGAGCATTATCATGATCACTATCATGATCAATATCATGATCATTATCATGATCATTATTATGATCATTATTATGATCATGATCATTATCATGATCAATATCATGATCATCATCATGATCACTATCATGATCATTATCATGATCACTCTCATGATCATTCTCATGATCATTATAATGATCACTATCATGATCATTATCATGATCACTATCATGATCATTATCATGATCATTATCATGATCACTATCATGCTCATTATCATGATCACTATCATGATCATTATCATGATCACTATCATGATCATTATAATGATCACTATCATGATCATTAGCATGATCACTATCATGATCACTATCATGATCATTATCATGATCACTATCATGATCACTATCATGATCATTATCATGATCATTATTATGATTATTATTATGATCATGATCATTATCATGATCAATATCATGATCATTATCATGATCGCTATCATGATCATTATCATGATCGCTATCATGATCATTATCATGATCATTATCATGATCAATATCATGATCATTATCATTATCATGATCACTATCATGATCATTATCATTATCATGATCACTATCATGATCATTATCATGATCATTATTATGATCACTATCATGATCATTATCATGATCACTATCATGATCATTATCATGATCACTATCAAGATCATTATCATGATAACTATCATGATCATTATCATGATCACTATCACTATCATGATCATTGTCATGATCGTGATCATTATCATGATCATTATCATGATTATTATCATGATCATTATCATGATCATTATCATGATCAATATCATGATCATTATCACGATCATTATCATGATCACTATCATGACCATTATCATGATCACACTCATGATCATTATCACGATCATTATCATGATCACTATCATGATCATTATCATAATAATGATCATGATCATTATCATGATCACTATCATGATCATTATCATGATCACTATCATGATCATTATCATGATCACTATCATGATCATGATCAATATCATGATCATTATCATGAGCATTATCATGATCACTATCATGATCAATATCATGATCATTATCATGATCACTATCATGCTCATTATCATGATCACTGTCATGATCATTATCATGATCACTATCATGATCATTATCATGATCAATATCATGATCATTATCATGATCACTATCATGATCACTATCATGATCATTATCATGATCATTATTATGATCATTATTATGATCATTATTATGATCATGATCATTATCATGATCAATATCATGATCATTATCATGATCGCTATCATGATCATTATCATGATCATTATCATGATCAATATCATGATCATTATCATTATCATGATCACTATCATGATCATTATCATGATCATTATTATGATCACTATCATGATCATTATCATGATCACTATCATGATCATTATCATGATCACTATCAAGATCATTATCATGATAACTATCATGATCAATATCATGATCATTATCACGATCATTATCATGATCACTATCATGATCATTATCATGATCACACTCATGATCATTATCACGATCATTATCATGATCACTATCATGATCATTATCATAATAATGAGCATGATCATTATCATGATCACTATCATGATCATTATCATGATCACTATCATGATCATTATCATGATCACTATCATGATCATTATCATGATCACTATCACTATCATGATCACTATCATGATCATTATCATGATCACTATCATGATCATTATCATGATCAATATTATGATCATTATCATGATCAATATCATGATCATTATCATGTTCGCTATCATGATCATTATCATGATCATTATCATGATCAATATCATGATCATTATCATGATCATTATCATGATCGCTATCATGATCATTATCATGATCATTATCATGATCAATATCATGATCATTATCATGATCATTATCATGATCATTATCATGATCACTATCATGATCATTATCATGATCATTATCATGATCACTTTCATGATCATTCTCATGATCATTATCATGATCGTTATCATGATCACTATCATGATCATTATCATGATCATTATTATGATCATGATCATTATCATGATCGCTATCATGATCATTATCATGATCTTTATCATGATCACTATCATGATCACTAACATGATCATTATCATGATCATTATCATGATCACTATCATGATCACTATCATGATCACTATCATTATCATGATCATTATCATGATCATTACCATGATCATTATCGTGATCATTACCATGATCATTATCATGATCATTATCATTATCGATATCATGATCATTATCATTATCATGATCAATATCATGATCATGATCATTATCACTATCATGATCATTATCATGATCATTATCATGATCAATATCATGATGATGATCAATATCATGATAGTGATCATGATAATGATCACGATCATGATAATGATAGCGATCATGATAATGATAGCGATCATGATAATGATCATGATAATGATCATGAGAATGATCATGAAAGTGATCATGATAATGATCATGATAATGATCATGATAGTGATCATGATAATGATCATGATAATGATCATGATAATGATCATGATATTGATCATGATAATGATCATGATAATGATCATGATAGCGATCATGATAATGATCATGATAATGATCATGATATTGATCATGATAGTGATCATGATAATGATCATGATAATGATCATGATAATGATCATGATATTGATCATGATAATGATCATGATAGCGATCATGATAATGATCATGATAATGATCATGATATTGATCATGATAGTGATCATGCTAGTGATCATGATAATGATCATGATCATGATAATGATCATGATATTGATCATGATAGTGATCATGATAATGCTCATGATAATGATCATGATATTGATCATGATAATGAACATTATAATGATCACGATAATGATCACGAAAGTGATTATGATAATGATCCTGATATTGATCATCATAATGATCATGATATCGATAATTATAATGATCATGATAGTGATCATGATAATGATCATGATAATGATCATGATAGTGATCATGATAATGATCATGATAATGATCATGATAATGATCATGATAGTGATCATGATAATGATCATGATAGTTATCATGATAATGATCATGATAGTGATCATGATAATGATCATGATAATGATAGTGATCATGATAATGATCATGATAGTGAAAGTGATCATGATAATGATCATAATAATGATCATGATAGTGATCATGATAATGATCATGATAATGATCATGATAATGATCATGATATTGATCATGATAATGATCATGATAGTGATCATGATAGTGATCACGATCATGATAATGATCATGATCATAATAATTATCATAATAATGATCATGATAATGATCATGATATTGATCATGATAATGAACATGATAATGATCACGATAGTGATCATGATAATGATCATGATATTGATCATGATAATGATCATGGTAATGATCATGATAGTGATCATTATAATGATCATGATATTGATCATGATAATGATCATGATCATAATAATGATCATAATAATGATCATGATAATGATCATGATATTGATCATGATAGTGATCATGATAATGCTCATGATAATGATAATGATCATGATATTGATCATGATAATGAACATGATACTGATCATGATAGTGATCATGATAATGCTCATGATAATGATCATGATAATGATCATGATAATGATCATGATAGTGATCATGATAATGATCGTGATAGTGATCATGATAATGATCATGATAATGATCATGATAGTGATCATGATAATGATCATGATAATGATCATGATAGTGATCATGATAATGATCATGATAGTTATTATGATAATGATCATGATAGTTATCATGATAATGATCATGATATTGATCATGATAGTGATCATGATAATGATCATGATAATGATCATGATAGTGATCATGATAATGATCATGATAGTGATCATAATAATGATCATGATAATGATCATGATAGTGATCACGATAATAATCATGATAGTGATCATGATAATGATCACGATAACGACAATGATAGTGATCATGATAATGATGATGATAATGATCATGATAATGATCATGATCATGATCATGATATTGATCATGATAGTGATCATGATAATGATCATGATAATGATCATGATAGTGATCATGATCATGATAATGATCATGATAGTGATCATGATCATGATAATGATCATGATATTGATCATGATAGTGATCATGATAATGCTCATGATAATGATCATGATATTGATCATGATAATGATCATGATAGTGATCATGATAATGATCATGACAGTGATCATGATAATGATCATGATAATGATCATTATAATGATCATGATAATGATCATGATATTGATCATGATAATGATCATGATAGTGATCATTATAATGATCATGAGAATGATCATGAGACCATGATCATTATCATGATCATTATCATTATCGATATCATGATCATTATCATTATCATGATCAATATCATGATCATTATCATGATCATTATCATGATGAATATCATGATCATTATCGTGATCATTATCATGATCACTATCATGATCATTATCGTGATCATTATCATGATCACTATCATGATCATTATCATGATCACTATCACGATCATTATCATGATCACTATCATGATCATTATCATGAGCATTATCATGATCACTATCATGAGCATTATCAGGATCACTATCACGATCATTATCATGATCACTATCATGATCATTATCATGATCATTATCATGATCATTATCATGATCACTATCATGATCAATATCATGATCATTATCATGATAACTATCATGATCATTATCATAATAACTATCATGATCATTATCATGATCACTATCATGATCATTATCATGATCATTATCATGATCACTATCATGATCATTATCATGATCATTATCATGATCACTATCACGATCATTATCATGATCACTATCATGATCATTATCATGATCATTATCATGATCATTATCATGAGCATTATCATGATCACTATCATGATCAGTATCATGTTCATTATCATGATCAATATCATGATCATTATCATGAGCATTATCATGATCACTATCATGATCAATATCATGATCATTATCATGATCATTATTATGATCATTATTATGATCATGATCATTATCATGATCAATATCATGATCATTATAATGATCACTATCATGATCATTACCATGATCATTATCATGATCAATATCATGATCATTATCATGATCACTATCGTGATCATTATCATGTTCATTATCATGATCAATATCATGATCATGATCATTATCATGATCATTATTATGATAATTATTATGATCATGATCATTATCATGATCGTGATCACTATCATGATCACTATCATGATCATTATCATGATCAATATCATGATCATTATCATGATCATTATCATGATCATTATCATGATCACTATCATGATCATTATTATGATCATTATCATGATCACTTTCATGATCATTCTCATGATCATTATCATGATCATTATCATGATCACTATCATGATCATTATCATGATCATTATCATGATCAATATCCTGATCATTATCATGATCATTATCATGATCATTATCATGATCACTATCATGATCATTATTATGATCATTATCATGATCACTTTCATGATCATTCTCATGATCATTATCATGATCATTATCATGATCATTCTCATGATCATTCTCATGATCATTATCATGATCACTATCATGATCATTATCATGATCACTATCATGATCATTATCATGATCATTATCATGATCACTATCATGATCATTATCATGATAACTATCATGATCATTATCATGATCACTATCATGATCATTATCATGATCATTATCATGATCATTATCATGATCACTATCATGATCATTATCATGATCATTATCATGATCACTATCATGATCATTATAATTATCGATATCATGATCATTATGATGATCAATATCAGGATCATTATCATGATCACTTTCGTGATCATTATCGTGATCATTATAATGTTCATTATCATGATCAATATCATGATCATTATCATGAGCATTATCATGATCACTATCATGATCAATATCATGATCATTATCATGATCATGATCATTATCATGATCACTAGCATGAGCATTATCATGATCACTATAATGATCAATCTCATGATCATTATCATGATCGTGATCACTATCATGATCACTATCATGATCATTATCATGATCATTATTATGATCATTATTATGATCATGATCATTATCATGATCAATATCATGATCATTATAATGATCACTATCATGATCATTATCATGATCATTATCATGATCAATATCATGATCATTATCATGATCATTATCATGATCATTATCATGATCACTATCATGATCATTATTATGATCATTATCATGATCACTTTCATGATCATTCTCATGATCATTATCATGATCATTATCATGATCGCTATCATTATCATGATCGCTATCATTATCATGATCGTGATCATTATCATGATCACTATCATGATATTGATCATCATCATGATAATGATCATGATAATGATCATGATAATGATCATGATAGTGATAATGATCATGATCATGATATTGATCATGATAATGATCATGATATCGATAATGATAATGATCATGATAATGATCATGGTAATGATCATGATAATGATCATGGTAATGATCATGATAATGATCATGATAATGATAGTGATCATGATAGTGATCATGATAGTGATCATGATAATGATCATGATAATGATCATGTTAGTGATCATGATAGTGATCATGATAAAGATCATGATAATGATCATGATAGTGATCATGATAGTGAGCATTATCATGATCACTATCATGAGCATTATCAGGATCACTATCACGATCATTATCATGATCACTATCATGATCATTATCATGATCATTATCATGATCATTATCATGATCACTATCATGATCAATATCATGATCATTATCATGATAACTATCATGATCATTATCATAATAACTATCATGATCATTATCATGATCACTATCATGATCATTATCATGATCATTATCATGATCACTATCATGATCATTATCATGATCATTATCATGATCACTATCACGATCATTATCATGATCACTATCATGATCATTATCATGATCATTATCATGATCATTATCATGAGCATTATCATGATCACTATCATGATCAGTATCATGTTCATTATCATGATCAATATCATGATCATTATCATGAGCATTATCATGATCACTATCATGATCAATATCATGATCATTATCATGATCATTATTATGATCATTATTATGATCATGATCATTATCATGATCAATATCATGATCATTATAATGATCACTATCATGATCATTACCATGATCATTATCATGATCAATATCATGATCATTATCATGATCACTATCGTGATCATTATCATGTTCATTATCATGATCAATATCATGATCATGATCATTATCATGATCATTATTATGATAATTATTATGATCATGATCATTATCATGATCGTGATCACTATCATGATCACTATCATGATCATTATCATGATCAATATCATGATCATTATCATGATCATTATCATGATCATTATCATGATCACTATCATGATCATTATTATGATCATTATCATGATCACTTTCATGATCATTCTCATGATCATTATCATGATCATTATCATGATCACTATCATGATCATTATCATGATCATTATCATGATCAATATCCTGATCATTATCATGATCATTATCATGATCATTATCATGATCACTATCATGATCATTATTATGATCATTATCATGATCACTTTCATGATCATTCTCATGATCATTATCATGATCATTATCATGATCATTCTCATGATCATTATCATGATCATTATCATGATCATTCTCATGATCATTCTCATGATCATTATCATGATCACTATCATGATCATTATCATGATCACTATCATGATCATTATCATGATCATTATCATGATCACTATCATGATCATTATCATGATAACTATCATGATCATTATCATGATCACTATCATGATCATTATCATGATCATTATCATGATCATTATCATGATCACTATCATGATCATTATCATGATCATTATCATGATCACTATCATGATCATTATAATTATCGATATCATGATCATTATGATGATCAATATCAGGATCATTATCATGATCACTTTCGTGATCATTATCGTGATCATTATAATGTTCATTATCATGATCAATATCATGATCATTATCATGAGCATTATCATGATCACTATCATGATCAATATCATGATCATTATCATGATCATGATCATTATCATGATCACTAGCATGAGCATTATCATGATCACTATAATGATCAATATCATGATCATTATCATGATCGTGATCACTATCATGATCACTATCATGATCATTATCATGATCATTATTATGATCATTATTATGATCATGATCATTATCATGATCAATATCATGATCATTATAATGATCACTATCATGATCATTATCATGATCATTATCATGATCAATATCATGATCATTATCATGATCATTATCATGATCATTATCATGATCACTATCATGATCATTATTATGATCATTATCATGATCACTTTCATGATCATTCTCATGATCATTATCATGATCATTATCATGATCGCTATCATTATCATGATCGCTATCATTATCATGATCGTGATCATTATCATGATCACTATCATGATAATGATCATGATCATGATAATGATCATGATAATGATCATGATAATGATCATGATAGTGATAATGATCATGATCATGATATTGATCATGATAATGATCATGATATCGATAATGATAATGATCATGATAATGATCATGGTAATGATCATGATAATGATCATGGTAATGATCATGATAATGATCATGATAATGATAGTGATCATGATAGTGATCATGATAGTGATCATGATAATGATCATGATAATGATCATGTTAGTGATCATGATAGTGATCATGATAAAGATCATGATAATGATCATGATAGCGATCATGATAATGATCATGATCATAATAATGATCATGATAATGATCATGATAGTGATCATGATAACGATCATGATAATGATCATGAGAATGATCATGAAAGTGATCATGATAATGATCATGATAATGATCATGATAGTGATCATGATAATGATCATGATAATGATCATGATAATGATCATGATATTGATCATGATAATGATCATGATAATGATCATGATAGCGATCATGATAATGATCATGATAATGATCATGATATTGATCATGATAATGATCATGATAATGATCATGATAGCGAACATGATAATGATCATGATATTGATCATGATAATGATCATAATATTGATCATGATAATGATCATGATAGTGATCATGATAATGATCATGATAGTGATCATGATAGTGATAGTGATCATGATAATGATCATGATAGTGATCATGATAATGATCATGATAGTGATCATGATAATGATCATGCTCATTATTATGATAATGATCATGATAGTGATCATGATAATGATCGTGATCGTGATAATGATCATGAGTGTGATCATGATAATGATCATGATAGTGATCATGATAATGATCGTGATAATGATCATGATATGGATCATGATAATAATCATGATAATGATCATGATAATAATCATGATAATGATCATGATAATGATCACGATCATGACAATGATCATGATAGTGATAGTGATCATGATAATGATTATGATAGTTATCATGATAATGATCTTGATAGTGATCATGATAATGATCATGATAGTGATCATAATAATGATCATGATAATGATCATGATAGTGATCATGATAATGATAATGATCATGATATTGATCATGATAATGATCATGATAATGATCATGATAGCGATCATGATAATGATCATGATATTGATCATGATAATGATCATGATCATAATAATGATCATAATAATGATCATAATAATGATCATGATAATGATCATGATAGTGATCATGATAGTGATCATGATAATGATCATGATATTGATCATGATAATGATCATGATAGTGATCATGATAATGATCATGATAGTGATCATGATAATGAGCATGATAGTGATCATGATAATGATCATGATATTGATCATGATAGTGATCATGATAATGCTCATGATAATGATCATGATATTGATCATGATCATGATAGTGATCATGATAATGATCATGATAGTGATCATGATAATGATCATGATAGTGATCATGATAATGATCATGATAGTGATCATGATAATGATCGTGATAATGATCATGAGTGTGATCATGATAATGATCATGATAGTGATCATGATAATGATCGTGATAATGATCATGATATTGATCATGATATTGATCATGATAATGATCATGATAATAATCATGATAATGATCATGATAATGATCACGATCATGACAATGATCATGATAGTGATAGTGATCATGTTAATGATCATGATAGTGATCATGATAATGATCATGATAGTGATCATGATAATGATCATGATAGTGATCATGATAATGATCATGATAATGATCATGAGAGTGATCATGATAATGATCATGATAATTATCATGATAATGATCATGATAATGATCATGATATTGATCATGATAATGATAATGATCATGATATCGATAATGATAATGATCGTGATAATGATCATGATAATGATAGTGATATTGATAGTGATCATGATAATGATCATGATAGTGATCATGCTAATGATCATGATAGTCATCATGATAATGATCATGATAGTGATCATGCTAATGATCATGATAGTGATCATTATAATGATCATGATAGTGATCATTATAATGATCATGAGAATGATCATTATAATGATCATGAGAATGATCATGAGAGTGATCATGGTAACGATCATGAGTGTGATAATGGTAATGATCATGAGTGTGATCATGATAATGATCATGATAGTGATCATGATAATGATCACGATCATGATCATGATATTGATCATGATAGTGATCATGATAATGATCATGATAATGATAATGATCATGATAATGATAATGATCATGATAATGATTATGATATTGATCATGATAATGATCATGATAATGATCATGATAGTAATCATGATAATGATCATGATATTGATCATGATAATGATCATGATATTGATCATAATAATGATCATAATAATGATCATGATAATGATCATGATAGTGATCATGATAGTGATCACGATCATGATAATGATCATGATAATGATCATGATAATGATATTGATCATTATAGTGATCATTATAGTGATCATGATAATGCTCATGATAGTGATCATGATAATGATCATGATCATAATAATTATCATAATAATGATCATGATAATGATCATGATATTGATCATGATAGTGATCACGATAATGCAAATGATAATGATCATGATATTGATCATGATAATGCTCATGATAATGATCATGATATTGATCATGATAATGATGATGATATTAATCATGATAATGATCATGATAATGATCATGATAGTGATCATGATAATGATCATGATATTAATCATGATAATGATCATGATCATAATAATGATCAAAATAATGATCATGATAATGATCATGATATTGATCATGATAGTGATCATGATAATGATCATGATAATGATCATGATAGTGATCATGATAATGATCATGATAGTTATTATGATAATGATCATGATAGTTATCATGATAATGATCATGATAATGATCATGATAGTGATCATGATAATGATCATGATAATGATCATTATCATGATAACTATCATGATCATTATCATAATAACTATCATGATCATTATCATGATCACTATCATGATCATTATCATGATCATTATCATGATCACTATCATGATCACTATCATGATCATTATCATGATCATTATTTTGATCATTATTATGATCATGATCATTATCATGATTAATATCATGATCATTATCATGATCACTATCATGATCATTATCATGATCATTATCATGATTAATATCATCATCATTATCATGATCAATATCATGATCATTATCATGAGCATTATCATGATCAATATCATGATCATTATCATTTGCATTATCGTGATCACTATCATGATCAATATAATGATCATTATCATGATCATTATTATGATAATTATTATGATCATGATCATTATCATGATCACTATCATGAGCATTATCATGATCACTATAATGATCAATATCATGATCATTATCATGATCATTATCATGATCGTGATCACTATCATGATCACTATCATGATCATTATCATGATCATTATTATGATCATTATTATGATCATGATCATTATCATGATCAATATCATGATCATTATCATGATCAATATCATGATCATTATCATGATCACTATCATGATCATTATCATGATCATTATCATGATCAATATCATAATCATTATCATGATCATTATCATTATCACTATCATGATCACTATCATGATCAATATCATGATCATTATCATGATCGTGATCATTATCATGATCGTGATCATTATCATGATCACTATCATGATCATTATCATGATCACACTCATGATCATTACCATGATCACACTCATGATCGTTACCATGATCACTCTCATGATCATTCTCATGATCATTATAATGATCACTATCATGATCATTATCATGATCACTATCATGATCACTATCAATATCACTATCATTATCATGATCATTATCATGATCATTATCATTATCGATATCATGATCATTATCATGATCAATATCATGATAATTATCATGATCATTATCATGATCACTCTCATGATCATTATCATGATCATTATCATGATCACTATCATGATCATTATCATGATCACTATCATGATCATTATCATGATCACTATCACTATCATGATCATTGTCATGATCGTGATCATTATCATGATCATTATCATGATTATTATCATGATCATTATCATGATCAATATCATGATCATTATCACGATCATTATCATGATCACTATCATGATCATTATCATGATCACACTCATGATCATTATCACGATCATTATTATGATCACTATCATGATCATTATCATGATCACTATCATGATCATTATCATGATCACTATCATGATCATTATCATGATCAATATCATGATCATTATCATGAGCATTATCATGATCACTATCATGATCAATATCATGATCATTATCATGATCATTATTATGATCATTATTATGATCATGATCATTATCATGATCAATATCATGATCATCATCATGATCACTATCATGATCATTATCATGATCACTCTCATGATCATTCTCATGATCATTATAATGATCACTATCATGATCATTATCATGATCACTATCATGATCATTATCATGATCATTATCATGATCACTATCATGCAATGATCATGATAATGATCATGATAGTGATCATGATAGTGATAGTGATCATGATAATGATCATGATGTTGATCATGATAATGATCATGATAGTGATCATGATAATGATCATGATAGTGATCATGATAATGAGCATGATAGTGATCATGATAATGATCATGATAATGATCATGATAGTGATCATGATAATGATCATGATAATGATCATGATAGTGATCATGATAATGATCATGATAGTGATCATTATAATGATCATGATAATGATCATGAGTGTGATCGTGATAATGATCGTGATAATGATCATGATATTGATCATGATAATGATCATGATAATGATCATGATAGTTATCATGATAATGATCTTGATAGTGATCATGATAATGATCATGATAGTGATCATGATAATGATCATGATAATGATCATGATAGTGGTCATGATATTGATCATGATAATGATCATGATAATGATCATGATAATGATCATGATATTGATCATGATAATGAACATGATAATGATCATGATAATGATCACGATAGTGATCAAGATAATGATCATGATATTGATCATGATAATGATCATGATATCGATAATGATAATGATCATGATAGTGATCATGATAATGATCATGATAATGATCATGATAGTGGTCATGATAATGATCATGATAGTTATCATGATAATGATCATAATAGTGATCATGATAATGATCATGATAATGATCATGATAGTGATCATGATAATGAACATTATAATGATCACGATAATGATCACGAAAGTGATCATGATAATGATCCTGATATTGATCATCATAATGATCATGATATCGATAATTATAATGATCATGATAGTGATCATGATAATGATCATGATAATGATCATGATAGTGATCATGATCATGATCAATATTATTATCATGATCATGATCAATATCATTATCATTATCATGATCATTATCATGGTCATTATCATGATCATTATCATGATCATTATCATGATCATTATCATGATCATTATCACGATCATTATCACGATCATTATCGTGATCACTATCATGATCATTATCATGATCATTATTATGATCATGATCATTATCATGATCGCTATCATGATCATTATCATGATCTTTATCATGATCACTATCATGATCACTAACATGATCATTATCATGATCATTATCATGATCACTATCATGATCACTATCATTATCATGATCATTATCATGATCATTACCATGATCATTATCATGATCATTACCATGATCATTATGATAATGATCATGAGTGTGATCATGGTAATGATCATGAGTGTGATCATGATAATGATCATGATAGTGATCATGATAATGATAGCGATCATGATAATGATAGCGATCATGATAATGATAGCGATCATGATAATGATAGCGATCATGATAATGATCATGAGAATGATCATGAGAATGATCACGAAAGTGATCATGATCACTATCATAATCAATATAATGATCATTATCATGATCATTATTATGATCATTATTATGATCATGATCATTATCATGATCAATATCATGATCATCATCATGATCACTATCATGATCATCATCATGATCACTATCATGATCATTATCATGATCACTCTCATGATCATTCTCATGATCATTATAATGATCACTATCATGATCATTATCATGATCACTATCATGATCATTATCATGATCATTATCATGATCACTATCATGATCATTATCATGATCATTATCATGATCACTATCATGCTCATTATCATGATCACTATCATGATCATTATCATGATCACTATCATGATCATTATCATGATCAACATCATGATCATTATCATGATCACTATCACTATCATGATCACTATCATGATCATTATCATGATCATTGTTATGATCATTATTATGATCATGATCATTATCATGATCAATATCATGATCATTATCATGATCGCTATCATGATCATTATCATGATCATTATCATGATCATTATCATGATCAATATCATGATCATTATCATGATCATTATCATGATCATTATCATGATCATTATCATGACCACTATCATGATCATTATCATGATCATTATCATGATCACTATCATGATCATTATCATGATCACTATCAAGATCATTATCATGATAACTATCATGATCATTATCATGATCACTATCATGATCATTGTCATGATCGTGATCATTATCATGATTATTATCATGATCATTATCATGATCATTATCATGATCAATATCATGATCATTATCACGATCACACTCATGATCATTATCACGATCATTATCATGATCACTATCATGATCATTATTATGATCACTATCATGATCATTATCATGATCACTATCATGATCATTATCATGATCATTATCATGATCATTATCATGATCAATATCATGATCATTATCATGATCATTATCATGATCATTATCATGACCACTATCATGATCATTATCATGATCATTATCATGATCACTATCATGATCATTATCATGATCACTATCAAGATCATTATCATGATAACTATCATGATCATTATCATGATCATTATCATGATCAATATCATGATCATTATCACGATCATTATCACGATCACACTCATGATCATTATCATGATCATTATAATGATCACTATCATGATCATTATCATGATCACTATCATGATCATTATCATGATCACTATCATGATCATTATCATTATCGATATCATGATCATTATCCTTATCATGATCAATATCATTATCATTATCATGATCAATATCATGATCATTATCATGATCACTATCGTGGTCATTATCATGATCATTATCATGTTCATTATCATGATCAATATCATGATCATTATCATAAGCATTATCATGATCACTATCATGATCATTATCATTATCAATATCATGATCAATATCATGATCATTATCATGATCATTATCATGATCATTATCATGATCGCTATCATGATCATTATCATGATCATTATCATGATCACTTTCATGATCATTCTCATGATCATTATCATGATCATTATAATGATCACTATCATGATCATTATCATGATCATTATTATGATCACTATCATGATCATTATCATGATCATTATCATGATAAGTATCATGATCATTATCATGATCACTATCATGATCAATATCATGATCATTATCATGATCGTAATCATTATCATGATCACTATCATGATCATTATCATGATCACACTCGTGACCATTACCATGATCACACTTATGATCATTATCATGATCACTCTCATGATCATTCTCATGATCATTATAATGATCACTATCATGATCATTATCATGATCACTATCATGATCATTATCATGATCATTATCATGATCACTATTATGATCATTATCATGATAACTATCATGATCATTATCATGACCACTATCATGATCATTATCATGATCATTATCATGATCACTATCATGATCATTATCATTATCGATATCATGATCATTATCATGATCAATATCATGATCATTATCTTGATCACTATCGTGATCATTATCATGATCATTATCATGTTCATTATCATGATCAATATCATGATCATTCTCATAAGCATTATCATGATCACTATCATGATCAATATCATGATCATTATCATGATCATTATTATGATAATTATTATGATCATGATCATTATCATGATCATTATCATGATCATTATCATGATCATTATCATGAGCATTAACATGATCACTATAATGATCAACATCATGATCATTATCATGTTCATTATCATGATCGTGATCACTATCATGATCACTATCATGATCATTATCATATGATCATTATCATAATCATTACCATGATCATTATCATGATCGTAATCATTATCATGATCACTATCATGATCATTATCATGATCACACTCGTGACCATTACCATGATCACACTTATGATCATTATCATGATCACTCTCATGATCATTCTCATGATCATTATAATGATCACTATCATGATCATTATCATGATCACTATCATGATCATTATCATGATCATTATCATGATCACTATTATGATCATTATCATGATAACTATCATGATCATTATCATGACCACTATCATTATCAATCAATCATCATCATGATCACTATCATTATCATGATCACTATCGTGATCATTATCATGATCATTATCATGTTCATTATCATGATCAATAACATGATCATTATCATAAGCATTATCATGATCACAATCATTATCAATATCATGATCATTGTCATGATCATTTTTATGATAATTATTATGATCATGATCATTATCATGATCATTATCATGAGCATTATCATGATCACTATAATGATAAATATCATGATCATTATCATGTTCATTATCATGATCGTGATCACTATCATGATCACTATCATGATCATTATCATATGATCATTATCATAATCATTACCATGATCATTATCATGATCATTATCATTATCGATATCATGATCATTATCATTATAATGATCAATATCATTGTCATGATCATGATCAATATCATTATCATTATCATGATCAGTATCATGGTCATTATCATGATCATTATCATGATCATTATCATGATCACTATCATGATCATTATCACGATCATTATCACGATCATTATTATGATCATTATTATGATCATGATCATTATCATGATCAATATCATGATCATCATCATGATCACTTTCACTATCATGATCACTATCATGATCATTATCATGATCATTATTATGATCATTATTATGATCATGATCATTATCATGATCAATATCATGATCATTATCATGATCGCTATCATGATCATTATCATGATCATTATCATGATCAATATCATGATCATTATCATGATCAATATCATGATTATTATCATGATCACTATCAAGATCATTATCATGATAACTATCATGACCATTATCATGATCACTATCATGATCATTATCATGATCACTATCAAGATCATTATCATGATAACTATCATGATCATTATCATGATCACTATCACTATCATGATCACTATCATGATCATTATCATGATCATTATTATGATCATTATTATGATCATGATCATTATCATGATCAATATCATGATCATTATCATGATCGCTATCATGATCATTATCATGATCATTATCATGATCAATATCATGATCATTATCATGATCATTATCATGATCATTATCATGATCACTATCATGATCATTATCATGATCATTATCATGATCACTATCATGATCATTATCATGATCATTATCATAATAATGATCATGATCATTATCATGATCACTATCATGATCATTATCATGATCACTATCATGATCATTATCATGATCACTATCATGATCATTATCATGATCAATATCATGATCATTATCATGATCACTATCACTATCATGATCACTATCATGATCATTATCATGATCATTATTATGATCATTATTATGATCGTGATCATTATCATGATCAATATCATGATCATTATCATGATCAATATCATGATCATTATCATGATCGCTATCATGATCATTATCATGATCATTATCATGATCAATATCATGATCATTATCATGATCATTATCATGATCATTATCATGATCACTATCATGATCATTATCATGATCATTATCATGATCACTTTCATGATCATTCTCATGATCATTATCATGATCATTATCATGATCACTATCATGATCATTATCATGATCATTATTATGATCACTATCATGATCAGTATCATGATCATTATCATGATAAGTATCATGATCATTATCATGATCACTATCATGATCAATATCATGATCATTATCATTATCGTGATCATTATCATGATCACTATCATGATCATTATCATGATCACACTCGTGACCATTACCATGATCACACTCATGATCATTATCATGATCACTCTCATGATCATTCTCATGATCATTATAATGATCACTATCATGATCATTATCATGATCACTATCATGATCATTATCATGATCATTATCATGATCACTATCATGATCATTATCATGATCACTATCATGATCATTATCATGATCACTATCATGATCATTATCATGATCACTATCATGATCATTATCATGATCATTATCATGATCACTATCATGATCATTATCATTATCGATATCATGATCATTATCATTATCGCTATCATGATCATTATCATGATCATTATCATGATCACTTTCATGATCATTCTCATGATCATTATCATGATCATTATCATGATCACTATCATGATCATTATCATGATCATTATTATGATCACTATCATGATCATTATCATGATCATTATCATGATAAGTATCATGATCATTATCATGATCACTATCATGATCAATATCATGATCGTGATCACTATCATGATCATTATCATATGATCATTATCATAATCATTACCATGATCATTATCATGATCATTATCATTATCGATATCATGATCATTATCATGATCATGATCAATATCAATATCATTATCATGATCATGATCAATATCATTATCATGATCATTATTATGATAATTATTATGATCATGATCATTATCATGATCATTATCATGAGCATTATCATGATCACTATAATGATCAATATCATGATCATTATCATGTTCATTATCATGATCGTGATCACTATCATGATCATTATCATATGATCATTATCATAATCATTACCATGATCATTATCATGATCATTATCATTATCGATATCATGATCATTATCATGATCATGATCAATATCAATATCATTATCATGATCATGATCAATATCATTATCATTATCATGATCATTATCATGGTCATTATCATGATCATTATCATGATCATTATCATGATCATTATCATGATCATTATCACGATCATTATCACGATCATTATCGTGATCACTATCATGATCATTATCATGATCATTATTATGATCATGATCATTATCATGATCGCTATCATGATCATTATCATGATCTTTATCATGATCACTATCATGATCACTAACATGATCATTATCATGATCATTATCATGATCACTATCATGATCACTATCATTATCATGATCATTATCATGATCATTACCATGATCATTATCATGATCATTACCATGATCATTATGATAATGATCATGAGTGTGATCATGGTAATGATCATGAGTGTGATCATGATAATGATCATGATAGTGATCATGATAATGATAGCGATCATGATAATGATAGCGATCATGATAATGATCATGATAATGATCATGAGAATGATCACGAAAGTGATCATGATCACTATCATAATCAATATCATGATCATTATCATGATCATTATTATGATCATTATTATGATCATGATCATTATCATGATCAATATCATGATCATCATCATGATCACTATCATGATCATCATCATGATCACTATCATGATCATTATCATGATCACTCTCATGATCATTCTCATGATCATTATAATGATCACTATCATGATCATTATCATGATCATTATCATGATCACTATCATGATCATTATCATGATCATTATCATGATCACTATCATGCTCATTATCATGATCAATATCATGATCATTATCATGATCGCTATCATGATCATTATCATGATCATTATCATGATCATTATCATGATCAATATCATGATCATTATCATGATCATTATCATGATCATTATCATGACCACTATCATGATCATTATCATGATCATTATCATGATCACTATCATGATCATTATCATGATCACTATCAAGATCATTATCATGATAACTATCATGATCATTATCATGATCACTATCACTATCATGATCATTGTCATGATCGTGATCATTATCATGATTATTATCATGATCATTATCATGATCATTATCATGATCAATATCATGATCATTATCACGATCATTATCACGATCACACTCATGATCATTATCACGATCATTATCATGATCACTATCATGATCATTATCATAATAATGATCATGATCATTATCATGATCATTATAATGATCACTATCATGATCATTATCATGATCACTATCATGATCATTATCATGATCACTATCATGATCATTATCATGATCACTATCATGATCATTATCATTATCGATATCATGATCATTATCCTTATCATGATCAATATCATTATCATTATCATGATCAATATCATGATCATTATCATGATCACTATCGTGGTCATTATCATGATCATTATCATGTTCATTATCATGATCAATATCATGATCATTATCATAAGCATTATCATGATCACTATCATGATCATTATCATGATCAATATCATGATCAATATCATGATCATTATCATGATCATTATCATGATCATTATCATGATCGCTATCATGATCATTATCATGATCATTATCATGATCACTTTCATGATCATTCTCATGATCATTATCATGATCATTATCATGATCACTATCATGATCATTATCATGATCATTATTATGATCACTATCATGATCATTATCATGATCATTATCATGATAAGTATCATGATCATTATCATGATCACTATCATGATCAATATCATGATCATTATCATGATCGTAATCATTATCATGATCACTATCATGATCATTATCATGATCACACTCGTGACCATTACCATGATCACACTTATGATCATTATCATGATCACTCTCATGATCATTCTCATGATCATTATAATGATCACTATCATGATCATTATCATGATCACTATCATGATCATTATCATGATCATTATCATGATCACTATTATGATCATTATCATGATAACTATCATGATCATTATCATGATCACTATCATGATCATTATCATGATCGTTATCATGATCACTATCATGATCATTATCATTATCGATATCATGATCATTATCATGATCAATATCATGATCATTATCTTGATCACTATCGTGATCATTATCATGTTCATTATCATGATCAATATCATGATCATTATCATAAGCATTATCATGATCACTATCATGATCAATATCATGATCATTATTATGATAATTATTATGATCATGATCATTATCATGATCATTATCATGATCATTATCATGATCATTATCATGAGCATTAACATGATCACTATAATGATCAACATCATGATCATTATCATGTTCATTATCATGATCGTGATCACTATCATGATCACTATCATGATCATTATCATATGATCATTATCATAATCATTACCATGATCATTATCATGATCATTATCATTATCGATATCATGATCATTATCATTATCATGATCAATATCATTATCATGATCATGATCAATATCATTATCATGATCATTATCATGGTCATTATCATGATCACTATCATGATCATTATCATGATCACACTCGTGACCATTACCATGATCACACTCGTGACCATTACCATGATCACACTCATGATCATCATCATGATCACTCTCATGATCACACTCATGATCATTATCATGATCACTCTCATGATCATTCTCATGATCATTATAATGATCACTATCATGATCATTATCATGATCACTATCATGATCATTATCATGATCATTATCATGATCACTATCATGATCATTATCATTATCGATATCATGATCATTATCATTATCATTATCATTATCATTATCATGATCAATATCATTATCATTATCATGATCAATATCATGATCATTATCATGATCACTATCGTGATCATTATCATGATCATTATCATGTTCATTATCATGATCAATAACATGATCATTATCATAAGCATTATCATGATCACAATCATGATCAATATCATGATCATTGTCATGATCATTTTTATGATAATTATTATGATCATGATCATTATCATGATCATTATCATGAGCATTATCATGATCACTATAATGATAAATATCATGATCATTATCATGTTCATTATCATGATCGTGATCACTATCATGATCACTATCATGATCATTATCATATGATCATTATCATAATCATTACCATGATCATTATCATGATCATTATCATTATCGATATCATGATCATTATCATTATAATGATCAATATCATTGTCATGATCATGATCAATATCATTATCATTATCATGATCAGTATCATGGTCATTATCATGATCATTATCATGATCATTATCATGATCACTATCATGATCATTATCACGATCATTATCACGATCATTATCATGATCACTCTCATGATCATTCTCATGATCATTATAATGATCACTATCATGATCATTATCATATGATCATTATCATAATCATTACCATGATCATTATCATGATCATTATCATTATCGATATCATGATCATTATCATTATAATGATCAATATCATTGTCATGATCATGATCAATATCATTATCATTATCATGATCAGTATCATGGTCATTATCATGATCATTATCATGATCATTATCATGATCAATATCATGATCATCATCATGATCACTATCATGATCATTATCATGATCACTCTCATGATCATTCTCATGATCATTATAATGATCACTATCATGATCATTATCATATGATCATTATCATAATCATTACCATGATCATTATCATGATCATTATCATTATCGATATCATGATCATTATCATTATAATGATCAATATCATTGTCATGATCATGATCAATATCATTATCATTATCATGATCAGTATCATGGTCATTATCATGATCATTATCATGATCATTATCATGATCACTATCATGATCATTATCATGATCATTATTATGATCATGATCATTATCATGATCGCTATCATGATCATTATCATGATCTTTATCATGATCACTATCATGATCACTAACATGATCACTATCATGATCACTAACATGATCATTATCATGATCATTATCATGATCACTATCATGATCACTATCATTATCATGATCATTATCATGATCATTACCATGATCATTATCATGATCATTACCATGATCACTATGATAATGATCATGAGTGTGATCATGGTAATGATCATGAGTGTGATCATGATAATGATCATGATAGTGATCATGATAATGATTACGATCATGATAATGATAGCGATCATGATAATGATCATGATAATGATCATGAGAATGATCATGAAAGTGATCATGATAATGATCATAATAATGATCATGATCAAGTGATCAATATCATGATCATTATCATGAGCATTATCATGATCACTATCATGATCAATATCATGACCATTATCATGATCATTATTATGATCATTATTATGATCATGATCATTATCATGATCAATATCATGATCATCATCATGATCACTATCATGATCATTATCATGATCACTCTCATGATCATTCTCATGATCATTATAATGATCACTATCATGATCATTATCATGATCACTATCATGATCATTATCATGATCACTATCATGATCATTATCATGATCATTATCATGATCACTATCATGCTCATTATCATGATCACTATCATGATCATTATCATGATCACTATCATGATAATGATCATGATCAATATCATGATCATTATCATGATCACTTTCACTATCATGATCACTATCATGATCATTATCATGATCATTATTATGATCATTATTATGATCATGATCATTATCATGATCAATATCATGATCATTATCATGATCGCTATCATGATCATTATCATGATCATTATCATGATCAATATCATGATCATTATCATGATCAATATCATGATTATTATCATGATCACTATCAAGATCATTATCATGATAACTATCATGACCATTATCATGATCACTATCATGATCATTATCATGATCACTATCAAGATCATTATCATGATAACTATCATGATCATTATCATGATCACTATCACTATCATGATCACTATCATGATCATTATCATGATCATTATTATGATCATTATTATGATCATGATCATTATCATGATCAATATCATGATCATTATCATGATCGCTATCATGATCATTATCATGATCATTATCATGATCAATATCATGATCATTATCATGATCATTATCATGATCATTATCATGATCACTATCATGATCATTATCATGATCATTATCATGATCACTATCATGATCATTATCATGATCATTATCATAATAATGATCATGATCATTATCATGATCACTATCATGATCATTATCATGATCACTATCATGATCATTATCATGATCAATATCATGATCATTATCATGATCACTATCACTATCATGATCACTATCACTATCATGATCACTATCATGATCATTATCATGATCATTATTATGATCATTATTATGATCATGATCATTATCATTATCATGATCAATATCATGATCATTATCATGATCACTCTCACTATCATGATCACTATCATGATCATTATCATGATCATTATTATGATCATTATTATGATCATGATCATTATCATGATCAATATCATGATCATTATCATGATCGCTATCATGATCATTATCATGATCATTATCATGATCAATATCATGATCATTATCATGATCATTATCATGATCATTATCATGATCACTATCATGATCATTATCATGATCATTATCATGATCACTTTCATGATCATTCTCATGATCATTATCATGATCATTATCATGATCACTATCATGATCATTATCATGATCATTATTATGATCACTATCATGATCAGTATCATGATCATTATCATGATAAGTATCATGATCATTATCATGATCACTATCATGATCAATATCATGATCATTATCATTATCGTGATCATTATCATGATCACTATCATGATCATTATCATGATCACACTCGTGACCATTACCATGATCACACTCATGATCATTATCATGATCACTCTCATGATCATTCTCATGATCATTATAATGATCACTATCATGATCATTATCATGATCACTATCATGATCATTATCATGATCATTATCATGATCACTATCATGATCATTATCATGATCACTATCATGATCATTATCATGATCACTATCATGATCATTATCATGATCATTATCATGATCACTATCATGATCATTATCATTATCGATATCATGATCATTATCATTATCATGATCAATATCATGATCATTATCATGATCACTATCGTGATCATTATCATGATCATTATCATGATCATTATCATGATCATTATCATGATCGCTATCATGATCATTATCATGATCATTATCATGATCACTTTCATGATCACTATCATGATCATTATCATGATCATTATTATGATCACTATCATGATCATTATCATGATCAATATCATGATAAGTATCATGATCATTATCATGATCATTATCATGATAAGTATCATGATCATTATCATGATCACTATCATGATCAATATCATGATCATTATCATGATCGTAATCATTATCATGATCACTATCATGATCATTATCATGATCACACTCGTGACCATTACCATGATCACACTCATGATCATTATCATGATCACTCTCATGATCATTCTCATGATTATTATAATGATCACTATCATGATCATTATCATGATCACTATCATGATCATTATCATGATCATTATCATGATCAATATCATGATCATTATAATGATCAATATCATGATTATTATCATGATCACTATCAAGATCATTATCATGATAACTATCATGACCATTATCATGATCACTATCATGATCATTATCATGATCACTATCAAGATCATTATCATGATAACTATCATGATCACTATCATGATCATTATCATGATCATTATTATGATCATTATTATGATCATGATCATTATCATGATCAATATCATGATCATTATCATGATCGCTATCATGATCATTATCATGATCATTATCATGATCAATATCATGATCATTATCATGATCAATATCATGATTATTATCATGATCACTATCAAGATCATTATCATGATAACTATCATGACCATTATCATGATCACTATCATGATCATTATCATGATCACTATCAAGATCATTATCATGATAACTATCATGATCATTATCATGATCGCTATCACTATCATGATCACTATCATGATCATTATCATGATCATTATTATGATCATTATTATGATTATGATCATTATCATGATCAATATCATGATCATTATCATGATCGCTATCATGATCATTATCATGATCATTATCATGATCACTATTATGATCATTATCATGATAACTATCATGATCATTATCATGATCACTATCATGATCATTATCATGATCATTATCATAATCACTATCATGATCATTATCATTATCGATATCATGATCATTATCATGATCAATATCATGATCATTATCTTGATCACTATCGTGATCATTATCATGATCATTATCATGTTCATTATCATGATCAATATCATGATCATTATCATAAGCATTATCATGATCACTATCATGATCAATATCATGATCATTATCATGATCATTATTATGATAATTATTATGATCATGATCATTATCATGATCATTATCATGAGCATTAACATGATCACTATAATAATCAACATCATGATCATTATCATGTTCATTATCATGATCGTGATCACTATCATGATCACTATCATAATCATTATCATATGATCATTATCATAATCATTACCATGATCATTATCATGATCATTATCATTATCGATATCATGATCATTATCATTATCATGATCAATATCATTATCATGATCATGATCAATATCATTATCATTATCATGATCATTATCATGGTCATTATCATGATCACTATCATGATCATTATCATGATCACACTCGTGACCATTACCATGATCACACTCGTGACCATTACCATGATCACACTCATGATCATCATCATGATCACTCTCATGATCACACTCATGATCATTATCATGATCACTCTCATGATCATTCTCATGATCATTATAATGATCACTATCATGATCATTATCATGATCACTATCATGATCATTATCATGATCATTATCATGATCACTATCATGATCATTATCATGATCACTATCATGATCATTATCATTATCGATATCATGATCATTATCATTATCATGATCAATATCATTATCATTATCATTATCATGATCAATATCATGATCATTATCATGATCACTATCGTGATCATTATCATGATCATTATCATGTTCATTATCATGATCAATAACATGATCATTATCATAAGCATTATCATGATCACTATCATGATCAATATCATGATCATTATCATGATCATTTTTATGATAATTATTATGATCATGATCATTATCATGATCATTATCATGAGCATTATCATGATCACTATAATGATAAATATCATGATCATTATCATGTTCATTATCATGATCGTGATCACTATCATGATCACTATCATGATCATTATCATATGATCATTATCATAATCATTACCATGATCATTATCATGATCATTATCATTATCGATATCATGATCATTATCATTATAATGATCAATATCATTGTCATGATCATGATCAATATCATTATCATTATCATGATCAGTATCATGGTCATTATCATGATCATTATCATGATCATTATCATGATCACTATCATGATCATTATCACGATCATTATCACGATCATTATTATGATCATTATTATGATCATTATCATGATCAATATCATGATCATCATCATGATCACTATCATGATCATTATCATGATCACTCTCATGATCATTCTCATGATCATTATAATGATCACTATCATGATCATTATCATAATCATTACCATGATCATTAT
The DNA here is from genome assembly GCA_916610165.2 of Gymnosoma rotundatum. Classification (NCBI taxonomy): domain Eukaryota; kingdom Metazoa; phylum Arthropoda; class Insecta; order Diptera; family Tachinidae; genus Gymnosoma; species Gymnosoma rotundatum. The sequence goes on along the minus strand of OU744337.1, from coordinate 67,320,426 downwards.
CATGATCATTATCATTATCGATATCATGATCATTATCATTATAATGATCAATATCATTGTCATGATCATGATCAATATCATTATCATGATCAGTATCATGGTCATTATCATGATCATTATCATGATCATTATCATGATCACTATCATGATCATTATCATGATCATTATTATGATCATGATCATTATCATGATCGCTATCATGATCATTATCATGATCTTTATCATGATCACTATCATGATCACTAACATGATCACTATCATGATCACTAACATGATCATTATCATGATCATTATCATGATCACTATCATGATCACTATCATTATCATGATCATTATCATGATCATTACCATGATCATTATCATGATCATTACCATGATCATTATGATAATGATCATGAGTGTGATCATGGTAATGATCATGAGTGTGATCATGATAATGATCATGATAGTGATCATGATAATGATTACGATCATGATAATGATAGCGATCATGATAATGATCATGATAATGATCATGAGAATGATCATGAAAGTGATCATGATAATGATCATAATAATGATCATGATCAAGTGATCAATATCATGATCATTATCATGAGCATTATCATGATCACTATCATGATCAATATCATGATCATTATCATGATCATTATTATGATCATTATTATGATCATGATCATTATCATGATCAATATCATGATCATTATCATGATCGCTATCATGATCATTATCATGATCATTATCATGATCACTATCATGATCATTATCATGATCACTATCATGATCATTATCATGATCACTATCATGATCATTATCATTATCGGTATCATGATCATTATCCTTATCATGATCAATATCATTATCATGATCAATATCATGATCATTATCATGATCACTATCGTGGTCATTATCATGATCATTATCATGTTCATTATCATGATCAATATCATGATCATTATCATAAGCATTATCATGATCACTATCATGATCATTATCATGATCAATATCATGATCAATATCATGATCATTATCATGATCATTATCATGATCATTATCATGATCGCTATCATGATCATTATCATGATCATTATCATGATCACTTTCATGATCATTCTCATGATCATTATCATGATCATTATCATGATCACTATCATGATCATTATCATGATCATTATTATGATCACTATCATGATCATTATCATGATCATTATCATGATAAGTATCATGATCATTATCATGATCACTATCATGATCAATATCATGATCATTATCATGATCGTAATCATTATCATGATCACTATCATGATCATTATCATGATCACACTCGTGACCATTACCATGATCACACTTATGATCATTATCATGATCACTCTCATGATCATTCTCATGATCATTATAATGATCACTATCATGATCATTATCATGATCACTATCATGATCATTATCATGATCATTATCATGATCACTATCATGATCATTATCATGATCATTATCATGATCACTATCATGATCATTATCATTATCGATATCATGATCATTATCATGATCAATATCATGATCATTATCTTGATCACTATCGTGATCATTATCATGATCATTATCATGTTCATTATCATGATCAATATCATGATCATTATCATAAGCATTATCATGATCACTATCATGATCAATATCATGATCATTATCATGATCATTATTATGATAATTATCATTATCGATATCATGATCATTATCCTTATCATGATCAATATCATTATCATGATCAATATCATGATCATTATCATGATCACTATCGTGGTCATTATCATGATCATTATCATGTTCATTATCATGATCAATATCATGATCATTATCATAAGCATTATCATGATCACTATCATGATCATTATCATGATCAATATCATGATCAATATCATGATCATTATCATGATCATTATCATGATCATTATCATGATCGCTATCATGATCATTATCATGATCATTATCATGATCACTATCATGATCATTATCATTATCGATATCATGATCATTATCATGATCAATATCATGATCATTATCTTGATCACTATCGTGATCATTATCATGATCATTATCATGATCATTATCATGATCATTATCATGATCATTATCATGAGCATTAACATGATCACTATAATGATCAACATCATGATCATTATCATGTTCATTATCATGATCGTGATCACTATCATGATCACTATCATGATCACTATCATGATCATTATCATATGATCATTATCATAATCATTACCATGATCATTATCATGATCATTATCATTATCGATATCATGATCATTATCATTATCATGATCAATATCATTATCATGATCATGATCAATATCATTATCATGATCATTATCATGGTCATTATCATGATCACTATCATGATCATTATCATGATCACACTCGTGACCATTACCATGATCACACTCGTGACCATTACCATGATCACACTCATGATCATCATCATGATCACTCTCATGATCACACTCATGATCATTATCATGATCACTCTCATGATCATTCTCATGATCATTATAATGATCACTATCATGATCATTATCATGATCACTATCATGATCATTATCATGATCATTATCATGATCACTATCATGATCATTATCATTATCGATATCATGATCATTATCATTATCATTATCATTATCATGATCAATATCATTATCATTATCATGATCAATATCATGATCATTATCATGATCACTATCGTGATCATTATCATGATCATTATCATGTTCATTATCATGATCAATAACATGATCACAATCATGATCAATATCATGATCATTGTCATGATCAATATCATGATCATTGTCATGATCATTTTTATGATAATTATTATGATCATGATCATTATCATGATCATTATCATGAGCATTATCATGATCACTATAATGATAAATATCATGATCATTATCATGTTCATTATCATGATCGTGATCACTATCATGATCACTATCATGATCATTATCATATGATCATTATCATAATCATTACCATGATCATTATCATGATCATTATCATTATCGATATCATGATCATTATCATTATAATGATCAATATCATTGTCATGATCATGATCAATATCATTATCATTATCATGATCAGTATCATGGTCATTATCATGATCATTATCATGATCATTATCATGATCACTATCATGATCATTATCACGATCATTATCACGATCATTATTATGATCATTATTATGATCATGATCATTATCATGATCAATATCATGATCATCATCATGATCACTATCATGATCATTATCATGATCACTCTCATGATCATTCTCATGATCATTATAATGATCACTATCATGATCATTATCATATGATCATTATCATAATCATTACCATGATCATTATCATGATCATTATCATTATCGATATCATGATCATTATCATTATAATGATCAATATCATTGTCATGATCATGATCAATATCATTATCATTATCATGATCAGTATCATGGTCATTATCATGATCATTATCATGATCATTATCATGATCACTATCATGATCATTATCATGATCATTATTATGATCATGATCATTATCATGATCGCTATCATGATCATTATCATGCTCTTTATCATGATCACTATCATGATCACTAACATGATCACTATCATGATCACTAACATGATCATTATCATGATCATTATCATGATCACTATCATGATCACTATCATTATCATGATCATTATCATGATCATTACCATGATCATTATCATGATCATTACCATGATCATTATATTGATCATGATAATGATCATGATAGTGATCATGATAATGATCATGATAGTGATCATGATAATGAGCATGATAGTGATCATGATAATGATCATGATAATGATCATGATAGTGATCATGATAATGATCATGATAGTGATCATGATAATGATCATGATAGTGATCATTATAATGATCATGAGAATGATCATGAGAGTGATCATGATAATGATCATGATAGTGATCATGATGATGATCATGATATTGATCATGATAATGATCATGATCATAATAATGATCATAATAATGATCATGATAATGATCATGATATTGATCATGATAATGATCATGATAATGATCATGAGAATGATCATGAAAGTGATCATGATAATGATCATAATAATGATCATGATCAAGTGATCAATATCATGATCATTATCATGAGCATTATCATGATCACTATCATGATCAATATCATGATCATTATCATGATCATTATTATGATCATTATTATGATCATGATCATTATCATGATCAATATCATGATCATCATCATGATCACTATCATGATCATTATCATGATCACTCTCATGATCATTCTCATGATCATTATAATGATCACTCTCATGATCATTCTCATGATCATTATAATGATCACTATCATGATCATTATCATGATCACTATCATGATCATTATCATGATCACTATCATGATCATTATCATGATCATTATCATGATCACTATCATGCTCATTATCATGATCACTATCATGATCATTATCATGATCACTATCATGATCATTATCATGATCAATATCATGATCATTATCATGATCACTTTCACTATCATGATCACTATCATGATCATTATCATGATCATTATTATGATCATTATTATGATCATGATCATTATCATGATCAATATCATGATCATTATCATGATCGCTATCATGATCATTATCATGATCATTATCATGATCAATATCATGATCATTATCATGATCAATATCATGATTATTATCATGATCACTATCAAGATCATTATCATGATAACTATCATGACCATTATCATGATCACTATCATGATCATTATCATGATCACTATCAAGATCATTATCATGATAACTATCATGATCATTATCATGATCACTATCACTATCATGATCACTATCATGATCATTATCATGATCATTATTATGATCATTATTATGATCATGATAATGATCATGATAATGATCATGATATTGATCATGATCGCTATCATGATCATTATCATGATCATTATCATGATCAATATCATGATCATTATCATGATCATTATCATGATCATTATCATGATCACTATCATGATCATTATCATGATCATTATCATGATCACTATCATGATCATTATCATGATCATTATCATAATAATGATCATGATCATTATCATGATCACTATCATGATCATTATCATGATCACTATCATGATCATTATCATGATCACTATCATGATCATTATCATGATCAATATCATGATCATTATCATGATCACTATCATGATCACTATCATGATCATTATCATGATCATTATTATGATCATTATTATGATCATGATCATTATCATGATCAATATCATGATCATTATCATGATCAATATCATGATCATTATCATGATCGCTATCATGATCATTATCATGATCATTATCATGATCAATATCATGATCATTATCATGATCATTATCATGATCATTATCATGATCACTATCATGATCATTATCATGATCATTATCATGATCACTTTCATGATCATTCTCATGATCATTATCATGATCATTATCATGATCACTATCATGATCATTATCATGATCATTATTATGATCACTATCATGATCAGTATCATGATCATTATCATGATAAGTATCATGATCATTATCATGATCACTATCATGATCAATATCATGATCATTATCATTATCGTGATCATTATCATGATCACTATCATGATCATTATCATGATCACACTCGTGACCATTACCATGATCACACTCATGATCATTATCATGATCACTCTCATGATCATTCTCATGATCATTATAATGATCACTATCATGATCATTATCATGATCACTATCATGATCATTATCATGATCATTATCATGATCACTATCATGATCATTATCATGATCACTATCATGATCATTATCATGATCATTATCATTATCGATATCATGATCATTATCATTATCATGATCAATATCATGATCATTATCATGATCACTATCGTGATCATTATCATGATCATTATCATGATCATTATCATGATCATTATCATGATCGCTATCATGATCATTATCATGATCATTATCATGATCACTTTCATGATCATTCTCATGATCATTATCATGATCATTATCATGATCACTTTCATGATCATTCTCATGATCATTATCATGATCATTATCATGATCACTTTCATGATCATTCTCATGATCATTATCATGATCATTATCATGATCACTATCATGATCATTATCATGATCATTATTATGATCACTATCATGATCATTATCATGATCATTATCATGATAAGTATCATGATCATTATCATGATCACTATCATGATCAATATCATGATCATTATCATGATCGTAATCATTATCATGATCACTATCATGATCATTATCATGATCACTATCATGATCATTATCATGATCACACTCGTGACCATTACCATGATCACACTCATGATCATTATCATGATCACTCTCATGATCATTCTCATGATCATTATAATGATCACTATCATGATCATTATCATGATCACTATCATGATCATTATCATGATCATTATCATGATCAATATCATGATCATTATCATGATCAATATCATGATTATTATCATGATCACTATCAAGATCATTATCATGATAACTATCATGACCATTATCATGATCACTATCATGATCATTATCATGATCACTATCAAGATCATTATCATGATAACTATCATGATCACTATCATGATCATTATCATGATCATTATTATGATCATTATTATGATCATGATCATTATCATGATCAATATCATGATCATTATCATGATCGCTATCATGATCATTATCATGATCATTATCATGATCAATATCATGATCATTATCATGATCAATATCATGATTATTATCATGATCACTATCAAGATCATTATCATGATAACTATCATGACCATTATCATGATCACTATCATGATCATTATCATGATCACTATCAAGATCATTATCATGATAACTATCATGATCATTATCATGATCACTATCACTATCATGATCACTATCATGATCATTATCATGATCATTATTATGATCATTATTATGATTATGATCATTATCATGATCAATATCATGATCATTATCATGATCGCTATCATGATCATTATCATGATCATTATCATGATCACTATTATGATCATTATCATGATAACTATCATGATCATTATCATGATCACTATCATGATCATTATCATGATCATTATCATGATCACTATCATGATCATTATCATTATCGATATCATGATCATTATCATGATCAATATCATGATCATTATCTTGATCACTATCGTGATCATTATCATGATCATTATCATGTTCATTATCATGATCAATATCATGATCATTATCATAAGCATTATCATGATCACTATCATGATCAATATCATGATCATTATCATGATCATTATTATGATAATTATTATGATCATGATCATTATCATGATCATTATCATGAGCATTAACATGATCACTATAATGATCAACATCATGATCATTATCATGATCATTATCATGATCATTATCATGATCATTATCATGATCGTGATCACTATCATGATCACTATCATGATCATTATCATATGATCATTATCATAATCATTACCATGATCATTATCATGATCATTATCATTATCGATATCATGATCATTATCATTATCATGATCAATATCATTATCATGATCAATATCATTATCATTATCATGATCACTATCATCGTCATTATCATGATCACTATCATGATCATTATCATGATCACACTCGTGACCATTACCATGATCACACTCGTGACCATTACCATGATCACACTCATGATCATCATCATGATCACTCTCATGATCACACTCATGATCATTATCATGATCACTCTCATGATCATTCTCATGATCAATATCATGATCATTATCATGATCGTGATCATTATCATGATCACTATCATGATCATTATCATGATCACACTCGTGACCAATACAATGATCACACTCATGATCATTATCATGATCACTCTCATGATCATTCTCATGATCATTATAATGATCACTATCATGATCATTATCATGATCACTATCATGATCATTATCATGATCATTATCATTATCGATATCATGATCATTATCATTATCATGATCAATATCATGGTCATTATCATGATCACTATCGTGATCATTATCATGATCATTATCATGTTCATTATCATGATCAATATCATGATCATTATCATAAGCATTATCATGATCATTATCATGATCAATATCATGATCATTATTATGATCATGATCATTATCATGATCATTATCATGAGCATTATCATGATCATTATCATGAGCATTATCATGATCACTATAATGATCAATATCATGATCATTATCATGTTCATTATCATGATCGTGATCACTATCATGATCATTATCATATGATCATTATCATAATCATTACCATGATCATTATCATGATCATTATCATTATCGATATCATGATCATTATCATGATCATGATCAATATCATTATCATGATCATGATCAATATCATTATCATGATCATTATCATGGTCATTATCATGATCATTATCATGATCATTATCATGATCATTATCATGATCATTATCACGATCATTATCACGATCATTATCGTGATCACTATCATGATCATTATCATGATCATTATTATGATCATGATCATTATCATGATCGCTATCATGATCATTATCATGATCTTTATCATGATCACTATCATGATCACTAACATGATCATTATCATGATCATTATCATGATCACTATCATGATCACTATCATTATCATGATCATTATCATGATCATTACCATGATCATTATCATGATCATTACCATGATCACTATTATGATCATTATCATGATAACTATCATGATCATTATCATGATCACTATCATGATCATTATCATGATCATTATCATGATCACTATCATGATCATTATCATTATCGATATCATGATCATTATCATTATCATGATCAATATCATTATCATGATCATGATCAATATCATTATCATGATCATTATCATGATCACTATTATGATCATTATCATGATAACTATCATGATCATTATCATGATCACTATCATGATCATTATCATGATCATTATCATGATCACTATCATGATCATTATCATTATCGATATCATGATCATTATCATGATCAATATCATGATCATTATCTTGATCACTATCGTGATCATTATCATGATCATTATCATGATCAATATCATGATCATTATCATAAGCATTATCATGATCACTATCATGATCAATATCATGATCATTATCATGATCATTATTATGATAATTATTATGATCATGATCATTATCATGATCATTATCATGATCATTATCATGATCATTATCATGATCATTATCATGAGCATTAACATGATCACTATAATGATCAACATCATGATCATTATCATGTTCATTATCATGATCGTGATCACTATCATGATCACTATCATGATCATTATCATATGATCATTATCATAATCATTACCATGATCATTATCATGATCATTATCATTATCGATATCATGATCATTATCATTATCATGATCAATATCATTATCATGATCATGATCAATATCATTATCATGATCATTATCATGGTCATTATCATGATCACTATCATGATCATTATCATGATCACACTCGTGACCATTACCATGATCACACTCGTGACCATTACCATGATCACACTCATGATCATCATCATGATCACTCTCATGATCACACTTATGATCATCATCATGATCACTCTCATGATCACACTCATGATCATTATCATGATCACTCTCATGATCATTCTCATGATCATTATAATGATCACTATCATGATCATTATCATGATCACTATCATGATCATTATCATGATCATTATCATGATCACTATCATGATCATTATCGATATCATGATCATTATCATTATCATTATCATTATCATTATCATGATCAATATCATTATCATTATCATGATCAATATCATGATCATTATCATGATCACTATCGTGATCATTATCATGATCATTATCATGTTCATTATCATGATCAATAACATGATCATTATCATAAGCATTATCATGATCACAATCATGATCAATATCATGATCATTGTCATGATCATTTTTATGATAATTATTATGATCATGATCATTATCATGATCATTATCATGAGCATTATCATGATCACTATAATGATAAATATCATGATCATTATCATGTTCATTATCATGATCGTGATCACTATCATGATCACTATCATGATCATTATCATATGATCATTATCATAATCATTACCATGATCATTATCATGATCATTATCATTATCGATATCATGACCATTATCATTATAATGATCAATATCATTGTCATGATCATGATCAATATCATTATCATTATCATGATCAGTATCATGGTCATTATCATGATCATTATCATGATCATTATCATGATCACTATCATGATCATTATCACGATCATTATCACGATCATTATTATGATCATTATTATGATCATGATCATTATCATGATCAATATCATGATCATCATCATGATCACTATCATGATCATTATTATGATCACTATCAAGATCATTATCATGATAACTATCATGACCATTATCATGATCACTATCATGATCATTATCATGATCACTACCAAGATCATTATCATGATAACTATCATGATCATTATCATGATCACTATCACTATCATGATCACTATCATGATCATTATCATGATCATTATTATGATCATTATTATGATTATGATCATTATCATGATCAATATCATGATCATTATCATGATCGCTATCATGATCATTATCATGATCATTATCATGATCACTATTATGATCATTATCATGATAACTATCATGATCATTATCATGATAACTATCATGATCATTATCATGATCACTATCACTATCATGATCACTATCATGATCATTATCATGATCATTATCATGATCAATATCATGATCATCATCATGATCACTATCATGATCATTATTATGATCACTATCAAGATCATTATCATGATAACTATCATGACCATTATCATGATCACTATCATGATCATTATCATGATCACTATCAAGATCATTATCATGATAACTATCATGATCATTATCATGATCACTATCACTATCATGATCACTATCATGATCATTATCATGATCATTATTATGATCATTATTATGATTATGATCATTATCATGATCAATATCATGATCATTATCATGATCACTATCATGATCATTATCATTATCGATATCATGATCATTATCATGATCAATATCATGATCATTATCTTGATCACTATCGTGATCATTATCATGATCATTATCATGTTCATTATCATGATCAATATCATGATCATTATCATAAGCATTATCATGATCACTATCATGATCAATATCATGATCATTATCATGATCATTATTATGATAATTATTATGATCATGATCATTATCATGATCATTATCATGAGCATTAACATGATCACTATAATGATCAACATCATGATCATTATCATGATCATTATCATGATCGTGATCACTATCATGATCACTATCATGATCATTATCATATGATCATTATCATAATCATTACCATGATCATTATCATGATCATTATCATTATCGATATCATGATCATTATCATTATCATGATCAATATCATTATCATTATCATGATCAATATCATTATCATTATCATGATCATTATCATCGTCATTATCATGATCACTATCATGATCATTATCATGATCACACTCGTGACCATTACCATGATCACACTCGTGACCATTACCATGATCACACTCATGATCATCATCATGATCACTCTCATGATCACACTCATGATCATTATCATGATCACTCTCATGATCATTCTCATGATCAATATCATGATCATTATCATGATCGTGATCATTATCATGATCACTATCATGATCATTATCATGATCACACTCGTGACCAATACAATGATCACACTCATGATCATTATCATGATCACTCTCATGATCATTCTCATGATCATTATAATGATCACTATCATGATCATTATCATGATCGTGATCACTATCATGATCATTATCATAATCATTACCATGATCATTATCATGATCATTATCATTATCGATATCATGATTATTATCATGATCATGATCAATATCATTATCATGATCATGATCAATATCATTATCATTATCATGATCATTATCATGGTCATTATCATGATCATTATCATGATCATTATCATGATCATTATCATGATCATTATCACGATCATTATCACGATCATTATCGTGATCACTATCATGATCATTATCATGATCATTATTATGATCATGATCATTATCATGATCGCTATCATGATCATTATCATGATCTTTATCATGATCACTATCATGATCACTAACATGATCATTATCATGATCATTATCATGATCACTATCATGATCACTATCATTATCATGATCATTATCATGATCATTACCATGATCATTATCATGATCATTACCATGATCATTATGATAATGATCATGAGTGTGATCATGGTAATGATCATGAGTGTGATCATGATAATGATCATGATAGTGATCATGATAATGATAGCGATCATGATAATGATAGCGATCATGATAATGATCATGATAATGATCATGAGAATGATCACGAAAGTGATCATGATCACTATCATAATCAATATCATGATCATTATCATGATCATTATTATGATCATTATTATGATCATGATCATTATCATGATCAATATCATGATCATCATCATGATCACTATCATGATCATCATCATGATCACTATCATGATCATTATCATGATCACTCTCATGATCATTCTCATGATCATTATAATGATCACTATCATGATCATTATCATGATCACTATCATGATCATTATCATGATCATTATCATGATCACTATCATGATCATTATCATGATCATTATCATGATCACTATCATGCTCATTATCATGATCACTATCATGATCATTATCATGATCACTATCATGATCATTATCATGATCAACATCATGATCATTATCATGATCACTATCACTATCATGATCACTATCATGATCATTATCATGATCATTGTTATGATCATTATTATGATCATGATCATTATCATGATCAATATCATGATCATTATCATGATCGCTATCATGATCATTATCATGATCATTATCATGATCATTATCATGATCAATATCATGATCATTATCATGATCATTATCATGATCATTATCATGACCACTATCATGATCATTATCATGATCATTATCATGATCACTATCATGATCATTATCATGATCACTATCAAGATCATTATCATGATAACTATCATGATCATTATCATGATCACTATCACTATCATGATCATTGTCATGATCGTGATCATTATCATGATTATTATCATGATCATTATCATGATCATTATCATGATCAATATCATGATCATTATCACGATCATTATCACGATCACACTCATGATCATTATCACGATCATTATCATGATCACTATCATGATCATTATAATGATCACTATCATGATCATTATCATGATCACTATCATGATCATTATCATGATCACTATCATGATCATTATCATTATCGATATCATGATCATTATCCTTATCATGATCAATATCATTATCATTATCATGATCAATATCATGATCATTATCATGATCACTATCGTGGTCATTATCATGATCATTATCATGTTCATTATCATGATCAATATCATGATCATTATCATAAGCATTATCATGATCACTATCATGATCATTATCATGATCAATATCATGATCAATATCATGATCATTATCATGATCATTATCATGATCATTATCATGATCGCTATCATGATCATTATCATGATCATTATCATGATCACTTTCATGATCATTCTCATGATCATTATCATGATCATTATCATGATCACTATCATGATCATTATCATGATCACTATCATGATCATTATCATGATCATTATTATGATCACTATCATGATCATTATCATGATCATTATCATGATAAGTATCATGATCATTATCATGATCACTATCATGATCAATATCATGATCATTATCATGATCGTAATCATTATCATGATCACTATCATGATCATTATCATGATCACACTCGTGACCATTACCATGATCACACTTATGATCATTATCATGATCACTCTCATGATCATTCTCATGATCATTATAATGATCACTATCATGATCATTATCATGATCACTATCATGATCATTATCATGATCATTATCATGATCACTATTATGATCATTATCATGATAACTATCATGATCATTATCATGATCACTATCATGATCATTATCATGATCATTATCATGATCACTATCATGATCATTATCATTATCGATATCATGATCATTATCATGATCAATATCATGATCATTATCTTGATCACTATCGTGATCATTATCATGTTCATTATCATGATCAATATCATGATCATTATCATAAGCATTATCATGATCACTATCATGATCAATATCATGATCATTATCATGATCATTATTATGATAATTATTATGATCATGATCATTATCATGATCATTATCATGATCATTATCATGATCATTATCATGATCATTATCATGAGCATTAACATGATCACTATAATGATCAACATCATGATCATTATCATGTTCATTATCATGATCGTGATCACTATCATGATCACTATCATGATCATTATCATATGATCATTATCATAATCATTACCATGATCATTATCATGATCATTATCATTATCGATATCATGATCATTATCATTATCATGATCAATATCATTATCATGATCATGATCAATATCATTATCATGATCATTATCATGGTCATTATCATGATCACTATCATGATCATTATCTTGATCACTATCGTGATCACTATCATGATCATTATCATGATCACTATCATGATCATTATCATGATCATTATCATGATCACTATTATGATCATTATCATGATAACTATCATGATCATTATCATGATCACTATCATGATCATTATCATGATCATTATCATGATCACTATCATGATCATTATCATTATCGATATCATGATCATTATCATGATCAATATCATGATCATTATCTTGATCACTATCGTGATCATTATCATGTTCATTATCATGATCAATATCATGATCATTATCATAAGCATTATCATGATCACTATCATGATCAATATCATGATCATTATCATGATCATTATTATGATAATTATTATGATCATGATCATTATCATGATCATTATCATAATCATTACCATGATCATTATCATGATCATTATCATTATCGATATCATGATCATTATCATTATCATGATCAATATCATTATCATGATCATGATCAATATCATTATCATGATCATTATCATGGTCATTATCATGATCATTATCATGATCATTATCATGATCATTATCATGATCATTATCATGAGCATTAACATGATCACTATAATGATCAACATCATGATCATTATCATGTTCATTATCATGATCGTGATCACTATCATGATCACTATCATGATCATTATCATATGATCATTATCATAATCATTACCATGATCATTATCATGATCATTATCATTATCGATATCATGATCATTATCATTATCATGATCAATATCATTATCATGATCATGATCAATATCATTATCATGATCATTATCATGGTCATTATCATGATCACTATCATGATCATTATCATGATCACACTCGTGACCATTACCATGATCACACTTATGATCATTATCATGATCACTCTCATGATCATTCTCATGATCATTATAATGATCACTATCATGATCATTATCATTATCGATATCATGATCATTATCATTATCATTATCATTATCATGATCAATATCATTATCATTATCATGATCAATATCATGATCATTATCATGATCACTATCGTGATCATTATCATGATCATTATCATGTTCATTATCATGATCAATAACATGATCATTATCATAAGCATTATCATGATCACAATCATGATCAATATCATGATCATTGTCATGATCATTTTTATGATAATTATTATGATCATGATCATTATCATGATCATTATCATGAGCATTATCATGATCACTATAATGATAAATATCATGATCATTATCATGTTCATTATCATGATCGTGATCACTATCATGATCACTATCATGATCATTATCATATGATCATTATCATAATCATTACCATGATCATTATCATGATCATTATCATTATCGATATCATGACCATTATCATTATAATGATCAATATCATTGTCATGATCATGATCAATATCATTATCATTATCATGATCAGTATCATGGTCATTATCATGATCATTATCATGATCATTATCATGATCACTATCATGATCATTATCACGATCATTATCACGATCATTATTATGATCATTATTATGATCATGATCATTATCATGATCAATATCATGATCATCATCATGATCACTATCATGATCATCATCATGATCACTATCATGATCATTATTATGATCACTCTCATGATCATTCTCATGATCATTATAATGATCACTATCATGATCATTATCATATGATCATTATCATAATCATTACCATGATCATTATCATGATCATTATCATTATCGATATCATGATCATTATCATTATAATGATCAATATCATTGTCATGATCATGATCAATATCATTATCATGATCAGTATCATGGTCATTATCATGATCATTATCATGATCATTATCATGATCACTATCATGATCATTATCATGATCATTATTATGATCATGATCATTATCATGATCGCTATCATGATCATTATCATGATCTTTATCATGATCACTATCATGATCACTAACATGATCACTATCATGATCACTAACATGATCATTATCATGATCATTATCATGATCACTATCATGATCACTATCATTATCATGATCATTATCATGATCATTACCATGATCATTATCATGATCATTACCATGATCATTATCATGATCATTACCATGATCACTATGATAATGATCATGAGTGTGATCATGGTAATGATCATGAGTGTGATCATGATAATGATCATGATAGTGATCATGATAATGATTACGATCATGATAATGATAGCGATCATGATAATGATCATGATAATGATCATGAGAATGATCATGAAAGTGATCATGATAATGATCATAATAATGATCATGATCAAGTGATCAATATCATGATCATTATCATGAGCATTATCATGATCACTATCATGATCAATATCATGACCATTATCATGATCATTATTATGATCATTATTATGATCATGATCATTATCATGATCAATATCATGATCATCATCATGATCACTATCATGATCATTATCATGATCACTCTCATGATCATTCTCATGATCATTATAATGATCACTATCATGATCATTATCATGATCACTATCATGATCATTATCATGATCACTATCATGATCATTATCATGATCATTATCATGATCACTATCATGCTCATTATCATGATCACTATCATGATCATTATCATGATCACTATCATGATCATTATCATGATCAATATCATGATCATTATCATGATCACTTTCACTATCATGATCACTATCATGATCATTATCATGATCATTATTATGATCATTATTATGATCATGATCATTATCATGATCAATATCATGATCATTATCATGATCGCTATCATGATCATTATCATGATCATTATCATGATCAATATCATGATCATTATCATGATCAATATCATGATTATTATCATGATCACTATCAAGATCATTATCATGATAACTATCATGACCATTATCATGATCACTATCATGATCATTATCATGATCACTATCAAGATCATTATCATGATAACTATCATGATCATTATCATGATCACTATCACTATCATGATCACTATCATGATCATTATCATGATCATTATTATGATCATTATTATGATCATGATCATTATCATGATCAATATCATGATCATTATCATGATCGCTATCATGATCATTATCATGATCATTATCATGATCAATATCATGATCGCTATCATGATCATTATCATGATCATTATCATGATCAATATCATGATCATTATCATGATCATTATCATGATCATTATCATGATCACTATCATGATCATTATCATGATCATTATCATGATCACTATCATGATCATTATCATGATCATTATCATAATAATGATCATGATCATTATCATAATAATGATCATGATTATTATCATGATCACTATCAAGATCATTATCATGATAACTATCATGACCATTATCATGATCACTATCATGATCATTATCATGATCACTATCAAGATCATTATCATGATAACTATCATGATCATTATCATGATCACTATCACTATCATGATCACTATCATGATCATTATCATGATCATTATTATGATCATTATTATGATCATGATCATTATCATGATCAATATCATGATCATTATCATGATCGCTATCATGATCATTATCATGATCATTATCATGATCAATATCATGATCGCTATCATGATCATTATCATGATCATTATCATGATCACTATCATGATCATTATCATGATCATTATCATGATCACTATCATGATCATTATCATGATCATTATCATAATAATGATCATGATCATTATCATAATAATGATCATGATCATTATCATGATCACTATCATGATCATTATCATGATCACTATCATGATCATTATCATGATCACTATCATGATCATTATCATGATCAATATCATGATCATTATCATGATCACTATCACTATCATGATCACTATCATGATCATTATCATGATCATTATTATGATCATTATTATGATCATGATCATTATCATGATCAATATCATGATCATTATCATGATCGCTATCATGATCATTATCATGATCATTATCATGATCAATATCATGATCATTATCATGATCATTATCATGATCACTATCATGATCAATATCATGATCATTATCATTATCGTGATCATTATCATGATCACTATCATGATCATTATCATGAACACACTCGTGACCATTACCATGATCACACTCATGATCATTATCATGATCACTCTCATGATCATTCTCATGATCATTATAATGATCACTATCATGATCATTATCATGATCACTATCATGATCATTATCATTATCATGATCATTATCATGATCACTATCATGATCATTATCATGATCACTATCATGATCATTATCATGATCACTATCATGATCATTATCATGATCATTATCATGATCACTATCATGATCATTATCATTATCGATATCATGATCATTATCATTATCATGATCAATATCATGATCATTATCATGATCACTATCGTGATCATTATCATGATCATTATCATGATCATTATCATGATCATTATCATGATCGCTATCATGATCATTATCATGATCATTATCATGATCACTTTCATGATCATTCTCATGATCATTATCATGATCATTATCATGATCACTATCATGATCATTATCATGATCATTATTATGATCACTATCATGATCATTATCATGATCATTATCATGATAAGTATCATGATCATTATCATGATCACTATCATGATCAATATCATGATCATTATCATGATCGTAATCATTATCATGATCACTATCATGATCATTATCATGATCACACTCGTGACCATTACCATGATCACACTCATGATCATTATCATGATCACTCTCATGATCATTCTCATGATCATTATAATGATCACTATCATGATCATTATCATGATCACTATCATGATCATTATCATGATCATTATCATGATCAATATCATGATCATTATCATGATCAATATCATGATTATTATCATGATCACTATCAAGATCATTATCATGATAACTATCATGACCATTATCATGATCACTATCATGATCATTATCATGATCACTATCAAGATCATTATCATGATAACTATCATGATCACTATCATGATCATTATCATGATCATTATTATGATCATTATTATGATCATGATCATTATCATGATCAATATCATGATCATTATCATGATCGCTATCATGATCATTATCATGATCATTATCATGATCAATATCATGATCATTATCATGATCAATATCATGATTATTATCATGATCACTATCAAGATCATTATCATGATAACTATCATGACCATTATCATGATCACTATCATGATCATTATCATGATCACTATCAAGATCATTATCATGATAACTATCATGATCATTATCATGATCGCTATCACTATCATGATCACTATCATGATCATTATCATGATCATTATTATGATCATTATTATGATTATGATCATTATCATGATCAATATCATGATCATTATCATGATCGCTATCATGATCATTATCATGATCATTATCATGATCACTATTATGATCATTATCATGATAACTATCATGATCATTATCATGATCACTATCATGATCATTATCATGATCATTATCATGATCACTATCATGATCATTATCATTATCGATATCATGATCATTATCATGATCAATATCATGATCATTATCTTGATCACTATCGTGATCATTATCATGATCATTATCATGTTCATTATCATGATCAATATCATGATCATTATCATAAGCATTATCATGATCACTATCATGATCAATATCATGATCATTATCATGATCATTATTATGATAATTATTATGATCATGATCATTATCATGATCATTATCATGAGCATTAACATGATCACTATAATGATCAACATCATGATCATTATCATGTTCATTATCATGATCGTGATCACTATCATGATCACTATCATAATCATTATCATATGATCATTATCATAATCATTACCATGATCATTATCATGATCATTATCATTATCGATATCATGATCATTATCATTATCATGATCAATATCATTATCATGATCAATATCATTATCATTATCATGATCATTATCATGGTCATTATCATGATCACTATCATGATCATTATCATGATCACACTCGTGACCATTACCATGATCACACTCGTGACCATTACCATGATCACACTCATGATCATCATCATGATCACTCTCATGATCACACTCATGATCATTATCATGATCACTCTCATGATCATTCTCATGATCATTATAATGATCACTATCATGATCATTATCATGATCACTATCATGATCATTATCATGATCATTATCATGATCACTATCATGATCATTATCATTATCGATATCATGATCATTATCATTATCATTATCATTATCATTATCATGATCAATATCATTATCATTATCATGATCAATATCATGATCATTATCATGATCACTATCGTGATCATTATCATGATCATTATCATGTTCATTATCATGATCAATAACATGATCATTATCATAAGCATTATCATGATCGCTATCATGATCAATATCATGATCATTATCATGATCATTTTTATGATAATTATTATGATCATGATCATTATCATGATCATTATCATGAGCATTATCATGATCACTATAATGATAAATATCATGATCATTATCATGTTCATTATCATGATCGTGATCACTATCATGATCACTATCATGATCATTATCATATGATCATTATCATAATCATTACCATGATCATTATCATGATCATTATCATTATCGATATCATGATCATTATCATTATAATGATCAATATCATTGTCATGATCATGATCAATATCATTATCATTATCATGATCAGTATCATGGTCATTATCATGATCATTATCATGATCATTATCATGATCACTATCATGATCATTATCATGATCATTATTATGATCATGATCATTATCATGATCGCTATCATGATCATTATCATGATCTTTATCATGATCACTATCATGATCACTAACATGATCACTATCATGATCACTAACATGATCATTATCATGATCATTATCATGATCACTATCATGATCACTATCATTATCATGATCATTATCATGATCATTACCATGATCATTATCATGATCATTACCATGATCATTATGATAATGATCATGAGTGTGATCATGGTAATGATCATGAGTGTGATCATGATAATGATCATGATAGTGATCATGATAATGATTACGATCATGATAATGATAGCGATCATGATAATGATCATGATAATGATCATGATAATGATCATGATAGTGATCATGATAATGATCATAATAATGATCATGATCAAGTGATCAATATCATGATCATTATCATGAGCATTATCATGATCACTATCATGATCAATATCATGATCATTATCATGATCATTATTATGATCATTATTATGATCATGATCATTATCATGATCAATATCATGATCATCATCATGATCACTATCATGATCATTATCATGATCACTCTCATGATCATTCTCATGATCATTATAATGATCACTATCATGATCATTATCATGATCACTATCATGATCATTATCATGATCATTATCATGATCACTATCATGCTCATTATCATGATCACTATCATGATCATTATCATGATCACTATCATGATCATTATCATGATCAATATCATGATCATTATCA
The DNA here is from genome assembly GCA_916610165.2 of Gymnosoma rotundatum. Lineage (NCBI taxonomy): Eukaryota > Metazoa > Arthropoda > Insecta > Diptera > Tachinidae > Gymnosoma > Gymnosoma rotundatum. The sequence goes on along the minus strand of OU744337.1, from coordinate 67,297,690 downwards.
TGATCACTTTCACTATCATGATCACTATCATGATCATTATCATGATCATTATTATGATCATTATTATGATCATGATCGTTATCATGATCAATATCATGATCATTATCATGATCACTATCACTATCATGATCACTATCATGATCATTATCATGATCAATATCATGATCATTATCATGATCATTATCATGATCATTATCATGATCACTATCATGATCATTATTATGATCATTATTATGATCATGATCATTATCATGATCAATATCATGATCATTATCATGATCGCTATCATGATCATTATCATGATCATTATCATGATCATTATCATGATCACTATCACTATCATGATCACTATCATGATCATTATCATGATCATTATTATGATCATTATTATGATCATGATCATTATCATGATCAATATCATGATCATTATCATGATCGCTATCATGATCATGATCATGATCACTATCATGCTCATTATCATGATCACTATCATGATCATTATCATGATCACTATCATGATCATTATCATGATCAATATCATGATCATTATCATGATCACTATCATTATCATGATCAATATCATGATCATTATCATGATCATTATCATGATCATTATCATGATCATTATCATTATCATGATCAATATCATGATCATGATCATTATCATGATCATTATCATGATCATTATCATGATCACTATCATGATCATTATCATGATCATTATCATGATCACTATCACTAACATGATCATTATCATGATCACTATCGTGACCATTATCATGATCATTATCATGATCATTATCATGATCATTATCATGATCATTATTATGATCATTATTATGATCATTATCATGATCAATATCATGATCATCATCATGATCACTATCATGATCATTATCATGATCACTCTCATGATCATTCTCATGATCATTATCATGATCACTATCATGATCATGATCATGATCACTATCATGCTCATTATCATGATCACTATCATGATCATTATCATGATCACTATCATGATCATTATCATGATCAATATCATGATCATTATCATGATCACTATCATTATCATGATCAATATCATGATCATTATCATGATCATTATCATGATCATTATCATGATCATTATCATTATCATGATCAATATCATGATCATGATCATTATCATGATCATTATCATGATCATTATCATGAGCACTATCATGATCATTATCATGAACATTATCATGATCACTATCATGATCATTATCATTATCATGATCACTATCATGATTATTATCATGATCACTATCATGATCTTTATCATGATAACTATCATGATCATTATCATGATCACTATCACTATCATGATCATTGTCATGATCGTGATCATTATCATGATCATTATCATGATTATTATCATGATCATTATCATGATCATTATCATGATCAATATCATGATCATTATCACGATCATTATCATGATCACTATCATGATCATTATCATGATCATTATCATGATCACTATCATGATCATTATCATGATCACTATCATGATCATTATCATGATCACTATCATGATCATTATCATGATCACTATCATGATCATTATCATGATCATTATCATGATCACTATCATGATCATTATCATTATCGATATCATGATCATTATCATAATCATGATCAATATCATGATCATTATCATGATCACTATCGTGATCATTATCATGATCATTATCATGTTCATTATCATGATCAATATCATGATCATTACCGTAAGCATTATCATGATCACTATCATGATCAATATCATGATCATTATCATGATCATTATTATGATAATTAATATGATCATGATCATTATCATGATCACTATAATGATCAATATCATGATCATTATCATGTTCATTATCATGATCGTGATCACTATCATGATCACTATCATGATCATTATCATATGATCCTTATCATAATCATTACCATGATCATTATCATGATCATTATCATTATCGATATCATGATCATTATCATGGTCATTATCATGATCATTATCATGATCATTAAAATGATCACTATCATGATCATTATCACGATCATTATCACGATCATTATCATGATCATTATTATGATCATTATCATGATCGCTATCATGATCATTATCATGATCTTTATCATGATCACTAACATGATCATTATCATGATCACTATCGTGATCATTATCATGATCATTATCATGATCATTATTATGATCATTATTATGATCATTATCATGATCAATATCATGATCATCATCGTGATCACTATCATGATCATTATCATGATCACTCTCATGATCATTCTCATGATCATTATAATGATCACTATCATGATCATTATCATGATCACTATCATGATCATGATCATTATCATGATCACTATCATGCTCATTATCATGATCACTATCATGATCATTATCATGATCACTATCATGATCATTATCATGATCAATATCATGATCATTATCATGATCACTATCATTATCATGATCAATATCATGATCATTATCATGATCATTATCATGATCATTATCATGATCATTATCATTATCATGATCAATATCATGATCATGATCATTATCATGATCACTATCATGATAATTATCATGATCATTATCATGATCACTATCATGATCATTATCATGATCACTATCATGATTATTATCAAGATCACTATCATGATCTTTATCATGATAACTATCATTATCATTATCATGATTACTATCACTATCATGATCACTATCACTATCATGATCATTGTCATGATCGTGATCATTATCATGATCATTACCATGATTATTATCATGATCATTATCATGATCATTATCATGATCAATATCATGATCATTATCACGATCATTATCATGATCACTATCATGATCATTATCATGATCACACTCATGATCATTATCACGATCATTATCATGATCACTATCATGATCATTATCATGATCATTATCATGATCATTATCATGATCATTATTATGATCATTATTATGATCATTATCATGATCAATATCATGATCATCATCATGATCACTATCATGATCATTATCATGATCACTCTCATGATCATTCTCATGATCATTACCATGATCACTATCATGATCATGATCATGATCACTATCATGCTCATTATCATGATCACTATCATGATCATTATCATGATCACTATCATGATCATTATCATGATCAACATCATGATCATTATCATGATCACTATCATTATCATGATCAATATCATGATCATTATCATGATCATTATCATGATCATTATCATGATCATTATCATTATCATGATCAATATCATGATCATGATCATTATCATGATCATTATCATGATCATTATCATGAGCACTATCATGATCATTATCATGATCATTATCATGATCATTATCATGATCATTATCATGATCACTATCATGATCATTATCATTATCATGATCACTATCATGATTATTATCATGATCACTATCATGATCTTTATCATGATAACTATCATGATCATTATCATGATCACTATCACTATCATGATCATTGTCATGATCGTGATCATTATCATGATTATTATCATGATCATTATCATGATCATTATCATGATCAATATCATGATCATTATCACGATCATTATCATGATCACTATCATGATCATTATCATGATCATTATCATGATCACTATCATGATCATTATCATGATCACTATCATGATCATTATCATGATCACTATCATGATCATTATCATGATCACTATCATGATCATTATCATGATCATTATCATGATCACTATCATGATCATTATCATTATCGATATCATGATCATTATCATTATCATGATCAATATCATGATCATTATCATGATCACTATCGTGATCATTATCATGATCATTATCATGTTCATTATCATGATCAATATCATGATCATTATCGTAAGCATTATCATGATCACTATCATGATCAATATCATGATCATTATCATGATCATTATTATGATAATTAATATGATCATGATCATTATCATGATCATTATCATGAGCATTATCATGATCACTATAATGATCAATATCATGATCATTATCATGTTCATTATCATGATCGTGATCACTATCATGATCACTATCATGATCATTATCATATGATCATTATCATAATCATTACCATGATCATTATCATGATCATTATCATTATCGATATCATGATCATTATCATGGTCATTATCATGATCATTATCATGATCATTATCATGATCACTATCATGATCATTATCACGATCATTATCACGATCATTATCATGATCATTATTATGATCATTATCATGATCGCTATCATGATCATTATCATGATCTTTATCATGATCACTAACATGATCATTATCATGATCACTATCGTGATCATTATCATGATCATTATCATGATCATTATTATAATCATTATTATGATCATTATCATGATCAATATCATGATCATCATCGTGATCACTATCATGATCATTATCATGATCACTCTCATGATCATTCTCATGATCATTATAATGATCACTATCATGATCATTATCATGATCACTATCATGATCATGATCATTATCATGATCACTATCATGCTCATTATCATGATCACTATCATGATCATTATCATGATCACTATCATGATCATTATCATGATCAATATCATGATCATTATCATGATCACTATCATTATCATGATCAATATCATGATCATTATCATGATCATTATCATGATCATTATCATGATCATTATCATTATCATGATCATTATCATGATCACTATCATGATTATTATCAAGATCACTATCATGATCTTTATCATGATAACTATCATTATCATTATCATGATCACTATCACTATCATGATCACTATCATGATCATTGTCATGATCGTGATCATTATCATGATCATTACCATGATTATTATCATGATCATTATCATGATCATTATCATGATCAATATCATGATCATTATCACGATCATTATCATGATCACTATCATGATCATTATCATGATCACACTCATGATCATTATCACGATCATTATCATGATCAATATCATGATCATTATCATGATCATTATCATGATCATTATTATGATAATTATTATGATAATTATTATGATCATGATCATTATCATGATCATTATCATGAGCATTATCATGATCACTATAATGATCAATATCATGATCATTATCATGTTCATTATCATGATCGTGATCACTATCATGATCATTATCATATGATCATTATCATAATCATTACCATGATCATTATCATGATCATTATCATTATCGATATCATGATCATTATCATGATCATGATCAATATCATTATCATGATCATGATCAATATCATTATCATGATCATTATCATGGTCATTATCATGATCATTATCATGATCATTATCATGATCATTATCATGATCATTATCATGATCATTATCATGATCATTATCATGATCATTATCATGATCATTATCATGATCATTATCATGATCATTATCACGATCATTATCACGATCATTATCGTGATCACTATCATGATCATTATCATGATCATTATTATGATCATGATCATTATCATGATCGCTATCATGATCATTATCATGATCTTTATCATGATCACTATCATGATCACTAACATGATCATTATCATGATCATTATCATGATCACTATCATGATCAATATCATGATCATTATCACGATCATTATCATGATCACTATCATGATCATTATCATGGTCATTATCATGATCACTATCGTGATCATTATCATGATCATTATCATGTTCATTATCATGATCAATATCATGATCATTATCATAAGCATTATCATGATCACTATCATGATCAATATCATGATCATTATCATGATCATTATTATGATAATTATTATGATCATGATCATTATCATGATCATTATCATGAGCATTATCATGATCACTATAATGATCAATATCATGATCATTATCATGTTCATTATCATGATCGTGATCATTATCATGATCATTATCATGATTATTATCATGATCATTATCATGATCATTATCATGATCAATATCATGATCATTATCACGATCATTATCATGATCACTATCATGATCATTATCATGGTCATTATCATGATCACTATCGTGATCAGTATCATGATCATTATCATGTTCATTATCATGATCAATATCATGATCATTATCATAAGCATTATCATGATCACTATCATGATCAATATCATGATCATTATCATGATCATTATTATGATAATTATTATGATCATGATCATTATCATGATCATTATCATGAGCATTATCATGATCACTATAATGATCAATATCATGATCATTATCATGTTCATTATCATGATCGTGATCACTATCATGATCATTATCATATGATCATTATCATAGTCATTACCATGATCATTATCATGATCATTATCATTATCGATATCATGATCATTATCATGATCATGATCAATATCATTATCATGATCATGATCAATATCATTATCATTATCATGATCATTATCATGGTCATTATCATGATCATTATCATGATCATTATCATGATCATTATCATGATCATTATCACGATCATTATCACGATCATTATCGTGATCACTATCATGATCATTATCATGATCATTATTATGATCATGATCATTATCATGATCGCTATCATGATCATTATCATGATCTTTATCATGATCACTATCATGATCACTAACATGATCATTATCATGATCATTATCATGATCACTATCATGATCACTATCATTATCATGATCATTATCATGATCATTACCATGATCATTATCATGATCATTACCATGATCATTATGATAATGATCATGAGTGTGATCATGGTAATGATCATGAGTGTGATCATGATAATGATCATGATAGTGATCATGATAATGACCACGATCATGATAATGATAGCGATCATGATAATGATCATGATAATGATCATGAGAATGATCATGAAAGTGATCATGATCACTATCATAATCAATATCATGATCATTATCATGATCATTATTATGATCATTATTATGATCATGATCATTATCATGATCAATATCATGATCATCATCATGATCACTATCATGATCATTATCATGATCACTCTCATGATCATTCTCATGATCATTATAATGATCACTATCATGATCATTATCATGATCACTATCATGATCATTATCATGATCATTATCATGATCATTATCATGATCATTATCATGATCACTATCATGATCATTATCATGATCATTATCATGATCACTATCATGCTCATTATCATGATCACTATCATGATCATTATCATGATCACTATCATGATCATTATCATGATCAATATCATGATCATTATCATGATCACTATCATGATCATTATCATGATCATTGTTATGATCATTATTATGATCATGATCATTATCATGATCAATATCATGATCATTATCATGATCGCTATCATGATCATTATCATGATCATTATCATGATCAATATCATGATCATTATCATGATCATTATCATGATCATTATCATGACCACTATCATGATCATTATCATGATCAATATCATGATCACTATCATGATCATTATCATGATCACTATCAAGATCATTATCATGATAACTATCATGATCATTATCATGATCACTATCACTATCATGATCATTGTCATGATCGTGATCATTATCATGATTATTATCATGATCATTATCATGATCATTATCATGATCAATATCATGATCATTATCACGATCACACTCACGATCATTATCACATTCATTATCATGATCACTATCATGATCATTATCATAATAATGATCATGATCATTAACATGATCATTATAATGATCACTATCATGATCATTATCATGATCACTATCATGATCATTATCATGATCACTATCATGATCATTATCATTATCGATATCATGATCATTATCATTATCATTATCATGATCAATATCATTATCATTATCATGATCAATATCATGATCATTATCATGATCACTATCGTGGTCATTATCATGATCATTATCATGTTCATTATCATGATCAATATCATGATCATTATCATAAGCATTATCATGATCACTATCATGATCATTATCATAATCAATATCATGATCATGATCAATATCATGATCATTATCATGATCATTATCATGATCATTATCATGATCGCTATCATGATCATTATCATGATCATTATCATGATCACTTTCATGATCATTCTCATGATCATTATCATGATCACTATCATGATCATTATCATGATCATTATTATGATCACTATCATGCTCATTATCATGATCACTATCATGATCAATATCATGATCATTATCATGATCACTCTCATGATCATTCTCATGATCATTATAATGATCACTATCATGATCATTATCATGATCACTATCATGATCAATATCATGATCATTATCATGATCACTCTCATGATCATTCTCATGATCATTATAATGATCACTATCATGATCATTATCATGATCACTATCATGATCATTATCATGATCATTATCATGATCACTATCATGATCATTATCATGATCACTATCATGATCATTATCATTATCGATATCATGATCATTATCATTATCATGATCAATATCATTATCATTATCATGATCAATATCATGATCATTATCATGATCACTACCGTGGTCATTATCATGATCATTATCATGTTCATTATCATGATCAATATCATGATCATTATCATAAGCATTATCATGATCACTATCATGATCATTATCATAATCAATATCATGATCATGATCAATATCATGATCATTATCATGATCATTATCATGATCATTATCATGATCGCTATCATGATCATTATCATGATCATTATCATGATCACTTTCATGATCATTATCATGATAAGTATCATGATCATTATCATGATCACTATCATGATCAATATCATGATCATTATCATGATCACTATCATGCTCATTATCATGATCACTATCATGATCAATATCATGATCATTATCATGATCACTCTCATGATCATTCTCATGATCATTATAATGATCACTATCATGATCATTATCATGATCACTATCATGATCAATATCATGATCATTATCATGATCACTCTCATGATCATTCTCATGATCATTATAATGATCACTATCATGATCATTATCATGATCACTATCATGATCATTATCATGATCATTATCATGATCACTATCATGATCATTATCATTATCGATATCATGATCATTATCATGATCAATATCATGATCATTATCTTGTTCACTATCGTGATCATTATCATGATCATTATCATGTTCATTATCATGATCAATATCATGATCATTATCATAAGCATTATCACGATCACTATCATGATCAATATCATGATCATTATCATGATCATTATTATGATAATTATTATGATCATGATCATTATCATGATCATTATCATGAGCATTAACATGATCACTATAATGATCAACATCATGATCATTATCATGTTCATTATCATGATCGTGATCACTATCATGATCATTATCATATGATCATTATCATAATCATTACCATGATCATTATCATGATCATTATCATTATCGATATCATGATCATTATCATTATCATGATCAATATCATTATCATGATCATGATCAATATCATTATCATTATCATGATCATTATCATGGTCATTATCATGATCACTATCATGATCATTATCATGATCACACTCGTGACCATTACCATGATCACACTCGTGACCATTACCATGATCACACTCATGATCATTATCATGATCACTCTCATGATCACACTCATGATCATTATCATGATCACTCTCATGATCATTCTCATGATCATTATAATGATCACTATCATGATCATTATCATGATCACTATCATGATCATTATCATGATCATTATCATGATCACTATCATGATCATTATCATTATCGATATCATGATCATTATCATTATCATGATCAATATCATTATCATTATCATGATCAATATCATGATCATTATCATGATCACTATCGTGATCATTATCATGATCATTATCATGTTCATTATCATGATCAATAACATGATCATTATCATAAGCATTATCATGATCACTATCATGATCAATATCATGATCATTATCATGATCATTTTTATGATAATTATTATGATCATGATCATTATCATGATCATTATCATGAGCATTATCATGATCACTATAATGATAAATATCATGATCATGTTCATTATCATGATCGTGATCACTATCATGATCACTATCATGATCATTATCATATGATCATTATCATAATCATTACCATGATCATTATCATGATCATTATCATTATCGATATCATGATCATTATCATTATAATGATCAATATCATTGTCATGATCATGATCAATATCATTATCATTATCATGATCAGTATCATGGTCATTATCATGATCATTATCATGATCATTATCATGATCACTATCATGATCATTATCACGATCATTATCACGATCATTATTATGAACATTATTATGATCATGATCATTATCATGATCAATATCATGATCATCATCATGATCACTATCATGATCATTATCATGATCACTCTCATGATCATTCTCATGATCATTATAATGATCACTATCATGATCATTATCATATGATCATTATCATAATCATTACCATGATCATTATCATGATCATTGTCATTATCGATATCATGATCATTATCATTATAATGATCAATATCTTTGTCATGATCATGATCAATATCATTATCATGATCAGTATCATGGTCATTATCATGATCATTATCATGATCATTATCATGATCACTATCATGATCATTATCATGATCATTATTATGATCATGATCATTATCATGATCGCTATCATGATCATTATCATGATCTTTATCATGATCACTATCATGATCACTAACATGATCACTATCATGATCACTAACATGATCATTATCATGATCATTATCATGATCACTATCATGATCACTATCATTATCATGATCATTATCATGATCATTACCATGATCATTATCATGATCATTACCATGATCATTATGATAATGATCATGAGTGTGATCATGGTAATGATCATGAGTGTGATCATGATAATGATCATGATAGTGATCATGATAATGATTACGATCATGATAATGATAGCGATCATGATAATGATAGCGATCATGACAATGATCATGATAATGATCATGAGAATGATCATGAAAGTGATCATGATAATGATCATAATAATGATCATGATCAAGTGATCAATATCATGATCATTATCATGAGCATTATCATGATCACTATCATGATCAATATCATGATCATTATCATGATCATTATTATGATCATTATTATGATCATGATCATTATCATGATCAATATCATGATCATCATCATGATCACTATCATGATCATTATCATGATCACTCTCATGATCATTCTCATGATCATTATAATGATCACTATCATGATCATTATCATGATCACTATCATGATCATTATCATGATCATTATCATGATCACTATCATGCTCATTATCATGATCACTATCATGATCATTATCATGATCACTATCATGATCATTATCATGATCAATATCATGATCATTATCATGATCACTTTCACTATCATGATCACTATCATGATCATTATCATGATCATTATTATGATCATTATTATGATCATGATTATCACGATCACTATCATGATCATTATCATGATCAATATCATGATCATTATCATGATCATTATCATTATCATTATCATGATCATTCTCATGATCATCATCATGATCATTATCATGATCATTATCATGATCACTATCATGATCATCATCGTGATCATTATCATGATCATTATCATGATCACTATCATGATCATTATCATGATCATTATCATGATCACTATCATGATCATTATCATGATCATTATCATGATAACTATCATGATCAATATCATGATAACTATCATGATCATTATCATGATCACACTCATGATCATTACCATGATCACACTGATGATCATTATCATGATCACTCTCATGGTCATGATCTCATAATGATCATGATATCGATAATGAAAATGATCATGATAATAATCATGGTAATGATTATGATAATGATCATATGATAATGATCATAATAATAGTGATCATGATAGTGATAATGATCATGATAGTGATCACGAGAATGATCATGATAGTGATCATGATAATGATCATGATAATGATCATGAGAATAATCATGATAATGATCATGAGAATGATCATGATAATGATCATGATAGTGATCATGATAATGATCATGATAGTGATCATGATAATGATCATGATAATGATCATGATAATGATCATGATAGTGATAGTGATCATGATAATGATCATGATAATGATCATGATTGTGATCATGATAATGATCATGATAATGATTATGATAATGATCATTATAATGATCATGATAATGATCATGATATTGATCATGATAATGATCATGATAGTGATCATTATAATGATCATGAGAATGATCATGAGTGTGATCATGGTAATGATCATGAGTGTGATCATGATAGTGATCATGATAGTGATCATTATAATGATCATGAGAATGATCATGAGAGTGATCATGATAATGATCATGATAATGATCATGATAATGATCATGATAGTGATCATGATAATGATCATGATAGTTATCATGACAATGATCATAATAGTGATCATGACAATGATCATAATAGTGATCATGATAATGATCATGGTAATGCTCATGATAGTGATCATGATAATGATCATGATAATGATCATGATAGTCATCATGATAATGATCATGATAGTTATCATGATAATGATCATGATAGTGATCATGATAATGATCATGATAATGATCATGATAGTGATCATGATAATGATCATGATAATGATCATGATAGTGATCATGATAATGATCATGATAATGATCATGATAATGATTATGATAATGATCATTATAATGATCATGATAATGATCATGATATTGATCATGATAATGATCATGATAGTGATCATTATAATGATCATGAGAATGATCATGAGAGTGATCATGATAATGATCATGAGTGTGATCATGATAATGATCATGAGTGTGATCATGGTAATGATCATGAGTGTGATCATGATAATGATCATGATAATGATCATGATGATGATCATGAGAATGATCATGATAATGATAATGATCATGATAATGATCATGATAATGATCATGATAGTGATCATGATAATGATCATGATAGTGATCATGATAATGATCATGATAATGATCATGATAGTGATCATGATAATGATCATGATAATGATCATGATAGTCATCATGATAATGATCATGATAGCGATCATGATAATGATCATGATAATGATCACGATAGTGATCATGATAATGATCATGATAATGATCATGATAATGATCATGATAATGATCATGATAATGATCATTATAATGATCGTGAGAATGATCATGATCATCATCATGATCATTATCATGATCATTATCATGATCACAATCATGATCACTATCATGATCAATATCATAATCATTATCATGATCATTATCATGATCATTATTATGATAATTATTATGATCATTATCATGATCATTATCATGAGCATTATCATGATCATTATCATGAGCATTATCATGATCACTATCATGATCATTATCATGATCACTATCATGATCATTATCATGATCATTATCATGATCATTATCATTATCATGATCATTCTCATGATCATCATCATGATCATTATCATGATCATTATCATGATCACTATCATGATCATTATCATGACCATTATCATTATCACTATCATGATCATTATCATGATCATTATCATGATAACTATCATGATCAATATCATGATAACTATCATGATCAATATCGAGATCATTATCATGATCACTATCATGATCATTATCATGATCACACTCATGATCATTATCATGATCACACTCATGATCATTACCATGATCACACTCATGATCATTATCATGATCACTCTCATGATCACAATCATGATCACTCTCATGATCACAATCATGATCACTATCATGATCAATATCATAATCATTATCATGATCATTACCATGATCATTATCATGTTCATTATCATGATCAATATCATGATCATTATCATGAGCATTATCATGATCATTATCATGATCATTATTATGATAATTATTATGATCATGATCATTATCATGATCATTATCATGAGCATTATCATGATCACTATAATGATCAATATCATGATCATTATCATGATCATTATCATGATCGTGATCACTATCATGATCACTATCATGATCATTATCATATGATCATTATCATAATCATTACCATGATTATTATCATGATCATTTTCATTATCGATATTATGATCATTATGAGATCATGACCATGAGAGTGATCATGATAATGATCATGAGTGTGATCATGGTAATGTTCATGAGTGTGATCATGATAATGATCATGATAGTTATCATGATATTGATCATGATAGTTATCATGATAATGATCATGATAATGATCATGATAGTGATCATGATAATGATCATGATAATGATCATGATAGTGATCATGATAATGATCATGATAATGATCATGATGATGATCATGAGAATGATCATGATAATGATAATGATAATGATCATGATAATGATCATGATAATGATCATGATAGTGATCATGATAATGATCATGATAGTGATCATGATAATGCTCATGATAATGATCATGATGATGATCATGAGAATGATCACGATCATGATAATGATCATGATATTGATCATGATAGTTATCATGATATTGATCATGATAGTTATCATGATAATGATCATGAGAATAATCATGATAATGATCATGAGAATGATCATGATAATGATCATGAGAATAATCATGATAATGATCATGAGAATGATCATGATAATGATCATGATAGTGATCATGATAATGATCATGATAGTTATCATGATAATGATCATGATAGTGATCATGATAATGATCATGATAATGATCATGATAGTGATCATGATAATGATCATGATAGTGATCATGATAATGATCATGATAATGATCATGATAGCGATCATGATAATGATCATTATAATGATCACTATCATGATCATGATAGTCATCATGATAATGATCATGATAGTTATCATGATAATGGTCTTGAAAGTGATCATGATAATGATCATGATAATGATCATGATAGTGATCATGATAATGATCATGATAATGATCATGATAATGATCATGATAATGATCATGATAATGATTATGATAATGATCATTATAATGATCATGATAATGATCATGATATTGATCATGATAATGATCATGATAGGGATCATTATAATGATCATGAGAATGATCATGAGAGTGATCATGATAATGATCATGAGTGTGATCATGGTAATGATCATGAGTGTGATCATGATAATGATCATGATAGTGATCATGATAATGATCATGATAATGATCATGATAGTGATCATGATAATGATCATGATAATGATCATGATAATGATTATGATAATGATCATTATAATGATCATGATAATGATCATGATATTGATCATGATAATGAATATTATAGTGATCATTATAATGATCATGAGAATGATCATGAGAGTGATCATGATAATGATCATGAGTGTGATCATGGTAATGATCATGAGTGTGATCATGGTAATGATCATGAGTGTGATCATGATAGTGATCATGATAATGATCATGATAATGATCATGATAGTGATCATTATAATGATCATGAGAATGATCATGAGAGTGATCATGATAATGATCATGATAATGATCATGATAATGATCATGATAATGATCATAATAATGATAGTGATCATGATAATGATCATGATAGTTATCATGACAATGATCATGATAGTGATCATGATAATGATCATGATAATGATCATGATAGTGATCATGATAATGATCATGATAATGATCATGATAGTCATCATGATAATGATCATGATAGTTATCATGATAATGGTCTTGAAAGTGATCATGATAATGATCATGAGTGTGATCATGATAATGATCATGATAGTGATCATGATAATGATCATGATAATGATCATGATAATGATTATGATAATGATCATTATAATGATCATGATAATGATCATGATATTGATCATGATAATGATCATGATAGTGATCATTATAATGATCATGAGAATGATCATGAGAGTGATCATGATAATGATCATGAGAATGATCATGAGAGTGATCATGATAATGATCATGAGTGTGATCATGATAATGATCATGAGTGTGATCATGGTAATGATCATGAGTGTGATCATGATAATGATCATGAGAATGATCATGAGAGTGATCATGATAATGATCATGATAGTGATCATGATAATGATCATGATATTGATCATGATAGTGATCATGATAATGATCATGATAGTTATCATGATAATGATCCTGATAATGATCATGATAATGATAGTGATCATGATAGTGATCATGATAATGATCATGATAATGATCATGATAGTGATCATGATAATGATCATGATAGTTATCATGATAATGATCCTGATAATGATCATGATAATGATAGTGATCATGATAGTGATCATGATAATGATCATGATAATGATCATGATAGTGATCATGATAATGATCATGATAATGATCATGATAGTGATCATGATAATGATCATGATAATGATCATGATAATGATTATGATAATGATCATTATAATGATCATGATAATGATCATGATATTGATCATGATAATGATCATGATAGTGATCATTATAATGATCATGAGAATGATCATGAGAGTGATCATGATAATGATCATGAGAATGATCATGAGAGTGATCATGATAATGATCATGAGTGTGATCATGATAATGATCATGAGTGTGATCATGGTAATGATCATGAGTGTGATCATGATAATGATCATGAGAATGATCATGAGAGTGATCATGATAATGATCATGAGAGTGATCATGATAATGATCATGATAGTGATCATGATAATGATCACGATCATGATAATGATCATGATATTGATCATGATAGTGATCATGATAATGATCATGATAGTTATCATGATAATGATCCTGATAATGATCATGATAATGATAGTGATCATGATAGTGATCATGATAATGATCATGATAATGATCATGATAGTGATCATGATAATGATCATGATAGTTATCATGATAATGATCCTGATAATGATCATGATAATGATAGTGATCATGATAGTGATCATGATAATGATCATGATAATGATTATGATAATGATCATTATAATGATCATGATAATGATCATGATATTGATCATGATAATGATCATGATAGTGATCATTATAATGATCTTGAGAATGATCATGAGAGTGATCATGATAATGATCATGAGTGTGATCATGGTAATGATCATGAGTGTGATCATGATAATGATCATGATAGTGATCATGATAATGATCATGAGTGTGATCATGATAATGATCATGATAATGATCATGATATTGATCATGATAGTGATCATGATAATGATCATGGTAGTTATCATGATAATGATCATGATAATGATCATGATAGTGATCATAATAATGATCATGATAATGATCATGATAGTGATCATAATGATAATGATCATTATAATGATCATGAGAATGATCATGATAGTGATCATGATAATGATCATTATAATGATCATGAGAATGATCATGAGAGTGATCATGATAATGATCATGAGTGTGATCATGGTAATGATCATGAGTGTGATCATGATAATGATCATGATAGTTATCATGATAATGATCCTGATAATGATCATGATAATGATAGTGATCATGATAGTGATCATGATAATGATCATGATAGTTATCATGATAATGATCATGATAGTGATCATGATAATGATCATGATAATGATCATGATCATGATAGTCATCATGATAATGATCATGATAGTTATCATGATAATGATCATGATAGTGATCATGATAATGATCATGATAATGATCATGATAGTGATCATGATAATGATCATGATAATGATCATGATAATGATTATGATAATGATCATGATAATGATCATGATAATGATTATGATAATGATCATTATAATGATCATTATAATGATCATGAGAATGATCATGAGAGTGATCATGATAATGATCATGAGTGTGATCATGGTAATGATAATGAGTGTGATCATGATAATGATCATGATAGTGATCATGATAATGATCACGATCATGATAATGATCATGATATTGATCATGATAGTGATCATGATAATGATCATGATAGTTATCATGATAATGATCATGATAATGATCATGATAATGATCATGATAGTGATCATAATAATGATCATGATAATGATCATGATAGTGATCATGATAGTGATCATGATAATGATCATGATATTGATCATGATAATGATCATGATAGTGATCATTATAATGATCATGAGAATGATCATGAGAGTGATCATGATAATGATCATGAGTGTGATCATGGTAATGATCATGAGTGTGATCATGATAATGATCATGATAGTGATCATGATAATGATCATGATATTGATCATAATAGTGATCATGATAATGATCATGATAGTTATCATGATAATGATCATGATAATGATCATGATAGTGATCATAATAATGATCATGATAATGATCATGATAGTGATCATGATAGTGATCATGATAATGATCATGATAATGATCATGATAGTGATCATGATAATGATCATGATAATGATCATGATAATGATTATGATAATGATCATTATAACGATCATGATAATGATCATGATATTGATCATGATAATGATCATGATAGTGATCATTATAATGATCATGAGAATGATCATGAGAGTGATCATGATAATGATCATGAGAATGATCATGAGAGTGATCATGATAATGATCATGAGTGTGATCATGATAATGATCATGAGTGTGATCATGGTAATGATCATGAGTGTGATCATGATAATGATCATGAGAATGATCATGAGAGTGATCATGATAATGATCATGATAGTGATCATGATAATGATCATGATATTGATCATGATAGTGATCATGATAATGATCATGATAGTTATCATGATAATGATCCTGATAATGATCATGATAATGATAGTGATCATGATAGTGATCATGATAATGATCATGATAATGATCATGATAGTGATCATGATAATGATCATGATAGTTATCATGATAATGATCCTGATAATGATCATGATAATGATAGTGATCATGATAGTGATCATGATAATGATCATGATAATGATCATGATAGTGATCATGATAATGATCATGATAATGATCATGATAGTGATCATGATAATGATCATGATAATGATTATGATAATGATCATTATAATGATCATGATAATGATCATGATATTGATCATGATAATGATCATGATAGTGATCATTATAGTGATCATGAGAATGATCATGAGAATGATCATGAGAGTGATCATGATAATGATCATGATAATGATCATGAGTGTGATCATGGTAATGATCATGAGTGTGATCATGATAATGACCATGAGAATGATCATGAGAGTGATCATGATAATGATCATGATAGTGATCATGATAATGATCACGATCATGATAATGATCATGATATTGATCATGATAGTGATCATGATAATGATCATGATAGTTATCATGATAATGATCCTGATAATGATCATGATAATGATAGTGATCATGATAGTGATCATGATAATGATCATGATAATGATCATGATAATGATTATGATAATGATCATTATAATGATCATGATAATGATCATGATATTGAACATGATAATGATCATGATAGTGATCATTATAATGATCATGAGAATGATCATGAGAGTGATCATGATAATGATCATGAGTGTGATCATGGTAATGATCATGAGTGTGATCATGATAATGATCATGATAGTGATCATGATAATGATCATGAGTGTGATCATGATAATGATCATGATATTGATCATGATAGTGATCATGATAATGATCATGGTAGTTATCATGATAATGATCATGATAATGATCATGATAGTGATCATAATAATGATCATGATAATGATCATGATAGTGATCATAATGATAATGATCATTATAATGATCATGAGAATGATCATGACAGTGATCATGATAATGATCATTATAATGATCATGAGAATGATCATGAGAGTGATCATGATAATGATCATGAGTGTGATCATGGTAATGATCATGAGTGTGATCATGATAATGATCATGATAGTTATCATGATAATGATCCTGATAATGATCATGATAATGATAGTGATCATGATAGTGATCATGATAATGATCATGATAGTTATCATGATAATGATCATGATAGTGATCATGATAATGATCATGATAATGATCATGATAATGATCATGATAGTCATCATGATAATGATCATGATAGTTATCATGATAATGATCATGATAGTGATCATGATAATGATCATGATAGTGATCATGATAATGATCATGATAATGGTCATGATAATGATCATGAGAATGATCATGATAGTTATCATGACAATTATAATGATCATTATAATGATCATTATCATGATCACTCTCATGATCATTCTCATGATCATTATAATGATCATTATCATGATCATTATCATGATCATTATCATGATCACTATCGTGATCATTATTATGATCATTATCATGATCGCTATCATGATCATTATCATGATGACTGTCATGATCATTATCATGATCATTATCATGATCACTATCATGATCATTATCATGATCATTATCATGATCACTATCATGATCATTATCATGATCACTATCATAATCATTATCATGATCATTATCATGATCATTATCATTATCATGATCATTCTCATGATCATCATCATCAATATCAATATCATGATCATTATCATGATCATTATCATGATCGTGATCACTATCATGATCATTATCATGATCATTATCATGATCATTATCATGATCACTATCATGATCATTCTCATGATCATTATCATGATCATTATCATGATCATTATCATGATCATTATCATGATCATTATCATGATCATTATTATGATCACTATCATGATCATTATCATGATCATTATCATGATAACTATCATGATCATTATCATGATCACTATCATGATCAATATCATGATCATTATCATGATCGTGATCATTATCATGATCACTATCATGATCATTATCATGATCACATTCATGATCATTACCATGGTCACACTCATGATCATTATCATGATCACTCTCATGATCATTCTCATGATCATTATAATGATCATAATCATTATCATGATCATTATCATGATCATTCTCATGATCATTATCATGATCATTATCATGATCATTATCATGATCATTATCATGATCATTATCATCATCATTATCATGATCACTATCATGATCATTATCATGATCATTATCATGATCATTATCATGATCACTATCATGATCATTATCATGATCACTATCATGATCATTATCATGATCATTATCATGATCACTATCATGATCATTCTCATGATCATTATCATGATCATTATCATGATCACTATCATGATCATGATCCATATCATGATCATTATTATGATCACTATCATGATCATTATCATGATCATTATCATGATAACTATCATGATCACTCTCATGATCATTCTCATGATCATTATAATGATCACTATCATGATCATTATCATGATCAATATCATGATCATTATCATGATCATTATAATGATCATTATCATAATCATTATCATGATCATTATCATGATCATTATCATGATCACTATCATGATCATTATCATGATCATTATCATCATCATTATCATGATCACTATCATGATCATTATCATGATCATTATCATGATCATTATCATGATCACTATCATGATCATTATCATGATCATTATCATGATCACTATCATGATCATTCTCATGATCATTATCATGATCACTATCATGATCATTCTCATGATCATTATCATGATCATTCTCATGATCATTATCATTATCATTATCATGATCACTATCATGATCATTATCATGATCATTATTATGATCACTATCATGATCATTATCATGATCATTATCATGATAACTATCATGATCACTCTCATGATCATTCTCATGATCATTAAAATGATCACTATCATGATCATTATCATGATCAATATCATGATCATTATCATGATCATTATAATGATCATTATCATAATCATTATCATGATCATTATCATGATCATTATCATGATCACTATCATGATCATTATCATGATCATTATCATGACCACTATCATGATCATTATCATGATAACTATCATGATCATTATCATGATGACTATCATGATCATTATCATGATCATTATCATGATCACTATCATGATCATTATCATGATCATTATCATGATCACTATCATGATCATTATCATAATAACTATCATGATCATTATCATGATCACTATCATGATCATTATCATGATCATTATCATGATCACTATCATGATCACTATCATTATCATGATCATTATCAGGATTATTATCATGATAACTATCATGATCATTATCATGATCACTATCATGATCATTATCATGATCATTATCATGATCACTATCATGATCACTATCATTATCATGATCATTATCAGGATCATTATCATGATAACTATCATGATCATTATCATGATCACTATCATGATCAATATCATGATCATTATCATGATCGTGATCATTATCATGATCACTATCATGATCATCATCATGATCACACTCATGATCATTACCATGATCACACTCATGATCATTATCATGATCACTCTCATGATCATTCTCATGATCATTATAATGATCATTATCATGATCACTCTCATGATCATTCTCATGATCATTATAATGATCATTATCATGATCATTATCATGATCATTATCATGATCATTATCATGATCATTATCATGATCATTATCATGATCATTATCATGATCACTATCGTGATCATTATTATGATCATTATCATGATCGCTATCATGATCATTATCATGATGACTGTCATGATCATTATAATGATCATTATCATGATCACTATAATGATCATTATCATGATCATTATCATGATCACTGTCATGATCATTATCATGATCACTATCATAATCATTATCATGATCATTATCATGATCATTATCATGATCATTATCATTATCATGATCATTCTCATGATCATCATCATCAATATCAATATCATGATCATTATCATGATCATTATCATGATCGTGATCACTATCATGATCATTATCATGATCATTATCATGATCACTATCATGATCATTCTCATGATCATTATCATGATCATTATCATGATCATTATCATGATCATTATCATGATCATTATTATGATCTCTATCATGATCATTATCATGATCATTATCATGATCACTATCATGATCAATATCATGATCACTATCATGATCAATATCATGATCATTATCATGATCGTGATCATTATCATGATCACTATCATGATCATTATCATGATCACACTCATGATCATTACCATGGTCACACTCATGATCATTATCATGATCACTCTCATGATCATTCTCATGATCATTATAATGATCACTATCATGATCATTATCATGATCAATATCATGATCATTATCATGATCATTATCATAATCATTATCATGATCATTATCATGATCATTATCATGATCATTCTCATGATCATTATCATGATCATTCTCATGATCATTACCATGATCATTATCATGATCATTATCATCATCATTATCATGATCACTATCATGATCATTATCATGATCATTATCATGATCATTATCATGATCACTATCATGATCATTATCATGATCACTATCATGATCATTATCATGATCATTATCATGATCACTATCATGATCATTCTCATGATCATTATCATGTTCATTATCATGATCATTATCATGATCATTATCATGATCACTATCATTATCATGATCATTATTATGATCACTATCATGATCATTATCATGATCATTATCATGATAACTATCATGAT
Organism: Gymnosoma rotundatum; assembly: GCA_916610165.2. Taxonomy (NCBI): domain Eukaryota; kingdom Metazoa; phylum Arthropoda; class Insecta; order Diptera; family Tachinidae; genus Gymnosoma; species Gymnosoma rotundatum. The sequence goes on along the minus strand of OU744337.1, from coordinate 67,273,482 downwards.
CATTATCATGATCACTATCATGATCAATATCATGATCATTATCATGATAACTATCATGATCACTCTCATGATCATTCTCATGATCATTATAATGATCACTATCATGATCATTATCATGATCAATATCATGATCATTATCATGATCATTATAATGATCATTATCATAATCATTATCATGATCATTATCATGATCATTATCATGATCACTATCATGATCATTATCATGATCATTATCATCATCATTATCATGATCACTATCATGATCATTATCATGATCATTATCATGATCATTATCATGATCACTATCATGATCATTATCATGATCATTATCATGATCACTATCATGATCATTCTCATGATCATTATCATGATCATTATCATGATCATTATCATGATCATTATCATGATCACTATCATGATCATTATCATGATCATTATTATGATCACTATCATGATCATTATCATGATCATTATCATGATAACTATCATGATCACTCTCATGATCATTCTCATGATCATTATAATGATCACTATCATGATCATTATCATGATCAATATCATGATCATTATCATGATCATTATCATGATCATTATCATGATCATTATAATGATCATTATCATAATCATTATCATGATCATTATCATGATCATTATCATGATCACTATCATGATCATTATCATGATCATTATCATCATCATTATCATGATCATTATCATGATCATTATCATGATCATTATCATGATCACTATCATGATCATTATCATGATCATTATCATCATCATTATCATGATCACTATCATGATCATTATCATGATCATTATCATGATCATTATCATGATCACTATCATGATCATTATCATGATCATTATCATGATCACTATCATGATCATTCTCATGATCATTATCATGATCATTATCATGATCATTATCATGATCATTATCATGATCACTATCATGATCATTATCATGATCATTATTATGATCACTATCATGATCATTATCATGATCATTATCATGATAACTATCATGATCACTCTCATGATCATTCTCATGATCATTATAATGATCACTATCATGATCATTATCATGATCAATATCATGATCATTATCATGATCATTATAATGATCATTATCATTATCATTATCATTATCATGATCATTATCATGATCACTATCATGATCATTATCATGATCATTATCATGACCACTATCATGATCATTATCATGATAACTATCATGATCATTATCATGATGACTATCATGATCATTATCATGATCACTATCATGATCACTATCATGATCATTATCATAATAACTATCATGATCATTATCATGATCACTATCATGATCATTATCATGATCATTATCATGATCACTATCATGATCACTATCATTATCATGATCATTATCAGGATTATTATCATGATAACTATCATGATCATTATCATGATCACTATCATGATCATTATCATGATCACTATCATGATCATTATCATGATCATTATCATGATCACTATCATGATCACTATCATTATCATGATCATTATCAGGATCATTATCATGATAACTATCATGATCATTATCATGATCACTATCATGATCAATATCATGATCATTATCATGATCGTGATCATTATCATGATCACTATCATGATCATCATCATGATCACACTCATGATCATTACCATGATCACACTCATGATCATTATCATGATCACTCTCATGATCATTCTCATGATCATTATAATGATCATTATCATGATCATTATCATGATCATTATCATGATCACTATCGTGGTCATTATTATGATCATTATCATGATCGCTATCATGATCATTATCATGATGACTGTCATGATCATTATCATGATCATTATCATGATCATTATCATGATCATTATCATGATCACTATAATGATCATTATCATGATCATTATCATGATCACTATCATGATCATTATCATGATCACTATCATAATCATTATCATGATCATTATCATGATCATTATCATTATCATGATCATTCTCATGATCATCATCATCAATATCAATATCATGATCATTATCATGATCATTATCATGATCATTATCATGATCGTGATCACTATCATGATCATTATCATGATCATTATCATGATCACTATCATGATCATTCTCATGATCATTATCATGATCATTATCATGATCATTATCATGATCATTATCATGATCATGATCATTATTATGATCTCTATCATGATCATTATCATGATCATTATCATGATCACTATCATGATCAATATCATGATCACTATCATGATCAATATCATGATCATTATCATGATCGTGATCATTATCATGATCACTATCATGATCATTATCATGATCACATTCATGATCATTACCATATTCACACTCATGATCATTATCATGATCACTCTCATGATCATTCTCATGATCATTATAATGATCACTATCATGATCATTATCATGATCAATATCAGGATCATTATCATGATCATTATCATAATCATTATCATGATCATTATCATGATCATTATCATGATCATTCTCATGATCATTATCATGATCATTATCATGATCATTATCATGATCATTATCATGATCATTATCATGATCACTATCGTGATCATTATTATGATCATTATCATGATCGCTATCATGATCATTATCATGATGACTGTCATGATCATTATCATGATCATTATCATGATCACTATAATGATCATTATCATGATCATTATCATGATCACTGTCATGATCATTATCATGATCACTATCATAATCATTATCATGATCATTATCATGATCATTATCATGATCATTATCATTATCATGATCATTCTCATGATCATCATCATCAATATCAATATCATGATCATTATCATGATCATTATCATGATCGTGATCACTATCATGATCATTATCATGATCATTATCATGATCACTATCATGATCATTCTCATGATCATTATCATGATCATTATCATGATCATTATCATGATCATTATCATGATCATTATTATGATCTCTATCATGATCATTATCATGATCATTATCATGATCACTATCATGATCAATATCATGATCACTATCATGATCAATATCATGATCATTATCATGATCGTGATCATTATCATGATCACTATCATGATCATTATCATGATCACACTCATGATCATTACCATGGTCACACTCATGATCATTATCATGATCACTCTCATGATCATTCTCATGATCATTATAATGATCACTATCATGATCATTATCATGATCAATATCATGATCATTATCATGATCATTATCATAATCATTATCATGATCATTATCATGATCATTATCATGATCATTCTCATGATCATTATCATGATCATTCTCATGATCATTACCATGATCATTATCATGATCATTATCATCATCATTATCATGATCACTATCATGATCATTATCATGATCATTATCATGATCATTATCATGATCACTATCATGATCATTATCATGATCACTATCATGATCATTATCATGATCATTATCATGATCACTATCATGATCATTCTCATGATCATTATCATGTTCATTATCATGATCATTATCATGATCATTATCATGATCACTATCATTATCATGATCATTATTATGATCACTATCATGATCATTATCATGATCATTATCATGATAACTATCATGATCATTATCATGATCACTATCATGATCAATATCATGATCATTATCATGATAACTATCATGATCACTCTCATGATCATTCTCATGATCATTATAATGATCACTATCATGATCATTATCATGATCAATATCATGATCATTATCATGATCATTATAATGATCATTATCATAATCATTATCATGATCATTATCATGATCATTATCATGATCACTATCATGATCATTATCATGATCATTATCATCATCATTATCATGATCACTATCATGATCATTATCATGATCATTATCATGATCATTATCATGATCACTATCATGATCATTATCATGATCATTATCATGATCACTATCATGATCATTCTCATGATCATTATCATGATCATTATCATGATCATTATCATGATCATTATCATGATCACTATCATGATCATTATCATGATCATTATTATGATCACTATCATGATCATTATCATGATCATTATCATGATAACTATCATGATCACTCTCATGATCATTCTCATGATCATTATAATGATCACTATCATGATCATTATCATGATCAATATCATGATCATTATCATGATCATTATCATGATCATTATCATGATCATTATAATGATCATTATCATAATCATTATCATGATCATTATCATGATCATTATCATGATCACTATCATGATCATTATCATGATCATTATCATCATCATTATCATGATCATTATCATGATCATTATCATGATCATTATCATGATCACTATCATGATCATTATCATGATCATTATCATCATCATTATCATGATCACTATCATGATCATTATCATGATCATTATCATGATCATTATCATGATCACTATCATGATCATTATCATGATCATTATCATGATCACTATCATGATCATTCTCATGATCATTATCATGATCATTATCATGATCATTATCATGATCATTATCATGATCACTATCATGATCATTATCATGATCATTATTATGATCACTATCATGATCATTATCATGATCATTATCATGATAACTATCATGATCACTCTCATGATCATTCTCATGATCATTATAATGATCACTATCATGATCATTATCATGATCAATATCATGATCATTATCATGATCATTATAATGATCATTATCATTATCATTATCATGATCATTATCATGATCACTATCATGATCATTATCATGATCATTATCATGACCACTATCATGATCATTATCATGATAACTATCATGATCATTATCATGATGACTATCATGATCATTATCATGATCACTATCATGATCACTATCATGATCATTATCATAATAACTATCATGATCATTATCATGATCACTATCATGATCATTATCATGATCATTATCATGATCACTATCATGATCACTATCATTATCATGATCATTATCAGGATTATTATCATGATAACTATCATGATCATTATCATGATCACTATCATGATCATTATCATGATCACTATCATGATCATTATCATGATCATTATCATGATCACTATCATGATCACTATCATTATCATGATCATTATCAGGATCATTATCATGATAACTATCATGATCATTATCATGATCACTATCATGATCAATATCATGATCATTATCATGATCGTGATCATTATCATGATCACTATCATGATCATCATCATGATCACACTCATGATCATTACCATGATCACACTCATGATCATTATCATGATCACTCTCATGATCATTCTCATGATCATTATAATGATCATTATCATGATCATTATCATGATCATTATCATGATCACTATCGTGGTCATTATTATGATCATTATCATGATCGCTATCATGATCATTATCATGATGACTGTCATGATCATTATCATGATCATTATCATGATCATTATCATGATCATTATCATGATCACTATAATGATCATTATCATGATCATTATCATGATCACTATCATGATCATTATCATGATCACTATCATAATCATTATCATGATCATTATCATGATCATTATCATTATCATGATCATTCTCATGATCATCATCATCAATATCAATATCATGATCATTATCATGATCATTATCATGATCATTATCATGATCGTGATCACTATCATGATCATTATCATGATCATTATCATGATCACTATCATGATCATTCTCATGATCATTATCATGATCATTATCATGATCATTATCATGATCATTATCATGATCATGATCATTATTATGATCTCTATCATGATCATTATCATGATCATTATCATGATCACTATCATGATCAATATCATGATCACTATCATGATCAATATCATGATCATTATCATGATCGTGATCATTATCATGATCACTATCATGATCATTATCATGACCACATTCATGATCATTACCATATTCACACTCATGATCATTATCATGATCACTCTCATGATCATTCTCATGATCATTATAATGATCACTATCATGATCATTATCATGATCAATATCATGATCATTATCATGATCATTATCATAATCATTATCATGATCATTATCATGATCATTATCATGATCATTCTCATGATCATTATCATGATCATTATCATGATCATTATCATGATCATTATCATGATCACTATCATGATCATTATCATGATCATTATCATGATCATTATCATGATCACTATCATGATCATTATCATGATCACTATCATGATCATTATCATGATCATTATCATGATCACTATCATGATCATTCTCATGATCATTATCATGATCATTATCATGATCATTATCATGATCATTATCATGATCACTATCATGATCATTATCATGATCATTATTATGATCACTATCATGATCATTATCATGATCATTATCATGATAACTATCATGATCATTATCATGATCACTATCATGATCAATATCATGATCATTATCATGATCGTGATCATTATCATGATCACTATCATGATCATTATCATGATCACACTCATGATCATTACCATGATCACACTCATGATCATTATCATGATCACTCTCATGATCATTCTCATGATCATTATAATGATCACTATCATGATCATTATCATGATCAATATCATGATCATTATCATGATCATTATAATGATCCTTATCAAAATCATTATCATGATCATTATCATGATCATTATCATGATCACTATCATGATCATTTTCATGATAACTATCATGATCATTATCATGATCACTATCATAATCATTATCATGATCATTATCATGATCACTATCATGATCACTATCATTATCATGATCATTATCAGGATTATTATCATGATAACTATCATGATCATTATCATGATCACTATCATGATCATGAGAGTGATCATGATAATGATCATTATAATGATCATGAGAATGATCATGAGAGTGATCATGATAATGATCATGATCACTATCATGATTATTATCATGATCATTATCATGATCACTATCATGATCATTGTCATGATAACTATCATGATCATTATCATGATCACTATCATGATCATTATCATGATCATTATCATGATCATTATCATGATCGTGATCATTATCATGATCATTATCATGATCACACTCATGATCATTACCATGATCACACTCATGATCATTATCATGATCACTCTCATGATCATTCTCATGATCATTATAATGATCACTATCATGATCATTATCATGATCAATATCATGATCATTATCATGATCAATATCATGATCATTATCATGATCATTATAATGATCATTATCATAATCATTATCATGATCATTATCATGATCATTATCATGATCACTATCATGATCATTATCATGATCATTATCATGATCACTATCATGACCATTATCATGATAACTATCATGATCATTATCATGATGACTATCATGATCATTATCATGATCATTATCATGATCATTATCATGATCACTATCATGATCATTATCATGATAACTATCATGATCATTATCATGATCACTATCATGATCACTATCATTATCATGATCATTATCAGGATCATTATCATGATAACTATCATGATCATTATCATGATCACACTCATGATCACTATCATGATCATTATCATGATCATTATCATGATCATTATCATGATCACTATCATGATCATTATCATGATCATTATCATGATCACTATCATGATCATTCTCATGATCATTATCATGATCATTATCATGATCATTATCATGATCATTATCATGATCACTATCATGATCATTACCATGATCATTATTATGATCACTATCATGATCATTATCATGATCATTATCATGATAACTATCATGATCACTCTCATGATCATTCTCATGATCATTATAATGATCACTATCATGATCATTATCATGATCAATATCATGATCATTATCATGATCATTATAATGATCATTATCATAATCATTATCATGATCATTATCATGATCATTATCATGATCACTATCATGATCATTATCATGATCATTATCATGACCACTATCATGATCATTATCATGATAACTATCATGATCATTATCATGATGACTATCATGATCATTATCATGATCATTATCATGATCACTATCATGATCATTATCATGATCATTATCATGATCACTATCATGATCATTATCATAATAACTATCATGATCATTATCATGATCACTATCATGATCATTATCATGATCACTATCATTATCATGATCATTATCAGGATTATTATCATGATAACTATCATGATCATTATCATGATCACTATCATGATCATTATCATGATCATTATCATGATCACTATCATGATCACTATCATTATCATGATCATTATCAGGATCATTATCATGATAACTATCATGATCATTATCATGATCACTATCATGATCAATATCATGATCATTATCATGATCGTGATCATTATCATGATCACTATCATGATCATCATCATGATCACACTCATGATCATTACCATGATCACACTCATGATCATTATCATGATCACTCTCATGATCATTCTCATGATCATTATAATGATCATTCTCATGATCATTATAATGATCATTATCATGATCATTATCATGATCATTATCATGATCATTATCATGATCACTATCGTGGTCATTATTATGATCATTATCATGATCACTATCGTGGTCATTATTATGATCATTATCATGATCATTATCATGATCATTATCATGATCACTATAATGATCATTATCATGATCATTATCATGATCACTATCATGATCATTATCATGATCACTATCATAATCATTATCATGATCATTATCATGATCATTATCATTATCATGATCATTCTCATGATCATCATCATCAATATCAATATCATGATCATTATCATGATCATTATCATGATCATTATCATGATCGTGATCACTATCATGATCATTATCATGATCATTATCATGATCACTATCATGATCATTCTCATGATCATTATCATGATCATTATCATGATCATTATCACGATCATTATCATGATCATTATTATGATCTCTATCATGATCATTATCATGATCATTATCATGATCACTATCATGATCAATATCATGATCACTATCATGATCAATATCATGATCATTATCATGATCGTGATCATTATCATGATCACTATCATTATCATGATCATTATCAGGATCATTATCATGATAACTATCATGATCATTATCATGATCACTATCATGATCAATATCATGATCATTATCATGATCTTGATCATTATCATGATCACTATCATGATCATCATCATGATCACACTCATGATCATTACCATGATCACACTCATGATCATTATCATGATCACTCTCATGATCATTCTCATGATCATTATAATGATCATTATCATGATCACTCTCATGATCATTCTCATGATCATTATAATGATCATTATCATGATCACTCTCATGATCATTCTCATGATCATTATAATGATCATTATCATGATCATTATCATGATCATTATCATGATCATTATCATGATCACTATCGTGGTCATTATTATGATCATTATCATGATCACTATCGTGGTCATTATTATGATCATTATCATGATCATTATCATGATCACTATCATGATCATTATCATGATCACTATCATGATCATTATCATGATCATTATCATGATCACCATCATGATCATTCTCATGATCATTATCATGATCATTATCATGATCATTATCATGATCATTATCATGATCACTATCATGATCATTATCATGATCATTATTTTGATCACTATCATGATCATTATCATGATTATTATCATGATAACTATCATGATCATTATCATGATCACTATCATGATCAATATCATGATCATTATCATGATCGTGATCATTATCATGATCACTATCATGATCATTATCATGATCACACTCATGATCATTACCATGATCACACTCATGATCACTCTCATGATCATTCTCATGATCATTATAATGATCACTATCATGATCATTATCATGATCAATATCATGATCATTATCATGATCATTATAATGATCATTATCAAAATCATTATCATGATCATTATCATGATCATTATCATGATCACTATCATGATCATTATCATGATCATTATCATGATCACTATCATGATCATTATCATGATCATTATCATGATCACTATCATGATCATTATCATGATAACTATCATGATCATTATCATGATCACTATCATGATCATTATCATGATCATTATCATGATCACTATCATGATCACTATCATTATCATGATCATTATCAGGATTATTATCATGATAACTATCATGATCATTATCATGATCACTATCATGATCATTATCATGATCACTATCATGATCATTATCATGATCACTATCATGATCATTATCATGATCACTATCATGATCATGAGAGTGATCATGATAATGATCATTATAATGATCATGAGAATGATCATTGTCATGATAACTATCATGATTATTATCATGATCACTATCATGATCATTATCATGATCATTATCATGATCACTATCATGATCACTATCATGATCATTATCATGATCATTATTATGATCACTATCATGATCATTATCATGATGATTATCATGATCATTATCATGATAACTATCATGATCATTATCATGATCATTATCATGATCGTGATCATTATCATGATCACTATCATGATCATTATCATGATCACACTCATGATCATTACCATGATCACACTCATGATCATTATCATTATCACTCTCATGATCATTCTCATGATCATTATAATGATCACTATCATGATCATTATCATGATCAATATCATGATCATTATCATGATCATTATAATGATCATTATCATAATCATTATCATGATCATTATCATGATCATTATCATGATCACTATCATGATCATTATCATGATCATTATCATGATCACTATCATGATCATTATCATGATAACTATCATGATCATTATCATGATGACTATCATGATCATTATCATGATCATTATCATGATCATTATCATGATCATTATCATGATCATTATCATGATCACTATCATAATCATTATCATATTCATTATCATGATCACTATCATGATCACTATCATTATCATGATCATTATCAGGATCATTATCATGATAACTATCATGATCATTATCATGATCACTATCATGATCATTATCATGATCATTATCATGATCACTATCATGATCACTATCATTATCATGATCATTATCAGGATCATTATCATGATAACTATCATGATCATTATCATGATCACTATCATGATCATTATCATGATCACTCTCATGATCATTCTCATGATCATTATAATGATCACTATCATGATCATTATCATGATCAATATCATGATCATTATCATGATCATTATAATGATCATTATCATAATCATTATCATGATCATTATCATGATCATTATCATGATCACTATCATGATCATTATCATGATCATTATCATGATCACTATCATGATCATTATCATGATCATTATCATGATCACTATCATGATCACTATCATTATCATGATCATTATCAGGATCATTATCATGATAACTATCATGATCATTATCATGATCACTATCATGATCATTATCATGATCATTATCATGATCACTATCATGATCACTATCATTATCATGATCATTATCAGGATCATTATCATGATAACTATCATGATCATTATCATGATCACTATCATGATCAATATCATGATCATTATCATGATCGTGATCATTATCATGATCACTATCATGATCATTATCATGATCACTCTCATGATCATTCTCATGATCATTATCATGATCACATTCATGATCATTACCATGATCACACTCATGATCATTATCATGATCACACTCATGATCATTATCATGATCACTCTCATGATCATTCTCATGATCATTATCATGATCACTCTCATGATCATTCTCATGATCATTATAATGATCACTATCATGATCATTATCATGATCAATATCATGATCATTATCATGATCAATATCATGATCATTATCATGATCATTATAATGATCATTATCATGATCATTATAATGATCATTATCATAATCATTATCATGATCATTATCATGATCATTATCATGATCACTATCATGATCATTATCATGATCACTATCATGATCATTATCATGATCATTATCATGATCACTATCATGATCATTATCATGATAACTATCATGATCATTATCATGATGACTATCATGATCATTATCATGATCATTATCATGATCACTATCATGATCATTATCATGATCATTATCATGATCACTATTATGATCATTATCATGATCATTATCATGATCATTATCATGATCACTCTCATGATCATTCTCATGATCATTATAATAATCACTATCATGATCATTATCATGATCATTATCATGATCACTATCATGATCACACTCATGATCATTACCATGATCACACTCATGATCATTATCATGATCACTCTCATGATCATTCTCATGATCATTATAATGATCACTATCATGATCATTATCATGATCAATATCATGATCATTATCATGATCATTATAATGATCATTATCATAATCATTATCATGATCATTATCATGATCATTATCATGATCACTATCATGATCATTATCATGATCATTATCATGATCACTATCATGATCATTATCATGATCACACTCATGATCATTACCATGATCACACTCATGATCATTATCATGATCACTCTCATGATCATTCTCATGATCATTATAATGATCCCTATCATGATCATTATCATGATCAATATTATGATCATTATCATGATCATTATAATGATCATTATCATAATCATTATCATGGTCATTATCATAATCATTATCATGATCATTATCATGATCATTATCATGATCATTATCATGATCATTATCATGATCATTATCATGATCACTATCATGATCATTATCATGATCATTATCATGATCACTATCATGACCATTATCATGATAACTATCATGATCATTATCATGATGACTATCATGATCATTATCATGATCATTATCATGATCACTATCATGATCATTATCATGATCATTATCATGATCACTATCATGATCACTATCATGATCATTGTCATGATAACTATCATGATCATTATAATGATCACTATCATGATCATTATCATGATCATTATCATGATCACTATCATGACCACTATCATTATCATGATCATTATCAGGATCATTATATCATGATAACTATCATGATCATTATCATGATCACTATCATGATCAATATCATGATCATTATCATGATCGTGATCATTATCATGATCACTATCATGATCATTATCATGATCACACTCATGATCATTACCATGATCACACTCATGATCATTATCATGATCACTCTCATGATCATTCTCATGATCATTATAATGATTATTATCATGATCACTCTCATGATCATTCTCATGATCATTATAATGATCATTATCATGATCATTATCATGATCATTATCATGATCATTACCATGATCACACTCATGATCATTATCATGATCACTCTCATGATCATTCTCATGATCATTATAATCATCACTATCATGATCATTATCATGATCAATATCATGATCATTATCATGATCGCTATCATGATCATTATCATGATCATTATCATGATCACTATCATGATCATTATCATGATCATTATCATGATCACTATCATGATCATTATCATGATAACTATCATGATCATTATCATGATCACTATCATGATCATTATCATTATCATGATCATTATCATGATCACTATCATGATTACACTCATGATCATTACCATGATCACACTCATGATCATTATCATGATCACTCTCATGATCATTATCATGATCATTATAATGATCACTATCATGATAATTATCATTATCAATATCATGATCATTATCATGATCGCTATCATGATCATTATCATGATCAATATCATGATCACTATCATGATCATTATCATGATTATTCTCATGATCATTATCATGATCATTCTCATGATCATTATCATGATTATTCTTATGATCATTATCATGATCATTATCATTATCATGATCATTATCATGATCACTATCATGATCATTCTCATGATCACTATCATGATCATTATCATGATCATTATCATGATCACTATCATGATCATTATCATGATCACTATCATGATCATTATCATGATCATTATCATGATAACTATCATGATCACTATCATGATCATTATCATGATCATTATCATGATAACTATCATGATCAATATCATGATAACTATCATGATCAATATCATGATCATTATCATGATCGTGATCATCATGATCATTATTATGAGCATTATCATGATCATTATCATGATCATTATCATGATCACTATCATGATCATTATCATGATCATTATCATGATCACTATCATGATCATTATCATGATCATTATCATGATAACTATCATGATCAATATCATGATAACTATCATGATCATTATCATGATCACACTCATGATCATTACCATGATCACACTCATGATCATTATCATGATCACTCTCATGGTCATGATCTCATAATGATCATGATATCGATAATGAAAATGATCATGATAATAATCATGGTAATGATTATGATAATGATCATATGATAATGATCATGATAGTGATCATGATAGTGATCACGATCATGATAATGATCATGATAATGATCATGATATTGATCATTATAGTGATCATGATAATGCTCATGATAATGATCATGATAATGATAATGATCATAATAATTATCATAATAATGATCATGATAATGATCATGATATTGATCATGATAGTGATCACGATAATGCTCATGATAATGATCATGATATTGATCATGATAATGAACATGATAATGATCATGGTAATGATCATGATAATGATTATGATATTGATCATGATAGTGATCATGATTGTGATCATGAGAGTGATCATGATAATGATCATGAGTGTGATCATGGTAATGATCATGAGTGTGATCATGATAATGATCATGAGTGTGATCATGATAATGATAATGATCATGATAGTGATCATGATAATGATCACGATATTGATCATGATAGTTATCATGATATTGATCATGATAGTTATCATGATAATGATCATGATAATGATCATGATAGTGATAATGATAATGATCATGATAATGATCATGATAGTGATCATGATAATGATCATGATAATGATCATGATAATGATCATGATAGTGATCATGATAATGATCATGATAATGATCATGATGATGATCATGAGAATGATCATGATAATGATAATGATCATGATAATGATCATGATGATGATCATGAGAATGATCATAATAATTATCATAATAATGATCATGATAATGATCATGATAATGATTATGATATTGATCATGATAGTGATCATGATTGTGATCATGATAATGATCATGATAGTGATCATGATAGTTATCATGATATTGATCATGATAGTTATCATGATAATGATCATGATAATGATCATGATAGTGATCATGATAATGATCATGATAATGATCATGATAGTGATCATGATAATGATCATGATAGTGATCATGATAATGATCATGATAGTGATCATGATAATGATCATGATAGTGATCATGATAATGATCATGATAGTGATCATGATAATGATCATGATAGTGATCATGATAATGATCATGATCATTATTATGATAATGATCATGATAGTGATCATGATAATGATCGTGATAATGATCATGAGTGTGATCATGATAATGATCATGATAGTGATCATGATAATGATCGTGATAATGATCATGATATTGATCGTGATAATGATCATGATAATGATCTTGATAATAATCATGATAATGATCATGATAATGATCACGATCATGACAATGATCATGATAGTGATAGTGATCATGATAATGATCATGAGTGTGATCATGGTAATGATCATGAGTGTGATCATGATAATGATCATGATAGTGATCATGATAGTTATCATGATATTGATCATGATAGTTATCATGATAATGATCATGATAATGATCATGATAGTGATCATGATAATGATCATGATAATGATCATGATAGTGATCATGATAATGATCATGATAGTGATCATGATCATGATAGTAATCATGATAATGATCATGATAGTGATCATGATAATGATCATGATCATTATTATGATAATGATCATGATAGTGATCATGATAATGATCGTGATAATGATCATGAGTGTGATCATGATAATGATCATGATAGTGATCATGATAATGATCGTGATAATGATCATGATATTGATCATGATAATGATCATGATAATGATCATGATATGATCATGATAATAATCATGATAATGATCATGATCATGATCACGATCATGACAATGATCATGATAGTGATAGTGATCATGATAGTGATAGTAATCATGATAATGATAATGATAGTTATCATGATAAAGATCATGATAGTGATCATGATAATAATCATGATAGTGATCATGATAATGATCATGATAATGATCATGATATTGATCATGATAATGATAGTGATCATGATAATGATCGTGATAATGATCATGAGTGTGATCATGATAATGATCATGATAGTGATCATGATAATGATCGTGATAGTGATCATGATAATGATCGTGATAGTGATCATGATAATGATCGTGATAATGATCATGAGTGTGATCATGATAATGATCATGATAGTGATCATGATAATGATCGTGATAATGATCATGATATTGATCATGATAATGATCATGATATGATCATGATAATAATCATGATAATGATCATGATCATGATCACGATCATGACAATGATCATGATAGTGATAGTGATCATGATAGTGATAGTAATCATGATAATGATAATGATAGTTATCATGATAAAGATCATGATAGTGATCATGATAATAATCATGATAGTGATCATGATAATGATCATGATAATGATCATGATATTGATCATGATAATGATAGTGATCATGATAATGATCATGATATTGATCATGATAATGATCATGATAGTTATCATGATAATGATCATGATAATGATCATGATAGTGATCATGATAATGATCATGATAATGATCATGATAATGATCATGATAGTGATCATGATAATGATCATGATAATGATCATGATAGTGATCATGATAATGATCATGATAGTGATCATGATCATGATAGTAATCATGATAATGATCATGATAGTGATCATGATAATGATCATGATCATTATTATGATAATGATCATGATAGTGATCATGATAATGATCATGATAGTGATCATGATAATGATCGTGATAATGATCATGATAGTGATCATGATAAT
Source organism: Gymnosoma rotundatum (assembly GCA_916610165.2). Lineage (NCBI taxonomy): Eukaryota > Metazoa > Arthropoda > Insecta > Diptera > Tachinidae > Gymnosoma > Gymnosoma rotundatum. The sequence goes on along the minus strand of OU744337.1, from coordinate 67,255,967 downwards.
GATCATGATAATGATCATGATAATGATCATGATATTGATCATGATAATGATAATGATCATGATAATGATCATGATCATGATAATGATAGTGATCATGATAGTGATCATGATAATGATCATGATACTGATCATGTTAGTGATCATAATAGTGATCATGATAATGATCATGATAGTGATCATGATAATGATCATGATAATGATCATGATAGTGATCATGATAATGATCATGATAATGATCATGATAGTGATCATGATAATGATCATGATAATGATCATGATAATGATCATGATCACTCTCATGATCATTCTCATGATCATTATAATGATCATTATCATTATGATCACTATCATGATCATTATCATGATCATTATTATGATCACTATCATGATCATTATCATGATCATTATCATGATAACTATCATGATCATTATCATGATCAATATCATGATCATTATCATGATCACTATCATTATCATGATCAATATCATGATCATTATCATGATCATTATCATGATCACTATCATGATTATTATCATGATCACTATCATGATCTTTATCATGATAACTATCATTATCATTATCATGATTACTATCACTATCATGATCACTATCACTATCATGATCATTGTCATGATCGTGATCATGATCATGATCATTATCATGATTATTATCATGATCATATCATGATCATTATCATGATCAATATCATGATCATTATCACGATCATTATCATGATCACTATCATGATCATTATCATGATCACACTCATGATCATTATCACGATCATTATCATGATCACTATCACGATCATTATCGTGATCACTATCATGATCATTATCATGATCATTATTATGATCATTATCATGATCGCTATCATGATCATTATCATGATCTTTATCATGATCACTATCATGATCACTAACATGATCATTATCATGATCACTATCGTGATCATTATCATGATCATTATCATGATCATTATTATGATCATTATTATGATCATTATCATGATCAATATCATGATCATCATCATGATCAGTATCATGATCATGATAATGATCATGATAATGATCATGGTAATGATTATGATAATGATCATATGATAATGATCATGATAGTGATCATAATAGTGATCACGATCATGATAATGAACATGATAATGATCATGATATTGATCATTATAGTGGTCATGATAATGCTCATGATAATGATCATGATAATGATCATGATCATAATAATTATCATAATAATGATCATGATAATGATCATGATATTGATCATGATAGTGATCATGATAATGCTTACGATAATGATCATGATATTGATCATGATAATGAACATGATAATGATCATGATAATGATCACGATAGTGATCATGATAATGATCATGATATTGATCATGATAATGATAATGATCATGATATCGATAATGATAATGATCATGATAGTGATCATGATAATGATCATGATAATGATCATGATAGTGATCATGATAATGATCATGATAGTTATCATGATAATGATCATGATAGTGATCATGATAATGATCATGATAGTGATCATGATAATGATCATGATAATGATCATGATAGTCATCATGATAATGATCATGATAGTGATCATTATAATGACCATGAGAATGATCATGAGAGTGATCATGATAATGATCATGAGTGTGATCATGGTAATGGTCACGAGTGTGATCATGATAATGATCATGATAGTGATCATGATAATGATCACGATAATGATAATGATCATGATATTGATCATGATAGTGATCATGATAATGATCATGATACTTATCATGATAATGATCATGATAATGATCATTATAGTGATCATAATAATGATCATGATAATGATCATGATAGTGATCATGATAATGATCATGATAATGATCAGGAGAATGATCATGAAAGTGATCATGATAATGATCATGATAGTGATCATGATAATGATCATGATAATGATCATGATAATGATCATGATAATGATCATGATAATGATCATGATATTGATCATGATAATGATCATGATAATGATCATGATAGCGATCATGATAATGATCATGATATTGATCATGATAATGATCATGATCATAATAATGATCATAATAATGATCATGATAATGATCATGATAGTGATCATGATAGTGATAGTGATCATGATAATGATCATGATATTGATCATGATAATGATCATGATAGTGATCATGATAATGATCATGATAGTGATCATGATAATGATCATGATAGTGATCATGATAATGATCATGATAGTGATCATGATAATGATCATGATAGTGATCATGATAATGATCATGATAGTGATCATGATAATGATCGTGATAATGATCATGATAGTGATCATGATAATGATCATGATAATGATCATGATAATGATCATGATATTGATCATGATAATGATAATGATCATGATAATGATCATGATCATGATAATGATAGTGATCATGATAGTGATCATGATAATGATCATGATACTGATCATGTTAGTGATCATAATTGTGATCATGATAATGATCATGATAGTGATCATGATAATGATCATGATAGTGATCATGATAATGATCGTGATAATGATCATGAGTGTGATCATGATAATGATCACGATAGTGATCATGATAGTGATCATGATAATGATCATGATAATGATCATGATAGTGATCATGATAATGATCATGATAATTATCATGATAATGATCATGATAATGATCATGATAATGATCATGATAATGATCATGATACTGATCATGATAATGATCGTGATAATGATCATGAGTGTGATCATGATAATGATCATGATAGTGATCATGATAATGATCGTGATAATGATCATGATATTGATCATGATAATGATCATGATAATGATCATGATAATAATCATGATAATGATCATGATAATGATCACGAGCATGACAATGATCATGATAGTGATAGTGATCATGATAGTGATAGTGATCATGATAATGATCATGATAGTTATCATGATAAAGATCATGATAGTGATCATGATAATAATCATGATAGTGATCATGATAATGATCATGATAGTGATCACGATAATGATCATGATAATGATCATGATAGTGATCATGATAATGATCATGATAATGATCATGATAATGATCATGATCATGATCATGATCATGATCATGATATTGATCATGATAATGATAATGATAATGATAATGATAATGATAATGATAATGATCATGATAATGATCATGATAATGATCATGATAATGATCATGATAATGATCATGATAATGATCATGATAATGATCATGATAATGATCATGATAATGATCATGATAATGATCATGATAATGATCATGATAATGATCATGATAATGATCATGATAATGATCATGATAATGATCATGATAATGATAGTGATCATGATAATGATCATGATATTGATCATGATAATGATCATGATAGTGATCGTGATAATGATCATGATAGTGATCATGATAATGAGCATGATAGTGATCATGATAATGATCATGATCATGATAGTGATCATGATAATGATCATGATAGTGATCATTATAATGATCATGATAGTGATCATTATAATGATCATGAGAATGATCATGAGAGTGATCATGATAATGATCATGATAGTGATCATGATGATGATCATGATATTGATCATGATAATGATCATAATAATGATCATAATAATGATCATGATAATGATCATGATAATGATCACGATAGTGATCATGATAATGATCATGTTAGTGATCATGATAGTGATCATGATAAAGATCATGATAATGATCATGATAGCGATCATGATAATGATCATAATAATGATCATGATAATGATCATGATAGTGATCACGATAATGATCGTGATAGTGATCATGATAATGATCGTGATAATGATCATGAGTGTGATCATGATAATGATCATGATAGTGATCATGATAATGATCGTGATAATGATCATGATATTGATCATGATAATGATCATGATATGATCATGGTAAAGATTATGATAATGATCATATGATAATGATCATGATAGTGATCATGATAGTGATCACGATCATGATAATGAACATGATAATGATCATGATATTGATCATTATAGTGATCATGATAATGCTCATGATAATGATCATGATAATGATCATGATCATAATAATTATCATAATAATGATCATGATAATGATCATGATATTGATCATGATAGTGATCATGATAATGCTTATGATAATGATCATGATATTGATCATTTATTTATTATCATGATCATTATCATTATCGATATCATGATCATTATCATTATGAGATCATGATCATGAGAGTGATCATGATAATGATCATGATATTGATCATGATAATGATCATGATATTGATCATGATAGTTATCATGATATTGATCATGATAGTTATCATGATAATGATCATGATAATGATCATGATAGTGATCACGAGAATGATCATGATAATGATCATGATAGTGATCATGATAATGATCATGATAGTTATCATGATAATGATCATGATAGTGATCATGATAATGATCATGATAATGATCATTATAATGATCATGATAATGATCATGATATTGATCATGATAATGATCATGAGAATGATCATGAGAGTGATCATGATAATGATCATGAGTGTGATCATGGTAATGATCATGAGTGTGATCATGATAATGATCATGATAGTGATCATGATAATGATGACGATCATGATTATGATCATGATATTGATCATGATAGTGATCATAATATTGATCATGATAGTGATCATGATAATGATCATGATAGTTATCATGATAATGATCATGATAATGATCATGATAGTGATCATAATAATGATCATGATAATGATCATGATAGTGATCATAATGATAATGATCATTATAATGATCATGAGAATGATCATGAGAGTGATCATGATCATTATCATGATCATTATCATGATCATTATCATGATCACTATCATGATCATTATCATGATCATTATCATGATAACTATCATGATCATTATCATGATCACTATCATGATCAATATCATGATCATTATCATGATCGTGATCATTATCATGATCACTATCATGATCATTATCATGATCACACTCATGATCATTACCATGATCACACTCATGATCATTATCATGATCACTCTCATGATCATTCTCATGATCATTATAATGATTATTATCATGATCACTCTCATGATCATTCTCATGATCATTATAATGATCATTATCATGATCATTATCATGATCATTATCATGATCATTATAATGATCATTATCATGATCACTATCATGATCACACTCATGATCATTACCATGATCACACTCATGATCATTATCATGATCACTCTCATGATCATTCTCATGATCATTATAATCATCACTATCATGATCATTATCATGATCAATATCATGATCATTATCATGATCGCTATCATGATCATTATCATGATCATTATCATGATCATGATCATTATCATGATCATTATCATGATCACTATCATGATCATTATCATGATAACTATCATGATCATTATCATGATCACTATCATGATCATTATAATGATCACTATCATGATCATTATAATGATCACTATCATGATCATTATCATTATCATGATCATTATCATGATCACTATCATGATTACACTCATGATCATTACCATGATCACACTCATGATCATTATCATGATCATTATAATGATCACTATCATGATAATTATCATTATCAATATCATGATCATTATCATGATCGCTATCATGATCATTATCATGATCATTATCATGATCACTATCATGATCATTATCATGATTATTCTCATGATCATTATCATGATCATTATCATGATTATTCTCATGATCATTATCATGATCATTATCATTATCATGATCATTATCATGATCACTATCATGATCATTCTCATGATCACTATCATGATCATTATCATGATCATTATCATGATCACTATCATGATCATTATCATGATCATTATCATGATAACTATCATGATCAATATCATGATAACTATCATGATCAATATCATGATCATTATCATGATCGTGATCATTCTCATGATCATCATCATGATCATTATCATGAGCATTATCACGATCACTATCATGATCATTATCATGATCACTATCATGATCATTATCATGATCATTATCATTATCATGATCATTCTCATGATCATCATCATGATCATTATCATGATCATTATCATGATCACTATCATGATCATTATCATGATCATTATCATGATCACTATCATGATCATTATCATGATCATTATCATGATAACTATCATGAACAATATCATGATAACTATCATGATCATTATCATGATCACACTCATGATCATTACCATGATCACACTCATGATCATTATCATGATCACTCTCATGGTCATGATCTCATAATGATCATGATATCGATAATGAAAATGATCATGATAATAATCATGGTAATGATTATGATAATGATCATATGATAATGATCATGATAGTGATCATGATAGTGATCACGATCATGATAATGATCATGATAATGATCATGATATTGATCATTATAGTGATCATGATAATGCTCATGATAATGATCATGATAATGATCATGATCATAATAATTATCATAATAATGATCATGATAATGATCATGATATTGATCATGATAGTGATCATGATAATGCTCATGATAATGATCATGATATTGATCATGATAATGAACATGATAATGATCATGGTAATGATCATGATAATGATTATGATATTGATCATGATAGTGATCATGATTGTGATCATGAGAGTGATCATGATAATGATCATGAGTGTGATCATGGTAATGATCATGAGTGTGATCATGATAATGATCATGAGTGTGATCATGATAATGATCATGATAGTGATCATGATAATGATCACGATCACGATAGTTATCATGATATTGATCATGATAGTTATCATGATAATGATCATGATAATGATCATGATAGTGATAATGATAATGATCATGATAATGATCATGATAGTGATCATGATAATGATCATGATAATGATCATGATGATGATCATGAGAATGATCATGATAATGATAATGATCATGATAATGATCATGATGATGATCATGAGAATGATCATGATGATGATCATGAGAATGATCATGATAATGATCATGATAATGATCATGATAGTGATCATGATAATGATCATGATAGTGATCATGATAATGCTCATGATAATGATCATGATAATGCTCATGATAATGATCATGATAATGCTCATGATAATGATCATGATAATGATCATAATAATTATCATAATAATGATCATGATAATGATCATGATCATGATCAATATCATGATCATTATCACGATCATTATCATGATCACTATCATGATCATTATCATGATCACACTCATGATCATTATCACGATCATTATCATGATCACTATCATGATCATTATCATAATAATGATCATGATCATTATCATGATCGCTATCATGATCATTATCATGATTACTATCATGATCATGATCACTATCATGATCATTATCATGATCACTATCATGATCATTATCATGATCATTATCATGATCACTATCATGATCATTATCATGATCATTATCATGATAACTATCATGATCAATATCATGATAACTATCATGATCACTATCATGATCATTATCATGATCACACTCATGATCATTATCATGATCACACTCATGATCATTATCATGATCACTATCACTATCATGATCATTGTCATGATCGTGATCATTATCATGATCATTATCATGATTATTATCAAGATCATTATCATGATCATTATCATGATCAATATCATGATCATTATCACGATCATTATCATGATCACTATCATGATCATTATCATGATCACACTCATGATCATTATCACGATCATTATCATGATCACTATCATGATCATTATCATAATAATGATCATGATCATTATCATGATCACTATCATGATCATTATCATGATCACTATCATGATCATTATAATGATCACTATCATGATCATTATCATGATCACTATCATGATCATTATCATGATCACTATCATGATCATTATCATGATCACTATCATGATCATTATCATGATCACTATCATGATCATTATCATGATCACTATCATGATCATTATCATGATCACTATCATGATCATTATCATGATCACTATCATGATCATTATCATGATCACTATTATGATCACTAACATGATCAGTATCATGATCATTATCATGATCACTATCATGATCACTATCATTATCATGATCATTGTCATGATCGTGATCATTATCATGATCATTATCATGATTATTATCAAGATCATTATCATGATCATTATCATGATCAATATCATGATCATTATCACGATCATTATCATGATCACTATCATGATCATTATCATGATCACACTCATGATCATTATCACGATCATTATCATGATCACTATCATGATCATTATCATAATAATGATCATGATCATTATCATGATCGCTATCATGATCATTATCATGATTACTATCATGATCATGATCACTATCATGATCATTATCATGATCACTATCATGATCATTATCATGATCATTATCATGATCACTATCATGATCATTATCATGATCATTATCATGAAAACAATCATGATCAATATCATGATCATTTATTTATTATCATGATCATTATCATTATCGATATCATGATCATTATCATTATGAGATCATGATCATGAGAGTGATCATGATAATGATCATGATATTGATCATGATAGTTATCATGATATTGATCATGATAGTTATCATGATAATGATCATGGTAATGATTATGATAATGATCATATGATAATGATCATGATAGTGATCATGATAGTGATCACGATCATGATAATGAACATGATAATGATCATGATATTGATCATGATAATGATCATGGTAATGATTATGATAATGATCATATGATAATGATCATGATAGTGATCATGATAGTGATCACGATCATGATAATGAACATGATAATGATCATGATATTGATCATTATAGTGATCATGATAATGCTCATGATAATGATCATGATAGTGATCATGATAATGATCATGGTAATGATCATGATAATGATCATGATAATGATCATGATAGTGATCATGATAATGATCATGGTAATGATTATGATAATGATCATATGATAATGATCATGATAGTGATCATGATAGTGATCACGATCATGATAATGAACATGATAATGATCATGATATTGATCATTATAGTGATCATGATAATGCTCATGATAATGATCATGATAATGATCATGATCATATTAATTATCATAATAATGATCATGATAATGATCATGATATTGATCATGATAGTGATCATGATAATGCTTATGATAATGATCATGATATTGATCATTTATTTATTATCATGATCATTTTCATTATCGATATCATGATCATTATCATTATGAGATCATGATCATGAGAGTGATCATGATAATGATCATGATATTGATCATGATAGTTATCATGATATTGATCATGATAGTTATCATGATAATGATCATGATAATGATCATGATAGTGATCATGAGAATGATCATGATAATGATCATGATAGTGATCATGATAATGATCATGATAGTTATCATGATAATGATCATGATAGTGATCATGATAATGATCATGATAATGATCATTATAATGATCATGATAATGATCATGATATTGATCATGATAATGATCATGATAGTGATCATTATAATGATCATGAGAATGATCATGAGAGTGATCATGATAATGATCATGAGTGTGATCATGGTAATGATCATGAGTGTGATCATGATAATGATCATGATAGTGATCATGATAATGATGACGATCATGATTATGATCATGATATTGATCATGATAGTGATCATAATATTGATCATGATAGTGATCATGATAATGATCATGATAGTTATCATGATAATGATCATGATAATGATCATGATAGTGATCATAATAATGATCATGATAATGATCATGATAGTGATAATAATGATAATGATCATTATAATGATCATGATCATTATCATGATCATTATCATGATCACTATCATGTTCATTATCATTATCATGATCACTATCATGATTATTATCATGATCACTATCATGATCTTTATCATGATAACTATCATGATCATTATCATGATCACTATCACTATCATGATAATGATAAAGATAGTGATCATGATAGTGATCATGATAATGATCATGATAATGATCATGACAATGATCATGATAGTGATAGTGATCATGATAATGATCATGAGTGTGATCATGGTAATGATCATGATAATGATCATGATAGTGATCATGATAATGATCGTGATAATGATCATGAGTGTGATCATGATAATGATCATGATAGTGATCATGATAATGATCGTGATAATGATCATGATATTGATTATGATAACGATCATGATAATGATCATGATAATAATCATGATAATGATCATGATAATGATCACGATCATGACAATGATCATGATAGTGATAGTGATCATGATAATGATCATGAGTGTGATCATGGTAATGATCATGAGTGTGATCATGGTAATGATCATGAGTGTGATCATGATAATGATCATGATAGTGATCATGATAATGATCACGATCATGATTATGATCATGATATTGATCATGATAGTGATCATGATAGTGATCATGATAATGATCACGATCATGATTATGATCATGATATTGATCATGATTATGATCATGATATTGATCATGATAGTGATCATGATAATGATAATGATCATGATAGTGATCATGATAATGATCATGATAATGATCATGATCATTATAATGATCATTATCATTATGATCACTATCATGATCATTATCATGATCATTATTATGATCACTATCATGATCATTATCATGATCATTATCATGATAACTATCATGATCATTATCATGATCACTATCATGATCAATATTATGATCACTATCATGACCAATATTATGATCACTATCATGATCAATATCATGATCATAATCATGATCGTCATCATTATCATGATCACTATCATGATCATTATCATGATCACACTCATGATCATTACCATGATCACACTCATGATCATTATCATGATCACTCTCATGATCATTCTCATGATCATTATAATGATCACTATCATGATCATTATCATGATCAATATCATGATCATTATCATGATCATTATAATGATCATTATCATGATCATTATCATGATCACTATCATGATCATTATCATGATAACTATCATGATCATTATCATGATCACTATCATGATCATTATCATGATCATTCTCATGATCACTATCATGATCATTATCATGATCATTATCATGATAACTATCATGATCAATATCATGATAACTATCATGATCAATATCATGATCATTATCATGATCACTCTCATGATCATGATCTCATAATGATAATGATCATGATATCGATAATGAAAATGATCATGATAATAAATAAATGATCAATATCATGATCATTATCATAAGCATTATCATGATCACTATCATGATCAATATCATGATCATTATCATGATCATTATTATGATAATTATTATGATCATGATCATTATCATGATCATTATCATGAGCATTATCATGATCACTATAATGATCAATATCATGATCATTATCATGTTCATTATCATGATCGTGATCACTATCATGATCACTATCATGATCATTATCATATGATCATTATCATAATCATTACCATGATCATTATCATGATCACTATCATGATCATTATCATGATCATTATCATGATCATTATCATGATCATTATCATGATCACTATCATGATCATTCTCATGATCACTATCATGATCATTATCATGATCATTATCATGATCACTATCATGATCATTATCATGATCATTATCATGATAACTATCATGATCAATATCATGATAACTATCATGATCAATATCATGATCATTATCATGATCACTCTCATGATCATGATCTCATAATGATAATGATCATGATATCGATAATGATAATGATCATGATAATAAATAAATGATCAATATCATGATCATTATCATAAGCATTATCATGATCACTATCATGATCAATATCATGATCATTATCATGATCATTATTATGATAATTATTATGATCATGATCATTATCATGATCATTATCATGAGCATTATCATGATCACTATAATGATCAATATCATGATCATTATCATGTTCATTATCATGATCGTGATCACTATCATGATCACTATCATGATCATTATCATAATCTTTACCATGATCATTATCATGATCATTATCATTATCGATATCATGATCATTATCATGGTCATTATCATGATCATTATCATGATCATTATCATGATCACTATCATGATCATTATCACGATCATTATCACGATCATTATCACGATCATTATCGTGATCACTATCATGATCATTATCATGATCATTATTATGATCATTATCATGATCGCTATCATGATCATTATCATGATCTTTATCATGATCACTATCATGATCACTAACATGATCATTATCATGATCACTATCGTGATCATTATCATGATCATTATCATGATCATTATTATGATCATTATTATGATCATTATCATGATCAATATCATGATCATCATCATGATCACTATCATGATCATTATCATGATCACTCTCATGATCATTCTCATGATCACTATCATGATCATTATCATGATCACTATCATGATCATGATCATTATCATGATCACTATCATGCTCATTATCATGATCACTATCATGATCATTATCATGATCACTATCATGATCATTATCATGATCAATATCATGATCATTATCATGATCACTATCATTATCATGATCATTATCATGATCATTATCATGATCATTATCATGATCATTATCATGATCATTATCATGATCATTATCATGATCATTATCATTATCATTATCATGGTCATTATCATTATCATGATCAATATCATGATCATGATCATGATCATTATCATGATCATTATCATGATCATTATCATGATCACTATCATGATCATTATCATGATCATTATCGTGATCACTATCATGATCATTATCATGATCACTATCATGATTATTATCATGATCACTATCATGATCTTTATCATGATAACTATCATGATCATTATCATGATCACTATCACTATCATGATCACTATCACTATCATGATCATTGTCATGCTCGTGATCATTATCATGATCATTATCATGATCATTATCATGATCAATATCATGATCATTATCACGATCATTATCATGATCACTATCATGATCATTATCATGATCACACTCATGATCATTATCACGATCATTATCATGATCAGTATCATGATCATTATCATGATCATTATCATGATCATTATCATGATAATTATCATGATCATTATCATGATCACTATCATGATCATTATCATGATCATTATCATGATCACTATCATGATCACTATCATGATCATTATCATGATCACACTCATGATCATTATCACGATCATTATCATGATCACTATCATGATCATTATCATGATCACTATCATGATCATTATCATGATCACTATTATGATCACTAACATGATCAGTATCATGATCATTATCATGATCACTATCATGATCACTATCATTATCATGATCATGATCATTATCATGATCATTATCATTATCATGATCAATATCATGATCATTATCATGATCATTATCATGATCATTATCATGATCACTATCATGATCATTATCACGATCATTATCATGATCACTATCATGATCATTATCATGATCACTATCATGATCATTATCATGATCACTATCATGATCATTATCATGATCACTATCATGATCATTATCATGATCACTATCATGATCATTATCATGATCACTATCATGATCATTATCATGATCAATATCATGATCATTATCATGATCACTATCACTATCATGATCACTATCATGATCATTATCATGATCATTATCATGATCATTATCATGATCACTATCATGATCATTATCATGACCATTATTATGATCACTATAATGATCATTATCATGATCATTATCATGATAAGTATCATGATCATTATCATGATCACTATCATGATCAATATCATGATCATTATCATTATCGTGATCATTATCATGATCACTATCATGATCATTATCATGATCACACTCGTGACCATTACCATGATCACACTCATGATCATTATCATGATCACTCTCATGATCATTCTCATGGTCATTATAATGATCACTATCATGATCATTATCATGATCACTATCATGATCATTATCATGATCATTATCATGATCACTATCATGATCATTATCATGATTACTATCATGATCATTATCATGATAACTATCATGATCATTATCATGATCACTATCATGATCATTATCATGATCACTATCATGATCACTATCATGATCATTATCATTATCGATATCATGATCATTATCATTATCATGATCAATATCATGATCATTATCATGATCACTATCGTGATCATTATCATGATCATTATCATGTTCATTATCATGATCAATATCATGATCATTATCGTAAGCATTATCATGATCACTATCATGATCAATATCATGATCATTATCATGATCATTATTATGATAATTATTATGATCATGATCATTATCATGATCATTATCATGAGCATTATCATGATCACTATAATGATCAATATCATGATCATTATCATGTTCATTATCATGATCGTGATCACTATTATGATCACTATCATGATCATTATCATATGATCATTATCATAATCATTACCATGATCATTATCATGATCATTATCATTATCGATATCATGATCATTATCATGGTCATTATCATGATCATTATCATGGTCATTATCATGATCATTATCATGATCATTATCATGATCACTATCATGATCATTATCACGATCATTATCACGATCATTATCATGATCATTATTATGATCATTATCATGATCGCTATCATGATGATTATGATAATGATCATTATAATGATCATGATAATGATCATGATATTGATCATGATAATGATCATGATAGTGATCATTATAATGATCATGAGAATGATCATGAGAGTGATCATGATAATGATCATGAGTGTGATCATGGTAATGATCATGAGTGTGATCATGATAATGATCATGATAGTGATCATGATAATGATCACTATATTGATCATGATAGTTATCATGATATTGATCATGATAGTTATCATGATAATGATCATGATAATGATCATGATAGTGATCATGATAATGATCATGATAGTGATCATGATAATGATCATGATAATGATCATGATAGTGATCATGATAATGATCATGATCATTATTATGATAATGATCATGATAGTGATCATGATAATGATCGTGATAATGATCATGAGTGTGATCATGATAATGATCATGATAGTGATCATGATAATGATCGTGATAATGATCATGATATTGATCATGATAATGATCATGATAATGATCTTGATAATAATCATGATTATGATCATGATAATGATCACGATCATGACAATGATCATGATAGTGATAGTGATCATGATAATGATCATGATAGTTATCATGATAATGATCATGATAGTGATCATGATAATGATCATGATAGTGATCATGATAATGATCATGATAATGATCATGATAGTGATCATGATAATGATCATGATAATGATCATGATAATGATCATGATATTGATCATGATAATGATAATGATCATGATAATGATCATGAGTGTGATCATGATAATGATCATGATAGCGATCATGATAGTGATCATGATAATGATCATGATAGTGATCATGATAATGATCATGATAATGATCATGATAGTGATCATGATAATGATCATGATAGTTATCATGATAATGATCATGATAATGATCATGATAATGATCATGATAATGATCATGATAATGATCATGATAATGATCATGATAATGATCATGATAGTGATCATGATAATGATCGTGATAATGATCATGATATTGATCATGATAATGATCATGATATGATCATGATAATAATCATGATAATGATCATGATAATGATCACGATCATGACAATGATCATGATAGTGATAGTGATCATGATAGTGATAGTAATCGTGATAATGATAATGATAGTTATCATGATAAAGATCATGATAGTGATCATGATAATAATCATGATAGTGATCATGATAATGATCATGATAATGATCATGATATTGATCATGATAATGATAGTGATCATGATAATGATCATGATATTGATCATGATAATGATCATGATAGTGATCATGATAATGATCATGATAGTGATCATGATAATGAGCATGATAGTGATCATGATAATGATCATGATCATGATAGTGATCATGATAATGATCATGATAGTGATCATTATAATGATCATGATAGTGATCATTATAATGATCATGAGAATGATCATGAGGTTGATCATGATAATGATCATGATAGTGATCACGATGATGATCATGATATTGATCATGATAATGATCATAATAATGATCATAATAATGATCATGATAATGATCATGATAATGATCACGATAGTGATCATGATAATGATCATGTTAGTGATCATGATAAAGATCATGATAATGATCATGATAGCGATCATGATAATGATCATAATAATGATCATGATAATGATCGTGATAATGATCGTGATAATGATCATGATAGTGATCATGATAATGATCATGATAATGATCATGATAATGATCATGATAATGACCATGATAATGATCATGATATCGATAATGATAATGATCATGATAATGATCATGGTAATGATTATGATAATGATCATATGATAATGATCATGATAGTGATCATGATAGTGATCACGATCATGATAATGAACATGATAATGATCATGATATTGATCATTATAATGATCATGATAATGATCATGATCATATTAATTATCATAATAATGATCATGATAATGATCATGATATTGATCATGATAGTGATCATGATAATGCTTACGATAATGATCATGATATTGATCATGATAATGAACATGATAATGATCATGATAATGATCACGATAGTGATCATGATAATGATCATGATATTGATCATGATAATGATAATGATCATGATATCGATAATGATAATGATCATGATAGTGATCATGATAATGATCATGATAATGATCATGATAGTGATCATGATAATGATCATGATAGTGATCATGATAATGATCATGATAGTGATCATGATAATGATCATGATAATGATCATGATAGTGATCATGATAATGATCGTGATAATGATCATGATATTGATCATGATAATGATCATGATAATGATCATGATAATGATCATGATAATAATCATGATAATGATCATGATAATGATCACGATCATGATAATGATCATGATAGTGATAGTGATCATGATAGTGATAGTGATCATGATAATGATCATGATAGTTATCATGATAATGATCATGATAGTGATCATGATAATAATCATGATAGTGATCATGATAATGATAATGATCATGATAGTGATCATGATAATGATCATGATAATGATCATGATAATGATCATGATAATGATCATGATAATGGTCATGATCATGATATTGAACATGATAATGATCATGATAATGATCATGATAATGATCGTGATAATGATCATGATATTGATCATGATAATGATAGTGATCATGATAATGATCATGATATTGATCATGATAATGATCATGATAGTGATCATGATAATGATCATGATAGTGATCATGATAATGAGCATGATAGTGATCATGATCATTATAATGATCATGATAATGATCATGATATTGATCATGATAATGATCATGATAGTGATCATTATAATGATCATGAGAATGATCATGAGAGTGATCATTATAATGACCATGAGAATGATCATGAGAGTGATCATGATAATGATCATGAGTGTGACCATGGTAATGATCATGAGTGTGATCATGATCATTATCATGATCATTATCATGATCATTATCATTATCATGATCATTATCATGATCAATAATATGATTTTAAGTTCCGTGTATAAGCTAGTATGACCAGTGTTTCCAAATGTAAATAAAACTAATTCATTTTTACATTTTTTTCCGACGTTTCGTCAATTATTTGTTGACTTTCTCAAGGGAATATCTATTTAATTTTTTCAAAATATTTACAATGTTATTAAATTTATAATAATTGTTTTTACTTTTAAAATTAAACTTACAGTTAAATTATTTACACAAACAAAACAATTTTAAGATATAAAACTTTCCAAACAACATGAAGAATAAGTAACATATAAAACAAACGTTACAAAAACATTAATTTAAACCAAAAAAACACAAATTAACTTAGTATCACCGTCCATTCCAATGAATTGCTACTCTATAATTTGCGTTTATGTTGTCCGTGTCTTCTTTTAAATTCATTGTATGTTCCCTTTTGTTCCCTTTTGTTGTATTCTCAAACTTTCTATAGTGTACCTTTTCTTTTCAATGTTTTCTTTATCCAATATGACCAGTTTCTAATAAGTGTTGCGCCAAAGCTGTTGTTTGTTTTTGTTTCTCTATGTCATTCTTGTGCTCTTTCATTCTTGTTTCCAAATTGCGTTTAGTAGTGCCAATGTAAATCATATTACAATTACTGTTGTCATTTCCTTTGCACTTTATTTCGTACACAATATTGTTTTGTTGTTGTTTGTCAATCTTTGTTTTTACTTTAGAGAATATTGTGTTTAATGTGGCATTTGCTTTGTAAGCAAAATTTATGTTTTTGTCTTTAATTGTGTTTCTGATGTTTTTGTTGTCAGTCAGGCCTGGAATATATCGTACACTGTAAAATTGTTTCGGATTATTGTCAATTGAGTTTGAAATTCTACTATTGTCGTTAATTTTTTTAAATATTTCATTAATTAATATCATGATCATTATCATGATCATGATCATTATCATGTTCAATATCATGATCATTATCACAATCATTATCATGATCACTATCATGATCATTATCATGATCATTATCATGATCACTATCATGATCATTATCATGATCATTATCATGATCACTATCATGATCATTATCATGATCATTATCATTATCATTATCATGATCACACTCACGATCATTATCATGATCATAATCATTATCATGATCATTATCATGATCATTATTATGATAATTATTATGATCATTATCATGATCATTATCATGAGCGTTATCATGATCACTATCATGATCATTATCATGATCACTATCATGATCATGATCATTATCATTATCATGATCATTATCATGATCAATATCATGATCATTACTATCATGATCATTATCATGATCACTATCATGATCATTATCATGATCACTATCATGATCATTTTCATGATCAATATCATGATCATTATCATGATCACTATCGTGATCATTATCATGATCAGTATCATGTTCATTATCATGATGAATATCATGATCATTATCATGAGCATTAACATGATCACTACCATGATCAATATCATGATCATTATCATGATCATTATTATGATCATTATCATGATCAATATCATGATCATTATCATGATCATTGTCATGATCATTATCATGATCATTATCATGATCACACTCATGATCATTATCATGATCATTGTCATGATCATTATCATGATCATTGTCATGATCACTATCATGATCACACTCATGATCATTATCATGATCATTGTCATGATCACTATCATGATCATTATCATGATCAATATCATGATCATTATCATGTTCATTATCATGATCATTATCATGATCATTATCATGATCATTATCATGATCATTATCATGATCACTATCATGATCATTATCATGATCATTATCATGATCACTATCATGATCATTATCATGATCACTATCATGATCATTATCATGATCATTATCATGATCATGATCATTATCATGATCATGATCATTATCATGATCATTATCATGATCATTATCATGATCAATATCATGATCATTATCATGATCAATATCAAGATCATTATCATGATCATTATCATGATCATTATCATCATCAATATCTTGATCATTATCACGATCATTATCATGATCACTATCATGATCATTATCATGATCACACTCATGATCATTATCACGATCATTATCATGATCACTATCATGATCATTATCATGATCACTATCATGATCATTATCATGATTACTATCATGATCATTATCATGATCACTATAATGATCATTATCATGATCACTCTCATGATCATTCTCATGATCATTATAATGATCACTATCATGATCATTATCATGATCATTATCATGATCACTATCATGATCATTATCATGATCATTATCATGATCACTATCATGATCATTATCATGATAACTATCATGATCATTATCATGATCACTATCATGATCATTATCATGATCATTCTCATGATCATTATCATGATCATGATCATTATCATGATCATTATCATGATCATTATCATGATCACTATCATGATCATTATCATGATCACTATCATGATCATTATCATGATCACTATCATGATCATGATCATTATCATGATCACTATCATGATCATTATCATGATTATTATCATGATCATTATCATGATCATTATCATGATCATCATCATGATCATTATCATGATCATTATCATGATCATTATCATGATCACAATCATGATCACTATCATGATCAATATCATAATCATTACCATGATCATTATCATGATCATTATTATGATAATTATTATGATCATTATCATGATCATTATCATGAGCATTATCATGATCACTATAATGATCAATATCATGATCATTATCATGATCATGATCATTATCATGATCACTATCATGATCAATATCATGATCATTATCATGATCACTATCATGATCATTATCATGATAACTATCATGAGCATTATCATGATGACTATCATGATCATTATCATGATCATTATCATGATCATTATCATGATCACTATCATGATCATTATCATGATCACTGTCATGATCATTATCATGATAACTATCATGATCATTATCATGATCACTATCATGATCATTATCATGATCACTATCATGATCATTATCATGATCATTATCATGATCACTATCATGATCACTATCATTATCATGATCATTATCAGGAGCATTATCATGATCATTATCATGATCAATATCATGATCATTATCATGATCATTATTATGATCATTATTATGATCATGATCATTATCATGATCAATATCATGATCATTATCATGATCACTATCATGATCATTATCATGATCATTATCATGAGCATTAACATGATCACTACCATGATCAATATCATGATCATTATCATGATCATTATTATGATCATTATCATGATCAATATCATGATCATTATCATGATCATTATCATGATCACTATCATGATCATTGTCATGATCATTATCATGATCATTATCATGATCACACTCATGATCATTATCATGATCATTGTCATGATCACTATCATGATCACACTCATGATCATTATCATGGTCATTGTCATGATCACTATCATGATCATTATCATGATCAATATCATGATCATTATCATGTTCATTATCATGATCATTATCATGATCATTATCATGATCATTATCATGATTATTATCATGATCATTATCATGATCACTATCATGATCATTATCATGATCATTATCATGATCACTATCATGATCATTATCATGATCACTATCATGATCATGATCATTATCATGATCACTATCATGATCATTATCATGATCACTATCATGATCATTATCATGATCATTGTCATGATCACTATCATGATCATTATCATGATCACTATCATGATCACACTCATGATCATTATCATGATCATTATCATGATCATTATCATGATCACTATCATGATCATTGTCATGATCATTATCATGATCATTATCATGATCACACTCATGATCATTATCATGATCATTGTCATGATCATTATCATGATCACACTCATGATCATTATCATGATCATTGTCATGATCACTATCATGATCACACTCATGATCATTATCATGATCATTGTCATGATCACTATCATGATCATTATCATGATCAATATCATGATCATTATCATGTTCATTATCATGATCATTATCATGATCAATATCATGATCATTATCATGATCAATATCATGATCATTATCATGAGCATTATCATGATCATTATCAGGATCAATATCATGATCATTATCACGATCATTATTATGATCATTATTATGATCACGATCATTATCATGATCAATATCATGATCATTATCATGATCACTATCATGATCATTATCATGATCACTCTCATGATCATTATCATGATCATTGTCATGATCACTATCATGATCATTATCATGATCACTATCATGATCACACTCATGATCATTATCATGATCATTGTCATGATCACTATCATGATCATTATCATGATCAATATCATGATCATTATCATGTTCATTATCATGATCATTATCATGATCATTATCATGATCATTATCATGATCATTATCATGATCATTATCATGATCATTATCATGATCATTATCATTATCATGATCATTATCATGATCATTATCATGATCACTATCATGATCATTATCATGATCATTATCATGATCACTATCATGATCACTATCATGATCATTATCATGATCGCTATCATGATCATTATCATGATCACTATCATGATCATTATCATGATCATTATCATGATCACTATCATGATCATTATCACGATCATTATCACGATCATTATCATGATCATTATTATGATCATTATCATGATCGCTATCATGATGATTATGATAATGATCATTATAATGATCATGATAATGATCATGATATTGATCATGATAATGATCATGATAGTGATCATTATAATGATCATGAGAATGATCATGAGAGTGATCATGATAATGATCATGAGTGTGATCATGGTAATGATCATGAGTGTGATCATGATAATGATCATGATAGTGATCATGATAATGATCACGATATTGATCATGATAGTTATCATGATATTGATCATGATAGTTATCATGATAATGATCATGATAATGATCATGATAGTGATCATGATAATGATCATGATAGTGATCATGATAATGATCATGATAATGATCATGATAGTGATCATGATAATGATCATGATCATTATTATGATCATGATCATGATAGTGATCATGATAATGATCGTGATAATGATCATGAGTGTGATCATGATAATGATCATGATAGTGATCATGATAATGATCGTGATAATGATCATGATATTGATCATGATAATGATCATGATAATGATCTTGATAATAATCATGATTATGATCATGATAATGATCACGATCATGACAATGATCATGATAGTGATAGTGATCATGATAATGATCATGATAGTTATCATGATAATGATCATGATAGTGATCATGATAATGATCATGATAGTGATCATGATAATGATCATGATAATGATCATGATAGTGATCATGATAATGATCATGATAATGATCATGATAATGATCATGATATTGATCATGATAATGATAATGATCATGATAATGATCATGTGTGTGATCATGATAATGATCATGATAGCGATCATGATAGTGATCATGATAATGATCATGATAGTGATCATGATAATGATCATGATAATGATCATGATAGTGATCATGATAATGATCATGATAGTTATCATGATAATGATCATGATAATGATCATGATAATGATCATGATAATGATCATGATAATGATCATGATAATGATCATGATAATGATCATGATAGTGATCATGATAATGATCGTGATAATGATCATGATATTGATCATGATAATGATCATGATATGATCATGATAATAATCATGATAATGATCATGATAATGATCACGATCATGACAATGATCATGATAGTGATAGTGATCATGATAGTGATAGTAATCGTGATAATGATAATGATAGTTATCATGATAAAGATCATGATAGTGATCATGATAATAATCATGATAGTGATCATGATAATGATCATGATAATGATCATGATATTGATCATGATAATGATAGTGATCATGATAATGATCATGATATTGATCATGATAATGATCATGATAGTGATCATGATAATGATCATGATAGTGATCATGATAATGAGCATGATAGTGATCATGATAATGATCATGATCATGATAGTGATCATGATAATGATCATGATAGTGATCATTATAATGATCATGATAGTGATCATTATAATGATCATGAGAATGATCATGAGGTTGATCATGATAATGATCATGATAGTGATCACGATGATGATCATGATATTGATCATGATAATGATCATAATAATGATCATAATAATGATCATGATAATGATCATGATAATGATCACGATAGTGATCATGATAATGATCATGTTAGTGATCATGATAAAGATCATGATAATGATCATGATAGCGATCATGATAATGATCATAATAATGATCATGATAATGATCGTGATAATGATCGTGATAATGATCATGATAGTGATCATGATAATGATCATGATAATGATCATGATAATGATCATGATAATGACCATGATAATGATCATGATATCGATAATGATAATGATCATGATAATGATCATGGTAATGATTATGATAATGATCATATGATAATGATCATGATAGTGATCATGATAGTGATCACGATCATGATAATGAACATGATAATGATCATGATATTGATCATTATAATGATCATGATAATGATCATGATCATATTAATTATCATAATAATGATCATGATAATGATCATGATATTGATCATGATAGTGATCATGATAATGCTTACGATAATGATCATGATATTGATCATGATAATGAACATGATAATGATCATGATAATGATCACTATCGTGATCATGATAATGATCATGATATTGATCATGATAATGATAATGATCATGATATCGATAATGATAATGATCATGATAGTGATCATGATAATGATCATGATAATGATCATGATAGTGATCATGATAATGATCATGATAATGATCATGATAATGATCATGATAGTGATCATGATAATGATCATGATAATGATCATGATAGTGATCATGATAATGATCGTGATAATGATCATGATATTGATCATGATAATGATCATGATAATGATCATGATAATGATCATGATAATAATCATGATAATGATCATGATAATGATCACGATCATGACAATGATCATGATAGTGATAGTGATCATGATAGTGATAGTGATCATGATAATGATCATGATAGTTATCATGATAAAGATCATGATAGTGATCATGATAATAATCATGATAGTGATCATGATAATGATAATGATCATGATAGTGATCATGATAATGATCATGATAATGATCATGATAATGATCATGATAATGATCATGATAATGGTCATGATCATGATATTGAACATGATAATGATCATGATAATGATCATGATAATGATCGTGATAATGATCATGATATTGATCATGATAATGATAGTGATCATGATAATGATCATGATATTGATCATGATAATGATCATGATAGTGATCATGATAATGATCATGATAGTGATCATGATAATGAGCATGATAGTGATCATGATCATTATAATGATCATGATAATGATCATGATATTGATCATGATAATGATCATGATAGTGATCATTATAATGATCATGAGAATGATCATGAGAGTGATCATTATAATGACCATGAGAATGATCATGAGAGTGATCATGATAATGATCATGAGTGTGACCATGGTAATGATCATGAGTGTGATCATGATCATTATCATGATCATTATCATGATCATTATCATTATCATGATCATTATCATGATCAATAATATGATTTTAAGTTCCGTGTATAAGCTAGTATGACCAGTGTTTCCAAATGTAAATAAAACTAATTCATTTTTACATTTTTTTCCGACGTTTCGTCAATTATTTGTTGACTTTCTCAAGGGAATATCTATTTAATTTTTTCAAAATATTTACAATGTTATTAAATTTATAATAATTGTTTTTACTTTTAAAATTAAACTTACAGTTAAATTATTTACACAAACAAAACAATTTTAAGATATAAAACTTTCCAAACAACATGAAGAATAAGTAACATATAAAACAAACGTTACAAAAACATTAATTTAAACCAAAAAAACACAAATTAACTTAGTATCACCGTCCATTCCAATGAATTGCTACTCTATAATTTGCGTTTATGTTGTCCGTGTCTTCTTTTAAATTCATTGTATGTTCCCTTTTGTTCCCTTTTGTTGTATTCTCAAACTTTCTATAGTGTACCTTTTCTTTTCAATGTTTTCTTTATCCAATATGACCAGTTTCTAATAAGTGTTGCGCCAAAGCTGTTGTTTGTTTTTGTTTCTCTATGTCATTCTTGTGCTCTTTCATTCTTGTTTCCAAATTGCGTTTAGTAGTGCCAATGTAAATCATATTACAATTACTGTTGTCATTTCCTTTGCACTTTATTTCGTACACAATATTGTTTTGTTGTTGTTTGTCAATCTTTGTTTTTACTTTAGAGAATATTGTGTTTAATGTGGTATTTGCTTTGTAAGCAAAATTTATGTTTTTGTCTTTAATTGTGTTTCTGATGTTTTTGTTGTCAGTCAGGCCTGGAATATATCGTACACTGTAAAATTGTTTCGGATTATTGTCAATTGAGTTTGAAATTCTACTATTGTCGTTAATTTTTTTAAATATTTCATTAATTAATATCATGATCATTATCATGATCATTATCATGATCATGTTCAATATCATGATCATTATCACAATCATTATCATGATCACTATCATGATCATTATCATGATCATTATCATGATCACTATCATGATCATTATCATGATCATTATCATGATCACTATCATGATCATTATCATGATCATTATCATTATCATTATCATGATCACACTCACGATCATTATCATGATCATAATCATTATCATGATCATTATCATGATCATTATTATGATAATTATTATGATCATTATCATGATCATTATCATGAGCATTATCATGATCACTATCATGATCATTATCATGATCACTATCATGATCATGATCATTATCATTATCATGATCATTATCATGATCAATATCATGATCATTACTATCATGATCATTATCATGATCACTATCATGATCATTATCATGATCACTATCATGATCATTTTCATGATCAATATCATGATCATTATCATGATCACTATCGTGATCATTATCATGATCAGTATCATGTTCATTATCATGATGAATATCATGATCATTATCATGAGCATTAACATGATCACTACCATGATCAATATCATGATCATTATCATGATCATTATTATGATCATTATCATGATCAATATCATGATCATTATCATGATCATTGTCATGATCATTATCATGATCATTATCATGATCACACTCATGATCATTATCATGATCATTGTCATGATCATTATCATGATCATTGTCATGATCACTATCATGATCACACTCATGATCATTATCATGATCATTGTCATGATCACTATCATGATCATTATCATGATCAATATCATGATCATTATCATGTTCATTATCATGATCATTATCATGATCATTATCATGATCATTATCATGATCATTATCATGATCACTATCATGATCATTATCATGATCATTATCATGATCACTATCATGATCATTATCATGATCACTATCATGATCATTATCATGATCATTATCATGATCATGATCATTATCATGATCATGATCATTATCATGATCATTATCATGATCATGATCATTATCATGATCATTATCATGATCAATATCATGATCATTATCATGATCAATATCAAGATCATTATCATGATCATTATCATGATCATTATCATCATCAATATCTTGATCATTATCACGATCATTATCATGATCACTATCATGATCATTATCATGATCACACTCATGATCATTATCACGATCATTATCATGATCACTATCATGATCATTATCATGATCACTATCATGATCATTATCATGATTACTATCATGATCATTATCATGATCACTATAATGATCATTATCATGATCACTCTCATGATCATTCTCATGATCATTATAATGATCACTATCATGATCATTATCATGATCATTATCATGATCACTATCATGATCATTATCATGATCATTATCATGATCACTATCATGATCATTATCATGATAACTATCATGATCATTATCATGATCACTATCATGATCATTATCATGATCATTCTCATGATCATTATCATGATCATGATCATTATCATGATCATTATCATGATCATTATCATGATCACTATCATGATCATTATCATGATCACTATCATGATCATTATCATGATCACTATCATGATCATGATCATTATCATGATCACTATCATGATCATTATCATGATTATTATCATGATCATTATCATGATCATTATCATGATCATCATCATGATCATTATCATGATCATTATCATGATCATTATCATGATCACAATCATGATCACTATCATGATCAATATCATAATCATTACCATGATCATTATCATGATCATTATTATGATAATTATTATGATCATTATCATGATCATTATCATGAGCATTATCATGATCACTATAATGATCAATATCATGATCATTATCATGATCATGATCATTATCATGATCACTATCATGATCAATATCATGATCATTATCATGATCACTATCATGATCATTATCATGATAACTATCATGAGCATTATCATGATGACTATCATGATCATTATCATGATCATTATCATGATCATTATCATGATCACTATCATGATCATTATCATGATCACTGTCATGATCATTATCATGATAACTATCATGATCATTATCATGATCACTATCATGATCATTATCATGATCACTATCATGATCATTATCATGATCATTATCATGATCACTATCATGATCACTATCATTATCATGATCATTATCAGGAGCATTATCATGATCATTATCATGATCAATATCATGATCATTATCATGATCATTATTATGATCATTATTATGATCATGATCATTATCATGATCAATATCATGATCATTATCATGATCACTATCATGATCATTATCATGATCATTATCATGAGCATTAACATGATCACTACCATGATCAATATCATGATCATTATCATGATCATTATTATGATCATTATCATGATCAATATCATGATCATTATCATGATCATTATCATGATCACTATCATGATCATTGTCATGATCATTATCATGATCATTATCATGATCACACTCATGATCATTATCATGATCATTGTCATGATCACTATCATGATCACACTCATGATCATTATCATGGTCATTGTCATGATCACTATCATGATCATTATCATGATCAATATCATGATCATTATCATGTTCATTATCATGATCATTATCATGATCATTATCATGATCATTATCATGATTATTATCATGATCATTATCATGATCACTATCATGATCATTATCATGATCATTATCATGATCACTATCATGATCATTATCATGATCACTATCATGATCATGATCATTATCATGATCACTATCATGATCATTATCATGATCACTATCATGATCATTATCATGATCATTGTCATGATCACTATCATGATCATTATCATGATCACTATCATGATCACACTCATGATCATTATCATGATCATTATCATGATCATTATCATGATCACTATCATGATCATTGTCATGATCATTATCATGATCATTATCATGATCACACTCATGATCATTATCATGATCATTGTCATGATCATTATCATGATCACACTCATGATCATTATCATGATCATTGTCATGATCACTATCATGATCACACTCATGATCATTATCATGATCATTGTCATGATCACTATCATGATCATTATCATGATCAATATCATGATCATTATCATGTTCATTATCATGATCATTATCATGATCAATATCATGATCATTATCATGATCAATATCATGATCATTATCATGAGCATTATCATGATCATTATCAGGATCAATATCATGATCATTATCACGATCATTATTATGATCATTATTATGATCACGATCATTATCATGATCAATATCATGATCATTATCATGATCACTATCATGATCATTATCATGATCACTATCATGATCATTATCATGATCATTGTCATGATCACTATCATGATCATTATCATGATCACTATCATGATCACACTCATGATCATTATCATGATCATTGTCATGATCACTATCATGATCATTATCATGATCAATATCATGATCATTATCATGTTCATTATCATGATCATTATCATGATCATTATCATGATCATTATCATGATCATTATCATGATCATTATCATGATCATTATCATGATCATTATCATTATCATGATCATTATCATGATCATTATCATGATCACTATCATGATCATTATCATGATCATTATCATGATCACTATCATGATCACTATCATGATCATTATCATGATCGCTATCATGATCATTATCATGATCACTATCATGATCATTATCAT
Organism: Gymnosoma rotundatum; assembly: GCA_916610165.2. Classification (NCBI taxonomy): domain Eukaryota; kingdom Metazoa; phylum Arthropoda; class Insecta; order Diptera; family Tachinidae; genus Gymnosoma; species Gymnosoma rotundatum. Next base: position 67,225,177 of record OU744337.1, on the reverse strand, counting down.
GATCACTATCATGATCATTATCATGATCACTATCATGATCATTATCATGATCACTATCATGATCATTATCATGATCACTATCATGATCATTATCATGATCAATATCATGATCATTATCATGATCACTATCATGATCATTATCATGATCACTATCATGATCATTATCATGATCATTGTCATGATCACTATCATGATCATTATCATGATCACTATCATGATCACACTCATGATCATTATCATGATCATTGTCATGATCACTATCATGATCATTATCATGATCATTATCATGATCATTATCATGATCACTATCATGATCACTATCATGATCATTATCATGATCACTATCATGATCATTACCATGATCACTATCATGATCATTATCATGATCACTATCACGATCATTATCATGATCACTATCATGATCATTATCATGATCACTATCATGATCATTATCATGATCATTATCATGATCACTATCATGATCATTATCATGATCATTATCATGATCAATATCATGATCATTATCATGATCACTATCATGATCATTATCATGATCACTATCATGATCATTATCATGATCATTGTCATGATCACTATCATGATCATTGTCATGATCACTATCATGATCATTATCATGATCACTATCATGATCACACTCATGATCATTATCATGATCATTGTCATGATCACTATCATGATCATTATCATGATCACTATCATGATCATTGTCATGATCATTATCATGATCACACTCATGATCATTATCATGATCATTGTCATGACCACTATCATGATCATTGTCATGATCATTATCATGATCACACTCATGATCATTATCATGATCATTGTCATGACCACTATCATGATCACACTCATGATCATTATCATGATCACACTCATGATCATTATCATGATCATTGTCATGATCACTATCATGATCATTATCATGATCACTATCATGATCATTATCATGATCACTATCATGATCATTATCATGATCACACTCGTGATCATTATCATGATCATTGTCATGATCACTATCATGATCATTATCATGATCACTATCATGATCATGATAATGATAATGATCATGATATCGATAATGATAATGATCATGATAATGATCATGGTAATGATTATAATAATGATCATATGATAATGATCATGATAGTGATCATGATAGTGATCACGATCATGATAATGAACATGATAATGATCATGATATTGATCATTATAGTGATCATGATAATGCTCATGATAATGATCATGATAATGATCATGATCATAATAATTATCGTAATAATGATCATGATAATGATCATAATATTGATCATGATAGTGATCATGATAATGCTTATGATAATGATCATGATATTGATCATGATAATGATCATGATATTGATCATGATAATAATAATTATCACGATAATGATCACGATAATGATCATGATAATGATCACGATAATGATCATGATAATGATCACGATAATGATCATGATAATGATCATGACAGGGATCATTATAATGATCATGATAATGATCATGATAATGATCATGATAGTGATCATAATAATGATCATGAAAATGATCATGATAATGATCATGATAATGATCACGATAGTGATCATGATAATGATCATCATATTGATCATGATAATGATAATGATCACGATAATGATCACGATAATGACCATGATAATGGTCACGATAATGATCATGATAATGATCATGATATTGATCATGATAATGATCATGATAATGATCATGATATTGATCATGATAATGATAATGATCATGATAATGATCATGATAATGACCATGATAATGGTCACGATAATGATCATGATAATGATCATGATAATGATCATGATAATGATCATGATAATGATCATGATATTGATCATGATAATGATAATGATAATGATCATGATATCGATAATGATAATGATAATGATAATGGTAATGATCATGATCATGATAATGATCCTGATAATGATCATGATAATGATCATGATATTGATCATGATAATGCTAATGATCATGATATCGATAATGATAATGATCATGATAATGATCATGGTAATGATCATTGTAATGATCATGATAATGATCCTGATAATGATAATGATAGTGATCATGATAGTGATCATGATAATGATCATGATAATGATCATGATAGTGATCATGATAGTGGTCATGACAATGATCATGATAATGATCATGAGTGTGATCATGATAATGATCATGACAATGATCATGATAGTGATCATGATAATGATCATGATAGTGATCATGATAATGATCATGATAGTGATCATGATAATGATCATGATAGTGATCATGATAATGATCATGATAGTGATCATGACAATGATCATGATAATGATCATGAGTGTGATCATGATAGTGGTCATGACAATGATCATGATAATGATCATGAGTGTGATCATGATAATGATCATGACAATGATCATGATAGTGATCATGATAATGATCATGATAGTGATCATGATAGTGATCATGATAATGATCATGACAATGATCATGATAGTGATCATGATAATGATCATGATAGTGATCATGACAATGATCATGATAATGATCATGAGTGTGATCATGATAGTGATCATGATAATGATCATGATAGTGATCATGACAATGATCATGATAGTGATCATGACAATGATCATGATAATGATCATGATAGTGATCATGATAATGATCATGATAGTGATCATGACAATGATCATGATAATGATCATGAGTGTGATCATGATAATGATCATGATAGTGATCATGATAATGATCATGATAGTGATCATGATAATGATCATGATAGTGATCATGACAATGATCATGATAATGATCATGAGTGTGATCATGATAATGATCATGATAATGATCATGATAGTGATCATGATAATGATCATGATCATGATAATGATCCTGATAATGATCATGATAATGATCCTGATAATGATCATGATAATGATACTGATCTTGATAGTGATCATGATAATGATCATGATAATGATCATGATAGTGATCATGATAATGATCATGATAGTTATCATGATAATGATCATGATAGTGATCAAGATAATGATCACGATCATGATAATGATCATGATATTGATCATGATAGTGATCACGATAATGATCATGATAATTATCATGATAATGATCATGATAATGATCATGATAGTGATCATAATAATGATCATGATAATGATCATGATAGTGATCATGATAATGATCATGATAGTGATCATTATAATGATCATGAGAATGATCATGAGAGTGATCATGATAATGATCATGAGTGTGATCATGGTAATGATCATGAGTGTGATCATGATAATGATCATGATAGTGATCATGATAAGGATCACGATTATGATAATGATCATGATATTGATCATGATAATGATCACGATAATGATCATGATAATTATCATGATAATGATCATGATAATGATCATGATGGTGATCATAATAATGATCATGATAATGATCATGATAGTGATCATGATAATGATCATGATAATGATCATGATAATGATCATGATAATGATCATGATATTGATCATGATAATGATAATGATAATGATCATGATATCGATAATGATAATGATAATGATAATGGTAATGATCATGATCATGATAATGATCCTGATAATGATCATGATAATGATCATGATATTGATCATGATAATGCTAATGATCATGATATCGATAATGATAATGATCATGATAATGATCATGGTAATGATCATTGTAATGATCATGATAATGATCCTGATAATGATAATGATAGTGATCATGATAGTGATCATGATAATGATCATGATAATGATCATGATAGTGATCATGATAGTGGTCATGACAATGATCATGATAATGATCATGAGTGTGATCATGATAATGATCATGACAATGATCATGATAGTGATCATGATAATGATCATGATAGTGATCATGATAATGATCATGATAGTGATCATGATAATGATCATGATAGTGATCATGATAATGATCATGATAGTGATCATGACAATGATCATGATAATGATCATGAGTGTGATCATGATAGTGGTCATGACAATGATCATGATAATGATCATGAGTGTGATCATGATAATGATCATGACAATGATCATGATAGTGATCATGATAATGATCATGATAGTGATCATGATAGTGATCATGATAATGATCATGACAATGATCATGATAGTGATCATGATAATGATCATGATAGTGATCATGACAATGATCATGATAATGATCATGAGTGTGATCATGATAGTGATCATGATAATGATCATGATAGTGATCATGACAATGATCATGATAGTGATCATGACAATGATCATGATAATGATCATGATAGTGATCATGATAATGATCATGATAGTGATCATGACAATGATCATGATAATGATCATGATAGTGATCATGATAATGATCATGATAGTGATCATGACAATGATCATGATAATGATCATGAGTGTGATCATGATAGTGGTCATGACAATGATCATGATAATGATCATGAGTGTGATCATGGTAATGATCATGACAATGATCATGATAGTGGTCATGATCATTGTCATGATCACTATCATGATCATTGTCATGATCACTATCATGATCATTATCATGATCACTATCATGATCATTGTCATGATCATTATCATGATCACACTCATGATCATTATCATGATCATTGTCATGACCACTATCATGATCATTGTCATGATCATTACCATGATCACACTCATGATCATTATCATGATCATTGTCATGACCACTATCATGATCATTATCATGATCACTATCATGATCATTATCATGATCATTGTCATGATCACTATCATGATCATTATCATGATCACTATCATGATCATTATCATGATCATTGTCATGATCACTATCATGATCATTGTCATGATCACTATCATGATCATTATCATGATCACTATCATGATCACACTCATGATCATTATCATGATCATTGTCATGATCACTATCATGATCATTATCATGATCACTATCATGATCATTGTCATGATCGTTATCATGATCACTATCATGATCACTATCATGATCATTATCATGATCACTATCATGATCATTGTCATGATCATTATCATGATCACACTCATGATCATTATCATGATCATTGTCATGACCACTATCATGATCACACTCATGATCATTATCATGATCATTGTCATGATCACTATCATGATCATTATCATGATCATTGTCATGATCACTATCATGATCATTGTCATGATCACTATCATGATCATTATCATGATCACTATCATGATCACACTCATGATCATTATCATGATCATTGTCATGATCACTATCATGATCATTATCATGATCACTATCATGATCATTGTCATGATCATTATCATGATCACACTCATGATCATTATCATGATCATTGTCATGACCACTATCATGATCATTGTCATGATCATTATCATGATCACACTCATGATCATTGTCATGATCATTATCATGATCACTATCATGATCATTATCATGATCATTGTCATGATCACTATCATGATCATTGTCATGATCACTATCATGATCATTATCATGATCACTATCATGATCACACTCATGATCATTATCATGATCATTGTCATGATCACTATCATGATCATTATCATGATCACTATCATGATCATTGTCATGATCATTATCATGATCACACTCATGATCATTATCATGATCATTGTAATGACCACTATCATGATCATTGTCATGATCATTATCATGATCACACTCATGATCATTATCATGATCATTGTCATGACCACTATCATGATCACACTCATGATCATTATCATGATCATTGTCATGATCACTATCATGATCATTATCATGATCACTATCATGATCATTATCATGATCACTATCATGATCATTATCATGATCACACTCATGATCATTATCATGATCATTGTCATGATCACTATCATGATCATTATCATGATCACTATCATGATCATTATCATGATCATTGTCATGATCACTATCATGATCATTGTCATGATCACTATCATGATCATTATCATGATCACTATCATGATCACACTCATGATCATTATCATGATCATTGTCATGATCACTATCATGATCATTATCATGATCACTATCATGATCATTGTCATGATCATTATCATGATCACTATCATGATCACTATCATGATCATTATCATGATCACTATCATGATCATTGTCATGATCATTATCATGATCACACTCATGATCATTATCATGATCATTGTCATGACCACTATCATGATCACACTCATGATCATTATCATGATCATTGTCATGATCACTATCATGATCATTATCATGATCACTATCATGATCATTATCATGATCACTATCATGATCATTATCATGATCACTATCATGATCATTATCATGATCACTATCATGATCATTGTCATGATCATTATCATGATCACACTCATGATCATTATCATGATCATTGTCATGACCACTATCATGATCACTATCATGATCATTATCATGATCATTATCATGATCACTATCATGATCACTATCATTATCATTATCATTATCAGGATCATTATCATGATCATTACAATGATCATTACCATGATCATTATCATGATCATTATCATTATCGATATCATGATCATTAGCATTATCATGATCAATATCATGATCATTATCATGATCATTATCAGGATCATTATCATGATCATGATCATTACCATTATCATTATCATTATCATTATCGATATCATGATCATTATCATTATCATTATCATGATCAATATCATGATCATTATCATGATCATTATCATGATCATTATCATGATCATTATCATTATCATGATCACTATCATGATCATTATCATGATCATTATTATGATCACCATCATGATCATTATCATGATCATTATCATGATAATTATCATGATCATTATCGTGATCATTATCATGATCAATATCATGATCATTATCATAATCGTGATCCTTATCATGATCACTATCATGATCATTATCATGATCACACTCATGATCATTACCATGATCACACTCATGATCATTATCATGATCACTCTCATGATCATTCTCATGATCATTATAATGATCACTATCATGATCATTATCATGATCACTATCATGATCATTATCATGATCATTATTATGATCACTATCATGATCATTATCATGATCATTATCATGATAATTATCATGATCATTATCGTGATCACTATCATGATCAATATCATGATCATTATCATGATCGTGATCATTATCTTGATCACTATCATGATCATTATCATTATCATTATCATTATCAGGATCATTATCATGATCATTACAATGATCATTACCATGATCATTATCATGATCATTATCATTATCGATATCATGATCATTAGCATTATCATGATCAATATCATGATCATTATCATGATCATTATTATGATCACTATCATGATCATTATCATGATCATTATCATGATAATTATCATGATCATTATCGTGATCACTATCATGATCAATATCATGATCACTATCATTATCATTATCATTATCAGGATCATTATCATGATCATTACAATGATCATTACCATGATCATTATCATGATCATTATCATTATCGATATCATGATCATTAGCATTATCATGATCAATATCATGATCATTATCATGATCATTATTATGATCACTATCATGATCATTATCATGATCATTATCATGATAATTATCATGATCATTATCGTGATCACTATCATGATCAATATCATGATCATTATCATGATCGTGATCATTATCATGATCACTATCATGATCATTATCATGATCATTATTATGATCACTATCATGATCATTATCATGATCACTATCATGATCATTATCATGATCACTATCATGATCATTATCATGATCACTATCATGATCATTATCATGATCACTATCATGATCATTGTCATGATCATTATCATGATCACACTCATGATCATTATCATGATCACACTCATGATCATTATCATGATCATTATCATGATCACTATCATGATCATTATCATGATCATTATCATGATCACTATCATGATCATTATCATGATCATTATCATGATCAATATCATGATCATTATCATGATCACTATCATGATCATTATCATGATCACTATCATGATCATTATCATGATCATTGTCATGATCACTATCATGATCATTGTCATGATCACTATCATGATCATTATCATGATCACTATCATGATCACACTCATGATCATTATCATGATCATTGTCATGATCACTATCATGATCATTATCATGATCACTATCATGATCATTGTCATGATCATTATCATGATCACACTCATGATCATTATCATGATCATTGTAATGACCACTATCATGATCATTGTCATGATCATTATCATGATCACACTCATGATCATTATCATGATCATTGTCATGACCACTATCATGATCACACTCATGATCATTATCATGATCATTGTCATGATCACTATCATGATCATTATCATGATCACTATCATGATCATTATCATGATCACTATCATGATCATTATCATGATCACACTCATGATCATTATCATGATCATTGTCATGATCACTATCATGATCATTATCATGATCACTATCATGATCATTATCATGATCATTGTCATGATCACTATCATGATCATTGTCATGATCACTATCATGATCATTATCATGATCACTATCATGATCACACTCATGATCATTATCATGATCATTGTCATGATCACTATCATGATCATTATCATGATCACTATCATGATCATTGTCATGATCATTATCATGATCACTATCATGATCACTATCATGATCATTATCATGATCACTATCATGATCATTGTCATGATCATTATCATGATCACACTCATGATCATTATCATGATCATTGTCATGACCACTATCATGATCACACTCATGATCATTATCATGATCATTGTCATGATCACTATCATGATCATTATCATGATCACTATCATGATCATTATCATGATCACTATCATGATCATTATCATGATCACTATCATGATCATTATCATGATCACTATCATGATCATTGTCATGATCATTATCATGATCACACTCATGATCATTATCATGATCATTGTCATGACCACTATCATGATCACTATCATGATCATTATCATGATCATTATCATGATCACTATCATGATCACTATCATTATCATTATCATTATCAGGATCATTATCATGATCATTACAATGATCATTACCATGATCATTATCATGATCATTATCATTATCGATATCATGATCATTAGCATTATCATGATCAATATCATGATCATTATCATGATCATTATCAGGATCATTATCATGATCATGATCATTACCATTATCATTATCATTATCATTATCATTATCGATATCATGATCATTATCATTATCATTATTATGATCAATATCATGATCATTATCATGATCATTATTATGATCAATATCATGATCATTATCATGATCATTATCATGATCATTATCATGATCATTATCATTATCATGATCACTATCATGATCATTATCATGATCATTATTATGATCACCATCATGATCATTATCATGATCATTATCATGATAATTATCATGATCATTATCGTGATCATTATCATGATCAATATCATGATCATTATCATAATCGTGATCCTTATCATGATCACTATCATGATCATTATCATGATCACACTCATGATCATTACCATGATCACACTCATGATCATTATCATGATCACTCTCATGATCATTCTCATGATCATTATAATGATCACTATCATGATCATTATCATGATCACTATCATGATCATTATCATGATCATTATTATGATCACTATCATGATCATTATCATGATCATTATCATGATAATTATCATGATCATTATCGTGATCACTATCATGATCAATATCATGATCATTATCATGATCGTGATCATTATCTTGATCACTATCATGATCATTATCATGATAACTATCATGATCATTATCATGATCATTATTATGATCACTATCATGATTATTATCATGATCATTATCATGATAATTATCATGATCATTATCGTGATCACTATCATGATCATTATCATGATCATTATCATGATCACTATCAAGATCAGTATCATTATCATGATCATTATCAGGATCATTATCATGATCATGATCATTATCATGATCACTATCATGATCATTATCATGATCATTATCATGATCATTATCATGATCACACTCATGATCATTATCATGATCATTGTCATGATCACTATCATGATCATTATCATGATCACTATCATGATCATTATCATGATCACTATCATGATCATTATCATGATCACACTCATGATCATTATCATGATCATTGTCATGATCACTATCATGATCATTATCATGATCACTATCATGATCATTATCATGATCATTGTCATGATCACTATCATGATCATTGTCATGATCACTATCATGATCATTATCATGATCACTATCATGATCACACTCATGATCATTATCATGATCATTGTCATGATCACTATCATGATCATTATCATGATCACTATCATGATCATTGTCATGATCATTATCATGATCACTATCATGATCACTATCATGATCATTATCATGATCACTATCATGATCATTGTCATGATCATTATCATGATCACACTCATGATCATTATCATGATCATTGTCATGACCACTATCATGATCACACTCATGATCATTATCATGATCATTGTCATGATCACTATCATGATCATTATCATGATCACTATCATGATCATTATCATGATCACTATCATGATCATTATCATGATCACTATCATGATCATTATCATGATCACTATCATGATCATTGTCATGATCATTATCATGATCACACTCATGATCATTATCATGATCATTGTCATGACCACTATCATGATCACTATCATGATCATTATCATGATCATTATCATGATCACTATCATGATCACTATCATTATCATTATCATTATCAGGATCATTATCATGATCATTACAATGATCATTACCATGATCATTATCATGATCATTATCATTATCGATATCATGATCATTAGCATTATCATGATCAATATCATGATCATTATCATGATCATTATCAGGATCATTATCATGATCATGATCATTACCATTATCATTATCATTATCGATATCATGATCATTATCATTATCATTATCATGATCAATATCATGATCATTATCATGATCATTATCATGATCATTATCATGATCATTATCATGATCACTATCATGATCATTATCATGATCATTATTATGATCACCATCATGATCATTATCATGATCATTATCATGATAATTATCATGATCATTATCGTGATCATTATCATGATCAATATCATGATCATTATCATAATCGTGATCCTTATCATGATCACTATCATGATCATTATCATGATCACACTCATGATCATTACCATGATCACACTCATGATCATTATCATGATCACTCTCATGATCATTCTCATGATCATTATAATGATCACTATCATGATCATTATCATGATCACTATCATGATCATTATCATGATCATTATTATGATCACTATCATGATCATTATCATGATCATTATCATGATAATTATCATGATCATTATCGTGATCACTATCATGATCAATATCATGATCATTATCATGATCGTGATCATTATCTTGATCACTATCATGATCATTATCATGATAACTATCATGATCATTATCATGATCACTATCATGATCATTATCATGATCATTATCATGATCACTATCAAGATCAGTATCATTATCATGATCATTATCAGGATCATTATCATGATCACTATCATGATCATTATCATGATCATTATCATGATCATTATCATTATCATGATCATTATCATGATCATTATCATTATCATGATCAATATCATGATCATTATCATGATCATTATCATGATCAATATCATGATCATTATCATGATCATTATCGTGACCATTTCATGGTCATTATCGTGATCATTATCGTGATCATTATCATTATCATGATCAATATGATGATCATTATCATGATCACTATCGTGATCATTATCATGATCATTATCATGATCATTTTCATGATCATTATTATGATCACTATCATGATCATTATCATGATCATTATCATGATCATTATAATGATCCCTGTCATGATCATTATCATGATCATTATCGTGATCATTATCATGATTATTATCGTGATCATTATCGTGATAATTATTATTATCATGATCAATATCATGATCATTATCATGATCAATATCATGATCATTATCATAAGCATTATCATGATCACTATCATGATCAATATTATGATCATTATCATGATCATTATTACGATAATTATTATGATCATGATCATTATCATGATCATTATCATGAGCATTATCATGATCACTATAATGATCAATATCATGATCATTATCATGTTCATTATCATGATCGTGATCACTATCATGATCACTATCATGATCATTATCATATGATCATTATCATAATCATTACCATGATCATTATCATGATCATTATCATTATCGATATCATGATCATTATCATTATCATGATCAATATCATTATCATGATCAATATCATTATCATTATCATGATCATTATCATGGTCATTATCATGATCATTATCATGATCATTATCATGATCACAATCATGATCGTTATCACGATCATTATCACGATCATTATCACGATCATTATCGTGATCACTATCACTATCATGATCATTATCATGATCATTATTATGATCATGATCATTATCATGATCGCTATCATGATCATTATTATGATCATGATCATTATCATGATCAATATCATGATCATTATTATGATCATGATCATTATCATGATCAATATCATGATCATTATCATGATCACTATCACTATCATGATCGTTATCACGATCATTATCACGATCATTATCGTGATCACTATCATGATCATTATCATGATCATTATTATGATCATGATCATTATCATGATCGCTATCATGATCATTATTATGATCATTATCATGATCGTGATCATTATCATGATCACTATCATGATCATTATCATGATAACTATCATGATCATTATCATGATCACTATCATGATCATTATCATGATCATTATCATGATCACTATCAAGATCACTATCATTATCATGATCATTATCAGGATCATTATCATGATCATGATCATTATCATGATCATGATCATTATCATGATCATGATCATTATCATGATCATGATCATTATCATGATCATTATCATGATCATTATAATGATCATTATCATGATCATTATCATGATCATTATCGTGACCATTATCATGATCATTATCGTGATCATTATCGTGATCATTATCATTATCATGATCAATATCATGATCATTATCATGATCACTATCGTGATCATTATCATGATCATTATCATGTTCATTATCATGATCAATATCATGATCATTATCATAAGCATTATCATGATCACTATCATGATCAATATTATGATCATTATCATGATCATTATTACGATAATTATTATGATCATGATCATTATCATGATCAATATCATGATCATTATCATGTTCATTATCATGATCGTGATCACTATCATGATCACTATCATGATCATTATCATATGATCATTATCATAATCATTACCATGATCATTATCATGATCAATATCATGATCATTATCATGTTCATTATCATGATCGTGATCACTATCATGATCACTATCATGATCATTATCATATGATCATTATCATGATCATTATCATTATCGATATCATGATCATTATCATTATCATGATCAATATCATTATCATTATCATGATCAATATCATTATCATGATCATGATCAATATCATTATCATGATCATGATCAATATTATTATCATTATCATGATCATTATCATGGTCATTATCATGATCATTATCATGATCAATATCATGATCACTATCATGATCATTATCACGAACATTATCATGATCACTATCATGATCATTATCATGATCACTATCATGATCATTATCATGATCACTATCATGATCATTATCATGATCACTATCATGATCATTATCATGATCACTATCATGATCATTATCATGATCAATATCATGATCATTATCATGATCAATATCATGATCATTATCATGATCACTATCATGATCACTATCATGATCATTATCATGATCATTATTATGATCATTATCATGATCACTATCATGATCATTATCATGATCACTATCATGATCATTATCATGATCAATATCATGATCATTATCATGATCACTATCATGATCACTATCATGATCATTATCATGATCATTATTATGATCATTATCATGATCACTATCATGATCATTATCATGATCACTATCATGATCATTATCATGATCACTATCATGATCATTATCATGATCACTATCATGATCATTATCATGATCACTATCATGATCACATCAAGATCATTATCGTGATCACATCATGATCATTATCATGATCACTCTCACGATCATTATCATGATCATTATCATGATCATTATCATGATCATTATCATGATCCTTATCATGTTCATTATCATGATTCTTATCATGATCATTATCATGATCATTATAATGATCCCTGTCATGATCATTATCATGATCATTATCGTAATCATTATCGTGATCATTATCGTGATCATTATCGTGATAATTATCACTATCATGATCAATATCATGATCATTATCATGATCAATATCATTATCATTATCATAAGCATTATCATGATCACTATCATGATCAATATTATGATCATTATCATGATCATTATTACGATAATTATTATGATCATGATCATTATCATGATCATTATCATGATCATTATCATGATCATTATCATGAGCATTATCATGATCACTATAATGATCAATATCATGATCATTATCATGTTCATTATCATGATCGTGATCACTATCATGATCACTATCATGATCATTATCATATGATCATTATCATAATCATTACCATGATCATTATCATTATCGATATCATGATCATTATCATTATCATGATCAATATCATGATCATTATCATGATCATTATCATGATCATTATCATGATCATTATCATGATCAATGTCATGATCACTATCATGATCATTATCATGATCATTATCATGATCACTATCATGATCACTATCATTATCATTATCATTATCAGGATCATTATCATGATCATTACAATGATCATTACCATGATCATTATCATTATCGATATCATGATCATTATCATTATCATGATCAATATCATGATCATTATCATGATCATTATCAGGATCATTATCATGATCATGATCATTACCATTATCATTATCATGATCATTATCATTATCGATATCATGATCATTATCATTATCATGATCAATATCATGATCATTATCATGATCATTATCATGATCATTATCATGATCATTATCATGATCACTATCATGATCATTATCATGATCATTATTATGATCACTATCATGATCATTGTCATGATCATTATCATGATAATTATCATGATCATTATCGTGATCACTATCATGATCAATATCATGATCATTATCATGATCGTGATCACTATCATGATCACTATCATGATCATTATCATATGATCATTATCATAATCATTACCATGATCATTATCATTATCGATATCATGATCATTATCATTATCATGATCAATATCATGATCATTATCATGATCATTATCATGATCATTATCATGATCATTATCATGATCATTATCATGATCATTATCATGATCATTATCATTATCATGATCAATATCATGATCACTATCATGATCATTATCATGATCACTATCATTATCATTATCATTATCAGGATCATTATCATGATCATTACAATGATCATTACCATGATCATTATCATTATCGATATCATGATCATTATCATTATCATGATCAATATCATGATCATTATCATGATCATTATCATGATCACTATCATGATCATTATCATGATCATTATCATGATCATTATCATTATCATGATCAATATCATGATCATTATCATGATCATTATCATGATCAATATCATGATCATTATCATGATCATTATCGTGACCATTATCATGATCATTATCGTCATCATTATCGTGATCATTATCATGATCAATATCATGATCATTATAATGATCACTATCGTGATCATTATCATGATCATTATCATGATCATTTTCATGATCATTATTATGATCACTATCATGATCATTATCATGATCATTATCATGATCATTATAATGATCCCTGTCATGATCATTATCATCATCATTATCGTGATCATTATCATGATCATTATCGTGATCATTATCGTGATAATTATCATTATCATGATCAATATCATGATCATTATCATGATCAATATCATGATCATTATCATAAGCATTATCATGATCACTATCATGATCAATATTATGATCATTATCATGATCAATATCATGATCCTTATCATGATTATTATCATGATCATTATAATGATCCCTGTCATGATCATTATCATGATCATTATCGTGATCATTATCATGATCATTA
Organism: Gymnosoma rotundatum; assembly: GCA_916610165.2. Lineage (NCBI taxonomy): Eukaryota > Metazoa > Arthropoda > Insecta > Diptera > Tachinidae > Gymnosoma > Gymnosoma rotundatum. The sequence goes on along the minus strand of OU744337.1, from coordinate 67,208,474 downwards.
TCGTGATCATTATCGTGATAATTATCATTATCATGATCAATATCATGATCATTATCATGATCAATATCATGATCATTATCATAAGCATTATCATGATCACTATCATGATCAATATTATGATCATTATCATGATCATTATTACGATAATTATTATGATCATGATCATTATCATGATCATTATCATGAGCATTATCATGATCACTATAATGATCAATATCATGATCATTATCATGTTCATTATCATGATCGTGATCACTATCATGATCACTATCATGATCATTATCATATGATCATTATCATAATCATTACCATGATCATTATCATGATCATTATCATTATCGATATCATGATCATTATCATTATCATTATCATGATCAATATCATTATCATGATCATGATCAATATCATTATCATGATCATTATCATGGTCATTATCATGATCATTATCATGATCATTATCATGATCACTATCATGATCGTTATCACGATCATTATCACGATCATTATCGTGATCACTATCATGATCATTATCATGATCATTATTATGATCATGATCATTATCATGATCGCTATCATGATCATTATTATGATCACGATCATTATCATGATCAATATCATGATCATTATCATGATCACTATCACTATCATGATCACTATCATGATCATTATCATGATCATTATTATGATCATTATTATGATCATGATCATTATCATGATCAATATCATGATCATTATCATGATCGCTATCATGATCATTATCATGATCATTATCATAATCAATATCATGATCATTATCATTATCATTATCATGATCAATATCATGATCATTATCATGATCATTATCATGATCATTATCATGATCACTATCATGATCATTATCATGATCATTATCATGATCACTATCATGATCATTATCATGATCACTATCATGATCATTATCATGATCATTATCATGATCACTATCATGATCATTATCATGATCATTATCATGATCACTATCATGATCATTATCATGATCAATATCATGATCATTATCATGATCATTGTCATGATCATTATCATGATCATTATCATGATCATTGTCATGATCATTATCATGATCATTATCATGATTATGATCATTATCATGATCATTATCATGATCACTATCATGATCATTATCATGATCATTATCATGATCACTATCATGATCATTATCATGATCATTATCATGATCATTATCATGATCACTATCATGATCATTATCATGATCACTATCATGATCATTATCATGATCATTATCATGATCACTATCATGATCATTATCATGATCATTATCATGATCACTATCATGATCATTATCATGATCAATATCATGATCATTATCATGATCATTGTCATGATCATTATCATGATCACACTCATGATCATTATCACGATCATTATCATGATCACTATCATGATCATTATCACGATCATTATCATGATCACTATCATGATCATTATCATGATCACTATCATGATCATTATCATGATCACTATCATGATCATTATCATGATCACTATCATGATCATTATCATGATCAATATCATGATCATTATCATGATCACTATCATGATCATTATCATGATCACTATCATGATCATTATCATGATCAATATCATGATCATTATCATGATCACTATCATGATCACTATCATGATCATTATCATGATCATTATTATGATCATTATTATGATCATGATCATTATCGTGATCAATATCATGATCATTATCATGATCGCTATCATGATCATTATCATGATCATTATCACGATCATTATCATGATCACTATCATGATCATTATCATGATTATTATCATGATCATTAATATGATCATTATCATGATCAATATCATGATCATTATCACGATCATTATCATGATCACTATCATGATCATTATCATGATCACTATCATGATCATTATCATGATCACACTCATGATCATTATCACGATCATTATCATGATCACTATCATGATCATTATCATGATCACTATCATGATCATTATCATGATCACTATCATGATCATTATCATGATCAATATCATGATCATTATCATGATCACTATCATGATCACTATCATGATCATTATCATGATCATTATTATGATCATTATTATGATCATGATCATTATCATGATCAATATCATGATCATTATCATGATCGCTATCATGATCATTATCATGATCATTATCACGATCATTATCATGATCACTATCATGATCATTATCATGATCACTATCATGATCATTATCATGATCACTATCATGATCATTATCATGATCAATATCATGATCATTATCATGATCACTATCATGATCACTATCATGATCATTATCATGATCATTATTATGATCATTATTATGATCATGAACTTTCATGATCATTCTCATGATCATTATCATGATCATTATCATGATCACTATCATGATCATTTTCATGATCATTATTATGATCACTATCATGATCATTATCATAATAAGTATCATGATCATTATCATGATCACTATCATGATCAACATCATGATCATTATTATGATAATTATAATGATCATTATCATGATCACTATCATGATCATTATTATGATCATTAGTATGATCATGATCATTATCATGATCACTATCATGATCATTATCATGATCAATATCATGATCATTATCATGATCAATATCATGATCATTATCATGATCACTATCATGATCACTATCATGATCATTATCATGATCATTATTATGATCATTATTATGATCATGATCATTATCATGATCAATATCATGATCATTATCATGATCGCTATCATGATCATTATCATGATCATTATCACCATCATTATCATGATCACTATCATGATCATTATCATGATTACTATCATGATCATTATCATGATCACTATCATGATCATTATCATGATCAATATCATGATCATTATCAAGATCACTATCATGATCACTATCATGATCATTATCATGATCATTATTATGATCATTATTATGATCATGAACTTTCATGATCATTCTCATGATCATTATCATGATCATTCTCATGATCATTATCATGATCATTATCATGATCACTATCATGATCATTTTCATGATCATATTTATGATCACTATCATGATCATTATCATGATCATTATCATGATAAGTATCATGATCATTATCATGATCATTATCATGATAAGTATCATGATCATTATCATGATCACTATCATGATCAACATCATGATCATTATTATGATAATTATTATGATCATTATCATGATCACTATCATGATCATTATTATGATCATTAGTATGATCATGATCATTATCATGATCACTATCATGATCATTATCATGATCACACTCATGATCATTATCATGATCATTATAATGATCACTATCATGATCATTATAATGATCACTATCATGATCATTATCATGATCACTATCATGATCATTATCATGATCATTATCATGATCACTATCATGATCATTATCATGATCACTATCATGATCATTATCATGATCACTATCATGATCATTATCATGATCATTATCATGATCACTATCATGATCATTATCATTATCGATATCATGATCATTATCATGATCAATATCATGATCATTATCATGATCATTATCATGTTCATTATCATGATCACTATCATGATCATTATCATGATCATTATTATGATAATTATTATGATCATGATCATTATCATGATCATTATCATGATCATTATCATGATCATTATCATGAGCATTATCGTGATCACTATCATGATCACTATCATGATCATTATCATATGATCATTATCATAATCATTACCATGATCATTATCATGATCATTATAATGATCCCTATCATGATTATTATCATGATCATTATCGTGATCATTATCGTGATCATTATCGTGATCATTATCGTGATCATTATCATTATCATGATTATTATCATGATCGCTATCATGATCATTATCATGATCACTATCATGATCATTATCATGATCATTATCATGATCATTATCATGATTTTTATTATGATCATTATCATGATCATTATTATGATTTTTATTATGATCATTATCATGATCATTATCATGATTTTTATTATGATCATTATCATGATCATTATCATGATCATTATTATGATCATTATCATGATCATTATCATGACCACTATCATGATCATTATCATGATCACTATCATGATCATTATGATGATCACTATCATGATCGTTATCATGATTACTATCATGATCATTATCATGATCACTATCACGATCATTATCATGATCATTATCATGATCATTATCATGATCGTTATCATGATCCTTAGCATGTTCATTATCATGATCCTTATCATGATCATTATCATGATCATTACAATTATCCCTATCATGATCATTATCGTGATCATTATCATGATCATTATCGTGATCATTATCGTGATCATTATCATTATCATGATTATTATCATGATCACTATCATGATCATTATCATGATCACTATCATGATCATTATCATGGTCACTATCATGATCATTATCATGGTCACTATCATGATCATTATCATGATCACTATCATGATCATTATGATGATCACTATCATGATTTTTATAATGATCACCATCATGATCATTATCATGATCACCATCATGATCACTATGATGATCACTATCATGATCGTTATCATGATTACTATCATGATCATTATCATGATCACTATCACGATCATTATCATGATCATTATCATGATCATTATCATGATCATTATCATGATCATTATCATGATCCTTATCATGTTCATTATCATGATCAATATCATGATCATTATCATGATCAATATCATGATCATTATCATGATCGTTATCATGATCATTATCATGATCATTATCATGATTACTATCATGATCATTATCATGATCACTATCACGATCATTATCATGATCATTATCATGATCATTATCATGATCATTATCATGATCATTATCATGATCCTTATCATGTTCATTATCATGATCAATATCATGATCATTATCATGATCAATATCATGATCATTATCATGATCGTTATCATGATCATTATCATGATCATTATCATGATTACTATCATGATCATTATCATGATCACTATCACGATCATTATCATGATCATTATCATGATCATTATCATGATCAATATCATGATCATTATCATGATCATTATCATGATCATTATCATGATCCTTATCATGTTCATTATCATGATCAATATCATGATCATTATCATGATCAATATCATGATCATTATCATGATCAATATCATGATCATTATCATGATCGTTATCATGATCATTATCATGATCATTATCATGATCATTATCATGATCACTATCATGATCATTATCATGATCACACTCATGATCATTAACACGATCATTATCATGATCAATATCATGATCATTATCATGATCAATATCATGATCATTATCATGATCAATATCATGATCATTATCATGATCGTTATCATGATCATTATCATGATCATTATCATGATTACTATCATGATCATTATCATGATCACTATCACGATCATTATCATGATCATTATCATGATCATTATCATGATCATTATCATGATCATTATCATGATCCTTATCATGTTCATTATCATGATCAATATCATGATCATTATCATGATCAATATCATGATCATTATCATGATCAATATCATGATCATTATCATGATCATTATCATGATCAATATCATGATCATTATCACGATCATTATCATGATCACTATCATGATCATTATCATGATCACACTCATGATCATTATCACGATCATTATCATGATCACTATCATGATCATTATCATGATCACTATCATGATCATTATCATGATCACTATCATGATCATTATCATGATCACTATCATGATCATTATCATGATCAATATCATGATCATTATCATGATCATTATCATGATCATTATCGTGATCATTATCATGATCATTATCATGATCATTATCATGATCAATATCATGAGCATTATCATGATCACTATAATGATCAATATCATGATCATTATCATGTTCATTATCATGATGGTGATCACTATCATAATCACTATCATGATCATTATCATATGATCATTATCATAATCATTTCCATGATCATTATCATGATCATTATAATGATCCCTATCATGATTATTATCATGATCATTATCGTGATCATTATCATGATCATTATCGTGATCATTATCGTGATCATTATCGTGATCATTATCGTGATCATTATCGTGATCACTATCATGATCATTATCATGATCATTATCATGATCATTATCATGATTTTTATTATGATCATTATCATGATCATTATTATGATTTTTATTATGATCATTATCATGATCATTATCATGATTTTTATTATGATCATTATCATGATCATTATCATGATCATTATTATGATCATTATCATGATCATTATCATGACCACTATCATGATCATTATCATGATCACTATCATGATCATTATGATGATCACTATCATGATCGTTATCATGATTACTATCATGATCATTATCATGATCACTATCACGATCATTATCATGATCATTATCATGATCATTATCATGATCGTTATCATGATCCTTAGCATGTTCATTATCATGATCCTTATCATGATCATTATCATGATCATTACAATTATCCCTATCATGATCATTATCGTGATCATTATCATGATCATTATCGTGATCATTATCGTGATCATTATCATTATCATGATTATTATCATGATCACTATCATGATCATTATCATGATCACTATCATGATCATTATCATGGTCACTATCATGATCATTATCATGGTCACTATCATGATCATTATCATGATCACTATCATGATCATTATCATGATCATAATCATGATCACTAACATGATCATAATCATGATCACTATCATGATCATTATCATGATCACTATCATGATCATTATCATGATCACTATCATGATCATTATAATGATCACTATCATGATCATTATCATGACCCCTATCATGATCATTATTATGACGACTATTATGATCATTATTATGACCACTATCATGATCAATATCATGACCACTATCATAATCAATATCATGATCATTATCATGATCACTATCTATCATTATCATGATCACCATCATGATCATTATGATGATCACTATCATGATCATTGTGATGATCACAATCATGATCGTTATCATGATCACTATCATGATCATTATCATGATCACTATCATGATCATTATGATGATCACTATCATGATTTTTATAATGATCACCATCATGATCATTATCATGATCACCATCATGATCACTATGATGATCACTATCATGATCGTTATCATGATTACTATCATGATCATTATCATGATCACTATCACGATCATTATCATGATCATTATCATGATCATTATCATGATCATTATCATGATCATTATCATGATCCTTATCATGTTCATTATCATGATCAATATCATGATCATTATCATGATCAATATCATGATCATTATCATGATCAATATCATGATCATTATCATGATCGTTATCATGATCATTATCATGATCATTATCATGATCATTATCATGATCATTATCATGATCATTATCATTATCATTATCATTATCACGATCATTATCATGATCACTATCATGATCATTATCATGATCACACTCATGATCATTATCACGATCATTATCATGATCACTATCATGATCATTATCATGATCACTATCATAATCATTATCATGATCACTATCATGATCATTATCATGATCACTATCATGATCATTATCATGATCAATATCATGATCATTATCATGATCATTATCATGATCATTATCGTGATCATTATCATGATCATTATCATGATCATTATCATGATAATTATCATGATCAATATCATGAGCATTATCATGATCACTATAATGATCAATATCATGATCATTATCATGTTCATTATCATGATGGTGATCACTATCATAATCACTATCATGATCATTATCATATGATCATTATCATAATCATTTCCATGATCATTATCATGATCATTATAATGATCCCTATCATGATTATTATCATGATCATTATCGTGATCATTATCATGATCATTATCGTGATCATTATCGTGATCATTATCATTATCATGATTATTATCATGATCGCTATCATGATCATTATCATGATCACTATCATGATCATTATCATGTTCATTATCATGATCATTATCATGATCATTATCATGATCATTATCATGATCATTATCATGATCATTATCATGATCATTATCATGATCATTATCATGATCACTATCATGATCATTATCATGATCATTATCGTGATCACTATCATGATCATTATCATGATCACTATCATGATCATTATCATGATCATTATCATGATCATTATTATGATCACTATCATGATCATTATCATGATCACTATCATGATCATTCTCATGATCATTATCATGATCATTATCATGATCATTATCATGATCACACTCATGATCATTATCATGATCACACTCATGATCATTATCATGATCATTGTCATGATCATTATCATGATCATTGTCATGATCACTATCATGATCATTATCATGATCACTATCATGATCATTATTATGATCACTATCATGATCATTGTCATGATCATTATCATGATCACACTCATAATCACTATCATGATCACACTCATGATCACTATCATGATCATTATCATGATCATTATCATGATCATTATCATGATCACAATCATGATCACTATCATGATCAATATCAATATCATTATCATGATCATTACCATGTTCATTATTATGATAATTATTATGATCATTATCATGATCATTATCATGAGCATTATCATTATCACTATAATGATCAATATCATGATCATTATGATGATCACTATCATGATCAATATCATGATCAATATCATGATCATTATCATGATCACACTCATGATCATTATCATGATCACACTCATGATCACTATCATGATCATTATCATGATCACTATCATGATCATTATCATGATCACTATCATGATCATTATCATGATCACTATCATGATCATTATCATGATCACTATCATGATCATTATCATGATCAATATCATGATCATTATCATGTTCATTATCATGATCATTATCATGATCATTATCATGATCATTATCATGATCATTATCATGATCATTATCATGATCAATATCATGATCATTATCACGATCATTATCATGATCACTATCATGATCATTATCATGATCACACTCATGATCATTATCACGATCATTATCATGATCACTATCATGATCATTATCATGATCACTATCATAATCATTATCATGATCACTATCATGATCATTATCCTGATCACTATCACGATCATTATCATGATCACTTTCATGATCATTATTATGATCACTATCATGATCACTATCATGATCACTATCATGATCACTATCATGATCACTATCATGATCATTCTCATGATCATTATCATGATCATTATCATGATCATTATCATGATCACTATCATGATCATTATCATGATCACTATCAAGATCATTATCATGATCACTATCAAGATCATTATCATGATCATTATTATGATCACTATCATGATCATTATCATGATCATTATCATGATAACTATCATGATCATTATCATGATCAATATCATGATCATTATCATGATCGTGATCATTATCATGATCACTATCATGATCATTATCATGATCACACTCATGATCATTACCATGATCACACTCATGATCATTATCATGATCACTCTCATAATCATTCTCATGATCATTATAATGATCACAATCATGATCATTATCATGATCAATATCATGATCATTATCATGATCATTATAATGATCATTATCATGATCATTATCATGATCATTATCATGATTATTATCATGATCACTATCATGAGCATTATCATGATCATTATCATGATCACTATCATGATCATTATCATGATAACTATCATGATCATTATCATGATGACTATCATGATCATTATCATGATCATTATCATGATCACTATCATGATCATTATCATGATCACTGTCATGATCATAGTCATGATAACTATCATGATCATTATCATGATCACTATCATGATCATTATCATTATCATGATCACTATCATGATCATTATCATGATCACTATCATGATCATTATCATGATAACTATCATGATCATTATCATGATGACTATCATGATCATTATCATGATTATTATCATGATCACTATCATGATCACTATCATTATCATGATCATTATCAGGATCATTATCATGATCATTACCATGATCATTACCATGATCATTATCATGATCATTATCATTATCGATTTCATGATCATGATCATTATCATGATCAATATCATGATCAATATCATGATCATTATCACGATCACACTCATGATCATTATCACGATCATTATCATGATCACTATCATGATCATTATCATGATCATTATTATGATCATGATCATTATCATGATCACTATCATGATCATTATCATGATCATTATCATGATCACTATCACGATCATTATCATGATCACTATCATGATCATTATCATGATCACTATCATGATCATTGTCATGATCACTATCATGATCATTGTCATGATCATTATCATGATCAATATCATGATCATTATCATGATCACTATCATGATCATTATCATGATCACTATCATGATTATTATCATGATCACTATCATGATCATTATCATGATCACTATCATGATCATTATCATGATCACTATCATGATCATTATCATGATCACTATCATGATCATTATCATGATCAGTATCATGATCACGATCATTATCATGATCACTATCATGATCATTATCATGATCACTATTATGATCATTATCATGATCATTTTCATGATCAATATCATGATCATTATCATGATCACTATCACGATCATTATCATGATCACTATCATGATCATTATCATGATCAATATCATGATCAATATCATGATCATTATCACGATCATTATCATGATCACTATCATGATCATTATCACGATCACACTCATGATCATTATCACGATCATTATCATGATCACTATCATGATCATTATCATGATCATTATTATGATCATTATCATGATCACTATCATGATCATGATAATGATCATTATTATGATCATTATCATGATCACTATCATGATCATTATCATGATCACTATCATGATCATTATCATGATCAGTATCATGATCACGATCATTATCATGATCACTATCATGATCATTATCATGATCACTATTATGATCATTATCATGATCATTTTCATGATCAATATCATGATCATTATCATGATCACTATCATGATCATTATCATGATCACTATCATGATCATTATCATGATCATTATCATGATCAATATCATGATCAATATCATGATCATTATCATGAGCATTATCATGATCACTATCATGATCAATATCATGATCGTTATCATGATCATTATCCTGATCATTATGATGATCACTATCATGATCAATATCATGATCATTATCATGATCATTATAATGATCATTATCATCATCATTGTCATGATCACTATTATGATCATTATCATCATCATTGTCATGATCACTATCATGATCATTGTCATGATCACTATCATGATCATTATCATGATCATTATCATGATCACTATCATGATCATTATCATGATCTTTATTAAGATCATAATCATTATTATGATCATGATCATTATCATGATCTTTATTAAGATCATAATCATTATTATGATCATGATCATTATCATGATCAATATCATGATCATTATCATGATCAATATCATGATCATTATCATGATCACTATCATGATCATTATCATGATCATTATCATGATCAATATCATGATCATTATCATGATCGTTATCATGATCATTATCATCATCATTATCATGATCACTATCATGATCATTATCATGATCACTATCATGATCATTATCATGATCATTATCATGATCAATATCATGATCATTATCCTGATCAATATCATGATCATTATCATGATCGTTATCATGATCATTATCATCATCATTATCATGATCACTATTATGATCAATATCATGATCATTATCATGATTACTATAATGATGAATATCATGATCATTATCATGATCATTATTATGATAATTATCATGATTACTATAATGATGAATATCATGATCATTATCATGATCATTATGATAATCATTATCATGATCATTATGATGATCACTATCATGATCATTATCATGATCACTATCATGATCATTATCATGATCACTATCATAATCATTATCATGATCACTATCATGATCATTATCCTGATCACTATCATGATCATTATCCTGATCACTATCACGATCATTATCATGATCACTATCATGATCATTATTATGATCACTGTCATGATCACTATCATGATCACTATCATGATCATTCTCATGATCGTTATCATGATCATTATCATGATCATTATTATGATAATTATTATGATCATGATCATTATCATTATCATGAGCATTATCATGATCACTATAATAATCAATATCATGATCATTATCATGATCATTATGATGATCACTATTATGATCAATATCATGATCAATATCATGATCATTATCATGATCATTATCATGATCATTATCATGATCATTATCATGATCACTGTCATGATCATTATCATTATCGATATCATGATCATTATCATGATCGTTATCATGATCATTATCATGATCATTATCATGATCATTATCATGATCATTATCATGATCATTATCATGATCATGATCATGATCATTATCATTATCATGATCACTATCTTGATCATTATCATGATCACTATCATGATCACTATCATGATTATTATCATGATCATTATCATGATCATTATCATGATCACTATCATGATCATTATCATGATCACTATCATGATCATTATCATGATCATTATCATGATCACTATCATGATCATTATCACGATCATTATCATGATCACTATCATGATCACTATCATGATCATTATCATGATCACACTCATGATCATTATCACGATCATTATTATTATCGATATCATGATCATTATCATGATCATTATCATGATGACTATCATGATCATTATCATGATCACTATCATGATCATTATCATGATCATTATCATGATCACTATCATGATCATTATCATGATCATTATCATGATCACTATCATGATCATTATCATGATCACTATCATGATCATTATCATGATCATTATCATGATCACTATCATGATCATTATCACGATCATTATCATGATCACTATCATGATCACACTCATGATCATTATCACGATCATTATTATTATCGATATCATGATCATTATCATGATCATTATCATGATGACTATCATGATCATTATCATGATCACTATCATGATCATTATCATGATCATTATCATGATCACTATCATGATCATTATCATGATCACTATCATGATTATTATCATGATCATTATCATGATCATTATCATGATCACTATCATGATCATTATCATGATCATTATCATGATCACTATCATGATCATTATCATGATCACTATCATGATCATTATCATGATCATTATCATGATCACTATCATGATCATTATCATGATCATTATCATGATCACTATCATGATCATTATCACGATCATTATCATGATCACTATCATGATCACTGTCATGATCATTATCATTATCGATATCATGATCATTATCATGATCGTTATCATGATCATTATCATTATCATGATCATTATCATGATCATTATCATGATCATTATCATGATCATTATCATTATCATGATCATTATCATGATCATTATCATGATCATGATCATTATCATGATCATTATCATTATCATGATCACTATCTTGATCATTATCATGATCACTATCATGATCACCATCATGATTATTATCATGATCATTATCATGATCATTATCATGATCACTATCATGATCATTATCATGATCACTAACATGATCATTATCATGATCATTATCATGATCACTATCATGATCAATATCATGATCATTATCATGATCATTATTATGATAATTATTGTGATCATGATCATTATCATGATCATTATCATGCCCACTATCATGAGCATTATCATGATCACTATAATGATCAATATCATGATCATTATCATGATCATTATGATGATCACTATCATGATCGATATCATGATCATTATCATGATCATTATTATGATAATTATTATGATCATGATCATTATCATGATCACTATCATGATCATTATCATGATCATTATCATCATAATTATCATGATCACTATCATGATCATTATCATGATCATTATCATGATCGTTATTATGATCATGATCACTATCATGATCAATATCATGAGCATTATCGTGATCACTATTATGATCAATATCATGATCATTATCATGATCATTATTATGATAATTATAATGATTACTATAATGATGAATATCATAATCATTAGCATGATCATTATGATGATCATTATCATGATCATTATGATGATCACTATCATGATCAATATCATGATCAATATCATGATCATTATCATGATCGTGGTCACTATCACGATCACGATCATTATCATGATCATTATCATGATCATTATCATGATCACTATCATGATCATTATCATTATCGATATCATGATCATTATCATGATCATTATCATGATCATTATCATTATCATGATCATTATCGTGATCACTATCATGATCATTCTCATGATCATTATCATGATCATTATCATGATCATTATCATGATCACTATCATGATCATTATCATGATCATTATCATGATCACTATCATGATCACTATCATGATCATTATCATGATCACTATCATGATCACTATCATGATCACTATCTTGATCATTCTCATGATCATTATCGTGATCACTATAATGATCATTCTCATGAACATGATCATTATCATGATCACTATCATGATCAATATCATGATCATTATCATGATCATTATTATGATAATTATTGTGATCATGATCATTATCATGATCATTATCATGCCCACTATCATGAGCATTATCATGATCACTATAATGATCAATATCATGATCATTATCATGATCATTATGATGATCACTATCATGATCGATATCATGATCATTATCATGATCATTATTATGATAATTATTATGATCATGATCATTATCATGATCACTATCATGATCATTATCATGATCATTATCATCATCATTATCATGATCACTATCATGATCATTATCATGATCATTATCATGATCGTTATTATGATCATGATCACTATCATGATCAATATCATGATCATTATCATGATCATTATTATGATAATTATAATGATTACTATAATGATGAATATCATAATCATTAGCATGATCATTATGATGATCATTATCATGATCATTATGATGATCACTATCATGATCAATATCATGATCAATATCATGATCATTATCATGATCATTATCATGATCATTATTATGATCACTATCATGATCATTATCATTATCGATATCATGATCATTATCATGATCATTATCATGATCATTATCATTATCATGATCATTATCGTGATCACTATCATGATCATTATCATGATCATTATCATGATCATTATCATGATCACTATCATGATCACTATCATGATCACTATCTTGATCATTCTCATGATCATTATCATGATCACTATCATGATCACTATCATGATCATTATCATGATCATTATCATGATCACTATCATGATCATTATTATTATCGATATCATAATCATTATCATGATCATTATCATGATGACTATAATGATCACTATCATGATCATTCTCATGATCATTATCACGATCATTATCATGATCACTATCATGATCACTATCATGATCATTATCATGATCACACTCATGATCATTATCACGATCATTATCATGATCACTATCATGATCATTATTATGATCATGATTATTATCATGATCATTATCATGATCACTATCATGATCATTATCGTGATCACTATCATGATTATTCTCATGATCATTATCGTGATCACTATCATGATCATTCTCATGATCATTATCATGATCACTATCATGATCACTATCATGATCATTATCATGATCATTATCATGATCACTATCATGATCATTATTATTATCGATATCATGATCATTATCATGATCATTATCATGATGACTATCATGATCACTATCATGATCATTCTAATGATCATTATCGTGATCACTATCATGATCATTATCATGATCATTATCATGATCATTATCATGATCATTATCATGATCATTATCATGATCATTAGCATGATCATTATCATGATCATTATCACGATCATTATCATGATCACTATCATGATCACTATCATGATCATTATCATGATCATTATCATGATCATTATCATGATCATTATCATGATCATTATCACGATCATTATCATGATCACTATCATGATCACTATCATGATCATTATCATGATCACACTCATGATCATTATCACGATCATTATCATGATCACTATCATGATCATTATCATGATCATTATTATGATCATGATCATTATCATGATCATTATCATGATCACTATCATGATCATTATCATGATCACTATCATGATCCTTATCATGATCACTATCATGATCATTATCATGATCACTATCATGATCATTATCATGATCACTATCATGATCATTATCATGATCACTATCATGATCATTATCATGATCACTATCATGATCATTATCATGATCACTATCATGATCATTATCATGATCAATATCATGATCATTATCATGATCACTATCGTGATCATTATCATGATCAGTATCGTGTTTACTATCATGATCATTATCATGATCATTATCATGATCACTGTCACGATCATTATCATGATCATTATCATGATCACTATCATGATCATTATCATGATCATTATCATGATCACTATCATGATCATTCTCATGATCATTATCATGATCATTATCATGATCACTATCATGATCATTATCATGATCATTATTATGATCACTATCATGATCATTATCATGATAACTATCATGATCATTATCATGATCATTATTATGATCACTATCATGATCACTATCATGATCATTATCATGATCATTATAATAATAACTATCATGATCACTATCATGATCAATATCATGATCATTATCATGATCGTGATCATTATCATGATCGTGATCATTATCATGATCGTGATCATTATCATCATTACCATGATCACACTCATGATCATTATCATGATCACACTCATGATCATTATCATGATCATTATCATGATCACTATCATGATAATTATCATGATCACTATCATGATAATTATCATGATCATTATCATGATCATTATCGTGATCACTATCATGATCATTCTCATGATCATTATCATGATCATTATCATGATCATTATCATGATCACTATCATGATCATTATCATGATAATTATCATGATCACTATCATGATCATTATCATGATCATTATCATGATCATTATCATGATCACTATCATGATCAATATCATGATGATTATCATGATCATTATTATCATGATCATTATCATGATCACTATCATGATCATTATCATGATCATTATCATGATCATTATCATGATCATTATCATGATCATTATCATGATCACTATAATGATCACTATCATGATCATTATCATGATCACTATCATGATCACTATCTTGATCATTCTCATGATCATTATCGTGATCACTATCATGATCATTCTCATGATCATTATCGTGATCACTATCAAGATCATTCTCATGATCATTATCATGATCACTATCATGATCATTGTCATGATCATTATCATGATAACTATCATGATCATTATCATGATCACTATCATGATCATTATCATGATCATTATCATGATCATTATTATGATCATTATCATGATCACTATCATGATCACTATCTTGATCATTCTCATGATCATTATCATGATCACTATCATGATCACTATCATGATCATTATCATGATCATTATCATGATCACTATCATGATCATTATTATTATCGATATCATGATCATTATCATGATCATTATCATGATGACTATAATGATCACTATCATGATCATTCTCATGATCATTATCACGATCATTATCATGATCACTATCATGATCACTATCATGATCATTATCATGATCACACTCATGATCATTATCACGATCATTATCATGATCACTATCATGATCATTATTATGATCATGATTATTATCATGATCATTATCATGATCACTATCATGATCATTATCGTGATCACTATCATGATTATTCTCATGATCATTATCGTGATCACTATCATGATCATTCTCATGATCATTATCATGATCACTATCATGATCACTATCATGATCATTATCATGATCATTATCATGATCACTATCATGATCATTATTATTATCGATATCATGATCATTATCATGATCATTATCATGATGACTATCATGATCACTATCATGATCATTCTAATGATCATTATCGTGATCACTATCATGATCATTATCATGATCATTATCATGATCATTATCATGATCATTATCATGATCATTATCATGATCATTAGCATGATCATTATCATGATCATTATCACGATCATTATCATGATCACTATCATGATCACTATCATGATCATTATCATGATCATTATCATGATCATTATCATGATCATTATCATGATCATTATCACGATCATTATCATGATCACTATCATGATCACTATCATGATCATTATCATGATCACACTCATGATCATTATCACGATCATTATCATGATCACTATCATGATCATAATCATGATCATTATTATGATCATGATCATTATCATGATCATTATCATGATCACTATCATGATCATTATCATGATCACTATCATGATCCTTATCATGATCACTATCATGATCATTATCATGATCACTATCATGATCATTATCATGATCACTATCATGATCATTATCATGATCACTATCATGATCATTATCATGATCACTATCATGATCATTATCATGATCACTATCATGATCATTATCATGATCAATATCATGATCATTATCATGATCACTATCGTGATCATTATCATGATCACTATCGTGATCATTATCATGATCAGTATCGTGTTTACTATCATGATCATTATCATGATCACTGTCACGATCATTATCATGATCATTATCATGATCACTATCATGATCATTATCATGATCATTATCATGATCACTATCATGATCATTCTCATGATCATTATCATGATCATTATCATGATCACTATCATGATCATTATCATGATCATTATTATGATCACTATCATGATCATTATCATGATAACTATCATGATCATTATCATGATCATTATTATGATCACTATCATGATCACTATCATGATCATTATCATGATCATTATAATAATAACTATCATGATCACTATCATGATCAATATCATGATCATTATCATGATCGTGATCATTATCATGATCGTGATCATTATCATGATCGTGATCATTATCATGATCGTGATCATTATCATCATTACCATGATCACACTCATGATCATTATCATGATCATTATCATGATCACTATCATGATAATTATCATGATCACTATCATGATAATTATCATGATCATTATCATGATCATTATCGTGATCACTATCATGATCATTCTCATGATCATTATCATGATCATTATCATGATCATTATCATGATCACTATCATGATCATTATCATGATAATTATCATGATCACTATCATGATCATTATCATGATAATTATCATGATCACTATCATGATCATTATCATGATCATTATCATGATCATTATCATGATCACTATCATGATCAATATCATGATGATTATCATGATCATTATTATCATGATCATTATCATGATCACTATCATGATCATTATCATGATCATTATCATGATCATTATCATGATCATTATCATGATCATTATCATGATCACTATAATGATCACTATCATGATCATTATCATGATCACTATCATGATCACTATCTTGATCATTCTCATGATCATTATCGTGATCACTATCATGATCATTCTCATGATCATTATCGTGATCACTATCAAGATCATTCTCATGATCATTATCATGATCACTATCATGATCATTGTCATGATCATTATCATGATAACTATCATGATCATTATCATGATCACTATCATGATCATTATCATGATCATTATCATGATCATTATTATGATCATTATCACGATCATTATTATGATAATTATTTTGATCATTATCATGATCATTATCGTGATAACTATCATGATCATTATCATGATCGCTATCATGATCATTATCATGATCATTATTATGATAATTATTATGATCATGATCATTATCATGATCACTATCATGATCATTATCATGATCATTATCATGCCCACTATCATGAGCATTATCATGATCACTATAATGATCAATATCATGATCATTATCATGATCATTATGATGATCACTATCATGATCGATATCATGATCATTATCATGATCATTATTATGATAATTATTATTATCATGATCATTATCATGATCACTATCATGATCATTATCATGATCATTATCATCATCATTATCATGATCACTATCATGATCATTATCATGATCATTATCATGATCGTTATTATGATCATGATCACTATCATGATCAATATCATGAGCATTATCGTGATCACTATTATGATCAATATCATGATCATTATCATGATCATTATTATGATAATTATAATGATTACTATAATGATGAATATCATAATCATTAGCATGATCATTATGATGATCATTATCATGATCATTATGATGATCATTATCATGATCATTATGATGATCACTATCATGATCATTATCATGATCATTATCATGATCGTGGTCACTATCACGATCACGATCATTATCATGATCATTATCATGATCATTATCATGATCACTATCATGATCATTATCATTATCGATATCATGATCATTATCATGATCATTATCATGATCATTATCATTATCATGATCACTATCGTGATCACTATCATGATCATTCTCATGATCATTATCATGATCATTATCATGATCATTATCATGATCACTATCATGATCATTATCATGATCATTATCATGATCACTATCATGATCACTATCATGATCATTATCATGATCACTATCATGATCACTATCTTGATCATTCTCATGATCATTATCGTGATCACTATAATGATCATTCTCATGATCATTATCGTGATCACTATCATGATCATTCTCATGATCATTATCGTGATCACTATCATGATCATTCTCATGATCATTATCATGATCATTCTCATGATCATTATCATGATCACTATCATGATCACTATCATGATCATTATCATGATCATTATCATGATCACTATCATGATCATTATTATTATCGATATCATGATCATTATCATGATCATTATCATGATGACTATAATGATCACTATCATGATCATTCTCATGATCATTATCACGATCATTATCATGATCACTATCATGATCACTATCATGATCATTATCATGATCACACTCATGATCATTATCACGATCATTATCATGATCACTATCATGATCATTATTATGATCATGATCATTATCATGATCATTATCATGATCACTATCATGATCATTATCGTGATCACTATCATGATTATTCTCATGATCATTATCGTGATCACTATCATGATCATTCTCATGATCATTATCATGATCATTATCATGATCACTATCATGATCATTATCACGATCATTATCATGATCACTATCATGATCACTGTCATGATCATTATCATTATCGATATCATGATCATTATCATGATCGTTATCATGATCATTATCATGATCATTATCATGATCATTATCATGATCATTATCATGATCATTATCATGATCATTATCATGATCATTATCATTATCATGATCACTATCTTGATCATTATCATGATCACTATCATGATCACTATCATGATTATTATCATGATCATTATCATGATCATTATCATGATCACTATCATGATCATTATCATGATCACTAACATGATCATTATCATGATCATTATCATGATCACTATCATGATCAATATCATGATCATTATCATGATCATTATTATGATAATTATTGTGATCATGATCATTATCATGATCATTATCATGCCCACTATCATGAGCATTATCATGATCACTATAATGATCAATATCATGATCATTATCATGATCATTATGATGATCACTATCATGATCGATATCATGATCATTATCATGATCATTATTATGATAATTATTATGATCATGATCATTATCATGATCACTATCATGATCATTATCATGATCATTATCATCATCATTATCATGATCACTATCATGATCATTATCATGATCATTATCATGATCACTATCATGATCAATATCATGATCATTATCATGATCATTATTATGATAATTATAATGATTACTATAATGATGAATATCATAATCATTAGCATGATCATTATGATGATCATTATCATGATCATTATGATGATCACTATCATGATCAATATCATGATCAATATCATGATCATTATCATGATCATTATCATGATCATTATCATGATCACTATCATGATCATTATCATTATCGATATCATGATCATTATCATGATCATTATCATGATCATTATCATTATCATGATCATTATCGTGATCACTATCATGATCATTATCATGATCATTATCATGATCATTATCATGATCACTATCATGATCACTATCATGATCACTATCTTGATCATTCTCATGATCATTATCATGATCACTATCATGATCACTATCATGATCATTATCATGATCATTATCATGATCACTATCATGATCATTATTATTATCGATATCATGATCATTATCATGATCATTATCATGATGACTATAATGATCACTATCATGATCATTCTCATGATCATTATCACGATCATTATCATGATCACTATCATGATCACTATCATGATCATTATCATGATCACACTCATGATCATTATCACGATCATTATCATGATCACTATCATGATCATTATTATGATCATGATTATTATCATGATCATTATCATGATCACTATCATGATCATTATCGTGATCACTATCATGATTATTCTCATGATCATTATCGTGATCACTATCATGATCATTCTCATGATCATTATCATGATCACTATCATGATCACTATCATGATCATTATCATGATCATTATCATGATCACTATCATGATCATTATTATTATCGATATCATGATCATTATCATGATCATTATCATGATGACTATCATGATCACTATCATGATCATTCTAATGATCATTATCGTGATCACTATCATGATCATTATCATGATCATTATCATGATCATTATCATGATCATTATCATGATCATTATCATGATCATTATCATGATCATTAGCATGATCATTATCATGATCATTATCACGATCATTATCATGATCACTATCATGATCACTATCATGATCATTATCATGATCATTATCATGATCATTATCATGATCATTATCATGATCATTATCACGATCATTATCATGATCACTATCATGATCACTATCATGATCATTATCATGATCACACTCATGATCATTATCACGATCATTATCATGATCACTATCATGATCATTATCATGATCATTATTATGATCATGATCATTATCATGATCATTATCATGATCACTATCATGATCATTATCATGATCACTATCATGATCCTTATCATGATCACTATCATGATCATTATCATGATCACTATCATGATCATTATCATGATCACTATCATGATCATTATCATGATCACTATCATGATCATTATCATGATCACTATCATGATCATTATCATGATCACTATCATGATCATTATCATGATCACTATCATGATCATTATCATGATCACTATCATGATCATTATCATGATCACTATCATGATCATTATCATGATCACTATCATGATCATTATCATGATCACTATCATGATCATTATCATGATCAATATCATGATCATTATCATGATCACTATCGTGATCATTATCATGATCAGTATCGTGTTTACTATCATGATCATTATCATGATCATTATCATGATCACTGTCACGATCATTATCATGATCACTGTCACGATCATTATCATGATCATTATCATGATCACTATCATGATCATTATCATGATCATTATCATGATCACTATCATGATCATTCTCATGATCATTATCATGATCATTATCATGATCACTATCATGATCATTATCATGATCATTATTATGATCACTATCATGATCATTATCATGATAACTATCATGATCATTATCATGATCATTATTATGATCACTATCATGATCACTATCATGATCATTATCATGATCATTATAATAATAACTATCATGATCACTATCATGATCAATATCATGATCATTATCATGATCGTGATCATTATCATGATCGTGATCATTATCATGATCGTGATCATTATCATGATCGTGATCATTATCATGATCGTGATCATTATCATCATTACCATGATCACACTCATGATCATTATCATGATCATTATCATGATCACTATCATGATAATTATCATGATCACTATCATGATAATGATCATGATCATTATCATGATCATTATCGTGATCACTATCATGATCATTCTCATGATCATTATCATGATCATTATCATGATCATTATCATGATCACTATCATGATCATTATCATGATAATTATCATGATCACTATCATGATCATTATCATGATCATTATCATGATCATTATCATGATCACTATCATGATCAATATCATGATGATTATCATGATCATTATTATCATGATCATTATCATGATCACTATCATGATCATTATCATGATCATTATCATGATCATTATCATGATCATTATCATGATCATTATCATGATCACTATAATGATCACTATCATGATCATAATCATGATCACTATCATGATCACTATCTTGATCATTCTCATGATCATTATCGTGATCACTATCATGATCATTCTCATGATCATTATCGTGATCACTATCAAGATCATTCTCATGATCATTATCATGATCACTATCATGATCATTGTCATGATCATTATCATGATAACTATCATGATCATTATCATGATCACTATCATGATCATTATCATGATCACTATCATGATCATTATCATGATCATTATCATGATCATTATTATGATCATTATCACGATCATTATTATGATAATTATTTTGATCATTATCATGATCATTATCGTGATAACTATCATGATCATTATCATGATCGCTATCATGATCATTATCATGATCATTATCATGATCATTCTCATGATCATTATCATGATCATTATCATGATCATTATCATGATCACTATCATGATCATTATCATGATCATTATCATGATCACTATAATGATCACTATCATGATCATTATCATGATCACTATCATGATCACTATCTTGATCATTCTCATGATCATTATCGTGATCACTATCATGATCATTCTCATGATCATTATCGTGATCACTATCAAGATCATTCTCATGATCATTATCATGATCACTATCATGATCATTGTCATGATCATTATCATGATAACTATCATGATCATTATCATGATCACTTTCATGATCATTATCATGATCATTATCATGATCATTATTATGATCATTATCATGATCATTATTATGATAATTATTTTGATCATTATCATGATCATTATCGTGATAACTATCATGATCATTATCATGATCGCTATCATGATCATTATCATGATCATTATCATGATCATTATCATGATCACTATCATGATCAATATCATGATCATTATCATGATCATTATCATGATCAATATCATGATCATTATCATGATCATTATTATGATAATTATTGTGATCATGATCATTATCATTATCATGATCATTATCATGCTCATTATCATGAGCATTATCATGATCACTATAATGATCAATATCATGATCATTATCATGATCATTTTTATGATCATGATCATTATCATGATCACTATCATGATCATCATCATGATCACTATCATGATCATTATCATGATCACTATCACGATCATTATCATGATCACTATCATGATCATTATCATGATCATTATTATGATCATGATCATTATCATGATCACTATCATGATCATTATTATGATCACTATCATGATCAATATCATGATCATTATCATGATCGTTATCATGATCATTATCATGAGCATTATCATGATCACTATCATGAAAAATATCATGATCATTATCATGATCATTATTATGATAATTATTATGATCATGATCATTATCATGATCATTATCATGAGCATTATTATGATAATTATTATGATCATGATCATTATCATGATCATTATCATGAGCATTATCATGATCACTATCATGAAAAATATCATGATCATTATCATGATCATTATTATGATAATTATTATGATCATGATCATTATCATGATCGTTATCATGATCATTATCAAGAGCATTATCATGATCACTATCATGAAAAATATCATGATCATTATCATGATTATTATTATGATAATTATTATGATCATGATCATTATCATGATCATTATCATGAGCATTATCATGATCACTATAATGATCAATATCATGATCATTATCATGATCATTATGATGATCACTATTATGATCAATATCATGATCAATATCATGATCATTATCATGATCATTATCATGATCATTATCATGATCATTATCGTGATCACTATCATGATCATTATCATGATCACTATCACGATCATTATCATGATCACTATCATGATCATTATCATGATCATTATTATGATCATGATCATTATCATGAGCATTATCATGATCATAATGATGATCACTATTATGATCAATATCATGATCACTATCATGATCACTATCATGATCATTATCATGATCACTATCATGATCACTATCTTGATCATTCTCATGATCATTATCGTGATCACTATTATGATAATTATTATGATCATGATCATTATCATGATCATTATCATGAGCATTATCATGATCACTATCATGAAAAATATCATGATCATTATCATGATCATTATTATGATAATTATTATGATCATGATCATTATCATGATCGTTATCATGATCATTATCAAGAGCATTATCATGATCACTATCATGAAAAATATCATGATCATTATCATGATTATTATTATGATAATTATTATGATCATGATCATTATCATGATCATTATCATGAGCATTATCATGATCACTATAATGATCAATATCATGATCATTATCATGATCATTATGATGATCACTATTATGATCAATATCATGATCAATATCATGATCATTATCATGATCATTATCATGATCATTATCATGATCATTATCGTGATCACTATCATGATCATTATCATGATCACTATCACGATCATTATCACGATCATTATCATGATCACTATCATGATCATTATCATGATCATTATTATGATCATGATCATTATCATGAGCATTATCATGATCATAATGATGATCACTATTATGATCAATATCATGATCAATATCATGATCATTATCATGATCATTATCATGATCACTATCATGATCATCATCATGATCACTATCATGATCATTATCATGATCACTATCATGATCATCATCATGATCACTATCATGATCATTATCATGATCACTATCACGATCATTATCATGATCACTATCATGATCATTATCATGATCATTATTATGATCATGATCATTATCATGATCACTATCATGATCATTATTATGATCACTATCATGATCATTATCATGATCATTAACATGATAACTATCATGATCATTATCATGATCACTATCATGATCATTATCATGATCATTATCATGATCATTATCATGATCACTATCATGATCAATATCATGATCATTATCATGATCATTATCATGATCACTATCACGATCATTATCATGATCACTATCATGATCATTATCATGATCATTATCATGATCATTATCATGATCACTATCATGATCAATATCATGATCATTATCATGATCATTATCATGATCACTTTCACGATCATTATCATGATCATTATCATGATCACTATCATGATCATTATCATTATCGATATCATGATCATTATTATGATAATTATCATGATCATTATTATGATAATTATCATGATTACTATAATGATGAATATCATGATCATTATCGTGATCATTATGATGATCATTATTATGATCATTATGATGATCACTATCATGATCAATATCATGATCAATATCATGATCATTATCATGATCATTATCATGATCACTATCATGATCATTATCATTATCGATATCATGATCATTATCATGATCATTATCATGATCATTATCGTGATCACTATCATGATCATTCTCATGATCATTATCATGATCATTATCATGATCATTATCATGATCACTATCATGATCATTATCATGATCATTATCATGATCACTATCATGATCATTATCATGATCACTATCATGATCACTATCATGATCATTATCATGATCACTATCATGATCACTATCATGATCATTATCATGATCACTATCATGATCACTATCTTGATCATTCTCATGATCATTATCGTGATCACTATCATGATCATTCTCATGATCATTATCGTGATCACTATCATGATCATTCTCATGATCATTATCGTGATCACTATCATGATCATTATCATGATCATTATCATGATCACTATCATGATCATTATCATGATCATTATCGTGATCACTATCATGATCATTATCATGATCACTATCACGATCATTATCATGATCACTATCATGATCATTATCATGATCATTATTATGATCATGATCATTATCATGAGCATTATCATGATCATAATGATGATCACTATTATGATCAATATCATGATCACTATCATGATCACTATCTTGATCATTCTCATGATCATTATCGTGATCACTATTATGATAATTATTATGATCATGATCATTATCATGATCATTATCATGAGCATTATCATGATCACTATCATGAAAAATATCATGATCATTATCATGATCATTATTATGATAATTATTATGATCATGATCATTATCATGATCGTTATCATGATCATTATCAAGAGCATTATCATGATAACTATCATGAAAAATATCATGATCATTATCATGATTATTATTATGATAATTATTATGATCATGATCATTATCATGATCATTATCATGAGCATTATCATGATCACTATAATGATCAATATCATGATCATTATCATGATCATTATGATGATCACTATTATGATCAATATCATGATCAATATCATGATCATTATCATGATCATTATCATGATCATTATCATGATCATTATCGTGATCACTATCATGATCATTATCATGATCACTATCACGATCATTATCACGATCATTATCATGATCACTATCATGATCATTATTATGATCATGATCATTATCATGAGCATTATCATGATCATAATGATGATCACTATTATGATCAATATCATGATCAATATCATGATCATTATCATGATCATTATCATGATCACTATCATGATCATCATCATGATCACTATCATGATCATTATCATGATCACTATCATGATCATCATCATGATCACTATCATGATCATTATCATGATCACTATCACGATCATTATCATGATCACTATCATGATCATTATCATGATCATTATTATGATCATGATCATTATCATGATCACTATCATGATCATTATTATGATCACTATCATGATCATTATCATGATCATTAACATGATAACTATCATGATCATTATCATGATCACTATCATGATCATTATCATGATCATTATCATGATCATTATCATGATCACTATCATGATCAATATCATGATCATTATCATGATCATTATCATGATCACTTTCACGATCATTATCATGATCACTATCATGATCATTATCATGATCATTATCATGATCATTATCATGATCACTATCATGATCAATATCATGATCATTATCATGATCATTATCATGATCATTATCATGATCACTTTCACGATCATTATCATGATCATTATCATGATCACTATCATGATCATTATCATTATCGATATCATGATCATTATTATGATAATTATCATGATCATTATTATGATAATTATCATGATTACTATAATGATGAATATCATGATCATTATCGTGATCATTATGATGATCATTATTATGATCATTATGATGATCACTATCATGATCAATATCATGATCAATATCATGATCATTATCATGATCATTATCATGATCACTATCATGATCATTATCATTATCGATATCATGATCATTATCATGATCATTATCATGATCATTATCGTGATCACTATCATGATCATTCTCATGATCATTATCATGATCATTATCATGATCATTATCATGATCACTATCATGATCATTATCATGATCATTATCATGATCACTATCATGATCATTATCATGATCACTATCATGATCACTATCATGATCATTATCATGATCACTATCATGATCACTATCATGATCATTATCGTGATCACTATCATGATCATTCTCATGATCATTATCGTGATCATTATCATGATCACTATCATGATCATCATCATGATCACTATCATGATCATCATCATGATCACTATCATGATCATTATCATGATCACTATCACGATCATTATCATGATCACTATCATGATCATTATCATGATCATTATTATGATCATGATCATTATCATGAGCATTATCATGATCATAATGATGATCACTATTATGATCAATATCATGATCAATATCATGATCATTATCATGATCATTATCATGATCATTATCGTGATCATTATCATGATCACTATCATGATCATTATCATTATCGATATCATGATCATTATCATGATCATTATCATGATCATTATCGTGATCACTATCATGATCATTCTCATGATCATTATCATGATCATTATCATGATCATTATCATGATCACTATCATGATCATTATCATGATCATTATCATGATCACTATCATGATCATTATCATGATCACTATCATGATCACTATCATGATCATTATCATGATCACTATCATGATCACTATCATGATCATTATCATGATCACTATCATGATCACTATCTTGATCATTCTCATGATCATTATCGTGATCACTATCATGATCATTCTCATGATCATTATCGTGATCACTATCATGATCATTCTCATGATCATTATCGTGATCACTATCATGATCATTCTCATGATCATTATCATGATCACTATCATGATCACTATCATGATCATTATCATGATCATTATCATGATCACTATCATGATCATTATTATTATCGATATCATGATCATTATCATGATCATTATCATGATGACTATAATGATCACTATCATGATCATTCTCATGATCATTATCGTGATCACTATCATGATCATTATCATGATCATTATCATTATCATGATCATTATCATGATCATTATCATGATAATTATCATGATCATTATCATGATCATTATCATGATCATTATCATGATCATTATCATGATCATTATCATGATCATTATCATGATCATTATCATGATCATTATCACGATCATTATCATGATCACTATCATGATCACTATCATGATCATTATCATGATCACACTCATGATTATTATCACGATCATTATCATGATAACTATCATGATCATTATTATTATCATGATCATTATCATGATCATTCTCATGATCATTATCGTGATCACTATCATGATCATTCTCATGATCATTATCATGATCATTCTCATGATCATTATCATGATCACTATCATGATCACTATCATGATCATTATCATGATCATTATCATGATCACTATCATGATCATTATTATTATCGATATCATGATCATTATCATGATCATTATCATGATGACTATAATGATCACTATCATGATCATTCTCATGATCATTATCACGATCATTATCATGATCACTATCATGATCATTATCACGATCATTATCATGATCACTATCATGATCATTATTATGATCATGATCATTATCATGATCATTATCATGATCACTATCATGATCATTATCGTGATCACTATCATGATTATTCTCATGATCATTATCGTGATCACTATCATGATTATTCTCATGATCATTATCGTGATCACTATCATGATCATTCTCATGATCATTATCATGATCACTATCATGATCACTATCATGATCATTATCATGATCACTATCATGATCATTATTATTATCGATATCATGATCATTATCATGATCATTATCATGATGACTATCATGATCACTATCATGATCAGTCTAATGATCATTATCGTGATCACTATCATGATCATTATCATGATCATTATCATGATCATTATCATGATCATTATCATGATCATTATCATGATCATTATCATGATCATTAGCATGATCATTATCATGATCATTATCACGATCATTATCATGATCACTATCATGATCACTATCATGATCATTATCATGATCATTATCATGATCATTATCATGATCATTATCATGATCATTATCACGATCATTATCATGATCACTATCATGATCACTATCATGATCATTATCATGATCACACTCATGATCATTATCACGATCATTATCATGATCACTATCATGATCATTATCATGATCATTATTATGATCATGATCATTATCATGATCATTATCATGATCACTATCATGATCATTATCATGATCACTATCATGATCCTTATCATGATCACTATCATGATCATTATCATGATCACTATCGTGATCATTATCATGATCACTATCATGATCATTATCATGATCACTATCATGATCATTATCATGATCACTATCATGATCATTATCATGATCACTATCATGATCATTATCATGATCAATATCATGATCATTATCATGATCACTATCGTGATCATTATCATGATCAGTATCGTGTTTACTATCATGATCATTATCATGATCATTATCATGATCACTGTCACGATCATTATCATGATCATTATCATGATCACTATCATGATCATTATCATGATCATTATCATGATCACTATCATGATCATTCTCATGATCATTATCATGATCATTATCATGATCACTATCATGATCATTATCATGATCATTATTATGATCACTATCATGATCATTATCATGATAACTATCATGATCATTATCATGATCATTATTATGATCACTATCATGATCACTATCATGATCATTATCATGATCATTATAATAATAACTATCATGATCACTATCATGATCAATATCATGATCATTATCATGATCGTGATCATTATCATGATCGTGATCATTATCATGATCGTGATCATTATCATGATCGTGATCATTATCATGATCGTGATCATTATCATGATCGTGATCATTATCATGATCGTGATCATTATCATCATTACCATGATCACACTCATGATCATTATCATGATCATTATCATGATCACTATCATGATAATTATCATGATCACTATCATGATAATTATCATGATCATTATCATGATCATTATCGTGATCACTATCATGATCATTCTCATGATCATTATCATGATCATTATCATGATCATTATCATGATCACTATCATGATCATTATCATGATAATTATCATGATCACTATCATGATCATTATCATGATCATTATCATGATCACTATCATGATCAATATCATGATGATTATCATGATCATTATTATCATGATCATTATCATGATCACTATCATGATCTTTATCATGATCATTATCATGATCATTATCGTGATCACTATCATGATCATTCTCCTGATCATTATCATGATCATTCTCATGATCATTATCATGATCATTATCATGATCATTATCATGATCACTATCATGATCATTATCATTATCATGATCACTATAATGATCACTATCATGATCATTATCATGATCACTATCATGATCACTATCTTGATCATTCTCATGATCATTATCGTGATCACTATCATGATCATTCTCATGATCATTATCGTGATCACTATCAAGATCATTCTCATGATCATTATCATGATCACTATCATGATCATTGTCATGATCATTATCATGATAACTATCATGATCATTATCATGATCACTATCATGATCATTATCATGATCATTATCATGATCATTATTATGATCATTATCATGATCATTATTATGATAATTATTTTGATCATTATCATGATCATTATCGTGATAACTATCATGATCATTATCATGATCGCTATCATGATCATTATCATGATCATTATCATGATCATTATCATGATCACTATCATGATCAATATCATGATCATTATCATGATCAATATCATGATCATTATCATGATCATTATTATGATAATTATTGTGATCATGATCATTATCATTATCATGATCATTATCATGCTCATTATCATGAGCATTATCATGATCACTATAATGATCAATATCATGATCATTATCATGATCATTTTTATGATCATGATCATTATCATGATCACTATCATGATCATCATCATGATCACTATCATGATCATTATCATGATCACTATCACGATCATTATCATGATCACTATCATGATCATTATCATGATCATTATTATGATCATGATCATTATCATGATCACTATCATGATCATTATTATGATCACTATCATGATCAATATCATGATCATTATCATGATCGTTATCATGATCATTATCATGAGCATTATCATGATCACTATCATGAAAAATATCATGATCATTATCATGATCATTATTATGATAATTATTATGATCATGATCATTATCATGATCATTATCATGAGCATTATTATGATAATTATTATGATCATGATCATTATCATGATCATTATCATGAGCATTATCATGATCACTATCATGAAAAATATCATGATCATTATCATGATCATTATTATGATAATTATTATGATCATGATCATTATCATGATCGTTATCATGATCATTATCAAGAGCATTATCATGATCACTATCATGAAAAATATCATGATCATTATCATGATTATTATTATGATAATTATTATGATCATGATCATTATCATGATCATTATCATGAGCATTATCATGATCACTATAATGATCAATATCATGATCATTATCATGATCATTATGATGATCACTATTATGATCAATATCATGATCAATATCATGATCATTATCATGATCATTATCATGATCATTATCATGATCATTATCGTGATCACTATCATGATCATTATCATGATCACTATCACGATCATTATCATGATCACTATCATGATCATTATCATGATCATTATTATGATCATGATCATTATCATGAGCATTATCATGATCATAATGATGATCACTATTATGATCAATATCATGATCAATATCATGATCATTATCATGATCATTATCATGATCACTATCACGATCATTATCATGATCACTATCATGATCATTATCATGATCATTATTATGATCATGATCATTATCATGAGCATTATCATGATCATAATGATGATCACTATTATGATCAATATCATGATCAATATCATGATCATTATCATGATCATTATCATGATCACTATCATGATCATCATCATGATCACTATCATGATCATTATCATGATCACTATCATGATCATCATCATGATCACTATCATGATCATTATCATGATCACTATCACGATCATTATCATGATCACTATCATGATCATTATCATGATCATTATTATGATCATGATCATTATCATGATCACTATCATGATCATTATTATGATCACTATCATGATCATTATCATGATCATTAACATGATAACTATCATGATCATTATCATGATCACTATCATGATCATTATCATGATCATTATCATGATCATTATCATGATCACTATCATGATCAATATCATGATCATTATCATGATCATTATCATGATCACTTTCACGATCATTATCATGATCACTATCATGATCATTATCATGATCATTATCATGATCATTATCATGATCACTATCATGATCAATATCATGATCATTATCATGATCATTATCATGATCACTTTCACGATCATTATCATGATCATTATCATGATCACTATCATGATCATTATCATTATCGATATCATGATCATTATTATGATAATTATCATGATCATTATTATGATAATTATCATGATTACTATAATGATGAATATCATGATCATTATCGTGATCATTATGATGATCATTATTATGATCATTATGATGATCACTATCATGATCAATATCATGATCAATATCATGATCATTATCATGATATCGATAATAATAATGATCATGATAGTGATCATGATAATGATCATGATAATGATCATGATAGTGATCATGATAGTGATCATGATAATGATCATGAGAATGATCATGATAGTGATCACGATAATGATCATGAGAATAATCATGATAGTGATCACGATAATGATCATGATAGTGATCATGATAATGATCACTATGATAATGATCATGATATTGATCATGATATTGATCATCATAATGATCATGATAATGATCATCATAATGATCACGATAATGATCATGATATTCATCATTATAGTAATCATGATAATTATCATAATAATGATCATGATATCGATAATGATAATGATCATGATAGTGATCATGATAATGATCATGATAATGATCGTGAAAGTGATCATGATAATGATCATGATAATGATCATGATATTGATCATGATAGTGATCTTGATAATGATCATGATAATGATCATGATAATGATCATGATAGTGATCATGATAATGATCATGATAGTTATCATGTTAATGATCATGATAATGATCATGATAGTGATCATAATAATGATCATGATAGTGATCATGATAATGATCATGATCATAATAATGATCATGATAATGATCATGATAGTGATCATGATAATGATCGTGATAGTGATCATGATAATGATCATGATAGTGATCATGATGATGATCATGATAGTGATCATGATAATGATCATGATAGTGATCATGATGATGATCATGATAGTGATCATGATAATGATCATGATAATGATCATGATATTGATCATGATATTGATCATAATAGTGATCATGATATTGATCATAATAGTGATCATCATTATGATCATGATAATGCTCATGATAATGATCGTGATAGTGATCATGATATTGATCATGATATTGATCATAATAGTGATCATCATTATGATCATGATAATGCTCATGATAATGATCATGATCATAATAATGATCATGATAATGATCATGATAGTGATCATGATAATGATCATGATCATAATAATGATCATGATACTGATCATGATAATGATCATGATAATGATCATGATAGTGATCATGATAGTGATCATGATAATGATCATGAGAATGATCATGATAGTGATCACGATAATGATCATGAGAATAATCATGATAGTGATCACGATAATGATCATGATAGTGATCATGATAATGATCATGATAATGATCATGATCATAATAATGATCATGATAGTGATCATGATAATGATCGTGATAATGATCATGAGTGTGATCATGATAATGATCATGATAGTGATCATGATAGTGATCATGATAATGATCGTGATGATGATCATGATAATGATCATGATAATGATCATGATAATGATCATGATAATGATCATGAGAATGATCATGATAATGATCAGGAGAATGATCATGATAGTGATCACGATAATGATCATGATAATGATCATGATAATGATCATGATAGTGATCATGATAATGATCATGATAATAATGATCATGATAATCATCATGATATTGATCATGATAGTGATCATGATAATGATCATGATAATGATCATGATAATGATCATGATAGTGATCATGATAATTATCATGATAATGATCATGATAGTGATCATGATAATGATCATGATAATGATCATGATAATGATCATGAGAATGATCATGATAGTGATCACGATAATGATCATGATAATGATCATGATAATTATCATGATAGTGATCATGATAATTATCATGATAGTGATCATGATAATGATCATGATAATGATCATGAGTGTGATCATGGTAATGATGATAATGATGATAATGATCACGATCATGATAATGATCACGATCATGATAATGATCATGATATTGATCATGATAGTGATCATGATAGTTATTATTATAATGATCATGATAATGATCATGATAGTGATCATGATAGTGATCATAATAATGATCATGATAATGATCATGATAGTTATCATGATAATGATCATGATAGTGATCATAATAATGATCATGATAATGATCATGATAGTGATCATGATAATGATCATGATAATGATCATGAGAATGATCATGATAGTGATCATGATAATGATCATGATAATGATCATGATAGTGATCATGATAATGATCATGATAATGATCGTGACAGTGATCATGATAATGATCATGATAATGATCATGATAGTAAACACGATACTGATCATGATAATGATCACGATAGTGATCATGATAATGATCATGATATTGATCATGATAATGATCATGATAGTGATCATGATAATGATCATGATAGTGATCATGATAATGATCATGATAGTGATCATGATAAGGATCATGATAGTGATCATGATAATGATCATGATAGTGATCATTATAATGATCATGATCATTATCATGATCATAATAATGATCATGATAATGATCATGATAGTGATCATGATAATGATCGTGATAATGATCATGAGTGTGATCATGATAATGATCATGATAGTGATCATGATAGTGATCATGATAATGATCGTGATAATGATCATGATAATGATCATGATAATGATCATGATAATGATCATGATAATGATCATGATAATGATCATGATAATGATCATGATAATGATCATGATAATGATCGTGATAATGATCATGATAATGATCATGATAATGATCATGATAATGATCATGATAATGATCATGATAATGATCATGATAATGATAATGATAATGATCATGATAATGATCATGATAGTGATCACGATAATGATCATGAGAATGATCATGATAGTGATCATGATAGTCATCATGATAATGATCATGATATCGATAATAATAATGATCATGATAGTGATCATGATAATGATCATGATAATGATCATGATAGTGATCATGATAGTGATCATGATAATGATCATGAGAATGATCATGATAGTGATCACGATAATGATCATGAGAATAATCATGATAGTGATCACGATAATGATCATGATAGTGATCATGATAATGATCATGATAATGATCATGATAATAATAATGATCATGATAGTTATCATGATAATGATCGTGATAATGATCATGAGTGTGATCATGATAATGATCATGATAGTGATCATGATAATGATCATGATAGTGATCATGATAGTGATCATGATAATGATCGTGATAATGATCATGATAATGATCATGATAATGATCATGATAATGATCATGATAATGATCATGATAATGATCATGATAATGATCATGATAATGATAATGATCATGATAATGATCATGATAGTGATCTCGATAATGATCATGAGAATGATCATGATAGTGATCATTATAGTCATCATGATAATGATCATGATAATGATCATGATATCGATAATAATAATGATCATGATAGTGATCATGATAATGATCATGATAATGATCATGATAGTGATCATGATAGTGATCATGATAATGATCATGAGAATGATCATGATAGTGATCACGATAATGATCATGAGAATGATCATGATAGTGATCACGATAATGATCATGAGAATGATCATGATAGTGATCACGATAATGATCATGAGAATGATCAAGATAGTGATCATGATAGTGATCATGATAATGATCATGATAGTGATCATGATAGTGATCATGATAATGATCATGATAGTGATCATGATAATGATCATGATAGTGATCATGATAATGATCATGATAATGATCATGATAGTGATCATGATAATGATCATGATAATGATCATGATAATGATCATGATAATGATCATGAGAATGATCATGATAGTGATCACGATAATGATCATGATAGTGATCACGATAATGATCATGATAATGATCATGATAATGATCATGATATCGATAATGATAATGATCATGATAGTGATCATGATAATGATCATGATAATGATCATGATAATGATCATGATAATGATCGTGATAGTGATCACGATCATGATAATGATC
Organism: Gymnosoma rotundatum; assembly: GCA_916610165.2. Taxonomy (NCBI): domain Eukaryota; kingdom Metazoa; phylum Arthropoda; class Insecta; order Diptera; family Tachinidae; genus Gymnosoma; species Gymnosoma rotundatum. The sequence continues at coordinate 67,167,982 of OU744337.1, read as the reverse complement.
GTGATAGTGATCACGATCATGATAATGATCATGATAATGATCGTGATAGTGATCACGATCATGATAATGATCATGATATTGATCATGATATTGATCATGATAGTGATCATCATAATGATCATAATAATGATCATCATAATGATCACGATAATGATCATGATATTCATCATTATAGTAATCATGATAATTATCATAATAATGATCATGATAATTATCATAATAATGATCATGATATCGATAATGATAATGATCATGATAGTGATCATGATAATGATCATGATAATGATCGTGAAAGTGATCATGATAATGATCATGATAATGATCATGATATTGATCATGATAGTGATCATGATAATGATCATGATAATGATCATGATAATGATCATGATAGTGATCATGATAATGATCGTGAAAGTGATCATGATAATGATCATGATAATGATCATGATATTGATCATGATAGTGATCATGATAATGATCATGATAATGATCATGATAATGATCATGATAGTGATCATGATAATGATCATGATAGTTATCATGTTAATGATCATGATAATGATCATGATAGTGATCATAATAATGATCATTATCATGATCATTATTATGATCATGATCATTATCATGATCACTATCATGATCATTATTATGATCACTATCATGATCATTATCATGATCATTAACATGATAACTATCATGATCATTATCATGATCACTATCATGATCATTATCATGATCATTATCATGATCATTATCATGATCACTATCATGATCAATATCATGATCATTATCATGCTCATTATCATGATCACTTTCACGATCATTATCATGATCACTATCATGATCATTATCATGATCATTATCATGATCATTATCATGATCACTATCATGATCAATATCATGATCATTATCATGATCATTATCATGATCACTTTCACGATCATTATCATGATCATTATCATGATCACTATCATGATCATTATCATTATCGATATCATGATCATTATTATGATAATTATCATGATCATTATTATGATAATTATCATGATTACTATAATGATGAATATCATGATCATTATCGTGATCATTATGATGATCATTATTATGATCATTATGATGATCACTATCATGATCAATATCATGATCAATATCATGATCATTATCATGATCGTGATCACTATCACGATCATTATCATGATCATTATCATGATCGTGATCACTATCACGATCATTATCATGATCATTATCATGATCATTATCATGATCATTATCATGATCACTATCATGATCATTATCATTATCGATATCATGATCATTATCATGATCATTATCATGATCATTATCGTGATCACTATCATGATCATTATCGTGATCACTATCATGATCATTCTCATGATCATTATCATGATCATTATCATGATCATTATCATGATCACTATCATGATCATTATCATGATCATTATCATGATCACTATCATGATCATTATCATGATCACTATCATGATCACTATCATGATCATTATCATGATCACTAAATGATCATGATCACTATCTTGATCATTCTCATGATCATTATCGTGATCACTATCATGATCATTCTCATGATCATTATCGTGATCACTATCATGATCATTCTCATGATCATTATCGTGATCACTATCATGATCATTCTCATGATCATTATCATGATCACTATCATGATCACTATCATGATCATTATCATGATCACTATCATGATCATTATTATTATCGATATCATGATCATTATCATGATCATTATCATGATGACTATAATGATCACTATCATGATCATTCTCATGATCATTATCGTGATCACTATCATGATCATTATCATGATCATTATCATTATCATGATCATTATCATGATCATTATCATGATCATTATCATGATCATTATCATGATCATTATCATGATCATTATCATGATCATTATCACGATCATTATCATGATCACTATCATGATCACTATCATGATCATTATCATGATCACTATCATGATCATTATCATGATCACACTCATGATCATTATCACGATCATTATCATGATAACTATCATGATCATTATTATTATCATGATCATTATCATGATCATTATCATGATCACTATCATGATCATTATCGTGATCACTATCATGATTATTCTCATGATCATTATCGTGATCACTATCATGATCATTCTCATGATCATTATCATGATCACTATCATGATCACTATCATGATCATTATCATGATCATTATCATGATCACTATCATGATCATTATTATTATCGATATCATGATCATTATCATGATGACTATCATGATCACTATCATGATCATTCTCATGATCATTATCGTGATCACTATCATGATCATTATCATGATCATGATCATTATCATGATCATTATCATTATCATTATCATGATCATTATCATGATCATTATCATGATCATTATCATGATCATTATCATGATCATTATCATGATCATTATCACGATCATTATCATGATCATTATCATGATCATTATCATGATCAATATCATGATCATTATCATGATCATTATCATGATCATTATCATGATCATTATCATGATCATTATCACGATCATTATCATGATCACTATCATGATCACTATCATGATCATTATCATGATCACACTCATGATCATTATCACGATCATTATCATGATCACTATCATGATCATTATCATGATCATTATTATGATCATGATCATTATCATGATCATTATCATGATCACTATCATGATCATTATCATGATCACTATCATGATCCTTATCATGATCACTCTCATGATCATTATCATGATCACTATCATGATCATTATCATGATCACTATCATGATCATTATCATGATCAATATCATGATCATTATCATGATCACTATCGTGATCATTATCATGATCAGTATCGTGTTTACTATCATGATCATTATCATGATCATTATCATGATCACTGTCACGATCATTATCATGATCATTATCATGATCACTATCATGATCATTATCATGATCATTATCATGATCACTATCATGATCATTCTCATGATCATTATCATGATCATTATCATGATCACTATCATGATCATTATCATGATCATTATTATGATCAGTATCATGATCATTATCATGATAACTATCATGATCATTATCATGATCATTATTATGATCACTATCATGATCACTATCATGATCATTATCATGATCATTATAATAATAACTATCATGATCACTATCATGATCAATATCATGATCATTATCATGATCGTGATCATTATCATCATTATCATCATTACCATGATCACACTCATGATCATTATCATGATCATTATCATGATCACTATCATGATAATTATCATGATCACTATCATGATAATTATCATGATCATTATCATGATCATTATCGTGATCACTATCATGATCATTCTCATGATCATTATCATGATCATTATCATGATCATTATCATGATCACTATCATGATCATTATCATGATAATTATCATGATCACTATCATGATCATTATCATGATCATTATCATGATCATTATCATGATCACTATCATGATCAATATCATGATGATTATCATGATCATTATTATCATGATCATTATCATGATCACTATCATGATCATTATCATGATCATTATCATGATCATTATCGTGATCACTATCATGATCATTCTCCTGATCATTATCATGATCATTCTCATGATCATTATCATGATCATTATCATGATCATTATCATGATCATTATCATGATCATCATCACGATCATTATCATGATCACTATCATGATCACTATCATGATCATTATCATGATCACACTCATGATCATTATCACGATCATTATCATGATCACTATCATGATCATTATTATGATCATGATCATTATCATGATCATTATCATGATCACTATCATGATCATTATCGTGATCACTATCATGATTATTCTCATGATCATTATCGTGATCACTATCATGATCATTATCGTGATCACTATCATGATCATTATCATGATCATTATCATGATCATTATTATGATCATGATCATTATCATGAGCATTATCATGATCATAATGATGATCACTATTATGATCAATATCATGATCAATATCATGATCACTATCATGATCATTATCATGATCACACTCATGATCATTATCACGATCATTATCATGATCACTATCATGATCATTATTATGATCATGATCATTATCATGATCATTATCATGATCATTATCATGATCATTATCGTGATCACTATCATGATCATTCTCCTGATCATTATCATGATCATTCTCATGATCATTATCATGATCATTATCATGATCATTATCATGATCATTATCATGATCATCATCACGATCATTATCATGATCACTATCATGATCACTATCATGATCATTATCATGATCACACTCATGATCATTATCACGATCATTATCATGATCACTATCATGATCATTATTATGATCATGATCATTATCATGATCATTATCATGATCACTATCATGATCATTATCGTGATCACTATCATGATTATTCTCATGATCATTATCATGATCACTATCATGATCATTATCATGATCATTATCATGATCATTATTATGATCATGATCATTATCATGAGCATTATCATGATCATAATGATGATCACTATTATGATCAATATCATGATCAATATCATGATCACTATCACGATCATTATCATGAGCATTATCATGATCATAATGATGATCACTATTATGATCAATATCATGATCACTATTATGATCAATATCATGATCAATATCATGATCATTATCATGATCATTATCATGATCACTATCATGATCATCATCATGATCACTATCATGATCATTATCATGATCACTATCATGATCATCATCATGATCACTATCATGATCATTATCATGATCACTATCACGATCATTATCATGATCACTATCATGATCATTATCATGATCATTATTATGATCATGATCATTATCATGATCACTATCATGATCATTATTATGATCACTATCATGATCATTATCATGATCATTAACATGATAACTATCATGATCATTATCATGATCACTATCATGATCATTATCATGATCATTATCATGATCATTATCATGATCACTATCATGATCAATATCATCATCATTATCATGATCATTATCATGATCACTTTCACGATCATTATCATGATCATTATCATGATCACTATCATGATCATTATCATTATCGATATCATGATCATTATTATGATAATTATCATGATTACTATAATGATGAATATCATGATCATTATCGTGATCATTATGATGATCATTATCATGATCATTATGATGATCACTATCATGATCAATATCATGATCAATATCATGATCATTATCATAGTGATCATTATCATGATCACTATCATGATCATTATCGTGATCACTATCATGATTATTCTCATGATCATTATCGTGATCACTATCATGATCATTCTCATGATCATTATCATGATCACTATCATGATCACTATCATGATCATTATCATGATCATTATCATGATCACTATCATGATCATTATTATTATCGATATCATGATCATTATCATGATGACTATCATGATCACTATCATGATCATTCTCATGATCATTATCGTGATCACTATCATGATCATTATCATGATCATTATCATGATCATTATCATGATCATTATCATGATCATTATCATGATCATTATCATGATCATTATCATGATCATTATCATGATCATTATCATGATCATTATCATGATCATTATCATGATCATTATCACGATCATTATCATGATCACTATCATGATCACTATCATGATCATTATCATGATCACACTCATGATCATTATCACGATCATTATCATGATCACTATCATGATCATTATCATGATCATTATTATGATCATGATCATTATCATGATCATTATCATGATCACTATCATGATCATTATCATGATCACTATCATGATCCTTATCATGATCACTATCATGATCATTATCATGATCACTATCATGATCATTATCATGATCACTATCATGATCATTATCATGATCACTATCATGATCATTATCAAGATCACTATCATGATCATTATCATGATCAAAATCATGATCATTATCATGATCACTATCGTGATCATTATCATGATCAGTATCGTGTTTACTATCATGATCATTATCATGATCATTATCATGATCACTGTCACGATCATTATCATGATCATTATCATGATCACTATCATGATCATTATCATGATCATTATCATGATCACTATCATGATCATTCTCATGATCATTATCATGATCATTATCATGATCACTATCATGATCATTATCATGATCATTATTATGATCACTATCATGATCATTATCATGATAACTATCATGATCATTATCATGATCATTATTATGATCATGATCATTATCATGCTCATTATCATGAGCATTATCATGATCACTATAATGATCAATATCATGATCATTATCATGATCATTATTATGATCATAATCATTATCATGATCACTATCATGATCATCATCATGATCACTATCATGATGATTATCATGATCACTATCACGATCATTATCATGATCACTATCATGATCATTATCATGATCATTATTATGATCATGATCATTATCATGATCACTATCATGATCATTATTATGATCACTATCATGATCAATATCATGATCATTATCATGATCGTTATCATGATCATTATCATGAGCATTATCATGATCACTATCATGAAAAATATCATGATCATTATCATGATCATTATTATGATAATTATTATGATCATGATCATTATCATGATCATTATCATGAGCATTATTATGATAATTATTATGATCATGATCATTATCATGATCATTATCATGAGCATTATCATGATCGTGATCATTATCATGATCGTGATCATTATCATGATCGTGATCATTATCATGATCGTGATCATTATCATCATTACCATGATCACACTCATGATCATTATCATGATCATTATCATGATCACTATCATGATAATTATCATGATCACTATCATGATAATTATCATGATCATTATCATGATCATTATCGTGATCACTATCATGATCATTCTCATGATCATTATCATGATCATTATCATGATCATTATCATGATCACTATCATGATCATTATCATGATAATTATCATGATCACTATCATGATCATTATCATGATCATTATCATGATCATTATCATGATCACTATCATGATCAATATCATGATGATTATCATGATCATTATTATCATGATCATTATCATGATCACTATCATGATCTTTATCATGATCATTATCATGATCATTATCGTGATCACTATCATGATCATTCTCCTGATCATTATCATGATCATTCTCATGATCATTATCATGATCATTATCATGATCATTATCATGATCACTATCATGATCATTATCATGATCATTATCATGATCACTATAATGATCACTATCATGATCATTATCATGATCACTATCATGATCACTATCTTGATCATTCTCATGATCATTATCGTGATCACTATCATGATCATTCTCATGATCATTATCGTGATCACTATCAAGATCATTCTCATGATCATTATCATGATCACTATCATGATCATTGTCATGATCATTATCATGATAACTATCATGATCATTATCATGATCACTATCATGATCATTATCATGATCATTATCATGATCATTATTATGATCATTATCATGATCATTATTATGATAATTATTTTGATCATTATCATGATCATTATCGTGATAACTATCATGATCATTATCATGATCGCTATCATGATCATTATCATGATCATTATCATGATCATTATCATGATCACTATCATGATCAATATCATGATCATTATCATGATCATTATCATGATCAATATCATGATCATTATCATGATCATTATTATGATAATTATTGTGATCATGATCATTATCATTATCATGATCATTATCATGCTCATTATCATGAGCATTATCATGATCACTATAATGATCAATATCATGATCATTATCATGATCATTTTTATGATCATGATCATTATCATGATCACTATCATGATCATCATCATGATCACTATCATGATCATTATCATGATCACTATCACGATCATTATCATGATCACTATCATGATCATTATCATGATCATTATTATGATCATGATCATTGTCATGATCACTATCATGATCATTATTATGATCACTATCATGATCAATATCATGATCATTATCATGATCGTTATCATGATCATTATCATGAGCATTATCATGATCACTATCATGAAAAATATCATGATCATTATCATGATCATTATTATGATAATTATTATGATCATGATCATTATCATGATCATTATCATGAGCATTATTATGATAATTATTATGATCATGATCATTATCATGATCATTATCATGAGCATTATCATGATCACTATCATGAAAAATATCATGATCATTATCATGATCATTATTATGATAATTATTATGATCATGATCATTATCATGATCGTTATCATGATCATTATCAAGAGCATTATCATGATCACTATCATGAAAAATATCATGATCATTATCATGATTATTATTATGATAATTATTATGATCATGATCATTATCATGATCATTATCATGAGCATTATCATGATCACTATAATGATCAATATCATGATCATTATCATGATCATTATGATGATCACTATTATGATCAATATCATGATCAATATCATGATCATTATCATGATCATTATCATGATCATTATCATGATCATTATCGTGATCACTATCATGATCATTATCATGATCACTATCACGATCATTATCATGATCACTATCATGATCATTATCATGATCATTATTATGATCATGATCATTATCATGAGCATTATCATGATCATAATGATGATCACTATTATGATCAATATCATGATCAATATCATGATCATTATCATGATCATTATCATGATCACTATCACGATCATTATCATGATCACTATCATGATCATTATCATGATCATTATTATGATCATTATCATGAGCATTATCATGATCATAATGATGATCACTATTATGATCAATATCATGATCAATATCATGATCATTATCATGATCATTATCATGATCACTATCATGATCATCATCATGATCACTATCATGATCATTATCATGATCACTATCATGATCATCATCATGATCACTATCATGATCATTATCATGATCACTATCACGATCATTATCATGATCACTATCATGATCATTATCATGATCATTATTATGATCATGATCATTATCATGATCACTATCATGATCATTATTATGATCACTATCATGATCATTATCATGATCACTATCATGATCATTATCATGATCATTAACATGATAACTATCATGATCATTATCATGATCACTATCATGATCATTATCATGATCATTATCATGATCATTATCATGATCACTATCATGATCAATATCATGATCATTATCATGATCATTATCATGATCACTTTCACGATCATTATCATGATCACTATCATGATCATTATCATGATCATTATCATGATCATTATCATGATCACTATCATGATCAATATCATGATCATTATCATGATCATTATCATGATCACTTTCACGATCATTATCATGATCATTATCATGATCACTATCATGATCATTATCATTATCGATATCATGATCATTATTATGATAATTATCATGATCATTATTATGATAATTATCATGATCATTATTATGATAATTATCATGATTACTATAATGATGAATATCATGATCATTATCGTGATCATTATGATGATCATTATTATGATCATTATGATGATCACTATCATGATCAATATCATGATCAATATCATGATCATTATCATGATCGTGATCACTATCACGATCATTATCATGATCATTATCATGATCGTGATCACTATCACGATCATTATCATGATCATTATCATGATCATTATCATGATCATTATCATGATCACTATCATGATCATTATCATTATCGATATCATGATCATGATCATTATCATGATCATTATCGTGATCACTATCATGATCATTATCGTGATCACTATCATGATCATTCTCATGATCATTATCATGATCATTATCATGATCATTATCATGATCACTATCATGATCATTATCATGATCATTATCATGATCACTATCATGATCATTATCATGATCACTATCATGATCACTATCATGATCATTATCATGATCACTATCATGATCACTATCTTGATCATTCTCATGATCATTATCGTGATCACTATCATGATCATTCTCATGATCATTATCGTGATCACTATCATGATCATTCTCATGATCATTATCGTGATCACTATCATGATCATTCTCATGATCATTATCATGATCACTATCATGATCACTATCATGATCATTATCATGATCATTATCATGATCACTATCATGATCATTATTATTATCGATATCATGATCATTATCATGATCATTATCATGATGACTATAATGATCACTATCATGATCATTCTCATGATCATTATCGTGATCACTATCATGATCATTATCATGATCATTATCATTATCATGATCATTATCATGATCATTATCATGATCATTATCATGATCATTATCATGATCATTATCATGATCATTATCATGATCATTATCATGATCATTATCACGATCATTATCATGATCACTATCATGATCACTATCATGATCATTATCATGATCACTATCATGATCATTATCATGATCACACTCATGATCATTATCACGATCATTATCATGATAACTATCATGATCATTATTATTATCATGATCATTATCATGATCATTATCATGATCACTATCATGATCATTATCGTGATCACTATCATGATTATTCTCATGATCATTATCGTGATCACTATCATGATCATTCTCATGATCATTATCATGATCACTATCATGATCACTATCATGATCATTATCATGATCATTATCATGATCACTATCATGATCATTATTATTATCGATATCATGATCATTATCATGATCATTATCATGATGACTATCATGATCACTATCATGATCATTCTCATGATCATTATCGTGATCACTATCATGATCATTATCATGATCATTATCATTATCATTATCATTATCATGATCATTATCATGATCATTATCATGATCATTATCATGATCATTATCATGATCATTATCATGATCATTATCACGATCATTATCATGATCATTATCATGATCATTATCATGATCATTATCATGATCATTATCATGATCATTATCATGATCATTATCATGATCATTATCATGATCATTATCATGATCATTATCATGATCATTATCACGATCATTATCATGATCACTATCATGATCACTATCATGATCATTATCATGATCACACTCATGATCATTATCACGATCATTATCATGATCACTATCATGATCATTATCATGATCATTATTATGATCATGATCATTATCATGATCATTATCATGATCACTATCATGATCATTATCATGATCACTATCATGATCCTTATCATGATCACTATCATGATCATTATCATGATCACTATCATGATCATTATCATGATCACTATCATGATCATTATCATGATCAATATCATGATCATTATCATGATCACTATCGTGATCATTATCATGATCAGTATCGTGTTTACTATCATGATCATTATCATGATCATTATCATGATCATTATCATGATCATTATCACGATCATTATCATGATCACTATCATGATCACTATCATGATCATTATCATGATCACACTCATGATCATTATCACGATCATTATCATGATCACTATCATGATCATTATCATGATCATTATCATGATCATTATTATGATCACTATCATGATCATTATCATGATAACTATCATGATCATTATCATGATCATTATTATGATCACTATCATGATCACTATCATGATCATTATCATGATCATTATAATAATAACTATCATGATCACTATCATGATCAATATCATGATCATTATCATGATCGTGATCATTATCATCATTATCATCATTACCATGATCACACTCATGATCATTATCACGATCATTATCATGATCACTATCATGATCACTATCATGATCATTATCATGATCACTATCATGATCATTATCATGATCACACTCATGATCATTATCACGATCATTAGCATGATAACTATCATGATCATTATTATTATCATGATCATTATCATGATCATTATCATGATCACTATCATGATCATTATCGTGATCACTATCATGATTATTCTCATGATCATTATCGTGATCACTATCATGATCATTCTCATGATCATTATCATGATCACTATCATGATCACTATCATGATCATTATCATGATCATTATCATGATCACTATCATGATCATTATTATTATCGATATCATGATCATTATCATGATCATTATCATGATGACTATCATGATCACTATCATGATCATTCTCATGATCATTATCGTGATCACTATCATGATCATTATCATGATCATTATCATTATCATTATCATGATCATTATCATGATCATTATCATGATCATTATCATGATCATTATCATGATCATTATCATGATCATTATCACGATCATTATCATGATCATTATCATGATCATTATCATGATCATTATCATGATCATTATCATGATCATTATCATGATCATTATCATGATCATTATCATGATCATTATCACGATCATTATCATGATCACTATCATGATCACTATCATGATCATTATCATGATCACACTCATGATCATTATCACGATCATTATCATGATCACTATCATGATCATTATCATGATCATTATTATGATCATTATCATGATCATTATCATGATCACTATCATGATCATTATCATGATCACTATCATGATCCTTATCATGATCACTATCATGATCATTATCATGATCACTATCATGATCATTATCATGATCACTATCATGATCATTATCATGATCAATATCATGATCATTATCATGATCACTATCGTGATCATTATCATGATCAGTATCGTGTTTACTATCATGATCATTATCATGATCATTATCATGATCATTATCATGATCATTATCACGATCATTATCATGATCACTATCATGATCACTATCATGATCATTATCATGATCACACTCATGATCATTATCACGATCATTATCATGATCACTATCATGATCATTATCATGATCATTATCATGATCATTATTATGATCACTATCATGATCATTATCATGATAACTATCATGATCATTATCATGATCATTATTATGATCACTATCATGATCACTATCATGATCATTATCATGATCATTATAATAATAACTATCATGATCACTATCATGATCAATATCATGATCATTATCATGATCGTGATCATTATCATCATTATCATCATTACCATGATCACACTCATGATCATTATCATGATCATTATCATGATCACTATCATGATAATTATCATGATCACTATCATGATAATTATCATGATCATTATCATGATCATTATCGTGATCACTATCATGATCATTCTCATGATCATTATCATGATCATTATCATGATCATTATCGTGATCACTATCATGATCATTATCATGATAATTATCATGATCACTATCATGATCATTATCATGATCATTATCATGATCATTATCATGATCACTATCATGATCAATATCATGATGATTATCATGATCATTATTATCATGATCATTATCATGATCACTATCATGATCATTATCATGATCATTATCATGATCATTATCGTGATCACTATCATGATCATTCTCCTGATCATTATCATGATCATTCTCATGATCATTATCATGATCATTATCATGATCATTATCATGATCATTATCATGATCATTATCATGATCATTATCATGATCATCATCACGATCATTATCATGATCACTATCATGATCACTATCATGATCATTATCATGATCACACTCATGATCATTATCACGATCATTATCATGATCACTATCATGATCATTATTATGATCATGATCATTATCATGATCATTATCATGATCACTATCATGATCATTATCGTGATCACTATCATGATTATTCTCATGATCATTATCGTGATCACTATCATGATCACTCTCATGATCATTATCATGATCACTATCATGATCACTATCATGATCATTATCATGATCATTATCATGATCAGTATCATGATCATTATTATGATCATGATCATTATCATGATCACTATCATGATCATTATCATGATCATTATTATGATCATGATCATTATCATGAGCATTATCATGATCATAATGATGATCACTATTATGATCAATATCATGATCAATATCATGATCACTATCACGATCATTATCATGAGCATTATCATGATCATAATGATGATCACTATTATGATCAATATCATGATCACTATTATGATCAATATCATGATCAATATCATGATCATTATCATGATCATTATCATGATCACTATCATGATCATCATCATGATCACTATCATGATCATTATCATGATCACTATCATGATCATCATCATGATCACTATCATGATCATTATCATGATCACTATCACGATCATTATCATGATCACTATCATGATCATTATCATGATCATTATTATGATCATGATCATTATCATGATCACTATCATGATCATTATTATGATCACTATCATGATCATTATCATGATCATTAACATGATAACTATCATGATCATTATCATGATCACTATCATGATCATTATCATGATCATTATCATGATCATTATCATGATCACTATCATGATCAATATCATGATCATTATCATGATCATTATCATGATCACTTTCACGATCATTATCATGATCATTATCATGATCACTATCATGATCATTATCATTATCGATATCATGATCATTATTATGATAATTATCATGATTACTATAATGATGAATATCATGATCATTATCGTGATCATTATGATGATCATTATCATGATCATTATGATGATCACTATCATGATCAATATCATGATCAATATCATGATCATTATCATAGTGATCATTATCATGATCACTATCATGATCATTATCGTGATCACTATCATGATTATTCTCATGATCATTATCGTGATCACTATCATGATCATTCTCATGATCATTATCATGATCACTATCATGATCACTATCATGATCATTATCATGATCATTATCATGATCACTATCATGATCATTATTATTATCGATATCATGATCATTATCATGATCATTATCATGATGACTATCATGATCACTATCATGATCATTCTCATGATCA
Organism: Gymnosoma rotundatum; assembly: GCA_916610165.2. Classification (NCBI taxonomy): domain Eukaryota; kingdom Metazoa; phylum Arthropoda; class Insecta; order Diptera; family Tachinidae; genus Gymnosoma; species Gymnosoma rotundatum. The sequence goes on along the minus strand of OU744337.1, from coordinate 67,152,574 downwards.
TTATCGTGATCACTACCATGATCATTATCATGATCATTATCATTATCATTATCATGATCATTATCATTATCATTATCATTATCATTATCATGATCATTATCATGATCATTATCATGATCATTATCATGATCATTATCATGATCATTATCATGATCATTATCATGATCATTATCATGATCATTATCATGATCATTATCACGATCATTATCATGATCACTATCATGATCACTATCATGATCATTATCATGATCACACTCATGATCATTATCATTATCACACTCATGATCATTATCACGATCATTATCATGATCACTATCATGATCATTATCATGATCATTATTATGATCATGATCATTATCATGATCATTATCATGATCACTATCATGATCATTATCATGATCACTATCATGATCCTTATCATGATCACTATCATGATCATTATCATGATCACTATCATGATCATTATCATGATCACTATCATGATCATTATCATGATCACTATCATGATCATTATCAAGATCACTATCATGATCATTATCATGATCAAAATCATGATCATTATCATGATCACTATCGTGATCATTATCATGATCAGTATCGTGTTTACTATCATGATCATTATCATGATCATTATCATGATCACTGTCACGATCATTATCATGATCATTATCATGATCACTATCATGATCATTATCATGATCATTATCATGATCACTATCATGATCATTCTCATGATCATTATCATGATCATTATCATGATCACTATCATGATCATTATCATGATCATTATTATGATCACTATCATGATCATTATCATGATAACTATCATGATCATTATCATGATCATTATTATGATCATGATCATTATCATGCTCATTATCATGAGCATTATCATGATCACTATAATGATCAATATCATGATCATTATCATGATCATTATTATGATCATGATCATTATCATGATCACTATCATGATCATCATCATGATCACTATCATGATGATTATCATGATCACTATCACGATCATTATCATGATCTCTATCATGATCATTATCATGATCATTATTATGATCATGATCATTATCATGATCACTATCATGATCATTATTATGATCACTATCATGATCAATATCATGATCATTATCATGATCGTTATCATGATCATTATCATGAGCATTATCATGATCACTATCATGAAAAATATCATGATCATTATCATGATCATTATTATGATAATTATTATGATCATGATCATTATCATGATCATTATCACGAGCATTATTATGATAATTATTATGATCATGATCATTATCATGATCATTATCATGAGCATTATCATGATCACTATCATGAAAAATATCATGATCATTATCATGATCATTATTATGATAATTATTATGATCATGATCATTATCATGATCGTTATCATGATCATTATCATGATCACTATCATGAAAAATATCATGATCATTATCATGATCATTATTATGATAATTATTATGATCATTATCATGATCATTATCATGAGCATTATCATGATCACTATAATGATCAATATCATGATCATTATCATGATCATTATGATGATCACTATTATGATCAATATCATGATCAATATCATGATCATTATCATGATCATTATCATGATCATTATCATGATCATTATCGTGATCACTATCATGATCATTATCATGATCACTATCACGATCATTATCATGATCACTATCATGATCATTATCATGATCATTATTATGATCATGATCATTATCATGAGCATTATCATGATCATAATGATGATCACTATTATGATCAATATCATGATCAATATCATGATCATTATCATGATCATTATCATGATCAATATCATGATCATTATCATGATCATTATCATGATCACTATCATGATCATCATCATGATCACTATCATGATCATCATCATGATCACTATCATGATCATTATCATTATCATGATAATGATCATGATCATTATCATGATCATTATTATGATCATGATCATTATCATGATCACTATCATGATCATTATTATGATCACTATCATGATCATTATCATGATCATTAACATGATAACTATCATGATCATTATCATGATCACTATCATGATCATTATCATGATCATTATCATGATCATTATCATGATCACTATCATGATCAATATCATGATCATTATCATGATCATTATCATGATCACTTTCACGATCATTATCATGATCATTATCATGATCACTATCATGATCATTATCATTATCGATATCATGATCATTATTATGATAATTATCATGATTACTATAATGATGAATATCATGATCATTATCGTGATCATTATGATGATCATTATCATGATCATTATGATGATCACTATCATGATCAATATCATGATCAATATCATGATCATTATCATAGTGATCATTATCATGATCACTATCATGATCATTATCGTGATCACTATCATGATTATTCTCATGATCATTATCGTGATCACTATCATGATCATTCTCATGATCATTATCATGATCACTATCATGATCACTATCATGATCATTATCATGATCATTATCATGATCACTATCATGATCATTATTATTATCGATATCATGATCATTATCATGATCATTATCATGATGACTATCATGATCACTATCATGATCATTCTCATGATCATTATCGTGATCACTACCATGATCATTATCATGATCATTATCATTATCATTATCATTATCATGATCATTATCATTATCATTATCATTATCATTATCATTATCATTATCATTATCATGATCATTATCATGATCATTATCATGATCATTATCATGATCATTATCATGATCATTATCATGATCATTATCATGATCATTATCATGATCATTATCATGATCATTATCATGATCATTATCACGATCATTATCATGATCACTATCATGATCACTATCATGATCATTATCATGATCACACTCATGATCATTATCATGATCACACTCATGATCATTATCACGATCATTATCATGATCACTATCATGATCATTATCATGATCATTATTATGATCATGATCATTATCATGATCATTATCATGATCACTATCATGATCATTATCATGATCACTATCATGATCCTTATCATGATCACTATCATGATCATTATCATGATCACTATCATGATCATTATCATGATCACTATCATGATCATTATCATGATCACTATCATGATCATTATCAAGATCACTATCATGATCATTATCATGATCAAAATCATGATCATTATCATGATCACTATCGTGATCATTATCATGATCAGTATCGTGTTTACTATCATGATCATTATCATGATCATTATCATGATCACTGTCACGATCATTATCATGATCATTATCATGATCACTATCATGATCATTATCATGATCATTATCATGATCACTATCATGATCATTCTCATGATCATTATCATGATCATTATCATGATCACTATCATGATCATTATCATGATCATTATTATGATCACTATCATGATCATTATCATGATAACTATCATGATCATTATCATGATCATTATTATGATCATGATCATTATCATGCTCATTATCATGAGCATTATCATGATCACTATAATGATCAATATCATGATCATTATCATGATCATTATTATGATCATGATCATTATCATGATCACTATCATGATCATCATCATGATCACTATCATGATGATTATCATGATCACTATCACGATCATTATCATGATCTCTATCATGATCATTATCATGATCATTATTATGATCATGATCATTATCATGATCACTATCATGATCATTATTATGATCACTATCATGATCAATATCATGATCATTATCATGATCGTTATCATGATCATTATCATGAGCATTATCATGATCACTATCATGAAAAATATCATGATCATTATCATGATCATTATTATGATAATTATTATGATCATGATCATTATCATGATCATTATCATGAGCATTATTATGATAATTATTATGATCATGATCATTATCATGATCATTATCATGAGCATTATCATGATCACTATCATGAAAAATATCATGATCATTATCATGATCATTATTATGATAATTATTATGATCATGATCATTATCATGATCGTTATCATGATCATTATCATGATCACTATCATGAAAAATATCATGATCATTATCATGATCATTATTATGATAATTATTATGATCATTATCATGATCATTATCATGAGCATTATCATGATCACTATAATGATCAATATCATGATCATTATCATGATCATTATGATGATCACTATTATGATCAATATCATGATCAATATCATGATCATTATCATGATCATTATCATGATCATTATCATGATCATTATCGTGATCACTATCATGATCATTATCATGATCACTATCACGATCATTATCATGATCACTATCATGATCATTATCATGATCATTATTATGATCATGATCATTATCATGAGCATTATCATGATCATAATGATGATCACTATTATGATCAATATCATGATCAATATCATGATCATTATCATGATCATTATCATGATCAATATCATGATCATTATCATGATCATTATCATGATCACTATCATGATCATCATCATGATCACTATCATGATCATCATCATGATCACTATCATGATCATTATCATTATCATGATAATGATCATGATATCGATAATAATAATGATCATGATAGTGATCATGATAATGATCATGATAATGATCATGATAGTGATCATGATAGTGATCATGATAATGATCATGAGAATGATCATGATAGTGATCACGATAATGATCATGAGAATAATCATGATAGTGATCACGATAATGATCATGATAGTGATCATGATAATGATCATGATAATGATCATGATAGTTATCATGATAATGATCATGATAATGATAGTGATCATGATAGTGATCATGATAATGATCGTGATAATGATCATGATAATGATCATGATAATGATCATGATAATGATCATGATAATGATCATGATAATGATCATGGTAATGATCATGATAATGATCATGATAATGATCATGATAATGATCATGATAATGATAATGATCATGATAATGATCATGATAGTGATCACGATAATGATCATGAGAATGATCATGATAGTGATCATTATAGTCATCATGATAATGATCATGATAATGATCATGATATCGATAATAATAATGATCATGATAGTGATCATGATAATGATCATGATAATGATCATGATAGTGATCATGATAGTGATCATGATAATGATCATGACAATGATCATGATAGTGATCACCATAATGATCATGAGAATGATCATGATAGTGATCACGATAATGATCATGAGAATGATCATGATAGTGATCACGATAATGATCATGAGAATGATCAAGATAGTGATCATGATAGTGATCATGATAATGATCATGATAGTGATCATGATAGTGATCATGATAATGATCATGATAATGATCATGATAGTGATCATGATAATGATCATGATAATGATCATGATATCGATAATGATCATGATAATGATAATGATCATGATAATGATCATGATATCGATAATGATCATGATAATGATAATGATCATGATAATGATCATGATAATGATCATGATAATGATCATGATAATGATCATGATAATGATCATGATATCGATAATGATAATGATCATGATAGTGATCATGATAATGATCATGATAATGATCATGATATCGATAATGATAATGATCATGATAGTGATCATGATAATGATCATGATATTGATCATGATATTGATCATGATAGTGATCATCATAATGATCATGATAATGATCATCATAATGATCACGATAATGATCATGATATTCATCATTATAGTAATCATGATAATTATCATAATAATGATCATGATATCGATAATGATAATGATCATGATAGTGATCATGATAATGATCATGATAATGATCGTGATAGTGATCCCGATCATGATAATGATCATGATATTGATCATGATATTGATCATGATAGTGATCATCATAATGATCATGATAATGATCATCATAATGATCATGCTAATGATTATGATATTCATCATTATAGTAATCATGATAATTATCATAATAATGATCATGATAATGATCATGATATTGATCATAATAGTGATCACGATAATGCTCATGATATTGATCATGATAGTGATCATGATCATAATAACGATCATGATAATGATCATGATAATGATCATGATAGTGATCATGATAATGATGATGATAATGATCATGATAATGATCATGATAGTGATCATGATAATGATCATGATCATAATAATTATCATAATAATGATCATGATATCGATCATGATAGTGATCATCATAATGATCATGATAATGATCATGATATTGATCATTATAGTGATCATGATAATGCTCATGATAGTGGGCATGATAATGATCATGATAATGATCATGATCACAATAATTATCATAATAATGATCATGATAATGATCATGATATTGATCATGATAGTGATCATGATAATGATCATGATAATGATCATGTTAGTGATCATGATAATGATCATGATAGTTATCATGATAATGATCGTGATAATGATCATGATAGTGATCATGATAATGATCATGATAATGATCATGATAGTGATCATGATAATGATCATGATAATGATCATGATAATAATCATGATAGTGATCATGATAGTGATCATGATAATGATCATGATAGTGATCATGATAATGATCATGACAGTGATCATAATAATGATCATGATAGTGATCATGATAATGATCGTGATAGTGATCAGGATAATGATCATGATAGTGATCAGGATAATGATCATGATAGTGATCATGATAATGATTATGATAGTGATCATGATAATGATCATGATAGTGATCATGATAATGATCATGATAGTGATCATCATAATGATCATGATAATGATTATCATAATGATCATGATAATGATCATGATATTCATCATTATAGTAATCATGATAATTATCATAATAATGATCATGATAATGATCATGATAATGATCATGATATTCATCATTATAGTAATCATGATAATGATCATGACATTGATCATAATAGTGATCATGATAATGATGATGATAATGATCATGATCACTATCATGATCATTATCACGATCATTATCCTGATCACTATCATGATCACTATCATGATCATTATCATGATCACACTCATGATCATTATCACGATCATTATCAGGATCACTATCATGATCATTATTATAATCATGATCATTATCATAATCATTATTATGATCATGATCATTATCATGATCATTATCATGATCACTATCATGATCATTATCATGATCACTATCATGATCATTATCATGATCACTATCATGATCATTATCATGATCACTATCATGATCACACTCATGATCATTATCATGATCATTATCATGATCATTATCATGGTCACTATCATGATCATTATCATGATCATTATCATGATCATTATCGTGATCACTATCATGATCATTCTCATGATCATAATCATGATCATTATCATGATCATTATCATGATCACTATCATGATCATTATCATGATCATTGTCATGATCACTATCAAGATCACTATCATGATCATTATCATGATCAGTATCATGATCACTATCTTGATCATTCTCATGATCATTATCGTGATCACTATCATGATCATTCTCATGATCATTATCGTGATCACTATCATGATCATTCTCATGATCATTATCATGATCACTATCATGATCATTATCATGATCACTATCATGATCATTATCATGATCATTATCATGATAACTATCATGATCATTATCATGATCATTATCATGATCATTATTATGATCATTATCATGATCACTATCATGATCAATATCATAATCATTATCATGATCATTATCATGATCATTATTATGATAATTATTTTGATCATTATCATGATCATTATCATGATCATTAACATGATAACTATCATGATCATTATCATGATCACTATCATGATCATTATCATGATCATTATCATGATCATTATCATGATCACTATCATGATCAATATCATGATCATTATCATGATCATTATCATGATCACTATCATGATCATTATCATGATCACTATCATGATCACTATCATGATCATTATCATGATCACTATCATGATCACTATCTTGATCATTCTCATGATCATTATCTTGATCACTATCATGATCATTCTCATGATCATTATCGTGATCACTATCATGATCATTCTCATGATCATTATCATGATCATTCTCATGATCATTATCATGATCATTATCATGATCATTATCATGATCATTATCATGATCACTTTCATGATCATTATCATGATCACTTTCATGATCATTATCATGATCATTATCATGATCATTATTATGATCATTATCATAATCAGTATCATGATCAATATCATAATCATTATCATGATCATTATCATGATCATTAATATGATAATTATTTTGACCATTATCATGATCATTATCATGATCATTATCATGATAACTATCATGATCATTATCATGATCACTATCATGATCATTATCATGATCATTATCATGATCATTATCATGATCACTATCATGATCAATATCATGATCATTATCATGATCATTATTATGATAATTATTGTGATGATAATGATCATGATCATTATCATGATCGTTATCATGATCATTATCATCATCATTATCATGATCACTATTATGATCAATATCATGATCATTATCATGATTACTATAATGATGAATATCATTGATAATGATCATGATAGTGATCATGATAATGATTATGATAATGATCATGATTATGATCATGAGAATGATCATGATAGTGATCACGATAATGATCATGATAATGATCATGATAATGATCATGATAGTGATCATGATAATGATCATGATAGTGATCATGATAATGATCATGATAATGATCATGATAATGATCATGAGTGTGATCATGATAGTGATCATGAATGTGATCATGATAGTGATCATGATAATGATCATGATAGTGATCATGATAATGATCATGATAATGATCATGATCATAATAATGATTATGATAATGATCATGATTATAATAATGATCATGATAGTGATCATGATAATGATCGTGATAATGATCATGAGTGTGATCATGATAATGATCATGATAGTGATCATGATAGTGATCATGATAATGATCGTGATAATGATCATGATAATGATCATGATAATGATCATGATCACTATCATGATCGTTATCATGATCGTTATCATGATCATTATCATCATCATTATCATGATCACTATTATGATCAATATCATGATCATTATCATGATTACTATAATGATGAATATCATGATCATTATCATGATCATTATCATGATCATTATTATGATAATTATCATGATTACTATAATGATGAATATCATGATCATTATCATGATCATTATTATGATAATTATTTTGATCATTATCATGATCATTATCATGATCATTAACATGATAACTATCATGATCATTATCATGATCACTATCATGATCATTATCATGATCATTATCATGATCATTATCATGATCACTATCATGATCAATATCATGATCATTATCATGATCATTATCATGATCACTATCATGATCATTATCATGATCACTATCATGATCACTATCATGATCATTATCATGATCACTATCATGATCACTATCTTGATCATTCTCATGATCATTATCTTGATCACTATCATGATCATTCTCATGATCATTATCGTGATCACTATCATGATCATTCTCATGATCATTATCATGATCATTATCATGATCATTATCATGATCATTATCATGATCACTTTCATGATCATTATCATGATCACTTTCATGATCATTATCATGATCATTATCATGATCATTATTATGATCATTATCATAATCAGTATCATGATCAATATCATAATCATTATCATGATCATTATCATGATCATTAATATGATAATTATTTTGACCATTATCATGATCATTATCATGATCATTATCATGATAACTATCATGATCATTATCATGATCACTATCATGATCATTATCATGATCATTATCATGATCATTATCATGATCACTATCATGATCAATATCATGATCATTATCATGATCATTATTATGATAATTATTGTGATCATGATCATTATCATGATCATTATCATGCTCATTATCATGAGCATTATCATGATCACTATAATGATCAATATCATGATCATTATCATGATCATTATGATGATCACTATCATGATCGATGTCACGATCATTATCATGATCACTATCATGATCATTCTCATGATCATTATCATGATCATTATCATGATCATTATCATGATCACTATCATGATCATTATCATGATCATTATCATGATCATTATCGTGATCACTATCATGATCATTATCGTGATCACTATCATGATCATTCTCATGATCATTATCATGATCATTATCATGATCACTATCATGATCACTATCATGATCATTATCATGATCACTATCATGATCACTATCTTGATCATTCTCATGATCATTATCGTGATCACTATCATGGTCATTCTCATGATCATTATCGTAATCACTATCATGATCATTCTCATGATCATTATCATGATCACTATCATGATCATTATCATGATTATTATCATGATAACTATCATGATCATTATCATGATCACTATCATGATCATTATCATGATCATTATCATGATCATTATCATGATCATTATTATGATCATTATCATGATCACTATCATGATCAATATCATAATCATTATCATGATCATTATCATGATCACTATTATGATCATTATCATGATCACTATCATGATCATTATCATGATCATTATCATGATCATTATCATGATCACTATCATGATCAATATCATGATCATTATTATGATCATTATCATGATCACTATCATGATCAATATCATAATCATTATCATGATCATTATCATGATCATTATTATGATCATTATCATGATCATTATCACGATCATTATCATGATAACTATCATGATCATTATCATGATCACTATCATGATCATTATCATGATCATTATCATGATCATTATCATGATCACTATCATGATCATTATCATGATCATTATTATGATCATTATCATGATCATTATCACGATCATTATCATGATAACTATCATGATCATTATCATGATCACTATCATGATCATTATCATGATCATTATCATGATCATTATCATGATCACTATCATGATCAATATCATGAGCATTATCATGATCACTATAATGATCAATATGATATCTATAATGATAATGATGATGATAATGATCATGGTAATGATTATGATAATGATCATGATAGTGATCATGATAGTGATCACGATCATGATAATGATCATTATAGTGATCATGATAATGCTCATGATATTGATCATGATAATGATCATGATCATAAAATGATCATAATAATCATCATGATAATGATCATGATATTGATCATGATAGTGATCATGATAATGCTCATGATAATGATCATGATATTGATCATGATAATGAACATGATACTGATCATGATAATGATCACGATAGTGATCATGATAATGATCACGATAGTGATCATGATAATGATCATGATATTGATCATGATAATGATAGTGATCATGATAATGATCATGATAGTGATCATGATAATGATCATGATAGTGATCATGATAATGATCATGATAGTGATCATGATAATGATCATGATAGTGATCATGATAATGATCATGATAGTGATCATGATAATGATCATGATAGTGATCATGATAATGATCATGATAGTGATCATAATAATGATCATGATAGTGATCATGATAATGATCATGATAGTGATCATGATAATGATCATGATAGTGATCATGATAATGATCATGATAGTGATCATGATAATGATCATGATAGTGATCATGATAATGATCATGATAGTGATCATGATAATGATCATGATAGTGATCATGATAATGATCATGATAATGATCATGATCATAATAATGATCATGATAATGATCATGAAGTGATCATGATCATCATGATCATGATAATGATCATGATAATGATCATGATAGTGATCATGATAATGATCATGAGAATGATCATGAGAATGATCAGGATAGTGATCATGTGAATCACAGGATAGTGATCATGATAATGATCATGAGAATGATCATGATAGTGATCATGATAATGATCATGATAATAATCATGATAATGATCATGATAATAATCATGATAGTGATCATGATAATGATCATGATAATGATCAAGATAGTGATTTTGATAATGATCATGATAATGATCATGATAATGATCATGATAATGATCATGATAATGATCACGATAATGATCATGATAATGATCATGATAATGATCACGATAATGATCATGATAATGATCATGATATTGATCATGATATTGATCATAATAGTGATCATCATAATGATCATGATAATGATCATGATATTGATCATTATAGTGATCATGATAATGCTCATGATAATGATCATGATAATGATCATGATCATAATAATTATCATAATAATGATCATGATAATGATCATGATATTTTTCATGATAGTGATCATGATAATGCTCATGATAATGATCATGATAACGATCATGATAATGATCATGATATTGATCATGAGAATGATCATGATAATGATCATGATAACGATCATGATAATGATCATGATATTGATCATGATAATGATCATGATAATGATCATGATACTGAGCATGATAATGATCATGATATTGATCATGATAATGATCATGATATTGATCATGATAATGATCATGATATTGATCATGATAATGATCATGATCATGATCATAATAATGATCATGATCTTAATAAAGATCATGATAATGATCATGATAGTGATCATTATCATGATAACTATCATGATCATTATCATGATCATTATTATGATCACTATCATGATCATTATCATGATCATTATAATAATAACTATCATGATAATTATCATGATCACTATCATTATCAATATCATGATCATTATCGTGATCACTATCATGATCATTATTATGATCATTATCATGATCACTATCATGATCACTATCATGATCATTATCATGATCATTATCATGATCATTATCATGATCACTATCATGATCACTATCATGATCATTATCATGATCAGTATCATGATCACTATCTTGATCATTCTCATGATCATTATCGTGATCACTATCATGATCATTCTCATGATCATTATCGTGATCACTATCATGATCATTCTCATGATCATTATCATGATCACTATCATGATCATTATCATGATCATTATCATGATAACTATCATGATCATTATCATGATCACTATCATGATCATTATCATGATCATTATCATGATCATTATTATGATCATTATCATGATCACTATCATGATCAATATCATAATCATTATCATGATCATTATCATGATCATTATTATGATAATTATTTTGATCATTATCATGATCATTATCATGATCATTAACATGATAACTATCATGATCATTATCATGATCACTATCATGATCATTATCCTGATCATTATCATGATCATTATCATGATCACTATCATGATCAATATCATGATCATTATCATGATCATTATTATCATGATCATTATCATGATCACTATCATGATCATTATCATGATCATTATCATGATCATTATCGTGATCACTATCATGATCATTCTCATGATCATTATCATGATCATGATCATTATCATGATCACTATCATTATCATGATCACTATCATGATCAATATCATGATCATTATCATGATCACTATCATGATCAATATCATGATCACTATCATGATCATTATCATGATCATTATTATGATCATTATCATGATCACTATCATGATCAATATCATAATCATTATCATGATCATTATCATGATCATTATTATGATAATTATTTTGATCATTATCATGATCATTAACACGATAACTATCATGATCATTATCATGATCACTATCATGATCATTATCATGATCATTATCATGATCATTATCATGATCACTATCATGATCAATATCATGATCATTATCATGATCATTATCATGATCACTATCATGATCATTATCATTATCATGATAATTTTCATGATCATTATCGTGATCATTATCATGATCACTATCATGATTATTATCGTGATCACTACCATGATCATTATCATAATCATTATCATAATCATTAACATGATCATTATCATGATCATTAGCATGATCACTATCATGATAATTATCATTATCATGATCATTATCATGATCATTATCATGATCATTATCGTGATCATTATCATGATAATTATCATGATCATTATCATGATCATTATCATGATCACTATCATGATCATTATCATGATCACTATCATTATCATGATCATGATCACTATCACTATCTTGATCATTATCATGATCATTATCATGATCACCTTCATGATCATTATCATGATCACTATCATGACCACTATCATGATCATTACCATTACCACTATCATGATCATTATCATGATCATTATCATGATCATTATCGTGATCATTATCATGATCATTACCATGATCACTATCATGATCATTATCATGATCACTATCATGATCATTATCATGATCACTATCATGATCATTATCATGACCACTATCATGATCACTATCATGATCATTAGCATGACCACTATCATGATCATTACCATTACCACTATCATGATCATTACCATTACCACTATCATGATCATTATCATGACCACTATCATGATCAATATCTTGACTACTATCATGATCAATATCATGATCATTACCATGATCTCTATCATGATCATTATCATGATCATTATCATGATCATTATGATGATCACTATCATGATCATTATGATGATCACTATCATGATCATTATCATGATCACTATCATGATCATTATCATGACCACTATCATGATCATTACCATTACCACTATCATGATCATTATCATGAGCATTATAGTGATCATTATCATGATCAATATCATGATCATTATCATGATCATTATCATGATCATTATCGTGATCATTATCATGATCATTATCATGATCATTATCATGATCATTATCATGATCATTATCATGATCATTATCATGATCATTATCATGATTATTATCATGATCACTATCATGATCATTATCATGATCATTATGATGATCAATATCATGATCATTATCATGATCATTATCATGATCATTATCATGATCATTATCATGATCATTATCATGATCATTATCATGATCACTATCATGATCATTATCATGATCACTATCATGATCATTATTATGACCACTATCATGATCAATATCATGACCACTATCATAATCAATATCATGATCATTATCATGATAGTGATCATAATCATAATAAATGATCATGATAATGATCATGATAATGATCAATTTAATGATTATGATAATGATCATGTTAATGATTATGACAATGATCATGATAGTGATCACGATAATAATCATGATACTGATCATGATAATGGTCATGATAATGATCATGATAGTGATCATGATAATAATCATGATAGTGATCATGATAATGATCATGATCATAATAATGATCATGATAATGATCATGATAATGATAATTATCATGATAGTGATCATGCTAATGATCATGATAATGATCATGATAATGATCATGATAGTGATCATGATAATGATCATGATAATGATCATGATAATGGTCATGATAATGATCATGATAGTGATCATGATAATAATCATGATAGTGATTATGATAGTGGTCATGATATTGATCATGATAGTGGTCATAATAATGATCATGATAGTGATCATGATAATGATCATGATAGTGATCATGATAATGATCATGATAATGATCATGATAATGATCATGATAATGATCATGATAATGATCATGATAATGATCATGATATTGATCATCATAATGATCATGATAATGATCATGATAGTGATCATGATAATAATCATGATAATGATCATGATAATGATCATGATAATGATCATGATAATGATAGTTATAGTGATCATGATAATGATCATGATCATAATAATGATCATGATAATGTTCATGATAATGATAATTATCATGATAGTGATCATGCTAATGATCATGATAATGATCATGATAATGATCATGATAGTGATCATGATAATGATCATGATAATGATCATGATAAAGGTCATGATAATGATAGTGATCATGATAATAATCATGATAGTGATCATGATAATGATCATGATAGTGATCATGATAATGATCATGATCATAATAATGATCATGATAATGATCATGATAATGATAATTATCATGATAGTGATCATGCTAATGATCATGATAATGATCATGATAATGATCAATTTAATGATTATGATAATGATCATGTTAATGATTATGACAATGATCATTATAGTGATCACGATAATAATCATGATACTGATCATGATAATGATCATGATAATGATCATGATAGTGATCAAATTAATAATCATGATAGTGATCACGATAATAATCATGATAGTGATCATGATAATGATCACGATAATGATCATGAAAATGATCATGATAATGATCATGATATTGACCATGATAATGATCATGATAGTGATCACGATAATAAGCATGATAGTGATCATGATAATGATCACGATAATGATCATGATAGTGATCATGATAATGATCATGATAATGATCATGATAATGGTCATGATAATGATCATGATAGTGATCATGATAATGATCATGATAGTGATCATGATAATGATCATGATAGTGATCATGATAATGATCATGATCATAATAATGATCATGATAATGATCATGATAATGATAATTATCATGATAGTGATCATGCTAATGATCATGATAATGATCATGATAATGATCATGTTAATGATTATGATAATGATCATGTTAATGATTATGATAATGATCATGTTAATGATTATGATAATGATCATGTTAATGATTATGATAATGATCATGATAGTGATCACGATAATAATCATGATAGTGATCACAATAATAATCATGATAGTGATCATGATAATGATCATGATAGTGATCAAATTAATAATCATGATAGTGATCACGATAATAATCATGATAGTGATCACGATAATAATCATGATAGTGATCATGATAATGATCATGATAGTGATCACGATAATAAGCATGATAGTGATCATGATAATGATCACGATAATGATCATGATACTGATCATGATAATGATCACGATAATGATAATGATCATGATCATAATAATGATCACGATAATGATCATGATAATGATAATGATCATGATAGTGATCATGCTAAAGATCATGATAATGATCATGTTAATGATTACGATAATTATCATGATAATGATCATGATAGTGATCACGATAATAATCATGATAGTGATCATGATAATGATCATGATAATGATCATGATAATGATCATTATAATGATCATGATAATGATCATGATAATGGTCATGATAATGATCATGATAGTGATCATGATCATGATAATGATCATAATAATGATCATGATCATGATAGTGATTATGATAATGATCACGATAATAATCATGTTAATGATAATGATAATGATCATGATAGTGATCATGATAATGATCATGATAGTGATCATGATAATGATCATGTTCATAATAATGATCATGATAATGATCATGTTACTGATCATGATAGTGATCATGATAATGATCATGCTAATGATCATAATAATGCTCATGTTAATGATTATGATAATGATCATGATAGTGATCATCCTAATGATCATGATTACGATCATGTTAATGATTATGATTGTGACCATGATACTGATCATGATAATGATCATGCTAATGATCATGATAATGATCATGTTAATGATTATGATAATGATCATGATAATGATCATGGTAGTGATCACGATAATAATCATGATAGTGATCATGATAATGATCACGATAATGATCATGAAAATGATCATGATAATGATAATGATCATGATAGTGATCATGCTAATGATCATGATAATGATCATGATAATGATCATGATAATGAACATGATAATGATCATGATAATGGTCATGATAATGATCATGATAGTGATCATGATAATGATCATGATCATAATAATGATCATGATAGTGATTATGATAATGATCACGATAATGATCATGTTAATGATAATGATAATGATCATGATAGTGATCATGATAATGATCATGTTCATAATAATGATCATGATAATGATCATGTTACTGATCATGATAGTGATCATGATAATGATCATGCTAATGATCATAATAATGCTCATGTTAATGATTATGATAATGATCATGATAGTGATCATGATAATGATCATAATAATGATCATCCTAATGATCATGATAACGATCATGTTAATGATTATGATTGTGACCATGATACTGATCATGATAATGATCATGATACTGATCATGATAATGATCATGATAATGATCATGATAATGATCATGATAATGATCATAATAATGATCATGATAATGATCATGATAGTGATCATGATAATGATCATGATAGTCATCATGATAATGATCATGATAATGATCATGATATTGATCATGATAATGGTTGTGATAATGATCATGATAATGATCATGATATTGATCATGCTAATGCATGATAGTGATCATGATAATGATCATGATAGTGAACATGATAATGATCATAATAATGAACATGATAATGATCATGATAGTGATCATAATACTGATCATGATAATGATCATGATAATAATCATGATAGTGATCATGATAATGATCATGATCATAATAATGATCATGATAATGATCATGATAATGATAATTATCATGATAGTGATCATGCTAATGATCATGATAATGATCATGATAATGATCAATTTAATGATTATGATAATGATCATGTTAATGATTATGACAATGATCATGATAGTGATCACGATAATAATCATGATACTGATCATGATAATGATCATGATAATGATCATGATAGTGATCAAATTAATAATCATGATAGTTATCACGATAATAATCATGATAGTGATCATGATAATGATCACGATAATGATCATGAATTACGATCATGTTAATGATTATGATTGTGACCATGATACTGATCATGATAATGATCATGCTAATGATCATGATAATGATCATGTTAATGATTATGATAATGATCATGATAATGATCATGGTAGTGATCACGATAATAATCATGATAGTGATCATGATAATGATCACGATAATGATCATGAAAATGATCATGATAATGATAATGATCATGATAGTGATCATGCTAATGATCATGATAATGATCATGATAATGATCATGATAACGAACATGATAATGATCATGATAATGGTCATGATAATGATCATGATAGTGATCATGATAATGATCATGATCATAATAATGATCATGATAGTGATTATGATAATGATCACGATAATGATCATGTTAATGATAATGATAATGATCATGATAGTGATCATGATAATGATCATGTTCATAATAATGATCATGATAATGATCATGTTACTGATCATGATAGTGATCATGATAATGATCATGCTAATGATCATAATAATGCTCATGTTAATGATTATGATAATGATCATGATAGAGATCATGATAATGATCATAATAATGATCATCCTAATGATCATGATAACGATCATGTTAATGATTATGATTGTGACCATGATACTGATCATGATAATGATCATGATACTGATCATGATAATGATCATGATAATGATCATGATAATGATCATGATAATGATCATAATAATGATCATGATAATGATCATGATAGTGATCATGATAATGATCATGATAGTCATCATGATAATGATCATGATAATGATCATGATATTGATCATGATAATGGTTGTGATAATGATCATGATAATGATCATGATATTGATCATGCTAATGCATGATAGTGATCATGATAATGATCATGATAGTGAACATGATAATGATCATAATAATGAACATGATAATGATCATGATAGTGATCATAATACTGATCATGATAATGATCATGATAATAATCATGATAGTGATCATGATAATGATCATGATCATAATAATGATCATGATAATGATCATGATAATGATAATTATCATGATAGTGATCATGCTAATGATCATGATAATGATCATGATAATGATCAATTTAATGATTATGATAATGATCATGTTAATGATTATGACAATGATCATGATAGTGATCACGATAATAATCATGATACTGATCATGATAATGATCATGATAATGATCATGATAGTGATCAAATTAATAATCATGATAGTGATCACGATAATAATCATGATAGTGATCATGATAATGATCACGATAATGATCATGAAAATGATCATGATAATGATCATGATATTGACCATGATAATGATCATGATAGTGATCACGATAATAAGCATGATAGTGATCATGATAATGATCACGATAATGATCATGATACTGATCATGATAATGATCATGATAATGATCATGATAATGATCATGATAGTGATCATGATAATGATCATGATAGTGATCATGATAATGATCATGATAATGATCATGATAATGGTCATGATAATGATCATGATAGTGATCATGATAATGATCATGATAGTGATCATGATAATGATCATGATAGTGATCGTGATAATGATCATGATCATAATAATGATCATGATAATGATCATGATAATGATAATTATCATGATAATGATCATGATAGTGATCACGATAATAATCATGATAGTGATCATGATAATGATCATGATAGTGATCACGATAATAATCATGATACTGATCATGATAATGATCATGATAATGATCATGATAGTAATCAAATTAATAATCATGATAGTGATCACGATAATAATCATGATAGTGATCATGATAATGATCACGATAATGATAATGAAAATTATCATGATAATGATCATGATATTGACCATGATAATGATCATGATAGTGATCACGATAATAAGCATGATAGTGATCATGATAATGATCACGATAATGATCATGATAGTGATCATGATAATGATCATGATAATGATCATGATAATGGTCATGATAATGATCATGATAGTGATCATGATAATGATCATGATAGTGATCATGATAATGATCATGATAGTGATCATGATAATGATCATGATCATAATAATGATCATGATAATGATCATGATAATGATAATTATCATGATAGTGATCATGCTAATGATCATGATAATGATCATGATAATGATCATGTTAATGATTATGATAATGATCATGTTAATGATTATGATAATGATCATGTTAATGATTATGATAATGATCATGTTAATGATTATGATAATGATCATGATAGTGATCACGATAATAATCATGATAGTGATCACAATAATAATCATGATAGTGATCATGATAATGATCATGATAGTGATCAAATTAATAATCATGATAGTGATCACGATAATAATCATGATAGTGATCACGATAATAATCATGATAGTGATCATGATAATGATCATGATAGTGATCACGATAATAAGCATGATAGTGATCATGATAATGATCACGATAATGATCATGATACTGATCATGATAATGATCACGATAATGATCATGATACTGATCATGATAATGATCATGATCATAATAATGATCACGATAATGATCATGATAATGATAATGATCATGATAGTGATCATGCTAAAGATCATGATAATGATCATGTTAATGATTACGATAATTATCATGATAATGATCATGATAGTGATCACGATAATAATCATAATAGTGATCATGATAATGATCATGATAATGATCATGATAATGATCATTATAATGATCATGATAATGATCATGATAATGGTCATGATAATGATCATGATAATGGTCATGATAATGATCATGATAATGGTCATGATAATGATCATGATAGTGATCATGATCATGATAATGATCATAATAATGATCATGATCATGATAGTGATTATGATAATGATCACGATAATGATCATGTTAATGATAATGATAATGATCATGATAGTGATCATGATAATGATCATGTTCATAATAATGATCATGATAATGATCATGTTACTGATCATGATAGTGATCATGATAATGATCATGCTAATGATCATAATAATGCTCATGTTAATGATTATAATAATGATCATGATAGTGATCATGATAATGATCATAATAATGATCATCCTAATGATCATGATAACGATCATGTTAATGATTATGATTGTGACCATGATACTGATCATGATAATGATCATGCTAATGATCATGATAATGATCATGTTAATGATTATGATAATGATCATGATAATGATCATGGTAGTGATCACGATAATAATCATGATAGTGATCATGATAATGATCACGATAATGATCATGAAAATGATCATGATAATGATAATGATCATGATAGTGATCATGCTAATGATCATGATAATGATCATGATAATGATCATGATAATGAACATGATAATGATCATGATAATGGTCATGATAATGATCATGATAGTGATCATGATAATGATCATGATCATAATAATGATCATGATAGTGATTATGATAATGATCACGATAATGATCATGTTAATGATAATGATAATGATCATGATAGTGATCATGATAATGATCATGTTCATAATAATGATCATGATAATGATCATGTTACTGATCATGATAGTGATCATGATAATGATCATGCTAATGATCATAATAATGCTCATGTTAATGATTATGATAATGATCATGATAGTGATCATGATAATGATCATAATAATGATCATCCTAATGATCATGATAACGATCATGTTAATGATTATGATTGTGACCATGATACTGATCATGATAATGATCATGATACTGATCATGATAATGATCATGATACTGATCATAATAATGATCATGATAATGATTATGATAGTGATCATGATAATGATCATGATAGTCATCATGATAATGATCAAGATAATGATCATGATATTGATCATGATAATGGTTGTGATAATGATCATGATAATGATCATGATATTGATCATGCTAATGCATGATAGTGATCATGATAATGATCATGATAGTGAACATGATAATGATCATAATAATGAATATGATAATGATCATGATAGTGATCATAATACTGATCATGATAATGATCATGATAATAATCATGATAGTGATCATGATAATGATCATGATCATAATAATGATCATGATAATGATAATTATCATGATAGTGATCATGCTAATGATCATGATAATGATCATGATAATGATCAATTTAATGATTATGATAATGATCATGTTAATGATTATGACAATGATCATGATAGTGATCACGATAATAATCATGATACTGATCATGATAATGATCATGATAATGATCATGATAGTGATCAAATTAATAATCATGATAGTGATCACGATAATAATCATGATAGTGATCATGATAATGATCACGATAATGATCATGAAAATGATCATGATAATGATCATGATATTGACCATGAAAATGATCATGATAGTGATCACGATAATAACCATGATAGTGATCATGATAATGATCACGATAATGATCATGATACTGATCATGATAATGATCATGATAATGATCATGATAATGATCATGATAGTGATCATGATAATGATCATGATAATGATCATGATAATGGTCATGATAATGATCATGATAGTGATCATGATAATGATCATGATAGTGATCATGATAATGATCATGATAGTGATCATGATAATGATCATGATCATAATAATGATCATGATAATGATCATGATAATGATAATTATCATGATAGTGATCATGCTAATGATCATGATAATGATCATGATAATGATCATGTTAATGATTATGATAATGATCATGTTAATGATTATGATAATGATCATGTTAATGATTATGATAATGATCATGATAGTGATCACGATAATAATCATGATAGTGATCACAATAATAATCATGATAGTGATCATGATAATGATCATGATAGTGATCAAATTAATAATCATGATAGTGATCACGATAATAATCAATATAGTGATCACGATAATAATCATGATAGTGATCATGATAATGATCATGATAGTGATCACGATAATAAGCATGATAGTGATCATGATAATGATCACGATAATGATCATGATACTGATCATGATAATGATCATGATCATAATAATGATCACGATAATGATCATGATAATGATAATGATCATGATAGTGATCATGCTAAAGATCATGATAATGATCATGTTAATGATTACGATAATTATCATGATAATGATCATGATAGTGATCACGATAATAATCATGATAGTGATCATGATAATGATCATGATAATGATCATGATAATGATCATGATAATGATCATGATAATGATCATGATAATGGTCATGATAATTATCATGATAGTGATCATGATAATGATAATTATCATGATAATGATCATGATAGTGATCATGATAATGATAATGATAATTATCATGATAATGATCATGATAATGATAATTATCATGATAGTGATCATGCTAATGATCATGATAATGATCAATTTAATGATTATGATAATGATCATGTTAATGATTATGACAATGATCATGATAGTGATCACGATAATAATCATAATCATTAACATGATCATTATCATAATCATTAAATTGATCATTATCATGATCATTAGCATGATCACTATCATGATAATTATCATTATCATGATCATTATCATGATAATTATCATTATCATTATCATGATCACTATCATGATCATTATCATGATAATTATCATTATCATGATCACTATCATGATAATTATCATGACCATTATCATGATCATTATCATGATCATTATCATGATCATTATCATGATCATTATCATGATCATTATCATGATCACTATCATGATTATTATCCTGATCACTATCATGATCATTATCATGATAATTATCGTAATCATTAACATGATCATTATCATGATCTTTAGCATGATCACTATCATGATCATTATCATTATCATGATCATTATCGTGATCATTATTATGATCATGATCATTATCATGATCAGTATCATGATCATTATCGTGATCATTATCATGATCACTATCATGCTTATTATCGTGATCACTATCATGATCATTATCATGATCACTATCATGATTATTATCGTGATCACTATATTGATTATTATCGTGATCACTATCATGATTATTAATTTGATCACTATCATGATCATTATCATGATCACTATCATGATTATTATTGTGATCACTATCATGATTATTATCGTGATCACTATCATGATCATTATCATAATCATTAACATGATCATTATCATAATCATTAACATGATCATTATCATAATCATTAACATGATCATTATCATGATCATTATCATGATCATTAGCATGATCACTATCATGATAATTATCATTATCATGATCATTATCATGATCATTATTATGATCATGATCATTATCATGATCACTATCATGATCATTATCATGATCACTATCATGATCATTATCATGATCACTATCATGATCATTATCATGACCATTATCATGATCATTATCATGATCATTATCATGATCACTATCATGATCATTATCATGATCATTATCATGATCATTATCATGATCAGTATCATGATCATTATCGTGATCATTATCATGATCACTATCATGCTTATTATCGTGATCACTATCATGATCATTTTCATGGTCAATATCATGATCATTATCATGATCATTTTCATGATCATTATCGTGATCATTATCATGATCACTATCATGATTATTATCGTGATCACTATCATGATTATTAATTTGATCACTATCATGATCATTATCATGATCATTATCATGATCAGTATCATGATTATTATCGTGATCACTATCATGATCATTGTCATAATCATTAACATGATCATTATCATAATCATTAAATTGATCATTATCATGATCATTATCATGATCATTAGCATGATCACTATCATGATAATTATCATTATCATGATCATTATTATGATCATGATCATTATCATGATCACTATCATGATTATTATCATGATCATTATCATGATCAGTATTATGATCACTATCATGATCATTATCATATTCATTATTATGATCATTATCATGTTCACTATCATGATCATTATCATGATCACTATCATGCATTAGCATGATCAATATCATGATCATTATCACGATCATTATCACAACCATTATCATGATCAATATCATGATCATTATCTTGATCATTATCATGATGACTATCATGATCATTATCATGATCACTATCATAATCATTATCATGATCATTATTATGATCAGTATCATGATCATTATCATGATCAGTATCATGATCATTATCATGATCAGTATCATGGTCACAATCATAATCATTAACATGATCGTTATCATGATCATTAGGATGATCATTATTATGATCATTATCATGATCACTATCATGATCATTATCATAATCATTAACATGAGCATTATTATGATCATTAGCATGATCATTATCATGATCACTATCATGATCAGTAACATGATCATTATCATGATCATTATTATGAACATGATCATTATCATGATCACTATCATGATCATTATCATTATCATTAACATGATCATTATCGTGATCATTATCATAATCACTATCATGATCATTATTATGATCATGATCATTATCATGATCACTATCATGATCATTATCATGACCATTATCATGATCATTATCATGTTCATTATCATGATCATTATCATGATCATTATCATGATCATTAGCATGATCACTATCATGATCATTATCATTATCATGATCATTTTCATGATCATTATCGTGATCATTATCATGATCACTATCATGATTATTATCGTGATCACTACCATGATCATTATCATGATCATTATCATAATCATTAACATGATCATTATCATGATCATTAGCATGATCATTATCATGATCAGTATCATGGTCACAATCATAATCATTAACATGATCGTTATCATGATCATTAGGATGATCATTATTATGATCATTATCATGATCACTATCATGATCATTATTATAATCATTAACATGCGCATTATTATGATCATTAGCATGATCATTATCATGATCACTATCATGATCAGTAACATGATCATTATCATGATCATTATTATGAACATGATCATTATCATGATCACTATCATGATCATTATCATTATCATTAACATGATCATTATCGTGATCATTATCATAATCACTATCATGATCATGATCATTATTATGATCATTATCATGATCATGATCACTATCATGATCATTATCATGACCATTATCATGATCATTATCATGACCATTATCATGATCATTATCATGACCATTATCATGATCATTATCATGATCATTATAATGATCATTATCATGATCATTATCATGATCATTATCATGATCACTATTATGATTATTATCGTGATCACTATCATGATCATTATCATGATAATTATCGTAATCATTAACATGATCATTATCATGATCTTTAGCATGATCACTATCATGATCATTATCATTATCATGATCATTATCGTGATCATTATTATGATCATGATCATTATCATGATCAGTATCATGATCATTATCGTGATCATTATCATGATCAGTATCATGATCATTATCGTGATCATTATCATGATCACTATCATGCTTATTATCGTGATCACTATCATGATCATTATCATGATCACTATCATGATTATTATCGTGATCACTATCATGATTATTATCGTGATCACTATCATGATTATTAATTTGATCACTATCATGATCATTATCATGATCACTATCATGATTATTATTGTGATCACTATCATGATTATTATCGTGATCACTATCATGATCATTATCATAATCATTAACATGATCATTATCATAATCATTAACATGATCATTATCATAATCATTAACATGATCATTATCATAATCATTAACATGATCATTATCATGATCATTATCACGATCATTAGCATGATCACTATCATGATAATTATCATTATCATGATCATTATCATGATCATTATTATGATCATGATCATTATCATGATCACTATCATGATCATTATCATGATCACTATCATGATCATTATCATGATCACTATCATGATCATTATCATGACCATTATCATGATCATTATCATGATCATTATCATGATCACTATCATGATCATTATCGTGATCATTATCATGATCACTATCATGCTTATTATCGTGATCACTATCATGATCATTATCATGGTCAATATCATGATCATTATCATGATCATTTTCATGATCATTATCGTGATCATTATCATGATCACTATCATGATTATTATCGTGATCACTATCATGATTATTAATTTGATTACTATCATGATCATTATCATGATCATTATCATGATCAGTATCATGATTATTATCGTGATCACTATCATGATCATTATCATGATCACTATCATGATTATTATCGTGATCACTATCATGATCATTATCATGATAATTATCATTATCATGATCATTATCATGATCATTATTATGATCATGATCATTATCACGATCACTATCATGATCATTATCATGATCACTATCATGATCATTATCATGATCACTATCATGATCATTATCATGACCATTATCATGATCATTATCATGATCATTATCATGATCACTATCATGATCATTATCATGATCACTATCATGATCATTATCATGATCATTATCATGATCATTATCATGATCAGTATCATGATCATTATCGTGATCATTATCATGATCACTATCATGCTTATTATCGTGATCACTATCATGATCATTATCATGGTCAATATCATGATCATTATCATGATCATTTTCATGATCATTATCGTGATCATTATCATGATCACTATCATGATTATTATCGTGATCACTATCATGATTATTAATTTGATCACTATCATGATCATTATCATGATCATTATCATGATCAGTATCATGATTATTATCGTGATCACTATCATGATCATTGTCATAATCATTAACATGATCATTATCATAATCATTAAATTGATCATTATCATGATCATTATCATGATCATTAGCATGATCACTATCATGATAATTATCATTATCATGATCATTATCATGATCATTATTATGATCATGATCATTATCATGATCACTATCATGATTATTATCATGATCATTATCATGATCAGTATTATGATCACTATCATGATCATTATCATGTTCATTATTATGATCATTATCATGTTCACTATCATGATCATTATCATGATCACTATCATGCATTAGCATGATCAATATCATGATCATTATCATGATCATTATCACAACCATTATCATGATCAATATCATGATCATTATCATGATCATTATCATGATGACTATCATGATCATTATCATGATCACTATCATGATCATTATCATGATCATTATTATGATCATTATCATGATCATTATCATGATCATTATCATGATCATTATCATGATCAGTATCATGATCATTATCATGATCAGTATCATGGTCACAATCATAATCATTAACATGATCGTTATCATGATCATTAGGATGATCATTATTATGATCATTATCATGA
Source organism: Gymnosoma rotundatum (assembly GCA_916610165.2). Lineage (NCBI taxonomy): Eukaryota > Metazoa > Arthropoda > Insecta > Diptera > Tachinidae > Gymnosoma > Gymnosoma rotundatum. The sequence continues at coordinate 67,122,758 of OU744337.1, read as the reverse complement.
TCACTATCATGATCATTATCATAATCATTAACATGAGCATTATTATGATCATTAGCATGATCATTATCATGATCACTATCATGATCAGTAACATGATCATTATCATGATCATTATTATGAACATGATCATTATCATGATCACTATCATGATCATTATCATTATCATTAACATGATCATTATCGTGATCATTATCATAATCACTATCATGATCATTATTATGATCATGATCATTATCATGATCACTATCATGATCATTATCATGACCATTATCATGATCATTATCATGTTCGTTATCATGATCATTATCATGATCATTATCATGATCATTAGCATGATCACTATCATGATCATTATCATTATCATGATCATTTTCATGATCATTATCGTGATCATTATCATGATCACTATCATGATTATTATCGTGATCACTACCATGATCATTATCATGATCATTATCATAATCATTAACATGATCATTATCATGATCATTAGCATGATCATTATCATGATCAGTATCATGGTCACAATCATAATCATTAACATGATCGTAATTCATGATCATTATCGTGATCATTATCATGATCACTATCATGATTATTATCGTGATCACTATCATGATTATTAATTTGATCACTATCATGATCATTATCATGATCATTATCATGATCAGTATCATGATTATTATCGTGATCACTATCATGATCATTGTCATAATCATTAACATGATCATTATCATAATCATTAAATTGTTCATTATCATGATCATTATCATGATCATTAGCATGATCACTATCATGATAATTATCATTATCATGATCATTATCATGATCATTATTATGATCATGATCATTATCATGATCACTATCATGATTATTATCATGATCATTATCATGATCAGTATTATGATCACTATCATGATCATTATCATGTTCATTATTATGATCATTATCATGTTCACTATCATGATCATTATCATGATCACTATCATGCATTAGCATGATCAATATCATGATCATTATCATGATCATTATCACAACCATTATCATGATCAATATCATGATCATTATCATGATCATTATCATGATGACTATCATGATCATTATCATGATCACTATCATGATCATTATCATGATCATTATTATGATCATTATCATGATCATTATCATGATCATTATCATGATCATTATCATGATCAGTATCATGATCATTATCATGATCAGTATCATGGTCACAATCATAATCATTAACATGATCGTTATCATGATCATTAGGATGATCATTATTATGATCATTATCATGATCACTATCATGATCATTATCATAATCATTAACATGAGCATTATTATGATCATTAGCATGATCATTATCATGATCACTATCATGATCAGTAACATGATCATTATCATGATCATTATTATGAACATGATCATTATCATGATCACTATCATGATCATTATCATTATCATTAACATGATCATTATCGTGATCATTATCATAATCACTATCATGATCATTATTATGATCATGATCATTATCATGATCACTATCATGATCATTATCATGACCATTATCATGATCATTATCATGTTCATTATCATGATCATTATCATGGTCATTATCATGATCATTAGCATGATCACTATCATGATCATTATCATTATCATGATCATTTTCATGATCATTATCGTGATCATTATCATGATCACTATCATGATTATTATCGTGATCACTACCATGATCATTATCATGATCATTATCATAATCATTAACTAGATCATTATCATGATCATGATCATAATAATGATCACGATAATGATCATGATAATGATAATGATCATGATAGTGATCATGCTAAAGATCATGATAATGATCATGTTAATGATTACGATAATTATCATGATAATGATCATGATAGTGATCACGATAATAATCATGATAGTGATCATGATAATGATCATGATAATGATCATGATAATGATCATGATAATGATCATGATAATGATCATGATAATGGTCATGATAATTATCATGATAGTGATCATGATAATGATAATTATCATGATAATGATCATGATAGTGATCATGATAATGATAATGATAATTATCATGATAATGATCATGATAATGATAATTATCATGATAGTGATCATGATAATGATAATTATCATGATAGTGATCATGCTAATGATCATGATAATGATCAATTTAATGATTATGATAATGATCATGTTAATGATTATGACAATGATCATGATAGTGATCACGATAATAATCATGATACTGATCATGATAATGATCATGATAGTGATCAAATTAATAATCATGGTAGTGATCACGATAATAATCATGATAGTGATCATGATAATGATCACGATAGTGATCATGATAATGATCACGATAATGATCATGAAAATAATCATGATAATGATCATGATATTGACCATGATAATGATCATGATAGTGATCACGATAATAAGCATGATAGTGATCATGATAATGATCACGATAATGATCATGATAGTGATCATGATAATGATCATGATAATGATCATGATAATGGTCATGATAATGATCATGATAGTGATCATGATAGTGATCACGATAATAATCATGATAGTGATCATGATAATGATCACGATAATGATCATGAAAATGATCATGATAATGATCATGATATTGACCATGATAATGATCATAATAGTGATCACGATAATAAGCATGATAGTGATCATGATAATGATCACGATAATGATCATGATAGTGATCATGCTAATGATCATGATAATGATCATGATAATGATCATGATAATGATCATGATAATGATCATGTTAATGATTATGATAATGATCATGTTAATGATTATGATAATGATCATGTTAATGATTATGATAATGATCATGATAGTGATCACGATAATAATCATGATAGTGATCACAATAATAATCATGATAGTGATCATGATAATGATCATGATAGTGATCAAATTAATAATCATGATAGTGATCACGATAATAATCATGATAGTGATCACGATAATAATCATGATAGTGATCATGATAATGATCATGATAGTGATCACGATAATAAGCATGATAGTGATCTTGATAATGATCACGATATTGATCATGATACTGATCATGATAATGATCATGATCATAATAATGATCACGATAATGATCATGATAGTGATCATTCTAAAGATCATGATAATGATCATGTTAATGATTACGATAATTATCATGATAATGATCATGGTAGTGATCACGATAATAATCATGATAGTGATCATGATAATGATCACGATAATGATCATGAAAATGATCATGATAATGATAATGATCATGATAGTGATCATGCTAATGATCATGATAATGATCATGATAATGATCATGATAATGAACATGATAATGATCATGATAATGAACATGATAATGATCATGATAATGGTCATGATAATGATCATGATAGTGATCATGATAATAATCATGATAGTGATCATGATAATGATCATGATCATAATAATGATCATGATAATGATCATGATAATGATAATTATCATGATAGTGATCATGCTAATGATCATGATAATGATCAATTTAATGAATATGATAATGATCATGTTAATGATTATGACAATGATCATGATAGTGATCACGATAATAATCATGATACTGATCATGATAATGGTCATGATAATGATCATGATAGTGATCATGATAATAATCATGATAGTGATCATGATAATGATCATGATCATAATAATGATCATGATAATGATCATGATAATGATAATTATCATGATAATGATCATGCTAATGATCATGATAATGATCATGATAATGATCATGATAGTGATCATGATAATGATCATGATAATGATCATGATAATAGTCATGATAATGATCATGATAGTGATCATGATAATAATCATGATAGTGATCATGATAATGATCATGACAGTGATCATGATAATGATCATGATCATAATAATGATCATGATAATGATCATGATAATGATAATTATCATGATAGTGATCATGCTAATGATCATGATAATGATCAATTTAATGATTATGATAATGATCATGTTAATGATTATGACAATGATCATGATAGTGATCACGATAATAATCATGATACTGATCATGATAATGATCATGATAATGATCATGATAGTGATCAAATTAATAATCATGATAGTGATCACGATAATAATCATGATAGTGATCATGATAATGATCACGATAATGATCATGAAAATGATCATGATAATGATCATGATATTGACCATGATAATGATCATGATAGTGATCACGATAATAAGCATGATAGTGATCATGATAATGATCACGATAATGATCATGATAGTGATCATGATAATGATCATGATAATGATCATGATAATGGTCATGATAATGATCATGATAGTGATCATGATAATGATCATGATAGTGATCATGATAATGATCATGATAGTGATCATGATAATGATCATGATCATAATAATGATCATGATAATGATCATGATAATGATAATTATCATGATAGTGATCATGCCAATGATCATGATAATGATCAATTTAATGATTATGATAATGATCATGTTAATGATTATGACAATGATCATGATAGTGATCACGATAATAATCATGATACTGATCATGATAATGATCATGATAATGATCATGATAGTGATCAAATTAATAATCATGGTAGTGATCACGATAATAATCATGATAGTGATCATGATAATGATCACGATAATGATCATGAAAATGATCATGATAATGATCATGATATTGACCATGATAATGATCATGATAGTGATCACGATAATAAGCATGATAGTGATCATGATAATGATCACGATAATGATCATGATAGTGATCATGATAATGATCATGATAATGAGCATGATAATGGTCATGATAATAATCATGATAGTGATCATGATAGTGATCACGATAATAATCATGATAGTGATCATGATAATGATCACGATAATGATCATGAAAATGATCATGATAATGATCATGATATTGACCATGATAATGATCATGATAGTGATCACGATAATAAGCATGATAGTGATCATGATAATGATCACGATAATGATCATGATAGTGATCATGCTAATGATCATGATAATGATCATGATAATGATCATGTTAATGATTATGATAATGATCATGTTAATGATTATGATAATGATCATGTTAATGATTATGATAATGATCATGATAGTGATCACGATAATAATCATGATAGTGATCACAATAATAATCATGATAGTGATCATGATAATGATCATGATAGTGATCAAATTAATAATCATGATAGTGATCACGATAATAATCATGATAGTGATCACGATAATAATCATGATAGTGATCATGATAATGATCATGATAGTGATCACGATAATAAGCATGATAGTGATCATGATAATGATCACGATATTGATCATGATACTGATCATGATAATGATCATGATCATAATAATGATCACGATAATGATCATGATAATGATCATGATAGTGATCATGCTAAAGATCATGATAATGATCATGTTAATGATTACGATAATTATCATGATAATGATCATGATAGTGATCACGATCATGATATTGACCATGATAATGATCATGATAGTGATCACGATAATAAGCATGATAGTGATCATGATAATGATCACGATAATGATCATGATAGTGATCATGCTAATGATCATGATAATGATCATGATAATGATCATGATAATGATCATGATAATGATCATGTTAATGATTATGATAATGATCATGTTAATGATTATGATAATGATCATGTTAATGATTATGATAATGATCATGATAGTGATCACGATAATAATCATGATAGTGATCACAATAATAATCATGATAGTGATCATGATAATGATCATGATAGTGATCAAATTAATAATCATGATAGTGATCACGATAATAATCATGATAGTGATCACGATAATAATCATGATAGTGATCATGATAATGATCATGATAGTGATCACGATAATAAGCATGATAGTGATCTTGATAATGATCACGATATTGATCATGATACTGATCATGATAATGATCATGATCATAATAATGATCACGATAATGATCATGATAGTGATCATGCTAAAGATCATGATAATGATCGTGTTAATGATTACGATAATTATCATGATAATGATCATGGTAGTGATCACGATAATAATCATGATAGTGATCATGATAATGATCACGATAATGATCATGAAAATGATCATGATAATGATAATGATCATGATAGTGATCATGCTAATGATCATGATAATGATCATGATAATGATCATGATAATGAACATGATAATGATCATGATAATGGTCATGATAATGATCATGATAGTGATCATGATAATAATCATGATAGTGATCATGATAATGATCATGATCATAATAATGATCATGATAATGATCATGATAATGATAATTATCATGATAGTGATCATGCTAATGATCATGATAATGATCAATTTAATGAATATGATAATGATCATGTTAATGATTATGACAATGATCATGATAGTGATCACGATAATAATCATGATACTGATCATGATAATGGTCATGATAATGATCATGATAGTGATCATGATAATAATCATGATAGTGATCATGATAATGATCATGATCATAATAATGATCATGATAATGATCATGATAATGATAATTATCATGATAATGATCATGCTAATGATCATGATAATGATCATGATAATGATCATGATAGTGATCATGATAATGATCATGATAATGATCATGATAATAGTCATGATAATGATCATGATAGTGATCATGATAATAATCATGATAGTGATCATGATAATGATCATGACAGTGATCATGATAATGATCATGATCATAATAATGATCATGATAATGATCATGATAATGATAATTATCATGATAGTGATCATGCTAATGATCATGATAATGATCAATTTAATGATTATGATAATGATCATGTTAATGATTATGACAATGATCATGATAGTGATCACGATAATAATCATGATACTGATCATGATAATGATCATGATAATGATCATGATAGTGATCAAATTAATAATCATGATAGTGATCACGATAATAATCATGATAGTGATCATGATAATGATCACGATAATGATCATGAAAATGATCATGATAATGATCATGATATTGACCATGATAATGATCATGATAGTGATCACGATAATAAGCATGATAGTGATCATGATAATGATCACGATAATGATCATGATAGTGATCATGATAATGATCATGATAATGATCATGATAATGGTCATGATAATGATCATGATAGTGATCATGATAATGATCATGATAGTGATCATGATAATGATCATGATAGTGATCATGATAATGATCATGATCATAATAATGATCATGATAATGATCATGATAATGATAATTATCATGATAGTGATCATGCTAATGATCATGATAATGATCAATTTAATGATTATGATAATGATCATGTTAATGATTATGACAATGATCATGATAGTGATCACGATAATAATCATGATACTGATCATGATAATGATCATGATAATGATCATGATAGTGATCAAATTAATAATCATGGTAGTGATCACGATAATAATCATGATAGTGATCATGATAATGATCACGATAATGATCATGAAAATAATCATGATAATGATCATGATATTGACCATGATAATGATCATGATAGTGATCACGATAATAAGCATGATAGTGATCATGATAATGATCACGATAATGATCATGATAGTGATCATGATAATGATCATGATAATGATCATGATAATGGTCATGATAATAATCATGATAGTGATCATGATAGTGATCACGATAATAATCATGATAGTGATCATGATAATGATCACGATAATGATCATGAAAATGATCATGATAATGATCATGATATTGACCATGATAATGATCATGATAGTGATCACGATAATAAGCATGATAGTGATCATGATAATGATCACGATAATGATCATGATAGTGATCATGCTAATGATCATGATAATGATCATGATAATGATCATGTTAATGATTATGATAATGATCATGTTAATGATTATGATAATGATCATGTTAATGATTATGATAATGATCATGATAGTGATCACGATAATAATCATGATAGTGATCACAATAATAATCATGATAGTGATCATGATAATGATCATGATAGTGATCAAATTAATAATCATGATAGTGATCACGATAATAATCATGATAGTGATCACGATAATAATCATGATAGTGATCATGATAATGATCATGATAGTGATCACGATAATAAGCATGATAGTGATCATGATAATGATCACGATATTGATCATGATACTGATCATGATAATGATCATGATCATAATAATGATCACGATAATGATCATGATAATGATCATGATAGTGATCATGCTAAAGATCATGATAATGATCATGTTAATGATTACGATAATTATCATGATAATGATCATGATAGTGATCACGATAATAATCATGATAGTGATCATGATAATGATCATGATAATGATCATGATAATGATCATGATAATGATCATGATAATGATCATGATAATGGTCATGATAATGATCATGATAGTGATCATGATCATGATAATGATAATTATCATGATAGTGATCATGCTAATGATCATGATAATGATCATGTTAATGATTATGATAATGATCATGATAATGATCATGGTAGTGATCACGATAATAATCATGATAGTGATCATGATAATGATCACGATAATGATCATGAAAATGATCATGATAATGATCATGATAGTGATCATGCTAATGATCATGATAATGATCATGATAATGATCATGATAATGAACATGATAATGATCATGATAATGGTCATGATAATGATCATGATAGTGATCATGATAATGATCATGATCATAATAATGATCATGATCATGATAGTGATTATGATAATGATCACGATAATGATCATGTTAATGATAATGATAATGATCATGATAGTGATCATGATAATGATCATGTTCATAATAATGATCATGATAATGATCATGTTACTGATCATGATATTGATCATGATAATGATCATGCTAATGATCATAATAATGCTCATGTTAATGATTATGATAATGATCATGATAGTGATCATGATAATGATCATAGTAATGATCATCCTAATGATCATGATAACGATCATGTTAATGATTATGATTGTGACCATGATACTGATCATGATAATGATCATGATACTGATCATGATAATGATCATGATAATGATCATAATAATGATCATGATAATGATCATGATAGTGATCATGATAATGATCATGATAGTCATCATGATAATGATCATGATAATGATCATGATATTGATCATGATAATGGTTGTGATAATGATCATGATATTGATCATGCTAATGCATGATAGTGATCATGATAATGATCATGATAGTGAACATGATAATGATCATAATAATGAACATGATAATGATCATGATAGTGATCATAATACTGATCATGATAATGATCATGATAATGATCATAATAATGATCATGATAATGATCATGATAGTGATCATGATAATGATCATGATAGTCATCATGATAATGATCATGATAGTCATCATGAAAATGATCATGATAGTCATCATGATAATGATCATGATAGTCATCATGATAATGATCATGATAGTCATCATGATAATGATCATGATAGTCATCATGATAATGATCATGATAGTCATCATGATAATGATCATGATAGTCATCATGATAATGATCATGATAGTCATCATGATAATGATCATGATAATGATCATGATAATAATTTATCATAATCACTATCATGATCATGATCATTATTATGATCATGATCATTATCATGATCATGATCATTATTATGATCATGATCATTATCATGATCACTATCATGATCATTATCATGACCATTATCATGATCATTATCATGTTCATTATCATGATCATTATCATGATCATTATCATGATCATTAGCATGATCACTATCATGATCATTATCATGATCATTTTCATGATCATTATCGTGATCATTATCATGATCTCTATCATGATTATTATCGTGATCACTACCATGATCATTATCATGATCATTATCATAATCATTAACATGATCATTATCATGATCATTAGCATGATCACTATCATGATAATTATCATGATCATGATCACTATCATGATCATTATCATGACCATTATCATGACCATTATCATGATCATTATCATGTTCATTTTCATGATCATTATCATGATCATTATCATGATCATTAGCATGATCATTATCATGATGACTATCATGATCATTATCATGATGACTATCATGATCATTATCATGATGACTATCATGATCATTATCATGATGACTATCATGATCATTATCATGATGACTATCATGATCATTATCATGATGACTATCATGATCATTATCATGATGACTATCATGATCATTTTCATGATGACTATCATGATAATGCATTATTTTGAACATGATCATTATCATGATCACTATCATGATCATTATCATTAACATGATCATTATCGTGATCATTACCATAATCACTATCATGATCATGATCATTATTATGATCATTAGCATGATCACTATCATGATCATTATCATGATCATTAGCATGATCACTATCATGATCATTATCATTGTCATGATCATTTTCATGATCATTATCGTGATCATTATCATGATCACTATCATGATTATTATCGTGATCACTACCATGATCATTATCATGATCATTATCATAATCATTAACATGATCATTATCATGATCATTAGCATGATCACTATCGTGATAATTATCATGATCATTAGCATGATCACTATCATGATAATTATCATTATCATGATCATGATCACTATCATGATCATTATCATGACCATTATCATGATCATTATCATGTTCATTATCATGATCATTATCATGATCATTATCATGATCATTAGCATGATCACTATCATGATCATTATCATTATCATGATCATTTTCATGATCATTATCGTGATCATTATCATGATCACTATCATGATTATTATCGTGATCACTACCATGATCATTATCATGATCATTATCATAATCATTAACATGATCATTATCATGATCATTAGCATGATCACTATCGTGATAATTATCATGATCATTAGCATGATCACTATCATGATAATTATCATGATCAGTATTATGATCACTATCATGATCATTATCATGTTCATTATTATGATCATTATCATGTTCACTATCATGATCATTATCATGATCACTATCATGATCATTAGCATGATCAATATCATGATCATTATCATGATCATTATCACGACCGTTATCATGATCAATATCATGATCATTATCATGATCATTATCATGATGACTATCATGATCATTATCATGATGACTATCATGATCATTATCATGATCACTATCATGATCATTATCATGATCATTATTATGATCATTATCATGATCATTATCATGATCAGTATCATGATCAGTATTATGATCACTATCATGATCATTATCATGTTCATTATTATGATCATTATCATGTTCACTATCATGATCATTATCATGATCACTATCATGATCATTAGCATGATCAATATCATGATCATTATCATGATCATTATCACAACCATTATCATGATCAATATCATGATCACTATCATGATCATGATCATTATTATGATCATGATCATTATCATGATCACTATCATGACCATTATCATGATGACTATCATGATCATTATCATGATCATGATCATTATTATGATCATGATCATTATCATGATCACTATCATGATCATTATCATGACCATTATCATGATCATTATCATGTTCATTATCATGATCATTATCATGATCATTATCATGATCATTAGCATGATCACTATCATGATCATTATCATGATCATTTTCATGATCATTATCGTGATCATTATCATGATCTCTATCATGATTATTATCGTGATCACTACCATGATCATTATCATGATCATTATCATAATCATTAACATGATCATTATCATGATCATTAGCATGATCACTATCATGATAATTATCATGATCATGATCACTATCATGATCATTATCATGACCATTATCATGACCATTATCATGATCATTATCATGTTCATTTTCATGATCATTATCATGATCATTATCATGATCATTAGCATGATCATTATCATGATGACTATCATGATCATTATCATGATGACTATCATGATCATTATCATGATGACTATCATGATCATTATCATGATGACTATCATGATCATTATCATGATGACTATCATGATCATTATCATGATGACTATCATGATCATTATCATGATGACTATCATGATCATTTTCATGATGACTATCATGATAATGCATTATTTTGAACATGATCATTATCATGATCACTATCATGATCATTATCATTAACATGATCATTATCGTGATCATTACCATAATCACTATCATGATCATGATCATTATTATGATCATTAGCATGATCACTATCATGATCATTATCATGATCATTAGCATGATCACTATCATGATCATTATCATTGTCATGATCATTTTCATGATCATTATCGTGATCATTATCATGATCACTATCATGATTATTATCGTGATCACTACCATGATCATTATCATGATCATTATCATAATCATTAACATGATCATTATCATGATCATTAGCATGATCACTATCGTGATAATTATCATGATCATTAGCATGATCACTATCATGATAATTATCATTATCATGATCATGATCACTATCATGATCATTATCATGACCATTATCATGATCATTATCATGTTCATTATCATGATCATTATCATGATCATTATCATGATCATTAGCATGATCACTATCATGATCATTATCATTATCATGATCATTTTCATGATCATTATCGTGATCATTATCATGATCACTATCATGATTATTATCGTGATCACTACCATGATCATTATCATGATCATTATCATAATCATTAACATGATCATTATCATGATCATTAGCATGATCACTATCGTGATAATTATCATGATCATTAGCATGATCACTATCATGATAATTATCATGATCAGTATTATGATCACTATCATGATCATTATCATGTTCATTATTATGATCATTATCATGTTCACTATCATGATCATTATCATGATCACTATCATGATCATTAGCATGATCAATATCATGATCATTATCATGATCATTATCACGACCGTTATCATGATCAATATCATGATCATTATCATGATCATTATCATGATGACTATCATGATCATTATCATGATGACTATCATGATCATTATCATGATCACTATCATGATCATTATCATGATCATTATTATGATCATTATCATGATCATTATCATGATCAGTATCATGATCAGTATTATGATCACTATCATGATCATTATCATGTTCATTATTATGATCATTATCATGTTCACTATCATGATCATTATCATGATCACTATCATGATCATTAGCATGATCAATATCATGATCATTATCATGATCATTATCACAACCATTATCATGATCAATATCATGATCACTATCATGATCATGATCATTATTATGATCATGATCATTATCATGATCACTATCATGACCATTATCATGATGACTATCATGATCATTATCATGATGACTATCATGATCATTATCATGATGACTATCATGATCATTATCATGATGACTATCATGATCATTTTCATGATGACTATCATGATAATGCATTATTTTGAACATGATCATTATCATGATCACTATCATGATCATTATCATTATCATTAACATGATCATTATCGTGATCATTATCATAATCACTATCATGATCATCATCATTATTATGATCATGATCATTATCATGATCACTATCATGATCATTATCATGACCATTATCATGATCATTATCATGTTCATTATCATGATCATTATCATGATCATTATCATGATCATTAGCATGATCACTATCATGATCATTATCATTATCATGATCATTTTCATGATCATTATCGTGATCATTATCATGATCTCTATCATGATTATTATCGTGATCACTACCATGATCATTATCATGATCATTATCATAATCATTAACATGATCATTATCATGATCATTAGCATGATCACTATCATGATAATTATCATGATCATGATCACTATCATGATCATTATCATGACCATTATCATGACCATTATCATGATCATTATCATGTTCATTATCATGATCATTATCATGTTCATTATCATGATCATTATCATGATCATTATCATGATCATTAGCATGATCATTATCATGATCATTAGCATGATCATTATCATGATGACTATCATGATCATTATCATGATGACTATCATGATCATTATCATGATGACTATCATGATCATTATCATGATGACTATCATGATCATTATCATGATGACTATCATGATCATTTTCATGATGACTATCATGATAATGCATTATTTTGAACATGATCATTATCATGATCACTATCATGATCATTATCATTAACATGATCATTATCGTGATCATTACCATAATCACTATCATGATCATGATCATTATTATGATCATGATCATTATCATGATCACTATCATGATCATTATCATGACCATTATCATGATCATTATCATGTTCATTATCATGATCATTATCATGATCATTATCATGATCATTAGCATGATCACTATCATGATCATTATCATTATCATGATCATTTTCATGATCATTATCGTGATCATTATCATGATCACTATCATGATTATTATCGTGATCACTACATGATCATTATCATGATCATTATCATAATCATTAACATGATCATTATCATGATCATTAGCATGATCACTATCGTGATAATTATCATGATCATTAGCATGATCACTATCATGATCATTATCATGACCATTATCATGACCATTATCATGATCATTATCATGTTCATTATCATGATCATTATCATGATCATTATCATGATCATTAGCATGATCATTATCATGATGACTATCATGATCATTATCATGATGACTATCATGATCATTATCATGATGACTATCATGATCATTATCATGATGACTATCATGATCATTTTCATGATGACTATCATGATAATGCATTATTTTGAACATGATCATTATCATGATCACTATCATGATCATTATCATTAACATGATCATTATCGTGATCATTACCATAATCACTATCATGATCATGATCATTATTATGATCATGATCATTATCATGATCACTATCATGATCATTATCATGACCATTATCATGATCATTATCATGTTCATTATCATGATCATTATCATGATCATCATCATGATCATTAGCATGATCACTATCATGATCATTATCATTATCATGATCATTTTCATGATCATTATCGTGATCATTATCATGATCACTATCATGATTATTATCGTGATCACTACCATGATCATTATCATGATCATTATCATAATCATTAACATGATCATTATCATGATCATTAGCATGATCACTATCGTGATAATTATCATGATCATTAGCATGATCACTATCATGATAATTATCATTATCATGATCATGATCACTATCATGATCATTATCATGACCATTATCATGATCATTATCATGATCATTATCATGATCATTATCATGATCATTATCATGATCATTATCATGATCACTATCATGATTATTATCATGATAATTATCGTAATCATTAACATGATCATTATCATGATCTTTAGCATGATCACTATCATGATCATTATCATTATCATGATCATTATCGTGATCATTATTACGATCATGATCATTATCATGATCAGTATCATGATCATTATCGTGATCATTATCATGATCACTATCATGCTTATTATCGTGATCACTATCATGATCATTATCATGGTCAATATCATGATCATTATCATGATCATTTTCATGATCATTATCGTGATCATTATCATGATCACTATCATGATTATTATCGTGATCACTATCATGATTATTATCGTGATCACTATCATGATTATTAATTTGATCACTATCATGATCATTATCATGATCACTATCATGATTATTATCGTGATCACTATCATGATTATTATCGTGATCACTATCATGATCATTATCATAATCATTAACATGATCATTATCATAATCATTATCATGATCACTATCATGATCATTATCATGATCACTATCATGATCATTATCATGACCATTATCATGATCATTATCATGATCATTATCATGTCACTATCATGATCATTATCATGATCATTATCATGATCATTATCATGATCAGTATCATGATCATTATCGTGATCATTATCATGATCACTATCATGCTTATTATCGTGATCACTATCATGATCATTATCATGATCATGATCACTATCATGATCATTATCATGACCATTATCATGATCATTATCATGACCATTATCATGATCATTGTCATGACCATTATCATGATCATTGTCATGATCATTATCATGATCATTATCATGATCACTATCATGATCATTATCATAATCATTAACATGATCATTATTATGATCATTAGCATGATCATTATCATGATCACTATCATAATCATTAACATGATCATTATCATGATCATTATCATGATCATTATTATGAACATGATCATTATCATGATCACTATCATTATCATGATCATTATCGTGATCATTATCATAATCACTATCATGATTATTATCATGATTATTATCGTGATCACTATCATGATCATTATCATGATCATTATCATGATCATTAGCATGATCACTATCATGATAATTATCATTATCATGATCATTATTATGATCATGATCATTATTATGATCATGATCATTATCATGATCATTATTATGATCATGATCATTATCATGATCACTATCATGATCATTATCATGACCATTATCATGACCATTATCATGATCATTATCATGTTCATTATCATGATCATTATCAAGATCATTATCATGATTATTATCGTGATCACTATCATGATCATTATCAAAATCAGTAACATGATCATTATCATGATCATTATTATGATCATTATCATGATCATTATTATGATCATTATCATGATCATTATTATGATCATTATCATGATCATTATTATGATCATTATCATGATCATTATTATCATGATCACTATCATTATCATGATCATTATCATGATCACTATCATGATCATTATCATGATCATTATCATGATCACTATCATGATCATTATCATGAACATTATCATGATCACTATCATGATCATTATCATGATCACTATTACGATCATTATCATGATCATTATCATGATCATTATCATAATCAATATCATGATCATTATCATTATCATTATCATGACCATTATCATGATCACTATCATGATCATTATCGTGATCATTATCATGATCACTATCATGACTATTATCGTGATCACTATCATGATCATTATCATGATCATTATCATAATCACTAACATGATCATTATCATAATCACTAACATGATCATTATCATAATCACTAACATGATCATTATCATGATCATTAGCATGATCATAATCATGATCATTATCATGATCATTATCATGATCACTATCATGATCATTATCACGATCATTATTATGATCATTATCATGATCACTATCATGACTATTATCGCGATCACTATCATGATCATTATCATAATCACTAACATGATCATTATCATAATCATTAGCATGATCATTATCATGATCATTAGCATGATCATTATCATGATCATTAGCATGATCATTATCATGATCATTAGCATGATCATTATCATGATCATTAGCATGATCATTATCATGATCATTAGCATGATCATTATCATGATCATTAACATGATCATTATCATGATCATTAGCATGATCACTATCAGGATCATTATCATGATCATTATCATGATCACTATCATGATCATTATCGTGATCATTATCATGATCACTATCACTGATCATAATAATGATCATGATAATGATCATAATAATTATCGTGATAATGATCATGTTAGTGATTATGATAATGATCTTGTTAGTGATTATGATAATGATCATGTTAGTGATTATGATAATGATCATGTTAGTGATTATGATAATGATCATGATAATGATCATGATAATGATCATAATAGTGATCATGATAACATGATAGTGATCATGATAACATGATAGTGATCATGATAATGATCATGATAATGATCATGATAATGATCATGATAATGATCGTGATAGTGATCATGCTAATGATCATGATAATGATCATGTTAGTGATTATGATAATGATCATGTTAGTGATTATGATAATGATCATGTTAGTGATTATGATAATGATAATGATCATGATAATGATCATGATAATGATCATAATAGTGATCATGATAACATGATAGTGATCATGATAATGATCATGATAATGATCATGATCATAATAATGATAATGATAATGATCATGTTAGTGATTTTGATAATGATCATGATAATGATCATTATCATGATCATTATCATGATTATTATCATGGTCACTATCATGATCATTATCGTGATCATTATCATGATCACTATCATGATTATTATCATGATCACTATCATGATCATTATCATGATCACTATCATGCTCATTATCATGATCACTATCATGCTCATTATCATGATCACTATCATGATCATTATCATGATCATTATCATGATCACTATCATGATCATTATCATGATCATTATCATGATCATTATCATGATCATTATCACGATCATTATTATGATCATTATCATGATCATTATTATGATCAGTATCATGATCATTATCGTGATCATTATCATGATCACTATCATGCTTATTATCGTGATCACTATCATGATCATTATCATGATCATTATCATGATCATTATCATGATCATTATCATGATCAATATCATGATCATTATCATGATCATTATCATGATCAATATCATGATCATTATCATGATCATTATCATGACCATTATCATGATCACTATCATGACTATTATCGTGATCATTATCATGATCATTATCATGATCATTATCATAATCACTAACATGATCATTATCATAATCACTAACATGATCATTATCATGATCATTAGCATGATCAGTATCATGATCATTAGCATGATCACTATCAGGATCATTAGCATGATCACTATCAGGATCATTATCATGATCATTATCATTATCATGATCAATAGCATGCTCACTATCATGATAATTATCATTATCATGATCATTATCATGATCATTTTTATGATCATTATCATGATCACTATCATGATCATTATCATGATCACTATCATGCTCATTATCATGATCACTATCATGCTCATTATCATGATCACTATCATGATCATTATCATGATCATTATCATGATCACTATCATGATCATTATCATGATCATTATCATGATCACTATCATGATCATTATCACGATCATTATTATGATCATTATCATGATCATTATTATGATCAGTATCATGATCATTATCGTGATCATTATCATGATCACTATCATGCTTATTATCGTGATCACTATCATGATCATTATCATGATCATTATCATGATCATTATCATGATCATTATCATGATCATTATCATGATCACTATCATGATCACTATCATGATCATTATCATGACCATTAACGCGATCACTATCATGATCATTATCATGATCATTATCATGATCAATATCATGATCATTATCATGATCATTATCATGATCAATATCATGATCATTATCATGATCATTATCATGACCATTATCATGATCACTATCATGACTATTATCGTGATCATTATCATGATCATTATCATGATCATTATCATAATCACTAACATGATCATTATCATAATCACTAACATGATCATTATCATGATCATTAGCATGATCAGTATCATGATCATTAGCATGATCACTATCAGGATCATTAGCATGATCACTATCAGGATCATTATCATGATCATTATCATTATCATGATCAATAGCATGCTCACTATCATGATAATTATCATTATCATGATCATTATCATTTTTATGATCATTATCATGATCACTATCATGCTCATTATCATGATCACTATCATGCTCATTATCATGATCACTATCATGCTCATTATCATGATCACTATCATGATCACTATCATGATCATTATCATGATCACTATCATGCTCATTATCATGATCACTATCATGCTCATTATCATGATCACTATCATGATCATTATCATGATCACTATCATGATCATTATCATGACCATTATCATGATCATTATCATGACCATTATCATGATCACTATCATGATCATTATCATGATCACTATCATGATCACTATCATGATCACTATCATGATCACTATCATGATCACTATCATGATCATGATCACTATCATGATCACTATCATGATCACTATCATGATCACCCTCAAAACGTTGTTAATAAAAAGGTTTCTTCACTAGCAGGTCTAATACAAATTTTTTAAATTTAACTGAAGGCAGTGAGATACAAAATTTAGATGAAGAAGTTAGGGAACACAATCTTAAACATTACATTAACATTAGCATGATCACTATCATGATCATTATCATGATCATTTTCATGATCATTATCGTGATCATTATCATGATCACTATCATGATTATTATCGTGATCACTACCATGATCATTATCATGATCATTATCATAATCATTAACATGATCATTATCATGATCATTAGCATGATCACTATCATGATAATTATCATTATCATGATCATTATCATGATCACTATCATGATTATTATCGTGATCACTATCATGATCATTATCGTGATCACTATCATGATCATTATCATGATAATTATCGTAATCATTAACATGATCATTATCATGATCTTTAGCATGATCACTATCATGATCATTATCATTATCATGATCATTATCGTGATCATTATCATGATGATGATCATTATCATGATCAGTATCATGATCATTATCGTGATCATTATCATGATCACTATCATGCTTATTATCGTGATCACTATCATGATCATTATCATGGTCAATATCATGATCATTATCATGATCATTTTCATGATCATTATCATGATCATTTTCATGATCATTATCGTGATCATTATTATGATCACTATCATGATTATTATCGTGATCACTATCATGATTATTAATTTGATCACTATCATGATCATTATCATGATCACTATCATGATTATTATCGTGATCACTATCATGATCATTATCATAATCATTAACATGATCATTATCATAAGCATTAACATGATCATTATCATAATCATTAACATGACCACTATCATGATCATTATCATGATCACTATCATGATCATTATCATGATCATTATCATGATCATTATCATGATCACTATCATGATCATTATTATGATCATGATCATTATCATGATCATTATCATGATCACTATCATGATCATTATCATGATCACTATCATGATCATTATCATGATCACTATCATGATCATTATCATGATCACTATCATGATCATTATCATGATCATTATCATGATCATTATCATGATCACTATCATGATCATTATCATGATCATTATCATGATCATTATCGTGATCATTATCATGATCACTATCATGATCATTATCGTGATCATTATCATGATCATTATCATTGACGTTTACCTGTGTATATTTTTTAAACAAAAATTTTCGATACAAAGTTTAATGCCACTAAATTAAATGAATTCATTGTTAATTATCTTTTACATTGATTTTTGTAAACATATTACAAAACGATGTGACTTTAAGGGTGCCACATTTAAAATGCTTTCTTACTTTTACCCTCAAAACGTTGTTAATAAAAAGGTTTCTTCACTAGCAGGTCTAATACAAATTTTTTAAATTTAACTGAAGGCAGTGAGATACAAAATTTAGATGAAGAAGTTAGGGAACACAATCTTAAACATTACATTAACATTAGCATGATCACTATCATGATCATTATCATGATCATTTTCATGATCATTATCATGATCATTATCATGATCATTATCATTATCATAATCACTAACATGATCATTATCATAATCACTAACATGATCATTATCATAATCACTAACATGATCATTATCATGATCATTAGCATGATCACTATCACGATCATTATCATGATCATTATCATGATCATTATCATGATCACTATCATGTTATCATGATCACTATCATGTTATCATGATCACTATTATGATCATTATCATGATCATTATCATGATCATTATCATAATCACTAACATGATCATTATCATAATCACTATCATGATCATTATCAAAATCAGTAACATGATCATTATCATGATCATTATTATGATCATTATCATGATCATTATTATGATCATTATCATGATCATTATTATGATCATTATCATGATCATTATTATCATGATCACTATCATTATCATGATCATTATCATGATCACTATCATGATCATTATCATGATCATTATCATGATCACTATCATGATCATTATCATGAACATTATCATGATCACTATCATGATCATTATCATGATCACTATTACGATCATTATCATGATCATTATCATGATCATTATCATAATCAATATCATGATCATTATCATTATCATTATCATGACCATTATCATGATCACTATCATGATCATTATCGTGATCATTATCATGATCACTATCATGACTATTATCGTGATCACTATCATGATCATTATCATGATCATTATCATAATCACTAACATGATCATTATCATAATCACTAACATGATCATTATCATAATCACTAACATGATCATTATCATGATCATTAGCATGATCATAATCATGATCATTATCATGATCATTATCATGATCACTATCATGATCATTATCACGATCATTATTATGATCATTATCATGATCACTATCATGACTATTATCGCGATCACTATCATGATCATTATCATAATCACTAACATGATCATTATCATAATCATTAGCATGATCATTATCATGATCATTAGCATGATCATTATCATGATCATTAGCATGATCATTATCATGATCATTAGCATGATCATTATCATGATCATTAGCATGATCATTATCATGATCATTAGCATGATCATTATCATGATCATTAACATGATCATTATCATGATCATTAACATGATCATTATCATGATCATTAGCATGATCACTATCAGGATCATTATCATGATCATTATCATGATCACTATCATGATCATTATCGTGATCATTATCATGATCACTATCACTGATCATAATAATGATCATGATAATGATCATAATAATTATCGTGATAATGATCATGTTAGTGATTATGATAATGATCTTGTTAGTGATTATGATAATGATCATGTTAGTGATTATGATAATGATCATGTTAGTGATTATGATAATGATCATGATAATGATCATGATAATGATCATAATAGTGATCATGATAACATGATAGTGATCATGATAACATGATAGTGATCATGATAATGATCATGATAATGATCATGATAATGATCGTGATAGTGATCATGCTAATGATCATGATAATGATCATGTTAGTGATTATGATAATGATCATGTTAGTGATTATGATAATGATCATGTTAGTGATTATGATAATGATAATGATCATGATAATGATCATGATAATGATCATAATAGTGATCATGATAACATGATAGTGATCATGATAATGATCATGATAATGATCATGATAATGATCATGATCATAATAATGATAATGATAATGATCATGTTAGTGATTTTGATAATGATCATGATAATGATCATTATCATGATCATTATCATGATTATTATCATGGTCACTATCATGATCATTATCGTGATCATTATCATGATCACTATCATGATTATTATCATGATCACTATCATGATCATTATCATGATCACTATCATGCTCATTATCATGATCACTATCATGCTCATTATCATGATCACTATCATGATCATTATCATGATCATTATCATGATCACTATCATGATCATTATCATGATCATTATCATGATCATTATCATGATCATTATCACGATCATTATTATGATCATTATCATGATCATTATTATGATCAGTATCATGATCATTATCGTGATCATTATCATGATCACTATCATGCTTATTATCGTGATCACTATCATGATCATTATCATGATCATTATCATGATCATTATCATGATCATTATCATGATCAATATCATGATCATTATCATGATCATTATCATGATCAATATCATGATCATTATCATGATCATTATCATGACCATTATCATGATCACTATCATGACTATTATCGTGATCATTATCATGATCATTATCATGATCATTATCATAATCACTAACATGATCATTATCATAATCACTAACATGATCATTATCATGATCATTAGCATGATCAGTATCATGATCATTAGCATGATCACTATCAGGATCATTAGCATGATCACTATCAGGATCATTATCATGATCATTATCATTATCATGATCAATAGCATGCTCACTATCATGATAATTATCATTATCATGATCATTATCATGATCATTTTTATGATCATTATCATGATCACTATCATGATCATTATCATGATCACTATCATGCTCATTATCATGATCACTATCATGCTCATTATCATGATCACTATCATGATCATTATCATGATCATTATCATGATCACTATCATGATCATTATCATGATCATTATCATGATCACTATCATGATCATTATCACGATCATTATTATGATCATTATCATGATCATTATTATGATCAGTATCATGATCATTATCGTGATCATTATCATGATCACTATCATGCTTATTATCGTGATCACTATCATGATCATTATCATGATCATTATCATGATCATTATCATGATCATTATCATGATCATTATCATGATCACTATCATGATCACTATCATGATCATTATCATGACCATTAACGCGATCACTATCATGATCATTATCATGATCATTATCATGATCAATATCATGATCATTATCATGATCATTATCATGATCAATATCATGATCATTATCATGATCATTATCATGACCATTATCATGATCACTATCATGACTATTATCGTGATCATTATCATGATCATTATCATGATCATTATCATAATCACTAACATGATCATTATCATAATCACTAACATGATCATTATCATGATCATTAGCATGATCAGTATCATGATCATTAGCATGATCACTATCAGGATCATTAGCATGATCACTATCAGGATCATTATCATGATCATTATCATGATCAATAGCATGCTCACTATCATGATAATTATCATTATCATGATCATTATCATGATCATTTTTATGATCATTATCATGATCACTATCATGATCATTATCATGATCACTATCATGCTCATTATCATGATCACTATCATGCTCATTATCATGATCACTATCATGATCACTATCATGATCATTATCATGATCACTATCATGCTCATTATCATGATCACTATCATGCTCATTATCATGATCACTATCATGATCATTATCATGATCACTATCATGATCATTATCATGATCACTATCATGATCATTATCATGACCATTATCATGATCATTATCATGACCATTATCCTGATCACTATCATGATCATTATCATGATCACTATCATGATCACTATCATGATCACTATCATGATCACTATCATGATCACTATCATGATCATGATCACTATCATGATCACTATCATGATCACCCTCAAAACGTTGTTAATAAAAAGGTTTCTTCACTAGCAGGTCTAATACAAATTTTTTAAATTTAACTGAAGGCAGTGAGATACAAAATTTAGATGAAGAAGTTAGGGAACACAATCTTAAACATTACATTAACATTAGCATGATCACTATCATGATCATTATCATGATCATTTTCATGATCATTATCGTGATCATTATCATGATCACTATCATGATTATTATCGTGATCACTACCATGATCATTATCATGATCATTATCATAATCATTAAGATGATCATTATCATGATCATTAGCATGATCACTATCATGATAATTATCATTATCATGATCATTATCATGATCACTATCATGATTATTATCGTGATCACTATCATGATCATTATCGTGATCACTATCATGATCATTATCATGATAATTATCGTAATCATTAACATGATCATTATCATGATCTTTAGCATGATCACTATCATGATCATTATCATTATCATGATCATTATCGTGATCATTATCATGATGATGATCATTATCATGATCAGTATCATGATCATTATCGTGATCATTATCATGATCACTATCATGCTTATTATCGTGATCACTATCATGATCATTATCATGGTCAATATCATGATCATTATCATGATCATTTTCATGATCATTATCATGATCATTTTCATGATCATTATCGTGATCATTATTATGATCACTATCATGATTATTATCGTGATCACTATCATGATTATTAATTTGATCACTATCATGATCATTATCATGATCACTATCATGATTATTATCGTGATCACTATCATGATCATTATCATAATCATTAACATGATCATTATCATAATCATTAACATGATCATTATCATAATCATTAACATGATCACTATCATGATCATTATCATGATCACTATCATGATCATTATCATGATCATTATCATGATCATTATCATGATCACTATCATGATCATTATTATGATCATGATCATTATCATGATCATTATCATGATCACTATCATGATCATTATCATGATCACTATCATGATCATTATCATGATCACTATCATGATCATTATCATGATCACTATCATGATCATTATCATGATCATTATCATGATCATTATCATGATCACTATCATGATCATTATCATGATCATTATCATGATCATTATCGTGATCATTATCATGATCACTATCATGATCATTATCGTGATCATTATCATGATCATTATCATTGACGTTTACCTGTGTATATTTTTTAAACAAAAATTTTCGATACAAAGTTTAATGCCACTAAATTAAATGAATTCATTGTTAATTATCTTTTACATTGATTTTTGTAAACATACTACAAAACGATGTGACTTTAAGGGTGCCACATTTAAAATGCTTTCTTACTTTTACCCTCAAAACGTTGTTAATAAAAAGGTTTCTTCACTAGCAGGTCTAATACAAATTTTTTAAATTTAACTGAAGGCAGTGAGATACAAAATTTAGATGAAGAAGTTAGGGAACACAATCTTAAACATTACATTAACATTAGCATGATCACTATCATGATCATTATCATGATCATTTTCATGATCATTATCGTGATCATTATCATGATCACTATCATGATTATTATCGTGATCACTACCATGATCATTATCATGATCATTATCATAATCATTAACATGATCATTATCATGATCATTAGCATGATCACTATCATGATAATTATCATTATCATGATCATTATTATGATCATGAGCATTATCATGATCACTATCATGATCTGTTGTTATAGTTTTCGGTAATAACCGTCGTCACTGGCTGTGTACTTTGGATGTTCGACGAGCGCTTTCGATGTGATAACATCATTTTCAAGCCGCGTTTTTATTAAAACTGAAGAGATAAAGTTAAAAGTTTTAATAAAAACGCGACTTGAAAATGATGTTATCACATCGAAAGCGCTCGCCGAACATCCAAAGTACACAGCCAGTGACGACGGTTATTACCGAAAATTATAACAACAGTTTATTATATACTGGCGGAATCAACCCAATTAATTTAATACTATCATGATCATTATCATGACCATTATCATGATCATTATTATGATCATTATCATGGTCACTATCATGATTATTATCGTGATCACTATCATGATCATTATCATGATAATTATCGTAATCATTAACATGATCATTATCATGATCATTAGCATGATCACTATCATGATCATTATCATTATCATGATCATTATCGTGATCATTATTATGATCATGATCATTATCATGATCATTATCATGATCAGTATCATGATCATTATAGTGATCATTATCATGATCACTATCATGCTTATTATCGTGATCACTATCATGATCATTATCATGGTCAATATCATGATCATTATCATGATCATTTTCATGATCATTATCGTGATCATTATCATGATCACTATCATGATTATTATCGTGATCACTATCATGATTATTAATTTGATCACTATCATGATCATTATCATGATCATTATCATGATCAGTATCATGATTATTATCGTGATCACTATCATGATCATTATCATGATCATTATCCTGATCACTATCATGATCATTATCATGATCATTATCATGATCACTATTATAATCATTATCATGATCATTATCATGATCATTATCATGATCACTATCATGATCATTATCATGATAATTATCGTAATCATTAACATGATCATTTTCATGATCTTTAGCATGATCACTATCATGATCATTATCATTATCATGATCATTATCGTGATCATTATTATGATCATGATCACTATCATGCTTATTATCGTGATCACTATCATGATCATTATCATTGACGTTTACCTGTGTATATTTTTTAAACAAAAATTTTCGATACAAAGTTTAATGCCACTAAATTAAATGAATTCATTGTTAATTATCTTTTACATTGATTTTTGTAAACATATTACAAAACGATGTGACTTTAAGGGTGCCACATTTAAAATGCTTTCTTACTTTTACCCTCAAACGTTGTTAATAAAAAGGTTTCTTCACTAGCAGGTCTAATACAAATTTTTTAAATTTAACTGAAGGCAGTGAGATACAAAATTTAGATGAAGAAGTTAGGGAACACAATCTTAAACATTACATTAACATTAGCATGATCACTATCATGATCATTATCATGATCATTATTATGATCATTAGCATGATCATTATCATGATCACTATCATGATCATTATCATGATCACTATCATGATCATTATCATGATCACTATCATGATCATTAACATGATCATTATCATGATCATTATTATGAACATGATCATTATCATGATCACTATCATGATCATTATCATTATCATGATCATTATCGTGATCATTATCATAATCACTATCATGATCATGATCATTATTATGATCATGATCATTATCATGACCATTATCATGATCATTATCATGTTCATTATCATGATCATTATCATGATCATTAGCATGATCACTATCATGATCATTATCATTATCATGATCATTTTCATGATCATTATCGTGATCATTATCATGATCACTATCATGATTATTATCGTGATCACTACCATGATCATTATCATGATCATTATCATAATCATTAACATGATCATTATCATGATCATTAGCATGATCACTATCATAATAATTATCATTATCATGATCATTATTATGATCATGATCATTATCATGATCACTATCATGATCATTATCATGAACACTATCATGATCATTATCATGACCATTATCATGATCATTATCATGACCATTATCATGATCATTATCATGATCATTATCATGATCATTATCATGATCATTATCATGATCACTATCATGATCATTATCATGATCACTATCATGATTATTATCGTGATCACTATCATGATCATTATCATGATAATTATCGTAATCATTAACATGATCATTTTCATGATCTTTAGCATGATCACTATCATGATCATTATCATTATCATGATCATTATCGTGATCATTATTATGATCATGATCACTATCATGCTTATTATCGTGATCACTATCATGATCATTATCATTGACGTTTACCTGTGTATATTTTTTAAACAAAAATTTTCGATACAAAGTTTAATGCCACTAAATTAAATGAATTCATTGTTAATTATCTTTTACATTGATTTTTGTAAACATATTACAAAACGATGTGACTTTAAGGGTGCCACATTTAAAATGCTTTCTTACTTTTACCCTCAAAACGTTGTTAATAAAAAGGTTTCTTCACTAGCAGGTCTAATACAAATTTTTTAAATTTAACTAAAGGCAGTGAGATACAAAATTTAGATGAAGAAGTTAGGGAACACAATCTTAAACATTACATTAACATTAGCATGATCACTATCATGATCATTATCATGATCATTTTCATGATCATTATCGTGATCATTATCATGATCACTATCATGATTATTATCGTGATCACTACCATGATCATTATCATGATCATTATCATAATCATTAACATGATCATTATCATGATCATTAGCATGATCACTATCATGATAATTATCATTATCATGATCATTATTATGATCATGAGCATTATCATGATCACTATCATGATCTGTTGTTATAGTTTTCGGTAATAACCGTCGTCACTGGCTGTGTACTTTGGATGTTCGACGAGCGCTTTCGATGTGATAACATCATTTTTAAGCCGCGTTTTTATTAAACCTGAAGAGATAAAGTTAAAAGTTTTAATAAAAACGCGGCTTGAAAATGATGTTATCACATCGAAAGCGCTCGCCGAACATCCAAAGTACACAGCCAGTGACGACGGTTATTACCGAAAATTATAACAACAGTTTATTATATACTGGCGGAATCAACCCAATTAATTTAATACTATCATGATCATTATCATGACCATTATCATGATCATTATTATGATCATTATCATGATCACTATCATGATTATTATCGTGATCACTATCATGATCATTATCATGATAATTATCGTAATCATTAACATGATCATTATCATGATCATTAGCATGATTACTATCATGATCATTATCATTATCATGATCATTATCGTGATCATTATTATGATCATGATCATTATCATGATCATTATCATGATCAGTATCATGATCATTATCGTGATCATTATCATGATCACTATCATGCTTATTATCGTGATCACTATCATGATCATTATCATGGTCAATATCATGATCATTATCATGATCATTTTCATGATCATTATCGTGATCATTATCATGATCACTATCATGATTATTATCGTGATCACTATCATGATTATTAATTTGATCACTATCATGATCATTATCATGATCATTATCATGATCATTATCATGATCAGTATCATGATTATTATCGTGATCACTATCATGATCATTATCATGATCATTATCCTGATCACTATCATGATCATTATCATGATCATTATCATGATCACTATTATAATCATTATCATGATCATTATCATGATCATTATCATGATCACTATCATGATCATTATCATGATCATTATCCTGATCACTATCATGATCATTATCATGATCATTATCATGATCACTATTATAATCATTATCATGATCATTATCATGATCAATATCATGATCATTATCATGATCAATATCATGATCATTATCATGATCATTATCATGATCAATATCATGATCATTATCATGATCAATATCATGATCATTATCATGATCATTATCATGACCATTATCATGATCACTATCATGACTATTATCGTGATCATTATCATGATCATTATCATGATCATTATCATAATCACTAACATGATCATTATCATAATCACTAACATGATCATTATCATAATCACTAACATGATCATTGAAATGATCATTAGCATGATCAGTATCATAATCATTAGCAAGATCACTATCAGGATCATAAGCATGATCACTATCAGGATCATTATCATGATCATTATCATTATCATGATCAATAGCATGCTCACTATCATGATAATTATCATTATCATGATCATTATCATGATCATTATTATGATCATTATCATGATCACTATCATGATCATTATCATGATCACTATCATGCTCATTATCATGATCACTATCATGCTCATTATCATGATCACTATCATGATCATTATCATGATCACTATCATGATCATTATCATGACCATTATCATGATCATTATCATGACCATTATCATGATCATTATCATGACCATTATCATGATCATTGTCATGATCATTATCATGATCATTATCATGATCATTATCATGATCATTATCATGATCACTATCATGACCACTATCATGATCATTATCATGACCATTATCGCGATCACTATCATGATTATTATCGTGATCACTATCATGATCATTATTATGATCACTATCATGATTATTATCATGATCATTATCATGATCATTATCATGATGACTATCATGATCATTATCATGATGACTATCATGATCATTATCATGATGACTATCATGATCATTATCATGATGACTATCATGATCATTTTCATGATGACTATCATGATCATTATCATGATGACTATCATGACATTATCATGATCACTATCATGATCATTATCATGATCATTATTATGATCATTATCATGATCATTATCATGATCAGTATTATGATCACTATCATGATCAGTATTATGATCACTATCATGATCATTATCATGTTCATTATTATGATCATTATCATGTTCACTATCATGATCATTATCATGTTCACTATCATGATCATTATCATGATCACTATCATGATCATTAGCATGATCAATATCATGATCATTATCATGATCATTATCACGACCATTATCATGATCAATATCATGATCATTATCATGATCATTATCATGATGACTATCATGATCATTATCATGATCACTATCATGATCATTATCATGATCATTATTATGATCATTATTATGATCATTATCATGATCAGTATCATGGTCACAATCATAATCATTAACATGATCGTTATCATGATCATTAGGATGATCATTATTATGATCATTATCATGATCACTATCATGATCCTTATCATAATCATTAACATGATCATTATTATGATCATTAGCATGATCATTATCATGATCACTATCATGATCATTATCATGATCACTATCATGATCATTAACATGATCATTATCATGATCATTATTATGAACATGATCATTATCATGATCACTATCATGATCATTATCATTATCATGATCATTATCGTGATCATTATCATAATCACTATCATGATCATTAACATGATCATTATCATGATCATTATTATGAACATGATCATTATCATGATCACTATCATGATCATTATCATTATCATGATCATTATCGTGATCATTATCATAATCACTATCATGATCATGATCATTATTATGATCATGATCATTATCATGATCACTATCATGATCATTATCATGACCATTATCATGATCATTATCATGTTCATTATCATGATCATTATCATGTTCATTATCATGATCATTATCATGATCATTATCATGATCATTAGCATGATCACTATCATGATCATTATCATTATCATGATCATTTTCATGATCATTATCGTGATCATTATCATGATCACTATCATGATTATTATCGTGATCACTACCATGATCATTATCATGATCATTATCATAATCATTAACATGATCATTATCATGATCATTAGCATGATCACTATCATGATAATTATCATTATCATGATCATTATTATGATCATGATCATTATCGTGATCACTATCATGATTATTAATTTGATCACTATCATGATCATTATCATGATCACTATCATGATTATTATCGTGATCACTATCATGATCATTATCATAATCATTAACATGATCATTATCATAATCATTAACATGATCATTATCATAATCATTAACATGATCATTATCATAATCATTAACATGATCATTATCATGATCATTATCATGATCATTAGCATGATCACTATCATGATAATTATCATTATCATGATCATTATCATGATCATTATTATGATCATGATCATTATCATGATCACTATCATGATCATTATCATGATCACTATCATGATCATTATCATGATCACTATCATGATCATTATCATGATCACTATCATGATCATTATCATGATCACTATCATGATCACTATCATGATCATTATCATGATCATTATCATGATCATTATCATGATCATTATCATGATCATTATCATGATCACTATCATGATCATTATCATGATCATTATCGTGATCATTATCATGATCACTATCATGATCATTATCGTGATCATTATCATGATCATTATCATGATCATTATCGTGATCATTATCATGATCACTATCATGATCATTATCGTGATCATTATCATGATCATTATCATTGACGTTTACCTGTGTATATTTTTTAAACAAAAATTTTCGATACAAAGTTTAATGCCACTAAATTAAATGAATTCATTGTTAATTATCTTTTACATTGATTTTTGTAAACATATTACAAAACGATGTGACTTTAAGGGTGCCACATTTAAAATGCTTTCTTACTTTTACCCTCAAAACGTTGTTAATAAAAAGGTTTCTTCACTAGCAGGTCTAATACAAATTTTTTAAATTTAACTGAAGGCAGTGAGATACAAAATTTAGATGAAGAAGTTAGGGAACACAATCTTAAACATTACATTAACATTAGCATGATCACTATCATGATCATTATCATGATCATTTTCATGATCATTATCGTGATCATTATCATGATCACTATCATGATTATTATCGTGATCACTACCATGATCATTATCATGATCATTATCGTAATCATTAACATGATCATTATCATGATCTTTATCATGATCACTATCATGATCATTATCATGATCATTATTATGATCACTATCATGATCATTATCACGATCATTATTATGATCATTATCATGATCATTATTATGATCAGTATCATGATCATTATCGTGATCATTATCATGATCACTATCATGCTTATTATCGTGATCACTATCATGATCATTATCATGATCATTATCATGATCACTATCATGATCATTATCACGATCATTATTATGATCATTATCATGATCATTATTATGATCAGTATCATGATCATTATCGTGATCATTATCATGATCACTATCATGCTTATTATCGTGATCACTATCATGATCATTATCATGATCATTATCATGATCATTATCATGATCACTATCCTGATCACTATCATGATCATTATCATGACCATTATCGCGATCACTATCATGATTATTATCGTGATCACTATCACGATCATTATCACGATCATTATCATGATCATTATCATGATCATTATCATGATCACTATCATGATCATTATCATGATCACTATCATGATCATTATCACGATCATTATTATGATCATTATCATGATCATTATTATGATCAGTATCATGATCATTATCGTGATCATTATCATGATCACTATCATGCTTATTATCGTGATCACTATCATGATCATTATCATGATCATTATCATGATCATTATTATGATCATTATCATGATCACTATCATGATCACTATCATGATCATTATCATGATCACTATCATGATCATTATCCTGATCACTATCATGATCATTATCATGATCATTATCATGATCACTATTATAATCATTATCATGATCATTATCATGATCATTATCATTATCACGATCATTATTATGATCATTATCATGATCATTATTATGATCAGTATCATGATCATTATCGCGATCACTATCATGACTATTATCGTGATCACTATCACGATCATTATCATGATCATTATCATGATCATTATCATGATCACTATCATGATCATTATCATGATCATTATCATGATCACTATCATGATCATTATCACGATCATTATTATGATCATTATCATGATCATTATTATGATCAGTATCATGATCATTATCGTGATCATTATCATGATCACTATCATGCTTATTATCGTGATCACTATCATGATCATTATCATGATCATTATCATGATCAATATCATGATCATTATCATGATCATTATCATGATCAATATCATGATCATTATCATGATCATTATCATGACCATTATCATGATCACTATCATGACTATTATCGTGATCATTATCATGATCATTATCATAATCACTAACATGATCATTATCATAATCACTAACATGATCATTATCATAATCACTAACATGATCATTATCATGATCATTAGCATGATCAGTATCATGATCATTAGCATGATCACTATCAGGATCATTAGCATGATCACTATCAGGATCATTATCATGATCATTATCATGATCAATAGCATGCTCACTATCATGATAATTATCATTATCATGATCATTATCATGATCATTATTATGATCATTATCATGATCACTATCATGATCATTATCATGATGACTATCATGATCATTATCATGATGACTATCATGATCATTATCATGATGACTATCATGATCATTATCATGATGACTATCATGATCATTATCATGATGACTATCATGATCATTATCATGATGACTATCATGATCATTTTCATGATGACTATCATGATCATTATTATGATCATTATTATGATCATTATCATGATCAGTATCATGGTCACTATCATGATCATGATCATGATCACTATCATGATCATTATCATGACCATTATCGCGATCACTATCATGATTATTATCGTGATCACTATCATGATCATTATTATGATCACTATCATGATTATTATCATGATCATTATCATGATCATTATCATGATGACTATCATGATCATTATCATGATGACTATCATGATCATTATCATGATGACTATCATGATCATTATCATGATGACTATCATGATCATTATCATGATGACTATCATGATCATTATCATGATGACTATCATGATCATTTTCATGATGACTATCATGATCATTATTATGATCATTATTATGATCATTATCATGATCAGTATCATGGTCACAATCATAATCATTAACATGATCGTTATCATGATCATTAGGATGATCATTATTATGATCATTATCATGATCACTATCATGATCATTATCATAATCATTAACATGATCATTATTATGATCATTAGCATGATCATTATCATGATCACTATCATGATCATTATCATAATCATTAACATGATCATTATTATGATCATTAGCATGATCATTATCATGATCACTATCATGATCATTATCATGTTCATTATCATGATCATTATCATTATCATGATCATTAGCATGATCACTATCATGATCATTATCATTATCATGATCATTTTCATGATCATTATCGTGATCATTATCATGATCACTATCATGATCACTATCATGATCATGATCACTATCATGATCATTATCATGACCATTATCGCGATCACTATCATGATTATTATCGTGATCACTATCATGATCATTATTATGATCACTATCATGATTATTATCATGATCATTATCATGATCATTATCATGATGACTATCATGATCATTATCATGATGACTATCATGATCACTATCATGATGACTATCATGATCATTTTCATGATGACTATCATGATCATTATTATGATCATTATTATGATCATTATCATGATCAGTATCATGGTCACAATCATAATCATTAACATGATCGTTATCATGATCATTAGGATGATCATTATTATGATCATTATCATGATCACTATCATGATCATTATCATAATCATTAACATGATCATTATTATGATCATTAGCATGATCATTATCATGATCACTATCATGATCATTATCATGTTCATTATCATGATCATTATCATTATCATGATCATTAGCATGATCACTATCATGATCATTATCATTATCATGATCATTTTCATGATCATTATCGTGATCATTATCATGATCACTATCATGATTATTATCGTGATCACTACCATGATCATTATCATGATCATTATCATAATCATTAACATGATCATTATCATGATCATTAGCATGATCACTATCATAATAATTATCATTATCATGATCATTATCATGATCATGATCATTATCATGATCATTATCATGATCATTATCATGATCACTATCATGATCATTATCATGATCACTATCATGATTATTATCGTGATCACTATCATGATCATTATCATGATCATTATCATGATCACTATCATGATCATTATCACGATCATTATTATGATCATTATCATGATCATTATTATGATCAGTATCATGATCATTATTGTGATCATTATCATGATCACTATCATGCTTATTATCGTGATCACTATCATGATCATTATCATGATCATTATCATGATCATTATCATGATCACTATCATGATCACTATCATGATCATTATCATGACCATTATCGCGATCACTATCATGATTATTATCGTGATCACTATCACGATCATTATCACGATCATTATCATTATCATTATCATGATCATTATCATGATCACTATCATGATCATTATCATGATCACTATCATGATCATTATCACGATCATTATTATGATCATTATCATGATCATTATTATGATCAGTATCATGATCATTATCGTGATCATTATCATGATCACTATCATGCTTATTATCGTGATCACTATCATGATCATTATCATGATCATTATCATGATCATTATTATGATCATTATCATGATCACTATCATGATCACTATCATGATCATTATCATGATCACTATCATGATCATTATCCTGATCACTATCATGATCATTATCATGATCATTATCATGATCACTATTATAATCATTATCATGATCATTATCATGATCATTATCATTATCACGATCATTATTATGATCATTATCATGATCATTATTATGATCAGTATCATGATCATTATCGCGATCACTATCATGACTATTATCGTGATCACTATCACGATCATTATCATGATCATTATCATGATCATTATCATGATCACTATCATGATCATTATCATGATCATTATCATGATCACTATCATGATCATTATCACGAT
Organism: Gymnosoma rotundatum; assembly: GCA_916610165.2. NCBI lineage: Eukaryota > Metazoa > Arthropoda > Insecta > Diptera > Tachinidae > Gymnosoma > Gymnosoma rotundatum. The sequence goes on along the minus strand of OU744337.1, from coordinate 67,083,785 downwards.
CATTATTATGATCATTATCATGATCATTATTATGATCAGTATCATGATCATTATCGTGATCATTATCATGATCACTATCATGCTTATTATCGTGATCACTATCATGATCATTATCATGATCATTATCATGATCAATATCATGATCATTATCATGATCATTATCATGATCAATATCATGATCATTATCATGATCATTATCATGACCATTATCATGATCACTATCATGACTATTATCGTGATCATTATCATGATCATTATCATAATCACTAACATGATCATTATCATAATCACTAACATGATCATTATCATAATCACTAACATGATCATTATCATGATCATTAGCATGATCAGTATCATGATCATTAGCATGATCACTATCAGGATCATTAGCATGATCACTATCAGGATCATTATCATGATCATTATCATGATCAATAGCATGCTCACTATCATGATAATTATCATTATCATGATCATTATCATGATCATTATTATGATCATTATCATGATCACTATCATGATCATTATCATGATGACTATCATGATCATTATCATGATGACTATCATGATCATTATCATGATGACTATCATGATCATTATCATGATGACTATCATGATCATTATCATGATGACTATCATGATCATTATCATGATGACTATCATGATCATTTTCATGATGACTATCATGATCATTATTATGATCATTATTATGATCATTATCATGATCAGTATCATGGTCACTATCATGATCATGATCACTATCATGATCATTATCATGACCATTATCGCGATCACTATCATGATTATTATCGTGATCACTATCATGATCATTATTATGATCACTATCATGATTATTATCATGATCATTATCATGATCATTATCATGATGACTATCATTATCATTATCATGATGACTATCATGATCATTATCATGATGACTATCATGATCATTATCATGATGACTATCATGATCATTATCATGATGACTATCATGATCATTATCATGATGACTATCATGATCATTTTCATGATGACTATCATGATCATTATTATGATCATTATTATGATCATTATCATGATCAGTATCATGGTCACAATCATAATCATTAACATGATCGTTATCATGATCATTAGGATGATCATTATTATGATCATTATCATGATCACTATCATGATCATTATCATAATCATTAACATGATCATTATTATGATCATTAGCATGATCATTATCATGATCACTATCATGATCATTATCATAATCATTAACATGATCATTATTATGATCATTAGCATGATCATTATCATGATCACTATCATGATCATTATCATGTTCATTATCATGATCATTATCATTATCATGATCATTAGCATGATCACTATCATGATCATTATCATTATCATGATCATTTTCATGATCATTATCGTGATCATTATCATGATCACTATCATGATCACTATCATGATCATGATCACTATCATGATCATTATCATGACCATTATCGCGATCACTATCATGATTATTATCGTGATCACTATCATGATCATTATTATGATCACTATCATGATTATTATCATGATCATTATCATGATCATTATCATGATGACTATCATGATCATTATCATGATGACTATCATGATCACTATCATGATGACTATCATGATCATTTTCATGATGACTATCATGATCATTATTATGATCATTATTATGATCATTATCATGATCAGTATCATGGTCACAATCATAATCATTAACATGATCGTTATCATGATCATTAGGATGATCATTATTATGATCATTATCATGATCACTATCATGATCATTATCATAATCATTAACATGATCATTATTATGATCATTAGCATGATCATTATCATGATCACTATCATGATCATTATCATGTTCATTATCATGATCATTATCATTATCATGATCATTAGCATGATCACTATCATGATCATTATCATTATCATGATCATTTTCATGATCATTATCGTGATCATTATCATGATCACTATCATGATTATTATCGTGATCACTACCATGATCATTATCATGATCATTATCATAATCATTAACATGATCATTATCATGATCATTAGCATGATCACTATCATAATAATTATCATTATCATGATCATTATCATGATCATGATCATTATCATGATCATTATCATGATCATTATCATGATCACTATCATGATCATTATCATGATCACTATCATGATTATTATCGTGATCACTATCATGATCATGATAATGATAATGATCATGATAGTGATCATGCTAATGATCATGATAATGATCATGATAATGATCATGATAATGATCATGATAATGAACATGATAATGATCATGATAATGGTTATCATGATCATGATCATTATCATGATCACTATCATGACCATTATCATGATCATTATCATGATCATGATCATTATCATGACCATTATCATGATCATTATCATGATCATGATCATTATCATGATCATTATCATGATCATTATCATGATCACTATCATGATCATTATCATGATCACTATCATGATTATTATCGTGATCACTATCATGATCATGATAATGATAATGATCATGATAGTGATCATGCTAATGATCATGATAATGATCATGATAATGATCATGATAATGAACATGATAATGATCATGATAATGGTCATGATAATGATCATGATAGTGATCATGATAATGATCATGATCATAATAATGATCATGATCATGATCGTGATTATGATAATGATCACGATAATGATCATGATAATGATAATGATCATGATAGTGATCATGATAATGATCATGTTCATAATAATGATCATGATAATGATCATGTTAATGATCATGATAGTGATCATGATAATCATCATGATAGTGATCATGATAATGATCATGATAGTGATCATGATAATGATCATGCTAATGATCATAATAATGATCATGTTAATGATTATGATAATGATCATGATAGTGATCATGATAATGATCATAATAATGATCATCCTAATGATCATGATAACGATCATGTTAATGATTATGATTGTGACCATGATACTGATCATGATAATGATCATAATAATGATCATAATAATGATCATGATAGTCATCATGAAAATGATCATGATAGTCATCATGATAATGATCATGATAGTCATCATGATAGTGATCATGATAGTCATCATGATAATGATCATGATAGTCATCATGATAATGATCATGATAATGATCATGATAATAATCATGATAGTGATCATAATAATGATCATGATAGTGATCACGATAATAATCATGATAGTGATCGCGATAATGGTCATGATAATGATCATGATAGTGATCATGATCATGATAGTGATCATGATAGTGATCATGATAATGATCATGATAATGATCATGATAATGATCATGATAATGATCATGATAATGGTCATGATAATGATCATGATAGTGATCATGATAATGATCATGATAGTGATCATGATAATGATCATGATAGTGATCATGATAATGAGCATGATAGTGATCATGATAATGAGCATGATAGTGATCATGATAATGATCATGATAGTGATCATGATAATGATCATAATAATGATCATGATAATGATCATGATAATGATAATTATCATGATAGTGAGCATGCTATTGATCATGATAATGATAATGATCATGATAATGATCCTGATAGTGATCATGCTAATGATCCTGATAGTGATCATGCTAATGATCATGATACTGATCATGCTAATGATCATGATAATGATCATGTTAGTGATTATGATAATGATCATGTTAGTGATTATGATAATGATCATGTTAGTGATTATGATAATGATCATGATAATGATCACGATAATAGTCATGATAGTGATCATGATAATGGTCATGATAATGATCATGATAATGATCATGATATTGATCATGATAATGATCATGATAATGATCATGATATTGATCATGATAATGATCATGATAATGATCATGATAGTTATCACGATAATAAGCATGATAGTGATCATGATAATGATCACGATAATGATCATGATACTGATCATAATAATGATCATGATAATGATCATAATAATGATCGTGATAATGATCATGATAGTGATCATGATAATGATCATGATAATGATCATGATAGTGATCATGATAATGATCATGATAATGATCATGATAATGATCGTGATAGTGATCACGATAATAATCATGATAGTGATCGCGATAATGATCATGATACTGATCATAATAATGATCATGATAATGATCATAATAATGATCGTGATAATGATAATGATCATGATAATGATCATGATAATGATTATAATAGTGATCATGATAATGATCATGATAATGATCATGATAGTGATCAGGATAATGATCATGATAATGATCATGATAGTGATCATGATAATGATCATGATAGTGATCATGATAATGATCATAATAATGATCATGATAATGATCATGATAATGATCATGATAGTGATCACGATAATAAGCATGATAGTGATCATGATAATGATCACGATAATGATCATGATACTGATCATAATAATGATCATGATAATGATCATAATAATGATCGTGATAATGATCATGATAGTGATCATGATAATGATCATGATAATGATCATGATAGTGATCATGATAATGATCATGATAATGATCATGATAATGATCGTGATAGTGATCACGATAATAATCATGATAGTGATCGCGACAATGGTCATGATAATGATCATGATAGTGATCATGATAGTGATCATGATAATGATCATGATAATGATCATGATAATGATCATGATAGTGATCACGATAATAAGCATGATAGTGATCATGATAATGATCACGATAATGATCATGATACTGATCATAATAATGATCATGATAATGATCATAATAATGATCGTGATAATGATCATGATAGTGATCATGATAGTGATCATGATAATGATCATGATAATGATCATGATAGTGATCACGATAATAAGCATGATAGTGATCATGATAATGATCACGATAATGATCATGATACTGATCATAATAATGATCATGATAATGATCATAATAATGATCGTGATAATGATCATGATAGTGATCATAATAATGATCATGATAATGATCATGATAGTGATCATGATAAAGATCATGATAATGATCATGTTAATGATTACGATAATGATCATGATAATGATCATGGTAGTGATCACGATAATAATCATGATAGTGATCATGATAATGATCACGATAATGATCATGAAAATGATCATGATAATGATCATGATAGTGATCATGCTAATGTTAATGTAATGTTTAAGATTGTGTTCCCTAACTTCTTCATCTAAATTTTGTATCTCACTGCCTTCAGTTAAATTTAAAAAATTTGTATTAGACCTGCTAGTGAAGAAACCTTTTTATTAACAACGTTTTGAGGGTAAAAGTAAGAAAGCATTTTAAATGTGGCACCCTTAAAGTCACATCGTTTTGTAATATGTTTACAAAAATCAATGTAAAAGATAATTAACAATGAATTCATTTAATTTAGTGGCATTAAACTTTGTATCGAAAATTTTTGTTTAAAAAATATACACAGGTAAACGTCAATGATAATGATCATGATAATGATCACGATAATGATCATGATAGTGATCATGATAATGATCACGATAATGATCATGATAATGATCATGATAATGATCACGATAATGATCATGATAGTGATCATGATAATGATCACGATAATGATCATGATAATGATCATGATAGTGATCATGATAATGATCATGATAATGATCATGATAATGATCATGATAGTGATCATGATAGTGATCATGATAATGATCATGATAGTGATCATGATAATGATCATGATAGTGATCATGATAATGATCATGATAGTGATCATGATAATGATCATGATCATAATAATGATCATGATAATGATCATGATAATGATAATTATCATGATAGTGATCATGCTAATGATCATGATAATGATCATGTTAATGATTATGATAATGATCATGTTAATGATTATGATAATGATCATGTTAATGATTATGATAATGATCATGTTAATGATTATGATAATGATCATGATAGTGATCACGATAATAATCATGATAGTGATCATGATAATGATCATGATAGTGATCAAATTAACAATCATGATAGTGATCACGATAATAATTATGATAGTGATCATAATAATGATGATTATCATTATCATGATCATTATCGTGATCATTATCATAATCACTATCATGATCATGATCATTATTATGATCATGATCATTATCATGATCACTATCATGATCATTATCATGACCATTATCATGATCATTATCATGTTCATTATCATGATCATTATCATGATCATTATCATGATCATTAGCATGATCACTATCATGATCATTATCATTATCATGATCATTTTCATGATCATTATCGTGATCATTATCATGATCACTATCATGATTATTATCGTGATCACTTCCATGATCATTATCATGATCATTATCATAATCATTAACATGATCATTATCATGATCATTAGCATGATCACTATCATAATAATTATCATTATCATGATCATTATGATGATCATGATCATTATCATGATCACTATCATGATCATTATCATGATCACTATCATGATCATTATCATGATCACTATCATGATCATTATCATGATCACTATCATGATCATTATCATGACCATTATCATGATCATTATCATGATCATGATCATTATCATGATCATTATCATGATCATTATCATGATCACTATCATGATCATTATCATGATAACTATCATGATTATTATCGTGATCACTATCATGATCATTATCATGATAATTATCGTAATCATTAACATGATCATTATCATGATCTTTAGCATGATCACTATCATGATCATTATCATTATCATGATCATTATCGTGATCATTATTATGATCATGATCATTATCATGATCAGTATCATGATCATTATCGTGATCATTATCATGATCACTATCATGCTTATTATCGTGATCACTATCATGATCATTATCATTGACGTTTACCTGTGTATATTTTTTAAACAAAAATTTTCGATACAAAGTTTAATGCCACTAAATTAAATGAATTCATTGTTAATTATCTTTTACATTGATTTTTGTAAACATATTACAAAACGATGTGACTTTAAGGGTGCCACATTTAAAATGCTTTCTTACTTTTACCCTCAAAACGTTGTTAATAAAATGGTTTCTTCACTAGCAGGTCTAATACAAATTTTTTACATTTAACTGAAGGCAGTGAGATACAAAATTTAGATGAAGAAGTTAGGGAACACAATCTTAAACATTACATTAACATTAGCATGATCACTATCATGATCATTATCATGATCATTTTCATGATCATTATCGTGATCATTATCATGATCACTATCATGATTATTATCGTGATCACTACCATGATCATTATCATGATCATTATCATAATCATTAACATGATCATTATCATGATCATTAGCATGATCACTATCATGATAATTATCATTATCATGTTCATTATCATGATCACTATCATGATCATTATCATGATCACTATCATGATTATTATCGTGATCACTATCATGATCATTATCATGATAATTATCATAATCATTAACATGATCATTATCATGATCTTTAGCATGATCACTATCATGATCATTATCATTATCATGATCATTATCGTGATCATTATCATGATCATGATCATTATCATGATCAGTATCATGATCATTATCGTGATCATTATCATGATCACTATCATGCTTATTATCGTGATCACTATCATGATCATTATCATGGTCAATATCATGATCATTATCATGATCATTTTCATGATCATTATCGTGATCATTATTATGATCACTATCATGATTATTATCGTGATCACTATCATGATTATTAATTTGATCACTATCATGATCATTATCATGATCACTATCATGATTATTATCGTGATCACTATCATGATCATTATCATAATCATTAACATGATCATTATCATAATCATTAACATGATCATTATCATAATCATTAACATGATCATTATCATAATCATTAACATGATCATTATCATGATCATTATCATGATCATTAGCATGATCACTATCATGATAATTATCATTATCATGATCATTATCATGATCATTATTATGATCATGATCATTATCATGATCACTATCATGATCATTATCATGATCACTATCATGATCATTATCATGATCACTATCATGATCATTATCATGATCACTATCATGATCATTATCATGATAATTATCATGATCATTATCATGATCACTATCATGATCATTATCATGATCATTATCATGATCATTATCGTGATCATTATCATGATCACTATCATGATCATTATCGTGATCATTATCATGATCATTATCATTGACGTTTACCTGTGTATATTTTTTAAACAAAAATTTTCGATACAAAGTTTAATGCCACTAAATTAAATGAATTCATTGTTAATTATCTTTTACATTGATTTTTGTAAACATATTACAAAACGATGTGACTTTAAGGGTGCCACATTTAAAATGCTTTCTTACTTTTACCCTCAAAACGTTGTTAATAAAAAGGTTTCTTCACTAGCAGGTCTAATACAAATTTTTTAAATTTAACTGAAGGCAGTGAGATACAAAATTTAGATGAAGAAGTTAGGGAACACAATCTTAAACATTACATTAACATTAGCATGATCACTATCATGATCATTATCATGATCATTTTCATGATCATTATCGTGATCATTATCATGATCACTATCATGATTATTATCGTGATCACTACCATGATCATTATCATGATCATTATCATAATCATTAACATGATCATTATCATGATCATTAGCATGATCACTATCATGATAATTATCATTATCATGATCATTATTATGATCATGATCATTATCATGATCACTATCATGATCTGTTGTTATAATTTTCGGTAAAAACCGTCGTCACTGGCTGTGTACTTTGGATGTTCGGCGAGCGCTTTCGATGTGATAACATCATTTTCAAGCCGCGTTTTTATTAAAACTTTTAACACTATCTTTTCAGTTTTAATAAAAACGCGGCTTGAAAATGATGTTATCACATCGAAAGCGCTCGCCGAACATCCAAAGTACACAGCCAGTGACGACGGTTATTACCGAAAATTATAACAAAAGATCATGATAGTGATCATGATAATGATCATGATCATAATAATGATCACGATAATGATAATTATCATGATAGTGATCATGCTAATGATCATGATAATGATCATGTTAATGATTATGATAATGATCATGATAATGATCATGGTAGTGATCACGATAATAATCATGATAGTGATCATGATAATGATCACGATAATGATCATGAAAATGATCATGATAATGATAATGATCATGATAGTGATCATGCTAATGATCATGATCATGATAGTGATCATGCTAATGATCATGATAATGATCATAATAATGATCATGATAATGATCAAGATAATGGTCATGATAATGATCATGATAATGGTCATGATAATGATCATGATAGTGATCATGATAATGATCATGATCATGATAGTGATCATGATAATGATCATGATCATAATAATGATCATGATAATGATCATGATAATGATCATGATAATGATCATGATAATGATCATGATAATGATCATGATAATGATCATGATAATGATCATTATTATGATCATGATCATTATCATGATAGTGATCATGCTAATGATCATGATAGTGATCATGCTAATGATCATGATAATGAGCATGATAATGATCGTGATAATGATCATGATAATGATCATGATAGTGATCATGATAATGATCATGATAGCGATCATAATAGTGATCATGATAATGATCATGATAGTGATCATGATACTGATCATGATAATGATCATGATAATGATCATGATAATGATGATGATAGTGATCATGATAATGATCATGATAATGATCATGATAGTCATCATGATAATGATTATGATAGTCATCATGATAATGATCATGATAGTCATCATGATAATGATCATGATAATCGTGATCACTAGATAATAATCATGATAGTGATCACAATAATAATCATGATAGTGATCATGATAATGATCACGACCATTAGTCATCATGATAATGATCATGATAGTCATCATGATAATGATCATGATAGTCATCATGATAATGATCATGATAGTCATCATGATAATGATCATGATAGTCATCATGATAATGATCATGATAGTCATCATGATAATGATCATGATAGTCATCATGATAATGATCATGATAAAGATCATGATAATAATCATGATAGTGATCATAATAGTGATCATGATAATGATCATGATAGTCATCATGATAATGATCATGATAAAGATCATGATAATAATCATGATAGTGATCATAATAGTGATCATGATCGTGATAGTGATCACGATAATAATCATGATAGTGATCGCGATAATGGTCATGATAATGATCATGATAGTGATCATGATAATGTTCATGATCATGATCATGATAGTGATCATGATAGTGATCATGATAATGATCATGATCATGATCATGATAGTGATCATGATAGTGATCATGATAATGATCATGATCATGATCATGATAGTGCTCATGATAGTGATCATGATAATGATCATGATAATGATCATGACAATGATCAGGATAATGGTCATGATAATGATCATGATAATGGTCATGATAATGATCATGATAGTGATAGTGATCATGATAATGATCATGATAGTGATCATGATAATTATCATGATAGTGATCATGATAATGATCATGATCATAATAATGATCATGATAATGATTATGATAATGATAATTATCATGATAGTGAGCATGCTATTGATCATGTTAATGATCATGTTAATGATTATGATAATGATCATGTTAATGATTGTGATAATGATCATGATAATGATCATGATAGTGATCACGATAATAATCATGATAGTGATCACGATAATGATCATGAAAATGATCATGATAATGATAATGATCATGATAGTGATCATGCTAATGATCATGATAATGATCATGTTAATGATTATGATAGTGATAATGATAATGATCATGATCATAATAATGATAATGATCATGATCATAATAATGATCATGATAATGATCATGATAATGATCATGATAGTGATCATTATAGTGATCATGATAATGATCATGATAATGATCATGATAATGGTCATGATAATGATCATGATAGTGGTATAGGCTCTAGGTAAGTTTAATATACATATATTCGTAATTTTTGTCTTGACAATGATTTGACTTTTCTCAAGACAAAAATTTATCAGGTTTACACTCCTCTTATTAGTGTCATTGCAACGTTAAGACAATTTTGTCAATCCTCCAGCTCAGACAACTTTGTCTTGATAATAAATGTCAATAAATTGTCATTTCTTTTTGGCATGCATTATTATTTTTTTGCTTGTTATACGTGTGGACATATTATTAAGGAGAAAATCTTTATTAAAGAGGAGAAAATCTTTGGCAGAAGTTTGCAGGTGGATAATAACCTACCTTCACGACGAAAAACAAATTATGATTTATCATGATAATAAATAAAATACGTCTTCGTCTATACACTTATATGAACCAAAACTTAACAGCTGATCTGCTGACGTTTTGTTAATAAGCTAGCTACAGACAACGCAATCTGTTTCTGAAACCTGTTTCATTTCCTTACAGATTGCGTCGTCTGAATTCGTGTTTCAGGTTTCACATCAGGTTGCAATCCAGGTTTAATTAATATCAAAATGTTTTGATATTTTCTGGTTGCATTGAAACAGATTGCATTGTTTGTATCGCTGTTTCATTATTCTCTGTGTTTAGTACATTGACAATCAGCAAGCTGTAAACATCTAAGTAATTAAGAAAGAACAAAATGGGATGTGAAATATAAATATAAAAATAAAATTATAAAAGCAGCAGTATTTGAAAATTTATTAATTGAATATAATAATGTTGATATAAACGCAAGCATTGAAAAAGTTAAAAACAGAATTCATTTTTGCATCTTCTTTTCCGCGCGATGTTAATGTTATGATATAGAATAACAGAACTGAGATTGCGTTTGTTTCACTGAATGTGAAACGTGTTGCAGAAACAAATTGCGTTGTCTGTAGCCAGCTTAATATATCAACACAAATTTATATCAGGTATAAACGTTGGGTTAAGCAAAAACCTAAATTTTTCAACAGAGTTGCAAAGAAGGAGTATTTACAAAAAAAAATTTATCATGCTACTTGTATATGTATTCTGCAAAATGTAAACAAACAACATGTGCATGTAGAAAAATGTGAACAAACTACACGTGCCATACACACGTGTTTCATAAATAACTTAGTTACTATTCTGCGTGTACGCATACCGATGCATAGGAACGATAAAGTTCAAAAGTACGAGTCGATCGTGGTATTTCTTAAAGACTCTAGCAAAAAAGTTATTAAGCAGCGAATTTTCTAATTGTAAAAATTTGGTTAAATTTAAACTTTTTGCTCATTTCTCGAAAGCTTATATACGTGTAAATATGTTTACCTGTATATGTGATCGATAGAGAATAAAAATCGATCGTGGTGTAGCTCGTTTTTTAAACAACTGTATGAAATAAGTTATTAGCCAGCAAAATTTTCTAATGTACGAAATCACTCACGTTAAAAAGTTAATTTTTTAATTGGTATATGATAAAAGAATGTACTTATGGTTAGAAGAAAATACCGATGTGGATAACATGGTTCAAATATGAAAAATGTAAACAAATTTTTGATAATGATATAATAAAATTGAAAAAACAAAAAACAAATTGTACCAAGTATTGAAAAGGTAATTTTGTACTCTATTAATTAGTTCTAACGAAAATATGGCACCATTCGTTAAATTTTCTTGAGATATGACTGGACGTAAGTATCTACAATATATATTTGTCCCCTATTCTCAATTGAGCTAGCTTGCAAATTTTGTACAGATTTAAGTTAAAATTTGATAACTAAAAATTTTCGGATAACTAAAATTTATCTCGATATAAACGATATATATCTTACGTGCAGCACCTTTATTTTTATAAAAGTGAAGGTGACAAAAAGTTTGTTACAATTTTAATGAGTGTTTGTTAAAAACCTTTTCCGATTAGATTAAAGCTTTAATTAGATTAAAGCTTTATGATTTTTAATTAGCAAAACATTGCAGCGACATATCATCTGAATACAAGTGTTTCTAAAACTTGTACATATGTTGAAAGGTATTTTCAATAGTTTTCGAGATATAAGCCAAAACTAAACTTATAAACTTGAGCGTCGTTTTTACATTTTGTTGCTTAATAACTTTTTTCGTAAAGTCTCTAAAGAAATACTCTACACTTCAGTTGATTAGAATTTAATTTCTCTACCGATCGTTTACTTAAGAGTTACACAATCGAGTTTTTCATTTCAAATTTCAATACATTCACATTTTTAAAATTTGAAACGTGCTTGCTTGCAATTTTCTTTCAAGTTGAGTGTTTTTATTAACGTTCAAGAAAACAGCTAATTACAGATTTCTTGAACCATTCTTCATTTTTGTTTTTACAAAAATTTTGCCGTCATGAGTTTTTGCATCTTGACAAAAAAAATTGCTTTCAAGATGCATGCAGCCTACGTCACAGCCGATTTCATTGAATTTTAACAAGCAGTGTTCAAGGCGAATTAATTACCAGGACGCAGCGTAAGCGGATTCATTAATTTTTACCGTAAACACTACGGTCAAACTCCGTATATAAAAAAATCTGTGTATATTATTTATATATGAAGTTCGACAGTAATTTCGACCAGCAAAAAATTGTGAATTCGCCTATTCTGCCACTTGGTAACTAATTCGCCTTCATCGTGTTGCTTCAGGGTTATAAGTGTATGTGTTTGTGCAGAATAATTTTCGAAACATTAGCGAAAAACTAAACCTTTGTGCGATTTTATAAATTTTTTTAATATACTGATTAATACATTTTTCGTAGTCTTTTAAGTAACTAGCTATACTACGATTGATTTTTATTTTTATTCAGTATCACATTATTAGAAGTTTGATTAAGTACTTCTTGGTTTTTGATAGCTAAATATGATTTGTAAAAAAAACAAAATGTACATATTTCTTTCGCAGCGTTTTAGTAATTTTCGTCATGAGATTACCCGAAGGTGAATCAATAACCAGGTGGCAGCGTAAGCGAATTCATTAATTTTCGCCATGAACACTACTGTCAAACATCATCTATAAAAAAAACTCTGTGTATTTTTTATATATGAAGTTTGACAGTAATTTTTACCAGCAAAAATTAATGAAGTACCATATGGTAATTAATTTGCCTTGGATTACCTTTTATGAATTCGCCTTAGCACTACATTCTTCTTTTTAAATATAATTTTCAATTTTTCTTTCAGAATCGTAATTTGAAGTAGAAGTAGAAGCTAAAACATTCTAATGAATGTTTTAGCTTCTACTTGCTTTTCCCCACTTCATGTTTAACCTTTGAAATTTCAAGTCAAAGTTTTCAGTATTATTTTCATCAGACAGCAAACTCATGTCAACCACAAAGAAATACTGAAAATAATACTCTAAGTAACCAAATAGTAGCTAAAAAGCTGTACATAAAATATTTAGAATTTTTTTTAATTACTCATTAATTTTAAAAGGCGTTTATGATGTTTAAGCAAATCATAAATACAATTTTGGTGCAGTTAGTTCTAACGTGGATTCTTATTGTGATATAGATATTAAGTAATTTATATTAAGAAAAATCTAAGCTTTATACATGTGTAATGTAATTGTACATAGGAATTGTACTCCTCTTTTTAAAACTGCACCGAAAAAAGAACATTGCATTGAATGTTTCATCACTGACTTGTTTACTTTTTATTCTTATAAAAATAAAAAAACTTGCAAAGCTAGAAGGCTCTAAACCAAAATTCTGTTCTTTTAAATTAAAGATAAATGACCAAATAATATAATTTTTGATAATCTGTTACAATTTTGGATATTTTTTAAGCAAATTATTTTGTAAGCCAATGTAAAAAACAACTGTTTGACTAATTCTTGAAACAAATTGTTTTACTCTCTACTTGAAAGAACACTAAGGTATAATTAGTTATTTTAAATTAATTTTATTTAAAATGAATGTACCTTCATTTCACGCACTAATGGCAATAAGCAACAACTAGCTAAAATTTTTAGTTACTGAACCATGCGAAGAAAAAATAACATATGAAATTACTTTAAAGATCATGATAAATTTATTAGTCTATTAGCTCTGACCTTTATATCATAACGATGATATAATACTAATAAATGAAGTCCGAATGAATTTTCATCCTAATACAAATTTGACTTTCATCAATTTATAAATTCTTCAGATGTGGCCTGGCTATTACGCATTATAGATATGATCAACCCATTATTTCTAGCAAACAAATTTAATTTTCTTATAATTTTATGTAATGTTTGAACAAGGTATGAGATTTTTATAATCAATTCCTGAGAATCGATTACATTGATTATTACAGGAATTTATAACGACCATTAGTAAATAATTAATATGAAAGAAACGTAAAGAACTATTTCAATTACAACTTCTAGCATGTAACAAAAAATGGCTTTCGCAAAAGTAAGTCTTTATATGGCAAATACTTTTTAAAGCAATGTCTAATTTTTTCCTGGGATTGTGAAAAATAATTGAATTAAAATTGTAAATATAAACAGAAAATATGTATCTACGTACTAGTACATATATCCAAAAACGAATTTTTTAATTATTTTATATTATAATTTTTTGTACGTCAATATATTATAGGTACATAAAATAATATAACTAAAAAAATCCTTTTTTTTAAATTACCCTTATTGTAGGTATGTGGACAGAAAAAGTATAAATCAATTTTCAAATCTTCTTGTTTAAGGCTCTAATACACAACATCAAAGCAAATTATAATATTTTGAATTCGCCCTGATTGGAATTTGCATTTCACAATTCAAATTAATAACAGGTTGCTTTGACAGCCCTGGTGAGTATTTTTTGCAAACAAAATGTACATATTCATCGCGAATTCGAATGAATTCGGTTTGGCATTACTTTGTCCATCGAGTGTTGACAACTTTGTGTTTTAATTATTGTTTTAATCTTAATTGTTTAATCTTTCTATTTCATTTGGAATATTTTCAATTTCAATTTCAGATATTAAATTTTAATTAGAATGTTGTTAGCTTCTTTTTACTTGCTTTTCCCAATTTCATAAAATAATGTAAATAAAACAATTTTGTTTTTCAAGATTTTTTTTCTCAATTTTATTTAAAATTTTTCTGTTTCAAATATATTTTCTCTTATAAAATCAATCAAATAAGGGTATCTTTGTAAAGAGTATTCACTGTTAGGCGAAAGAAAAACTTTATTTTAGAAAAAAATCTTAATTTTAGAAAAAAATTCATCAACATTTTTAATTCTTTATTACGTGTTGTTACTTTTAATCATACAAATGTTTAAAAATTAACAAGTAAACATAAAAATCAAGAATTTTATTCAAACAATTTTTTAATATATTTAAGCATAGTTGAAAGTAGCTTTGAGATCATATGTATAAGTATGTTTGTATGCTTCTGGTTTAAAGCCAACAAGTAAAACAATGACTTATTTTATAAAATTTACCAAATTCGATAACAAGTTGACAATATTTCACACATTTCTGCTTATAATACTGAGAAGGTTTTAACTTTTTCAAAATGTTAGCATCACTTTTTAACTAACAAATAATGTGCCATTTACTAATCTATTGTAATTAAGTTTACTTTTGAAAATATCCGTTCAACGTTTTCCTAAAAACAAGAGAGACAACTCAAATTTAATGCAAACTTTGACAAAGTTGGAAACACAAACTCACTATCCGCTCTAGTAATGTTTAAGATTGTGTTCCCTAACTTCTTCATCTAAATTTTGTATCTCACTGCCTTCAGTTAAATTTAAAAAATTTGTATTAGACCTGCTAGTGAAGAAACCTTTTTATTAACAACGTTTTGAGGGTAAAAGTAAGAAAGCATTTTAAATGTGGCACCCATAAAGTCACATCGTTTTGTAATATGTTTACAAAAATCAATGTAAAAGATAATTAACAATGAATTCATTTAATTTAGTGGCATTTAACTTTGTATCGAAAATTTTTGTTTAAAAAATATACACAGGTAAACGTCAATGATAATGATCATGATAATGATCACGATAATGATCATGATAGTGATCATGATAATGATCACGATAATGATCATGATAGTGATCATGATAATGATCATGATAGTGATCATTATAATGATCATGATAATGATCATGATAATGATCATGATAGTGATCATGATAATGATCATGATAATGATCATGATAATGGTTATGATAATGATCATGATAGTGATCATGATAATGATCATGATAGTGATCATGATAATGATCATGATAGTGATCATGATAATGATCATGATAGTGATCATGATAATGATCATGATCATAATAATGATCATGATAATGATCATGATAATGATAATTATCATGATAGTGATCATGCTAATGATCATGATAATGATCATGATAATGATCATGATAGTGATCAAATTAATAATCATGATAGTGATCACGATAATAATCATGATAGTGATCATGATAATGATCATGATAATGATCATGATCATAATAATGATCATGATAATGATAATTATCATGATAGTGATCATGATAATGATCATGATAATGATCATGATAATGATCATGATAAAGATCATGATAATGATCATGATCATAATAATGATAATGATAATGATCATGTTAGTGATTTTGATAAGGATCATGATAATGATCATGATAGTGATCACGATAATAATCATGATAGTGATCATGATAATGATCATGATAGTGATCATGATAATGATCATGATCATAATAATGATCATGATAATGATAATTATCATGATAGTGATCATGCTAAAGATCATGATAATGATCATGTTAATGATTACGATAATTATCATGATAATGATCATGATAGTGATCACGATAATAATCATGATAGTGATCATGATAATGATCATGATAGTGATCATGATAATGATCATGATCATAATAATGATCATGATAATGATAATTATCATGATAGTGATCATGCTAATGATCATGATAATGATCATGTTAATGATCATGATAATGATCATGATAATGATCATGATAGTGATCACGATAATAAGCATGATAGTGATCATGATAATGATCACGATAATGATCATGATACTGATCATAATAATGATCATGATAATGATCATAATAATGATCGTGATAATGATCATGATAGTGATCATGATAATGATCATGATAATGATCGTGATAATTATCGTGATAGTGATCATGCTAATGATCATGATAATGATCATGTTAGTGATTATGATAATGATCATGTTAGTGATTATGATAATGATCATGTTAGTGATTATGATAATGATAATGATCATGATAATGATCATGATAATGATCATGATAATGATCATAATAGTGATCATGATAACATGATAGTGATCATGATAACATGATAGTGATCATGATAACATGATAGTGATCATGATAACATGATAGTGATCATGATAACATGATAGTGATCATGATAATGATCATGATAATGATCATGATCATAATAATGATAATGATAATGATCATGTTAGTGATTTTGATAAGGATCATGATAATGATCATGATAACTATCATGATCATTATCGTGATCATTATCATGATCACTATCATGATTATTATCGTGATCACTATCATGATCATTAGCATGATCACTATCAGGATCATTATCATGATCATTAGCATGATCACTATCAGGATCATTATCATGATCATTATCATGATCATTATCATGATCACTATCATGATCATTATCATGATCATTATCATGATCATTATCATGATCATTATCATGATCATTATCATGATCATTATCATAATCACTAACATGATCATTATCATAATCACTAACATGATCATTATCATAATCACTAACATGATCATTATCATGATCATTATCATTATTATGATCATGATCATTATCATGATTACTATCATGATCATTATCATGATCATTATCATGATCACTATCATGATCATTATCATGATCATTATGATGATCACTATCATGATCATTATCATGAACATTATCATGATCACTATCATGATCATTATCATAATCATTATCATGATCATAATCATGATCACTATCATGATCATTATCATGATCATTATCATGATCACTATCATGACTATTATCGTGATCACTATCATGATCATTATCATGATCATTATCATAATCACTAACATGATCATTATCATAATCACTAACATGATCATTATCATGATCACGTCATAATAATGATCATGATAATGATCATGATAATGATCATGATAATGATCATGATAATGATCATGATAATGATCCTGATAGTGATCATGCTAACGATCATGATAATGATCATGTTAGTGATTATGATAATGATCATGATAATGATCATGATAGTGATCACGATAATAGTCATGATAGTGATCATGATAATGATCACGATAATGATCATGATAATGATCATGATATTGATTATGATAATGATCATGATAATGATCATGATAATGATCATGATAATGATCGTAATAGTGATCATGATAATGATCGTAATAGTGATCATGATAATGATCATGATAGTGATCATGATAATGTTCATGATAATGATCATGATAATGTTCATGATAATGATCATGATAGTGATCATGATAATGATCATGATAATGATCATGATAGTGATCATGATAATGATCATGATAATGATCATGATACTGATCATGATAATGATCATGATACTGAACATGATAATGATCATGATCATAATAATGATAATGATCATGATAATGATAGTGATCATGATAACATAATAGTGATCATGATAAGATGATAGTGATCATGATAATGATCATTATTATGATCATGATAATGATCATGATAGTGATCATGATCATAATAATGATCATGATAATGATCATAATAATGATCATGATAATGATCATAATAATGATTATGATAATGATCATAATAATGATCATGATAATGATCATGTTACTGATTTTGATAATGATCATGATAGTGATCACGATAATAATCATGATAATGATCATGATAATGATCATGATAATGAACATGATAATGATCATGATAATGGTCATGATAATGATCATGATAGTGATCATGATAATGATGATTATCATAATAATGATCATGATCATAATAATGATCATGATAATGATCATGATAGTGATCATGATAATGATCATGCTAATGATCATAATAATGATCATGTTAATGATTATGATAATGATCATGATAGTGATCATGATAATGATCATGATCATAATAATGATCATCCTAATGATCATGATAACGATCATGTTAATGATTATGACTGTGACCATGATACTGATCATGATAATGATCATGATCATGATCATAATAATGATCATGATAATGATCATGATAGTGATCATGATAATGATCATGATAGTCATCATGATAATGATCATGATAATGATCATCATATTGATCATGATAATGGTCGTGATAATGATCATGATATTGATCATGCTAATGATCATGATATTGATCATGCTAATGATCATGATAGTGATCATGCTAATGATCATGATAGTGAACATGATTATGATCATAATAATGAACATGATAGTGATCTTGATAGTGATCATAATACTGATCATGATAATGATCATGATAATGATCATAATAATGATCATGATAATGATCATGATAGTCATCATGATAATGATCATGATAATGATCATGATAATAATCATGATAGTGATCATAATAATGATCATGATAGTGATCACGATAATAATCATGATAGTGATCGCGATAATGGTCATGATAATGATCATGATTACTGATAGTGATCATGCTAAAGATCATGATAATGATCATGTTAATGATTACGATAATTATCATGATAATGATCATGATAGTGATCACGATAATAATCATGATAGTGATCATGATAATGATCATGATAATGATCATGATAATGATCATGATAATGATCATGATCATAATAATGATAATGATAATGATCATGTTAGTGATTTTGATAAGGATCATGATAATGATCATGATAGTGATCACGATAATAATCATGATAGTGATCATGATAATGATCATGATAGTGATCATGATAATGATCATGATCATAATAATGATCATGATAATGATAATTATCATGATAGTGATCATGCTAATGATCATGATAATGATCATGTTAATGATTACGATAATTATCATGATAATGATCATGATAGTGATCACGATAATAATCATGATAGTGATCACGATAATAATCATGATAGTGATCATGATAATGATCATGATAGTGATCATGATAATGATCATGATCATAATAATGATCATGATAATGATAATTATCATGATAGTGATCATGATAATGATCATGATAATGATCATGATCATAATAATGATAATGATAATGATCATGTTAGTGATTTTGATAAGGATCATGATAATGATCATGATAGTGATCACGATAATAATCATGATAGTGATCATGATAATGATCATGATAGTGATCATGATAATGATCATGATCATAATAACGATCATGATAATGATAATTATCATGATAGTGATCATGCTAAAGATCATGATAATGATCATGTTAATGATTACGATAATTATCATGATAATGATCATGATAGTGATCACGATAATAATCATGATAGTGATCATGATAATGATCATGATAGTGATCATGATAATGATCATGATAGTGATCATGATAATGATCATGATCATAATAATGATCATGATAATGATAATTATCATGATAGTGATCATGCTAATGATCATGATAATGATCATGTTAATGATCATGATAATGATCATGATAATGATCATGATAGTGATCACGATAATAAGCATGATAGTGATCATGATAATGATCACGATAATGATCATGATAATGATCACGATAATGATCATGATACTGATCATAATAATGATCATGATAATGATCATAATAATGATCGTGATAATGATCATGATAGTGATCATGATAATGATCATGATAATGATCGTGATAATGATCGTGATAGTGATCATGCTAATGATCATGATAATGATCATGTTAGTGATTATGATAATGATCATGTTAGTGATCATGATAATGATCATGTTAATGATTACGATAATTATCATGATAATGATCATGATAGTGATCACGATAATAATCATGATAGTGATCATGATAATGATCATGATAGTGATCATGATAATGATCATGATCATAATAATGATCATGATAATGATAATTATCATGATAGTGATCATGCTAATGATCATGATAATGATCATGTTAATGATCATGATAATGATCATGATAATGATCATGATAGTGATCACGATAATAAGCATGATAGTGATCATGATAATGATCACGATAATGATCATGATAATGATCACGATAATGATCATGATACTGATCATAATAATGATCATGATAATGATCATAATAATGATCGTGATAATGATCATGATAGTGATCATGATAATGATTATGATAATGATCGTGATAATGATCGTGATAATGATCATGATAATGATCATGTTACTGATTTTGATAATGATCATGATAGTGATCACGATAATAATCATGATAATGATCATGATAATGATCATGATAATGAACATAATAATGATCATGATAATGGTCATGATAATGATCATGATAGTGATCATGATAATGATGATGATCATAATAATAATCATGATCATAATAATGATCATGATAATGATCATGATAGTGATCATGATAATGATCATGCTAATGATCATAATAATGATCATGTTAATGATTATGATAATGATCATGATAGTGGTCATGATAATGATCATGATCATAATAATGATCATCCTAATGATCATGATAACGATCATGTTAATGATTATGACTGTGACCATGATACTGATCATGATAATGATCATGATAATGATCATAATAATGATCATGATAATGATCATGATAGTGATCATGATAATGATCATGATAGTCATCATGATAATGATCATGATAATGATCATGATATTGATCATGATAATGGTCGTGATAATGATCATGATATTGATCATGCTAATGATCATGATAGTGATCATGATAATGATCATGATAGTGAACATGATAATGATCATAATAATGAACATGATAATGATCTTGATAGTGATCATAATACTGACCATGATAATGATCATGATAATGATCATAATAATGATCATGATAATGATCATGATAGTCATCATGATAATGATCATGATAATGATCATGATAATAATCATGATAGTGATCATAATAATGATCATGATAGTGATCACGATAATAATCATGATAGTGATCGCGATAATGGTCATGATAATGATCATGATTACTGATAGTGATCATGCTAAAGATCATGATAATGATCATGTTAATGATTACGATAATTATCATGATAATGATCATGATAGTGATCACGATAATAATCATGATAGTGATCATGATAATGATCATGATAGTGATCATGATAATGATCATGATAATGATCATGATAATGATCATGATCATAATAATGATAATGATAATGATCATGTTAGTGATTTTGATAAGGATCATGATAATGATCATGATAGTGATCACGATAATAATCATGATAGTGATCATGATAATGATCATGATAGTGATCATGATAATGATCATGATCATAACAATGATCATGATAATGATAATTATCATGATAGTGATCATGCTAATGATCATGATAATGATCATGTTAATGATTACGATAATTATCATGATAATGATCATGATAGTGATCACGATAATAATCATGATAGTGATCATGATAATGATCATGATAGTGATCATGATAATGATCATGATCATAATAATGATCATGATAATGATAATTATCATGATAGTGATCATGATAATGATCATGATAATGATCATGATAATGATCATGATCATAATAATGATAATGATCATGTTAGTGATTTTGATAAGGATCATGATAATGATCATGATAGTGATCACGATAATAATCATGATAGTGATCATGATAATGATCATAATAATGAACATGATAATGATCTTGATAATAACTAACTTGATCATTATCATGATCACTATCATGATCATTATCATGATCATTATCATGATCATTATTATGATCATTATCATGATCATTATCATGATCAGTAGTATGATCACTATCAAGATCATTATCATGTTCATTATTATGATCATTATCATGTTCACTACCATGATCATTATCATGATCATTATCATGCTCATTATCATGATCATTATCATGATCACTATCATGATCATTATCATGATCATTATCATGATCATTATCGTGATCATTATCATGATCACTATCATGATCATTATCGTGATCATTATCATGATCATTATCATGATCATTATCGTGATCATTATCATGATCATTATCATTGACGTTTACCTGTGTATATTTTTTAAACAAAAATTTTCGATACAAAGTTAAATGCCACTAAATTAAATGAATTCATTGTTAATTATCTTTTACATTGATTTTTGTAAACATATTACAAAACGATGTGACTTTAAGGGTGCCACATTTAAAGTGCTTTCTTACTTTTACCCTCAAAACGTTGTTAATAAAAAGGTTTCTTCACTAGCAGGTCTAATACAAATTTTTTAAATTTAACTGAAGGCAGTGAGATACAAAATTTAGATGAAGAAGTTAGGGAACACAATCTTAAACATTACATTAACATTAGCATGATCACTATTATGATCATTATCATTATCATGATCATTTTCATGATCATTATCGTGATCATTATCATGATCACTATCATGATTATTATCGTGATCACTACCATGATCATTATCATGATCATTATCATAATCATTAACATGATCATTATCATGACGAGCGCTTTCGATGTGATAACATCATTTTCAAGCCGCGTTTTTATTAAAACTGAAGAGATAGTGTTAAAAGTTTTAATAAAAACGCGGCTTGAAAATGATGTTATCACATCGAAAGCGCTCGCCGAACATCCAAAGTACATAGCCAGTGACGACGGTTATTACCGAAAATTATAACAACAGATCATGATAGTGATCATGATAATGATCATGATCATAATAGATTAGTAAATGGCACATTATTTGTTAGTTAAAAATTGATGCTAACATTTTGAAAAAGTTAAAACCTTCTCAGTATTGTAAGCAGAAATGTGTGAAATATTGTCAACTTGTTATCGAATTTGGTAAATTTTATAAAATAAGTCATTGTTTCACTTGTTGGCTTTAAACCAGAAGCATACAAACATACTTATACATATGATCTCAAAGCTACTTTCAACTATGCTTAAATATATTAAAAAATTGTTTGAATAAAATTATTGATTTTTATGTTTACTTGTTAATTTTTATATACATTTGTATGATTAAAAGTAACAACACGTAATAAAGAATTAAAAATGTTGATGAATTTTTTTCTAAAATTAAGATTTTTTTCTAAAATAAAGTTTTTCTTTCGACAAGTGAAGAGTCTTCTATGAAAATTTTTGGCACCATTGCATGTATCGCCTAACAGTGAATACTCTTTACAAAGATACCCTTATTTGATTGATTTTATAAGAGAAAACAGAAAAATTTTAAATAAAATTGAGAAAAAAAATCTTGAAAAACAAAATTGTTTTATTTACATTATTTTATATGTTTAATTGTTGAGAATGAATAATAAATTTCTCCCTTACTTTATAGCACCTTTATTTATTTTAGACGTTACTTGTTTAAGTAGCTCTGCATTTTTTTATAACTACCTATATATTGTTTTTGTTCATTGTCAGTCTTTTAAATAAACTCAACTCAATAGGTTATGGGCCACATGACACGTACAAAATAAAAAAAAAAAAAATATTTTTTGTTTTTTTAATCAAAAAAAGAAAAAATCATTCAAAAAAAAATTTTTTTTTTTAATATATAAAAAAAAAGAAAACAATAATGTCGAATACACCCGGAACATTCCCACTGGAAGTTTTACGCGGTCGTGATAATTTTGATGTGTGGAAAAGGCAGGCAAAGTCATGTCTAGTGATCAAGAATTGCTGGTCAGTAGTGGAAAAAGGTGTCGTGGGAGATGATGATGCGAAGTTAAATGAGCGTGCGCTAGCTGAGATCACGTTGATGGTAGATCCAAGCAATTATGGGCATATTGCAACGGCAACAACGGCCAAGCAAGCTTGGGACGCCCTCATGAATGCTTACGAAGACAAGGGTTTAACTAGAAAAGTGGAACTTCTAAAGCACTTGGTTAATATCAAATTGGAAAAGTACAGCTCAATTCAAGGGTATGTGAATGATTTAGTGATTATTGCGTTAAAAGTGAAAAATGCCGGTCTGAACATAGACGACGAGTTAACAGCTTCGTTGATGTTAGCTGGGTTGCCCGATGAATTTAAGTCCCTAGTAATGGCAGTGGAAAATTCTAAGGAAAAATTAACAGTAGATACTGTGAAAAATCTACTTCTGCAGGACGCAAAATTTGACCAAAAGGAAGAAAGTGAAGCGGCATTGTATTTAAAAAATCCTAAAAAAAATAAAAAACAGCCCCAGTGTTATAATTGTAAAGAGTTTGGGCATATTTCGAAAAATTGCCAGAATAAAAATAAAAGTAGTAGCAACTTTAATGGAGTTTTTAAAAGTAATAAACATAAGAAATGTGTTTCAACTACGCTTATTGCATCAGCAGGCAAAAGTATGCACGTTTGTGATAACAAAGAGAGGACGCAAATAGACGGGGACCCAAATACAGTTTGTTGGTACATTGACAGTGGCGCTAGCAATCATATGATGAGTGTAAGTAGCTATTTGTACAACAAACGAAATGTAGAGAACAAAAAGGTGCTTATAGCAAATAATAGTGAACTTTATGTGAACTGTGCTGGCGATGTTGATCTTACAATCTGCTGTGAAAAAAAGAAAAAAAATATAACAATCAAAAATGTTGAATATGTACCAAACTTATGCGCAAATTTGTTGTCTGTAAGACAAATGGCAGCAAATGGAAAAAAAATAGTTTTTGAAAAAGAAACGTGTAAAATTTATGATGCAAATAAAAATCTAATTGCAACTGCTACAGCCTGTAACGATCTTTATCGTTTAGACAGCAAGGCTCGTTTTAAAGAAAAAAATATTTTTCTCGTTCAACAAAGTTTTAGCTTATGGCATAGAAGAATGGGCCATATATGTAATAAAAGTTTGCGAGAGGTAAAGAAAGCAAATATAGGCGTAAATTTTGGTGCAGAGAGTAAAGATCATTGTGTAACGTGTGTGAGTGGAAAGCAAACAAGAAGACCAAATAAAGAAAGTGGCACAAGAGCCACAGAGCTACTACAGCTGGTGCATTCAGACGTTTTAGGACCATTTAGCAAGAAATCTTTCTCTGGTGCAAAATTTTTGGTTACTTTTGTGGACGACTTTTCTAGGAAAGTTTTTGTTTACCCTTTAAAGATGAAGTCGCAAGTTTTTGATACTTTTGTTAATTTCAAAAAACTGGCTGAAAATCAGTGTTCCACAAAAATTAAAGTTTTGCGTACTGATAATGGTGGAGAATATTTGAGCAACAAATTTTCCAAGTTTTTAAAGGATCATGGTATTATACATCAAAAAACTTGCCCATATTCTCCCGAACAGAATGGTGTTGCCGAAAGGATAAACCGCACATTAATTGAGCGAGTCAGGTGTATGCTTATCGACAGTAATTTAGACCACCAGTTCTGGGCTGAAGCGGCGAACACAGCTTGTTTTTTGATAAATAGAATTCCATGTAGAGATCAAAATTGTACTCCAGAAGAAAAATGGTCTGGCCGTCGCCCTAATTTAAAATTTTTAAGAGTTTTTGGTTGCTCTGCTCTTGTACACATCCCAAAAGAGAAACGACGTAAATTAGATTCTAAATCAATTCAATGCATCATGGTGGGATACAGTTCTGAGAGCAAAGCCTACAGATTAT
The DNA here is from genome assembly GCA_916610165.2 of Gymnosoma rotundatum. Lineage (NCBI taxonomy): Eukaryota > Metazoa > Arthropoda > Insecta > Diptera > Tachinidae > Gymnosoma > Gymnosoma rotundatum. The sequence goes on along the minus strand of OU744337.1, from coordinate 67,055,532 downwards.
TTAATCCCCAAGACGGAACAATCTTAATAAGTCGCGACGTGGTGTTTTTAGAAGAAAATAAAGTAAATTTGAATACAAAAAATAAATATTATTGTTCAGAATTTCTTGAGGACGAAAAAAATGTCAATTCAGGGGAGAATGGTTGTTGTATTGAATTAACATCTGAGGAAGTAGATAAGTCAGTTCATGAAGAAGATAGCAACAGCGATGGCAGTACATATGATTCTGTGGAATCATCGCCCTTGTCTGCAACTTTAGAGAATATTGATGATGAATGGATGCCAAAACCTTATGAATCCGAAACGATACCTGTAAGCGAAGTTATTCGTCGCTCTGATCGCATTGCAAATAGAACTCCGCGTTCTCTGAATTTTTGCGCTATGGAATTTGTTTCCGATGATCCAGCAAGTGTGAAAGAAGCCATGTCATCAGCCAATTCAGCCAAATGGAAGGTCGCTTGAAAGAAGAGTTCGACTCATTGATAGCTAACAACACTTGGATGCTAACGAATTTACCGCAAGGTGAAAAAGCCATAAAATCAAAATGGGTATTTAGAACAAAGACGGAGGTAAACGGTAACAAATCACGGTTAAAGGCAAGATTGGTAGCCAAAGGTTTTTCACAACGCAAAGGCATAGACTTTAACGAAACCTTTGCTCCAGTTGTCAGATACGAGTCAATCAGATATTTATTTTCCCTGGCCGTAAAGCATAATATGCACATACATCAAATGGATGCCGTAAGTGCATATTTAAATGGAAAATTGAAGGAGCAAGTTTACATGGAACAACCCGAAATGTTTGACGATGGCACAGGTAGAGTTTGCAAACTTATGAAATCAATTTATGGTCTGAAGCAGTCTGGTAGAGTGTGGAACGAGACAATAAATCATGTATTACTCAAAATGGGAATTGTAAGAGGTGAAGTAGATCAGTGTGTTTACCATAAAGTAACCAAAGATCATATGCTGTACGTGGCCATCTATGTGGACGATGTATTAATATTTTCAGATGATCTGACATCTACTAAATTGTTGAAGGAAAAACTGTCATCTAAATTCAAGATGAAAGACATGGGAGAAGTTTCATCTGTTCTTGGTTTAAAGGTTACCCGTGGCAAAGATTCAATCAAATTAGATCAGTCGCAATACGTTTCAAAAGTTCTAGCCCGTTTTGGAATGGGTGATTGCAACCCAGCCGCAACGCCTCTAGACTACAATCAAAAGTTGTCAGCAAATATGGCTCCCAAAGAAGATGAAGGCAAGCAACAGATGTCGCAGATACCATATATGGAGGCTATAGGATGTTTGTTGTTTGCTGCACAGATTTCAAGACCGGACATATGCTATGCTGTAAATCTTCTCAGTCGTTTTAGTTCGAATCCTGGTCAACCTCATTGGGAAGCTGTCAAGAGAATAATGAGGTACTTAAAAGGCACAATTAGTAAAGGAATTGTATATAAAAAGCAGTTAAATGACGAAATAAAAGGATATTGCGATGCTGATTGGGCCGGAAATGTAGACGATCGTAAGTCGACAACTGGATACGTCTTCATTCATCAATCGGGAGCTATATCATGGGCAACTAAAAAGCAGAAAACCGTGGCATTGTCTTCGACGGAAGCTGAGTTCATGTCAGTGACTGCAGCTATACAAGAGTCAGTTTGGTTGAAACGTTTGGAGCGTGAACTTAACCCTGACTGTAAAAGAAATATAATTTTGTTTTGTGACAATAAAGGCGCAATTCAAGTTGCTCTAAACAATAATTATTCTCCAAGGACGAAACATGTAGATATCAAAGCCAAGTTTATCCAACAAAAGATTGAGGACAAAGAAATCGTTTTACAGTACCTCAACACAGATGAAATGGTTGCCGATGTGTTCACTAAAGCCGTTACCCCTCAGAAGATGAAGTATTTTTCAAATAATCTTGGCCTACATTGATTCTTTTCTATTATTTACTTTTGAGAAACTTGATATTATTATTGTTATTGTTTTAAATTCAAGGTACAAGGGAAATGTTGATTCTTGTTTTTGGATATTTATCATTCAGGGAGAGTGTTGAGAATGAATAATAAATTTCTCCCTTACTTTATAGTACCTTTATTTATTTTAGACGTTACTTGTTTAAGTAGCTCTGCATTTTTTTATAACTACCTATATATTGTTTTTGTTCATTGTCAGTCTTTTAAATAAACTCAACTCAATATTAATGACCATGACGTGAAATTGGGAAAAGCAAGTAAAAAAGAAGCTAACAACATTCTAATTAAAATTTAATATCTGAAATTGAAATTGAAAATATTCCAAATGAAATAGAAAGATTAAACAATTAAGATTAAAACAATAATTAAAACACAAAGTTGTCAACACTCGATGGACAAAGTAATGCCAAACCGAATTCATTCGAATTCGCGATGAATATGTACATTTTGTTTGCAAAAAATACTCACCAGGGCTGTCAAAGCAACCTGTTATTAATTTGAATTGTGAAATGCAAATTCCAATCAGGGCGAATTCAAAATATTATAATTTGCTTTGATGTTGTGTATTAGAGCCTTAAACAAGAAGATTTGAAAATTGATTTATACTTTTTCTGTCCACATACCTACAATAAGGGTAATTTAAAAAAAAGGATTTTTTTAGTTATATTATTTTATGTACCTACAATATATTGTCGTACAAAAAATTATAATATAAAATAATTAAAAAATTCGTTTTTGGATATATGTACTAGTACGTAGATACATATTTTCTGTTTATATTTACAATTTTAATTCAATTATTTTTCACAATCCCAGGAAAAAATTAGACATTGCTTTAAAAAGTATTTGCCATATAAAGACTTACTTTTGCGAAAGCCATTTTTTGTTACATGCTAGAAGTTGTAATTGAAATAGTTCTTTACGTTTCTTTCATATTAATTATTTACTAATGGTCGTTATAAATTCCTGTAATAATCAATGTAATCGATTCTCAGGAATTGATTATAAAAATCTCATACCTTGTTCAAACATTACATAAAATTATAAGAAAATTAAATTTGTTTGCTAGAAATAATGGGTTGATCATATCTATAATGCGTAATAGCCAGGCCACATCTGAAGAATTTATAAATTGATGAAAGTCAAATTTGTATTAGGATGAAAATTCATTCGGACTTTATTTATTAGTATTATATCATCGTTATGATATAAAGGTCAGAGCTAATAGACTAATAAATTTATCATGATCTTTAAAGTAATTTCATATGTTATTTTTTCTTCGCATGGTTCAGTAACTAAAAATTTTAGCTAGTTGTTGCTTATTGCCATTAGTGCGTGAAATGAAGGTACATTCATTTTAAATAAAATTAATTTAAAATAACTAATTATACCTTAGTGTTCTTTCAAGTAGAGAGTAAAACAATTTGTTTCAAGAATTAGTCAAACAGTTGTTTTTTACATTGGCTTACAAAATAATTTGCTTAAAAAATATCCAAAATTGTAACAGAATATCAAAAATTATATTATTTGGTCATTTATCTTTAATTTAAAAGAACAGAATTTTGGTTTAGAGCCTTCTAGCTTTGCAAGTTTTTTTATTTTTATAAGAATAAAAAGTAAACAAGTCAGTGATGAAACATTCAATGCAATGTTCTTTTTTCGGTGCAGTTTTAAAAAGAGGAGTACAATTCCTATGTACAACTACATTACACATGTATAAAGCTTAGATTTTTCTTAATATAAATTACTTAATATCTATATCACAATAAGAATCCTCGTTAGAACTAACTGCACCAAAATTGTATTTATGATTTGCTTAAACATCATAAACGCCTTTTAAAATTAATGAGTAATTAAAAAAAATTTTAAGTATTTTATGTAAAGCTTTTTAGCTATTTGGTTACTTAGAGTATTATTTTCAGTATTTCTTTGTGGTTGACATGAGTTTGCTGTCTTATAGTGGTCTGTTGTTTTGCAAACTTTTCACTCTACACTGATGAAAATAATACTGAAAACTTTGACTTGAAATTTCAAAGGTTAAACATGAAGTGGGGAAAAGCAAGTAGAAGCTAAAACATTCATTAGAATGTTTTAGCTTCTACTTCTACTTCAAATTACGATTCTGAAAGAAAAATTGAAAATTATATTTAAAAAGAAGAATGTAGTGCTAAGGCGAATTCATAAAAGGTAATCCAAGGCAAATTAATTACCATATGGTACTTCATTAATTTTTGCTGGTAAAAATTAATGTCAAACTTCATATATAAAAAATACACAGAGTTTTTTTTATAGATGGAGTTTGACAGTAGTGTTCATGGCGAAAATTAATGAATTCGCTTACGCTGCCACCTGGTTATTGATTCACCGGGTAATCTCATGACGAAAATTACTAAAACGTCGAACTTCATATATAAATAATATACACAGATTTTTTTATATACGGTTACGCTGCGTCCTGGTAATTAATTCGCCTTGAACACGATCAAGTTTTCCACTCATACTGCTTGTTAAAATTCAATGAAATCGGCTGTGACGTAGGCTGCATGCATCTTGAAAGCAATTTTTTTTTGTCAAGATGCAAAAACTCATGACGGCAAAATTTTTGTAAAAACAAAAATGAAGAATGGTTCAAGAAATCTGTAATTAGCTGTTTTCTTGAACGTTAATAAAAACACTCAACTTGAAAGAAAATTGCAAGCAAGCACGTTTCAAATTTTAAAAATGTGAATGTATTGAAATTTGAAATGAAAAACTCGATTGTGTAACTCTTAAGTAAACGATCGGTAGAGAAATTAAATTCTAATCAACTGAAGTGTAGAGTATTTCTTTAGAGACTTTACGAAAAAAGTTATTAAGCAACAAAATGTAAAAACGACGCTCAAGTTTATAAGTTTAGTTTTGGCTTATATCTCGAAAACTATTGAAAATACCTTTCAACATATGTACAAGTTTTAGAAACACTTGTATTCAGATGATATGTCGCTGCAATGTTTTGCTAATTAAAAATCATAAAGCTTTAATCTAATTAAAGCTTTAATCTAATTAAAGCTGTAATCTAATCGGAAAAGGTTTTTAACAAACACTCATTAAAATTGCAACAAACTTTTTGTCACCTTCACTTTTATAAAAATAAAGGTGCTGCACGTAAGATATATATCGTTTATATCGAGATAAATTTTAGTTATCCGAAAAGTTTTAGTTATCAAATTTTAACTTAAATCTGTACAAAATTTGCAACCTAGCTCAATAGAGAATAGGGGACAAATATATGTTGTTGATACTTACGTCCAGTCATATCTCAAGAAAATTTGACGAATGGTGCCATATTTTCGTTAGGACTAATTAATAGAGTACAAAATTACCTTTTCAATACTTGGTACAAATTGTTTTTTGTTTTTTCAATTTTATTATATCATTATCAAAAATTTTTTTACATTTTTCATATTTGAACTATGTTATCCACATCGGTATTTTCTTCTAACCATAAGTACATTCTTTTATCATATACCAATTAAAAAATTAACTTTTTAACGTGAGTGGTTTCGTACATTAGAAAATTTTGCTGGCTAATAACTTATTTCATACAGTTGTTTAAAAAACGAGCTACACCACGATCGATTTTTATTCTCTATCGATCACATATACAGGTAAACATATTTACACGTATATAAGCTTTCGAGAAATGAGCAAAAAGTTTAAATTTAACCAAATTTTTACAATTAGAAAATTCGCTGCTTAATAACTTTTTTGCTAGAGTCTTTAAGAAATACCACGATCGACTCGTACTTTTGAACTTTATCGTTCCTATGCATCGGTATGCGTACACGCAGAATTGTAACTAAGTTATTTATGAAACACGTGTGTATGGCACGTGTAGTTTGTTCACATTTTTCTACATGCACATGTTGTTTGTTTACATTTTGCTGAATACATATACAAGTAGCATGATAAATTTTTTTTTGTAAATACTCCTTCTTTGCAACTCTGTTGAAAAATTTAGGTTTTTGCTTAACCCAACGTTTATACCTGATATAAATTTGTGTTGATATATTCAGCTGGCTACAGACACCGCAATTTGTTTCTGCAATACTTTTCACATTCAGTGAAACAAACGCAATCTCAGTTCTGTTATTCTATATCATAACATTAACATCACGCGGAAAAGAAGATGCAAAAATGAATTCTGTTTTTAACTTTTTCAATGCTTGCGTTTATATCAACATTATTATATTCAATTAATAATTTTTCAAATACTGCTGCTTTTATAATTTTATTTTTATATTTATATTTCACATCCCATTTTGTTCTTTCTTAATTACTTAGATGTTTACAGCTTGCTGATTGTCAATGTACTAAACACAGAAAATAATGAAACAGCGATACAAACAATGCAATCTGTTTCAATGCAACCAGAAAATATCAAAACATTTTGATATTAATTAAACCTGGATTGCAACCTGATGTGAAACCTGAAACACGAATTCAGACGACGCAATCTGTAAGGAAATGAAACAGGTTTCAGAAACAGATTGCGTTGTCTGTAGCTAGCTTATTAACAAAACGTCAGCAGATCAGCTGTTAAGTTTTGGTTCATATAAGTGTATAGACGAAGACGTATTTTATTTATTATCATGATAAATCATAATTTGTTTTTCGTCGTGAAGGTACGTTATTATCCACCTGCAAACTTCTGCCAAAGATTTTCTCCTCTTTAATAAAGATTTTCTCCTTAATAAATTGTAACGACACGTTCTACGCTGGTTGCTGGGATAGCTACAGCGGAGTCCAGGGTCGTTGATGTTTTTGTCTTTCGTCTCACGACGGAAAGGGAATAAAACAACTCTTGTTTCAAAAAACGTTATAAAACTTAAATCCAGGTTTTATTTTTACTCTGTGGTAAATATTACAACGATGGGTTGCTAGAGGATGATGGTCGGGTGACGTCGTCGGAGGTGACAGCGCGGTTGATCAGCGTCCGCGTTACGGCGATGCGTTTACGTTTGTTGTGGGAGTTGACCCGGGCTAGTGGTGAAAACAGCGCGGGCTCAGGTAGCGCTTGAAGATACGGCGACGCTACCGGGCGGCAATGGCACGGGCAGCGGCGACAACAGCGATGGCGTAAGCGGCTCTTCAATCACGATGGCGCAGGTAGCGCTTGACCAGCGATGGCGCAGGTAGCGCTTGGAGAACGGCGATGTGCTTACGTTTGCTGGAGTAGTTGACACTGGCTAGTGGCGAAAACATCGATGGCTCAGGTAGCGCTTCAACAGCGTTGGCGCAGGTAGCGCTTGAAGACAGGGCGACGCTACCGGGCGGCAATGGCACGGGCAGCGGCGCAAACAGCGATGGCGCAGGTAGCGCTTGAAGACACGGCGACGCTACCGGGCGGCACTGGCACGGGCAGCGGAGCAAACAGCGTTGGCGCAGGTAGCGCTTGACCAGCGATGGCGCAGGTAGCGCTTGAAGATACGGCGACGCTACCGGGCGGCAATGGCACAGGCAGCGGCGCAAACAGCGATGGCGTAAGTAGCGCTTCATCCGCGATGGCGCAGGTAGCGCTTGTAGATACGGCGACGCTACCGGGCGGCAATGGCACGGGCAGCGGCGCAAATAGCGATGGCGCAGGTAGCGCTTGACCAGCGACGGCGCAGGTAGCGCTTGGAGAACGGCGACGCTACCGGGCGGCAATGGCACGGGCAGCGGCGCAACAGCGATGCTTGTCTCGGGCGATAGCGAGCGCGGTTGATCAGCGTCCGCGTTAAGGCGATGTGCTTACGTTTGTTGGAGTAGTTGACACTGGCTAGTGGCGAAAACATCGATGGCTCAGGTAGCGCTTCAACAGCGTTGGCGCAGGTAGCGCTTGAAGACAGTGCGACGCTACCGGGCGGCAATGGCACGGGCAGCGGCGCAAACAGCGATGGCGCAGGTAGCGCTTGAAGACACGGCGACGCTACCGGGCGGCAATGGCACGGGCAGCGGCGCAAACAGCGATGGTGCAGGTAGCGCTTGACCAGCGATGGCGCAGGTAGCGCTTGAAGATACGACGACGCTACCGGGCGGCAATGGCACAGGCAGCGGCGCAAACAGCGATGGCGTAAGTAGCGCTTCATCCGCGATGGTGCAGGTAGCGCTTGTAGATACGGCGACGCTACCGGGCGGCAATGGCATGGGCAGCGGCGCAAATAGCGATGGCGCAGGTAGCGCTTGACCAGCGATGGCGCAGGTAGCGCTTGGAGAACGGCGACGCTACCGGGCGGCAATGGCACGGGCAGCGGCGCAAACAGCGCTGGCGCAGGTAGCGCTTGACGATACGGCGATGCTACCGGGCGGCAATGCCACGGGCAGCGGCGACAACAGCGATGGCGTAAGCGGCTCTTCAATCACGATGGCGCAGGTAGCGCTTGGAGAACGGCGACGCCACCGGGCGGCAATGGCACGGGCAGCGGAGCAACAGCGATGGCGCAGGTTCAGCGGCAACACCCGGGCTTTACGCCGGACGTGCTCCTGGCAGCGCCTAGTGGTAGTGCCCGACCGCGCAGCCTAACCCTGGGGAATTGTATAATTCCTCGCCAAGGTCGAACTAACGCCGGTAGAAGTGTAACGACACGTTCTACGCTGGTTGCTGGGATAGCTTCAGCGGAGTCCAGGGTCGTTGATGTTTGTGTCTTTCGTCTCACGACGGAAAGGGAATAAAACAACTTTTGTTTCAAAAAAACGTTATAAAACTTAAATCCAGGTTTTATTTTTACTAGTGGTAAATGTTACAACGATGGGTTGCTAGAGGATGATGGTCGGGTGACGTAGTCGGAGGTGACAGCGCGGTTGATCAGCGTCCGCGTTAAGGCGATGTGCTTACGTTTGTTGGAGTAGTTGACACTGGCTAGTGGCGAAAACATCGATGGCTCAGGTAGCGCTTCAACAGCGTTGGCGCAGGTAGCGCTTGAAGACAAAGCGACGCTACCGGGCGGCAATGGCACGGGCAGCGGCGCAAACAGCGATGGCGCAGGTAGCGCTTGAAGACACGGCGACGCTACCGGGCGGCACTGGCACGGGCAGCGGCGCAAACAGCGATGGCGCAGGTAGCGCTTGACCAGCGATGGCGCAGGTAGCGCTTGAAGATACGGCGACGCTACCGGGCGGCAATGGCACAGGCAGCGGCGCAAACAGCGATGGCGTAAGTAGCGCTTCATCCGCGATGGTGCAGGTAGCGCTTGTAGATACGGTGATGCTACCGGGCGGCAATGGCACGGGCAGCGGCGCAAACAGCGATGGCGTAAGTAGCGCTTCATCCGCGATGGTGCAGGTAGCGCTTGTAGATACGGCGACGCTACCGGGCGGCAATGGCATGGGCAGCGGCGCAAATAGCGATGGCGCAGGTAGCGCTTGACCAGCGATGGCGCAGGTAGCGCTTGAAGGTACGACGACGCTACCGGGCGGCAATGGCACGGGCAGCGGCGCCAACAGCGATGGCGCAGGTAGCGCTTGACGATACGGCGATGCTACCGGGCGGCAATGGCACGGGCAGCGGCGCAAACAGCGATGGCGTCAGTAGCGCTTCATCCGCGATGGTGCAGGTAGCGCTTGTAGATACGGCGACGCTACCGGGCGGCAATGGCATGGGCAGCGGCGCAAATAGCGATGGCGCAGGTAGCGCTTGACCAGCGATGGCGCAGGTAGCGCTTGGAGAACGGCGACGCTACCGGGCGGCAATGGCACGGGCAGCGGCGCAAACAGCGATGGCGTAATCGGCTCTTCAATCACGATGGCGCAGGTAGCGCTTGGAGAACGGCGACGCTACCGGGCGGCAATGGCACGGGCAGCGGCGCAAACAGCGATGGCGTAATCGGCTCTTCAATCACGATGGCGCAGGTAGCGCTTGGAGAACGGCGACGCTACCGGGCGGCAATGGCACGGGCAGCGGAGCAACAGCGATGGCGCAGGTTCAGCGGCAACACCCGGGCTTTACGCCGGACGTGCTCCTGGCAGCGCCTAGTGGTAGTGCCCGACCGCGCAGCCTAACCCTGGGGAATTGTATAATTCCTCGCCAAGGTAAGCGACAAGGCCGAACGAACGCCGGTAGAAGTGTAACTTCTGTGGCGTTGTTTTACCAACAGGCGTAGCAACTGTCGCACAGTCGCGATGAATGGCAACCACTATGGGAGAGCTAGGCAGCGCAAGACTAAACCTGGGGAATTGTATAATTCCTCGCCAAGACTATCTCCGCTAGTCGAGTTACCCACAAATGCAGTTTTTCTGCAGATAAGAAATAATTTGGGGAATTGTAAATTCCTCACCAAGCAACTTCTTACCTGCAGGCCAGCTGCTTACTAACTGCCTTTTTCAACTCAATGTTCGCCTTTTTATACTTGTGCGTGGGCACACACATTCATTCACACACATGTCTTATTCGGTTGTGTTTCATCGTCAAACACAACCGAGTGTTGTATTTTCATTCGTGACAGTTGTGACATTGTTGGCTGTTACAGCTGTCTTTTTAGTCTGCAGGTATTATCTTCAAGAGGGCGTACTGTGTCACCCGACCGTTAATTCAAATTATCCTCGGGTAGAAAACTTATCATGATCTAAATATAATTCACTCTATAAAGGCTTAATTCTAGCGTTTACAATAAAAGGGATTATTTTAGTTACAACAATAATACATAAAAAATTATAATTCATTAACGTTATAAATGAAAGAAAATTGAATTCATTATAAAAAAGAAAAAACTTAATTCTAAAGGTAATAACAAAAGGGAAATATAACTTATTCAAGCACTGATACATAACAAAACAATATTCAGGTGTTGACAAAAACGAGGAGGCGACTTTTGTCGTTACACTGCCTCCCTCCGATACGGCTTAGGGCTCCACTTACTGTGTCCGAAGGATACGGACCTTGCCGCTACGTGCGATCAGGATTTGGTACCGCTGACCTCCATACACTCGCAACAGACGCAGTTGTTGACGGCTGCTCCGTCTCTTGAGGAGTTCCTCCACTTCCGCTTGTAGCGGGCCCGGCGTTTCTGCTAGGGGAATCTCGGCGTTGTTTTCGGTTGAGGACGTGGCCAGATGTAACCCCGAGTCGCCTACCACGCCCGATGATGATGGGACTATGCTCCCTGGCTGACTGGAGGAGACGGCCCGACCCACTACGGGTGACCCCGGTGATGTGCTTGCCGTTGAGTCTGATAGAGTTTCTATAGACGAGGTTGACAAGGATGGTGACCAGGAACTTACTGTTAGCGATGGTGGCGTTAGGCATGCCGGAGACGGTGGAGTAGTCGGTGGTATGCGCCCACCGGCCAATCCATAACCCCTCCCGGGTGTCGGTGGGATTTTGTCGACCCCTAGCCCGGGGGACCATGCGTCACTGGTCTCGGCAGCGTCCATCACGACCGGGGTTGTTCGAAGCGCCGTCTGGTCATCACCCGGACTATTCTGATACGTGGGTTCAATGGCCGGGATTACTTTTGTTGCTGGAACCCATAATCGGACTGTCATCGTACGCTCGTAACACTGAAGACCCCATTCTCTATATTGTCGGTCGCGTATTTCCCAGGTACCATACCCCTTTCTATGAGGCGGCGTTGGTGGTCGAAAGTTTTCGTTCTCCCAGTCCAAGGAGGAGGGTGACCGCGGCGGAAGGGGTGACGGGGGTGTCGGAGGACGGATCGCAACGGTCCGGTCTTCAGCGCCGAAGAATGACCTTCGAATTTCCTCAAGGAGGGGATCTTCGGCCGGTCCCAAATCTCCTAACGCGTCTAGGGTGTGCTCGTTTGCCCACCTCGGTGCTGGTGGAACATCAGTTTCCTCGGTCAGATCCACTACCGGAATTTCAGGATTGACCCGGAAGATCTCTTCCTCCTGTCCAGGTGGTTCAGGTGTGTCCTGCCGGCTGGCCTTACTATCCTGGTGCGTCATTCTATAACAATTTGCTCGTTTCGGCGGACGGGTTGGGTTTTTTGGTGGTGGTTTGGCCGGGCTTGTGGTTGGCTCTCGGCGGGGTTTCTTGGGGGGCGGGGCTCGCCTACCTCGACTGGTACTGGGGATATCGTCGTCATCCAGAAATATGGCCGTTCTGACTTTGGCCCTTTCCTGTGCCATACGCTCTCTGAATTTTGCTCTTGTTCTTTCAAACTTTTGCTGTTGGGCGTTCATTCTTCTAGTGTGGTTCTTGCGTAAATAAAAAGGAATCTGGAAATAGAGACAGGTAGTGGTTGAATTAGAACTGTAATGATGATACCCCTTTAGTTCACTAATGTGTGCCGTGCGTTCGCCGTTATTTGCCTGGTCCCGGATTTTCACGATTACCGGGGATATAAACTCCTTGACAATGTACGGCCCGCCATATTTTGGTGCGAGTTTCGCTACGAAATTTTCACTTGCTTTTGAGAGTGGCTGTTGCCTGTAATTCGCTCGCACGCTCAGTAGGAGCTGGGTTACGTGCCCCGGTTTCGACCGTAACTTCATCATAGAGTGTCTTGATAGCAAGTTCTTGTGGATTTCTTTTTTTTTTTTTTTAAAATTGAACACTATTAGTGTCCCTGCTCGGGCGCCATTGTAACGACACGTTCTACGCTGGTTGCTGGGATAGCTTCAGCGGAGTCCAGGGTCGTTGATGTTTGTGTCTTTCGTCTCACGACGGAAAGGGAATAAAACAACTTTTGTTTCAAAAAAACGTTATAAAACTTAAATCCAGGTTTTATTTTTACTAGTGGTAAATGTTACAACGATGGGTTGCTAGAGGATGATGGTCGGGTGACGTAGTCGGAGGTGACAGCGCGGTTGATCAGCGTCCGCGTTAAGGCGATGTGCTTACGTTTGTTGGAGTAGTTGACACTGGCTAGTGGCGAAAACATCGATGGCTCAGGTAGCGCTTCAACAGCGTTGGCGCAGGTAGCGCTTGAAGACAAAGCGACGCTACCGGGCGGCAATGGCACGGGCAGCGGCGCAAACAGCGATGGCGCAGGTAGCGCTTGAAGACACGGCGACGCTACCGGGCGGCACTGGCACGGGCAGCGGCGCAAACAGCGATGGCGCAGGTAGCGCTTGACCAGCGATGGCGCAGGTAGCGCTTGAAGATACGGCGACGCTACCGGGCGGCAATGGCACAGGCAGCGGCGCAAACAGCGATGGCGTAAGTAGCGCTTCATCCGCGATGGTGCAGGTAGCGCTTGTAGATACGGCGACGCTACCGGGCGGCAATGGCATGGGCAGCGGCGCAAATAGCGATGGCGCAGGTAGCGCTTGACCAGCGATGGCACAGGTAGCGCTTGAAGATACGACGACGCTACCGGGCGGCAATGGCACGGGCAGCGGCGCAAACAGCGATGGCGCAGGTAGCGCTTGACGATACGGTGATGCTACCGGGCGGCAATGGCACGGGCAGCGGCGCAAACAGCGATGGCGTAAGTAGCGCTTCATCCGCGATGGTGCAGGTAGCGCTTGTAGATACGGCGACGCTACCGGGCGGCAATGGCATGGGCAGCGGCGCAAATAGCGATGGCGCAGGTAGCGCTTGACCAGCGATGGCGCAGGTAGCGCTTGAAGGTACGACGACGCTACCGGGCGGCAATGGCACGGGCAGCGGCGCCAACAGCGATGGCGCAGGTAGCGCTTGACGATACGGCGATGCTACCGGGCGGCAATGGCACGGGCAGCGGCGCAAACAGCGATGGCGTCAGTAGCGCTTCATCCGCGATGGTGCAGGTAGCGCTTGTAGATACGGCGACGCTACCGGGCGGCAATGGCATGGGCAGCGGCGCAAATAGCGATGGCGCAGGTAGCGCTTGACCAGCGATGGCGCAGGTAGCGCTTGGAGAACGGCGACGCTACCGGGCGGCAATGGCACGGGCAGCGGCGCAAACAGCGATGGCGTAATCGGCTCTTCAATCACGATGGCGCAGGTAGCGCTTGGAGAACGGCGACGCTACCGGGCGGCAATGGCACGGGCAGCGGCGCAAACAGCGATGGCGTAATCGGCTCTTCAATCACGATGGCGCAGGTAGCGCTTGGAGAACGGCGACGCTACCGGGCGGCAATGGCACGGGCAGCGGAGCAACAGCGATGGCGCAGGTTCAGCGGCAACACCCGGGCTTTACGCCGGACGTGCTCCTGGCAGCGCCTAGTGGTAGTGCCCGACCGCGCAGCCTAACCCTGGGGAATTGTATAATTCCTCGCCAAGGTAAGCGACAAGGCCGAACGAACGCCGGTAGAAGTGTAACTTCTGTGGCGTTGTTTTACCAACAGGCGTAGCAACTGTCGCACAGTCGCGATGAATGGCAACCACTATGGGAGAGCTAGGCAGCGCAAGACTAAACCTGGGGAATTGTATAATTCCTCGCCAAGACTATCTCCGCTAGTCGAGTTACCCACAAATGCAGTTTTTCTGCAGATAAGAAATAATTTGGGGAATTGTAAATTCCTCACCAAGCAACTTCTTACCTGCAGGCCAGCTGCTTACTAACTGCCTTTTTCAACTCAATGTTCGCCTTTTTATACTTGTGCGTGGGCACACACATTCATTCACACACATGTCTTATTCGGTTGTGTTTCATCGTCAAACACAGCCGAGTGTTGTATTTTCATTCGTGACAGTTGTGACATTGTTGGCTGTTACAGCTGTCTTTTTAGTCTGCAGGTATTATCTTCAAGAGGGCGTACTGTGTCAGCCGACCGTTAATTCAAATTATCCTCGGGTAGAAAACTTATCATGATCTAAATATAATTCACTCTATAAAGGCTTAATTCTAGCGTTTACAATAAAAGGGATTATTTTAGTTACAACAATAATACATAAAAAATTATAATTCATTAACGTTATAAATGAAAGAAAATTGAATTCATTATAAAAAAGAAAAAACTTAATTCTAAAGGTAATAACAAAAGGGAAATATAACTTATTCAAGCACTGATACATAACAAAACAATATTCAGGTGTTGACAAAAACGAGGAGGCGACTTTTGTCGTTACAATGTCCACACGTATAACAACCAAAAAAATAATAATGCATGCCAAAAAGAAATGACAATTTATTGACATTTATTATCAAGACAAAGTTGTCTGAGCTGGAGGATTGACAAAATTGTCTTAACGTTGCAATGACACTAATAAGAGGAGTGTAAACCTGATAAATTTTTGTCTTGAGAAAAGTCAAATCATTGTCAAGACAAAAATTACGAATATATGTATATTAAACTTACCTAGAGCCTATACCACTATCATGATCATTATCATGACCATTATCATGATCATTATCATGATCATTATCATGATCATTATCATGATCACTATAATGATCACTATCATGATCATTATCATGATCATTATCATGATCATTATTATGATCATGATCATTATCATGATCACTATCATAATCATTAACATGATCATTATCATGATCATTAGCATGATCACTATCATGATCATTATCATTATCATGATCATTATCATGATCACTATCATGATCATTATCATGATCACTATCATGATCATTATCATGATCACTATCATAATCATTAACATGATCACTATCATGATCATTATCATGATCACTATCATGATCATTATCATGACCATTATCGCGACCACTATCATGATTATTATCGTGATCACTATCATGATCATTATCATAATCATTAAAATGATCATTATCATAATCATTAAAATGATCATTATCATAATCATTAACATGATCATTATCATGATCATTATCATGATCATTAGCATGATCACTATCATGATAATTATCATTATCATGATTATTATCATGATCACTATCATGATCATTATCATGACCATTATCATGATCATTATCATGATCACTATCATGATCATTATCGTGATCATTATCATGATCACTATCATGATCATTATCGTGATCATTATCATGATCATTAGCATTGACGTTTACCTGTGTATATTTTTTAAACAAAAATTTTCGATACAAAGTTAAATGCCACTAAATTAAATGAATTCATTGTTAATTATCTTTTACATTGATTTTTGTAAACATATTACAAAACGATGTGATTTTAAGGGTGCCACATTTAAAATACTTTCTTACTTTTACCCTCAAAACGTTGTTAATAAAAAGATTTCTTCACTAGCAGGTCTAATACAAATTTTTTAAATTTAACTGAAGGCAGTGAGATACAAAATTTAGATGAAGAAGTTAGGGAACACAATCTTAAACATTACTAGAGCGCATAGTGAGTTTGTGTTTCCAACTTTGTCAAAGTTTGCATTAAATTTGAGTTGTCTCTCTTGTTTTTAGGAAAACGTTGAACGGATATTTTCAAAAGTAAACTTAATTACAATAGATTAGTAAATGGCACATTATTTGTTAGTTAAAAATTGATGCTAACATTTTGAAAAAGTTAAAACCTTCTCAGTATTATAAGCAGAAATGTGTGAAATATTGTCAACTTGTTATCGAATTTGGTAAATTTTATAAAATAAGTCATTGTTTTACTTGTTGGCTTTAAACCAGAAGCATACAAACATACTTATACATATGATCTCAAAGCTACTTTCAACTATGCTTAAATATATTAAAAAATTGTTTGAATAAAATTCTTGATTTTTATGTTTACTTGTTAATTTTTATATACATTTGTATGATTAAAAGTAACAACACGTAATAAAGAATTAAAAATGTTGATGAATTTTTTTCTAAAATTAAAATTAATTGTTTATAAGTTAATTTTTCGGCTTGAGGTCTGTTGTTTAATAAATTAAGAAAAAATTAAAAAAGCTGTGTTAAGTGTTTTTAAATATCTTTCTTTAATTTATTTATCCGATATTTCGGCCAACTTTGTTGGTCATCTTCAGGGATTGTTCTAAAAACAAACAAAAATGTTTTACAACAATAAACATATTAACACAAATTTAATTAATATTTACATTTAAAAAAATATATTTAAAAAAACTTTTCTATTATTAACGTCACTCAACTTTGTCACTTACTGTTAACTTATGATTTAATTTGTTTTCATTTTTCAGCTCTGTGTTTGTTTATTATATGTCGATATATATGTGCACAATTGTCTGTATCTGCCTTGTAGTTAATTCTTTTCTCTGTTGGGATGTTTATTATGTGGAGCATCTCTTGCATGTATCTTTTTGCTGAGTTATTTTCTCTTTCCAAAACTCTTACTTCTTTTAATTTCGGTTGGTGTCCAGTTGTTGTACAGTGGGCCGCAAGTGCAGTTTTTTGGTTTATAGGTTTATCATTTATTTTTAAATCGGACTTATGTGATGCCAATCTTGTCTTTAATTTTGTTTTCGTCGTACCAATATATACTTTTTGGCATATATCGGTGTCGTCTCCATTACATGTTATTTCGTAAATTACATTTGATTGGTCCATTCTGTCTAATTTTGCCTTCATATTGCTAAACAATGTCTTTGTTGTGTTATTTGTTTTCATTGCGAGTATGTATTTGTCCCTATCATAAATATCCGAATATTTAACTCTTTCTGAGAGTCCAGGAATGTAGTCAATTGATCTATATATTTTCGTCTGATTTTCAGCTGTTTTGTTGTCATCGGCTTCCATTCTTTTCCGTTCCACATGTTCCATCAATTTTATTATTGTCCTTATAGGAAAGTCATTTTTAATGAGTATATTTTTGATTTTCTCTTTATTCTGTTGGTGAAAATCTATATTGCTGATATCCAACACTCTGGTAATGAAGTTAGTAGCCGTATTGATGATAATGTTGCGGGGATGTTTTGAGTAATAATTAATCAGCCTTCCAGATGCCATAGGTTTTTGATACCAGTCCAATTTAAGTGTTTTTCGATCTCTTATAATTATTGCGTCTAAATATGGAAGTTTTTTGTCAATTTCTTTTTCTATCGTAAATTGTATTTGTCTATTAAATGTATTTAGGGCTTTTAATGTTTCTTCAACTTCACTAGTTTTAACTATCGCAAAAAGGTCGTCTACATATTTCGTCATTAGCCTTGGTTTTGTGTTCATTTTGTCCATGGTTGTGTTAAGCAATTCTTCCATTATGATGTCCGCTATTACTGGAGATGCTGGAGATCCCATTGGCATTCCTTTGTTTTGTTGATAAAAAATGTCATTATACCTAAAATATCGGCAATCTTTAATGCAAAACGTCAACAATTCCATAAATAACTTCTTTGGTATCTTTGTATGTTTTTCTAGTATTTCCCATCTGCTTTCTATTGTTTTTATGGCCAAATTAACAGGAATGCTTGGAAACAATGAAATTACGTCAAATGAGACTAAAACTTCGTCATCTTCTATTTCTGTGTTGTCAATTCTGGATTTCAATTCTTTTGCGTCTTTAATGTTATATATAGAGTCCGTTGTCAAATTATTTAAAATATTAATTAAATATTTGGAAAGTTTGTAAGAGGGTGAATTTATTGATGAGCATATCGGTCTAAGTGGTATATTATTTTTATGAATTTTTGGTAGTCCATATATTCTTGGTGCCACTGCTATTCTTGTTGTCAAATTATTCTTTATGGTCAGATCTATGATATTTAATTTAAATAATTTTTCAACTAAAATATTGTTCTTACTTTGTAGTGTGCTTGTAGGATTTCTATTTATACGTTTATATGTGCACATATCTGTTAAAATATTTTTCATTTTAATATCATAGTCATTTTTGATCATTGCGACGGTTTTATTGCCCTTGTCTGAATTAAGTATTATGATGTCATGATTCTCCTTCAAATATTTCTTTGTTTGTTTCACTGTGTCTAATATATGTATGTCCCGTAAATCTCTTTTCATTTTTCTTTTATGATCTTCTAAGAGTGTTACAAATTTTGCTCTTGAAATTTCCTGTTGTTCTCTTTCTTCAATCGTTTGTATACATTGTTCTCCATCGGTGATACATCTAAACAGTGGAAAATTATTCTCTGTATAAGGTAATGCAAATTTGGCGCCAAGTGATAATATCCATTGTATATTTTCAGATATGTTTTTTCCAGTAATATTTACAAACCAATCTCTGTTAAAATGCATTTTAAGTTTCTCTGTTTGGTCCTCTTTTAATCTATTAAGTTTCTTGTTAAGTCGTGTATTGTTCTTGTTTTTAATATTGTCAAAGAAGTTTTTCTCACTTAACATAAATAATTTATAGTCATGTTCTCTTAAATTCTTAACAATATTGGTTTTAAGCTTATTTAGTATGTTTTGTTTTTTAAACATCTGTTTGTGTTTGTGTTGTATCAACAATCTTAAAATAATCTTGTGGAAATTATAGATATTTCTTCGCAAGGTTTTTTTCAAATTTGTTGTTATATTACCATTCTGCATGAAAATGTTAAAGATGTTCAGAGTAGTATTAGATATAAAACTAGGTACTATTCCCGATTGTCTGCATTCTATTAAAAACGAGGTTGATGATTTTAAATTAGCCATTTGTCTATTTAATTTGGAGAATTCCTTTAGAATATTATTTGTGCTTTTATTATATTGTTGTTTAATATTTTTGTATAGTGTCATGGTGTTTTACTTATTCGGTGTGCCTTCCGTGTTTTGTAATATTTTTAAATAATTTTAGACCTTTTTATTAATAATTGTTTATAAGTTAATTTTTCGGCTTGAGGTCTGTTGTTTAATAAATTAAGAAAAAATTAAAAAAGCTGTGTTAAGTGTTTTTAAATATCTTTCTTTAATTTATTTATCCGATATTTCGGCCAACTTTGTTGGTCATCTTCAGGGATTGTTCTAAAAACAAACAAAAATGTTTTACAACAATAAACATATTAACACAAATTTAATTAATATTTACATTTAAAAAAATATATTTAAAAAAACTTTTCTATTATTAACGTCACTCAACTTTGTCACTTACTGTTAACTTATGATTTAATTTGTTTTCATTTTTCAGCTCTGTGTTTGTTTATTATATGTCGATATATATGTGCACAATTGTCTGTATCTGCCTTGTAGTTAATTCTTTTCTCTGTTGGGATGTTTATTATGTGGAGCATCTCTTGCATGTATCTTTTTGCTGAGTTATTTTCTCTTTCCAAAACTCTTACTTCTTTTAATTTCGGTTGGTGTCCAGTTGTTGTACAGTGGGCCGCAAGTGCAGTTTTTTGGTTTATAGGTTTATCATTTATTTTTAAATCGGACTTATGTGATGCCAATCTTGTCTTTAATTTTGTTTTCGTCGTACCAATATATACTTTTTGGCATATATCGGTGTCGTCTCCATTACATGTTATTTCGTAAATTACATTTGATTGGTCCA
The DNA here is from genome assembly GCA_916610165.2 of Gymnosoma rotundatum. Classification (NCBI taxonomy): domain Eukaryota; kingdom Metazoa; phylum Arthropoda; class Insecta; order Diptera; family Tachinidae; genus Gymnosoma; species Gymnosoma rotundatum. The sequence goes on along the minus strand of OU744337.1, from coordinate 67,035,300 downwards.
TTCTGTCTAATTTTGCCTTCATATTGCTAAACAATGTCTTTGTTGTGTTATTTGTTTTCATTGCGAGTATGTATTTGTCCCTATCATAAATATCCGAATATTTAACTCTTTCTGAGAGTCCAGGAATGTAGTCAATTGATCTATATATTTTCGTCTGATTTTCAGCTGTTTTGTTGTCATCGGCTTCCATTCTTTTCCGTTCCACATGTTCCATCAATTTTATTATTGTCCTTATAGGAAAGTCATTTTTAATGAGTATATTTTTGATTTTCTCTTTATTCTGTTGGTGAAAATCTATATTGCTGATATCCAACACTCTGGTAATGAAGTTAGTAGCCGTATTGATGATAATGTTGCGGGGATGTTTTGAGTAATAATTAATCAGCCTTCCAGATGCCATAGGTTTTTGATACCAGTCCAATTTAAGTGTTTTTCGATCTCTTATAATTATTGCGTCTAAATATGGAAGTTTTTTGTCAATTTCTTTTTCTATCGTAAATTGTATTTGTCTATTAAATGTATTTAGGGCTTTTAATGTTTCTTCAACTTCACTAGTTTTAACTATCGCAAAAAGGTCGTCTACATATTTCGTCATTAGCCTTGGTTTTGTGTTCATTTTGTCCATGGTTGTGTTAAGCAATTCTTCCATTATGATGTCCGCTATTACTGGAGATCCCATTGGCATTCCTTTGTTTTGTTGATAAAAAATGTCATTATACCTAAAATATCGGCAATCTTTAATGCAAAACGTCAACAATTCCATAAATAACTTCTTTGGTATCTTTGTATGTTTTTCTAGTATTTCCCATCTGCTTTCTATTGTTTTTATGGCCAAATTAACAGGAATGCTTGGAAACAATGAAATTACGTCAAATGAGACTAAAACTTCGTCATCTTCTATTTCTGTGTTGTCAATTCTGGATTTCAATTCTTTTGCGTCTTTAATGTTATATATAGAGTCCGTTGTCAAATTATTTAAAATATTAATTAAATATTTGGAAAGTTTGTAAGAGGGTGAATTTATTGATGAGCATATCGGTCTAAGTGGTATATTATTTTTATGAATTTTTGGTAGTCCATATATTCTTGGTGCCACTGCTATTCTTGTTGTCAAATTATTCTTTATGGTCAGATCTATGATATTTAATTTAAATAATTTTTCAACTAAAATATTGTTCTTACTTTGTAGTGTGCTTGTAGGATTTCTATTTATACGTTTATATGTGCACATATCTGTTAAAATATTTTTCATTTTAATATCATAGTCATTTTTGATCATTGCGACGGTTTTATTGCCCTTGTCTGAATTAAGTATTATGATGTCATGATTCTCCTTCAAATATTTCTTTGTTTGTTTCACTGTGTCTAATATATGTATGTCCCGTAAATCTCTTTTCATTTTTCTTTTATGATCTTCTAAGAGTGTTACAAATTTTGCTCTTGAAATTTCCTGTTGTTCTCTTTCTTCAATCGTTTGTATACATTGTTCTCCATCGGTGATACATCTAAACAGTGGAAAATTATTCTCTGTATAAGGTAATGCAAGGTAATTCCACTGTTTAGATGTATCACCGATGGAGAACAATGTATACAAACGATTGAAGAAAGAGAACAACAGGAAATTTCAAGAGCAAAATTTGTAACACTCTTAGAAGATCATAAAAGAAAAATGAAAAGAGATTTACGGGACATACATATATTAGACACAGTGAAACAAACAAAGAAATATTTGAAGGAGAATCATGACATCATAATACTTAATTCAGACAAGGGCAATAAAACCGTCGCAATGATCAAAAATGACTATGATATTAAAATGAAAAATATTTTAACAGATATGTGCACATATAAACGTATAAATAGAAATCCTACAAGCACACTACAAAGTAAGAACAATATTTTAGTTGAAAAATTATTTAAATTAAATATCATAGATCTGACCATAAAGAATAATTTGACAACAAGAATAGCAGTGGCACCAAGAATATATGGACTACCAAAAATTCATAAAAATAATATACCACTTAGACCGATATGCTCATCAATAAATTCACCCTCTTACAAACTTTCCAAATATTTAATTAATATTTTAAATAATTTGACAACGGACTCTATATATAACATTAAAGACGCAAAAGAATTGAAATCCAGAATTGACAACACAGAAATAGAAGATGACGAAGTTTTAGTCTCATTTGACGTAATTTCATTGTTTCCAAGCATTCCTGTTAATTTGGCCATAAAAACAATAGAAAGCAGATGGGAAATACTAGAAAAACATACAAAGATACCAAAGAAGTTATTTATGGAATTGTTGACGTTTTGCATTAAAGATTGCCGATATTTTAGGTATAATGACATTTTTTATCAACAAAACAAAGGAATGCCAATGGGATCTCCAGCATCTCCAGTAATAGCGGACATCATAATGGAAGAATTGCTTAACACAACCATGGACAAAATGAACACAAAACCAAGGCTAATGACGAAATATGTAGACGACCTTTTTGCGATAGTTAAAACTGGTGAAGTTGAAGAAACATTAAAAGCCCTAAATACATTTAATAGACAAATACAATTTACGATAGAAAAAGAAATTGACAAAAAACTTCCATATTTAGACGCAATAATTATAAGAGATCGAAAAACACTTAAATTGGACTGGTATCAAAAACCTATGGCATCTGGAAGGCTGATTAATTATTACTCAAAACATCCCCGCAACATTATCATCAATACGGCTACTAACTTCATTACCAGAGTGTTGGATATCAGCAATATAGATTTTCACCAACAGAATAAAGAGAAAATCAAAAATATACTCATTAAAAATGACTTTCCTATAAGGACAATAATAAAATTGATGGAACATGTGGAACGGAAAAGAATGGAAGCCGATGACAACAAAACAGCTGAAAATCAGACGAAAATATATAGATCAATTGACTACATTCCTGGACTCTCAGAAAGAGTTAAATATTCGGATATTTATGATAGGGACAAATACATACTCGCAATGAAAACAAATAACACAACAAAGACATTGTTTAGCAATATGAAGGCAAAATTAGACAGAATGGACCAATCAAATGTAATTTACGAAATAACATGTAATGGAGACGACACCGATATATGCCAAAAAGTATATATTGGTACGACGAAAACAAAATTAAAGACAAGATTGGCATCACATAAGTCCGATTTAAAAATAAATGATAAACCTATAAACCAAAAAACTGCACTTGCGGCCCACTGTACAACAACTGGACACCAACCGAAATTAAAAGAAGTAAGAGTTTTGGAAAGAGAAAATAACTCAGCAAAAAGATACATGCAAGAGATGCTCCACATAATAAACATCCCAACAGAGAAAAGAATTAACTACAAGGCAGATACAGACAATTGTGCACATATATATCGACATATAATAAACAAACACAGAGCTGAAAAATGAAAACAAATTAAATCATAAGTTAACAGTAAGTGACAAAGTTGAGTGACGTTAATAATAGAAAAGTTTTTTTAAATATATTTTTTTAAATGTAAATATTAATTAAATTTGTGTTAATATGTTTATTGTTGTAAAACATTTTTGTTTGTTTTTAGAACAATCCCTGAAGATGACCAACAAAGTTGGCCGAAATATCGGATAAATAAATTAAAGAAAGATATTTAAAAACACTTAACACAGCTTTTTTAATTTTTTCTTAATTTATTAAACAACAGACCTCAAGCCGAAAAATTAACTTATAAACAATTATTAATAAAAAGGTCTAAAATTATTTAAAAATATTACAAAACACGGAAGGCACACCGAATAAGTAAAACACCATGACACTATACAAAAATATTAAACAACAATATAATAAAAGCACAAATAATATTCTAAAGGAATTCTCCAAATTAAATAGACAAATGGCTAATTTAAAATCATCAACCTCGTTTTTAATAGAATGCAGACAATCGGGAATAGTACCTAGTTTTATATCTAATACTACTCTGAACATCTTTAACATTTTCATGCAGAATGGTAATATAACAACAAATTTGAAAAAAACCTTGCGAAGAAATATCTATAATTTCCACAAGATTATTTTAAGATTGTTGATACAACACAAACACAAACAGATGTTTAAAAAACAAAACATACTAAATAAGCTTAAAACCAATATTGTTAAGAATTTAAGAGAACATGACTATAAATTATTTATGTTAAGTGAGAAAAACTTCTTTGACAATATTAAAAACAAGAACAATACACGACTTAACAAGAAACTTAATAGATTAAAAGAGGACCAAACAGAGAAACTTAAAATGCATTTTAACAGAGATTGGTTTGTAAATATTACTGGAAAAAACATATCTGAAAATATACAATGGATATTATCACTTGGCGCCAAATTTGCATTACCTTATACAGAGAATAATTTTCCACTGTTTAGATGTATCACCGATGGAGAACAATGTATACAAACGATTGAAGAAAGAGAACAACAGGAAATTTCAAGAGCAAAATTTGTAACACTCTTAGAAGATCATAAAAGAAAAATGAAAAGAGATTTACGGGACATACATATATTAGACACAGTGAAACAAACAAAGAAATATTTGAAGGAGAATCATGACATCATAATACTTAATTCAGACAAGGGCAATAAAACCGTCGCAATGATCAAAAATGACTATGATATTAAAATGAAAAATATTTTAACAGATATGTGCACATATAAACGTATAAATAGAAATCCTACAAGCACACTACAAAGTAAGAACAATATTTTAGTTGAAAAATTATTTAAATTAAATATCATAGATCTGACCATAAAGAATAATTTGACAACAAGAATAGCAGTGGCACCAAGAATATATGGACTACCAAAAATTCATAAAAATAATATACCACTTAGACCGATATGCTCATCAATAAATTCACCCTCTTACAAACTTTCCAAATATTTAATTAATATTTTAAATAATTTGACAACGGACTCTATATATAACATTAAAGACGCAAAAGAATTGAAATCCAGAATTGACAACACAGAAATAGAAGATGACGAAGTTTTAGTCTCATTTGACGTAATTTCATTGTTTCCAAGCATTCCTGTTAATTTGGCCATAAAAACAATAGAAAGCAGATGGGAAATACTAGAAAAACATACAAAGATACCAAAGAAGTTATTTATGGAATTGTTGACGTTTTGCATTAAAGATTGCCGATATTTTAGGTATAATGACATTTTTTATCAACAAAACAAAGGAATGCCAATGGGATCTCCAGCATCTCCAGTAATAGCGGACATCATAATGGAAGAATTGCTTAACACAACCATGGACAAAATGAACACAAAACCAAGGCTAATGACGAAATATGTAGACGACCTTTTTGCGATAGTTAAAACTAGTGAAGTTGAAGAAACATTAAAAGCCCTAAATACATTTAATAGACAAATACAATTTACGATAGAAAAAGAAATTGACAAAAAACTTCCATATTTAGACGCAATAATTATAAGAGATGGAAAAACACTTAAATTGGACTGGTATCAAAAACCTATGGCATCTGGAAGGCTGATTAATTATTACTCAAAACATCCCCGCAACATTATCATCAATACGGCTACTAACTTCATTACCAGAGTGTTGGATATCAGCAATATAGATTTTCACCAACAGAATAAAGAGAAAATCAAAAATATACTCATTAAAAATGACTTTCCTATAAGGACAATAATAAAATTGATGGAACATGTGGAACGGAAAAGAATGGAAGCCGATGACAACAAAACAGCTGAAAATCAGACGAAAATATATAGATCAATTGACTACATTCCTGGACTCTCAGAAAGAGTTAAATATTCGGATATTTATGATAGGGACAAATACATACTCGCAATGAAAACAAATAACACAACAAAGACATTGTTTAGCAATATGAAGGCAAAATTAGACAGAATGGACCAATCAAATGTAATTTACGAAATAACATGTAATGGAGACGACACCGATATATGCCAAAAAGTATATATTGGTACGACGAAAACAAAATTAAAGACAAGATTGGCATCACATAAGTCCGATTTAAAAATAAATGATAAACCTATAAACCAAAAAACTGCACTTGCGGCCCACTGTACAACAACTGGACACCAACCGAAATTAAAAGAAGTAAGAGTTTTGGAAAGAGAAAATAACTCAGCAAAAAGATACATGCAAGAGATGCTCCACATAATAAACATCCCAACAGAGAAAAGAATTAACTACAAGGCAGATACAGACAATTGTGCACATATATATCGACATATAATAAACAAACACAGAGCTGAAAAATGAAAACAAATTAAATCATAAGTTAACAGTAAGTGACAAAGTTGAGTGACGTTAATAATAGAAAAGTTTTTTTAAATATATTTTTTTAAATGTAAATATTAATTAAATTTGTGTTAATATGTTTATTGTTGTAAAACATTTTTGTTTGTTTTTAGAACAATCCCTGAAGATGACCAACAAAGTTGGCCGAAATATCGGATAAATAAATTAAAGAAAGATATTTAAAAACACTTAACACAGCTTTTTTAATTTTTTCTTAATTTATTAAACAACAGACCTCAAGCCGAAAAATTAACTTATAAACAATTATTAATAAAAAGGTCTAAAATTATTTAAAAATATTACAAAATTAAAATTTTTTTCTAAAATAAAGTTTTTCTTTCGCCTAACAGTGAATACTCTTTACAAAGATACCCTTATTTGATTGATTTTATAAGAGAAAATATATTTGAAACAGAAAAATTTTAAATAAAATTGAGAAAAAAAATCTTGAAAAACAAAATTGTTTTATTTACATTATTTTATATGTTTAATGACCATAACATGAAATTGGGAAAAGCAAGTAAAAAAAAAGCTAACAACATTCTAATTAAAATTTAATATCTGAAATTGAAAATATTCTAAATGAAATAGAAAGATTAAAACAATAATTAAAACACAAAGTTGTCAACACTCGATCGACAAAGTAATGCCAAACCGAATTCATAAGAGATAAACTCATCGCGATGAATATGTACATTTTGTTTGCAAAAAATACTCACCAGGGCTGTCGAAGCAACCTGTTATTAATTTGAATTGTGAAATGCAAATTCCAATCAGGGCGAATTCAAAATATTATAATTTGCTTTGATGTTGTGTATTAGAGCCTTAAACAAGAAGATTTGAAAATTGAAAACAATTTTATATTAATACTTTTTATGTCCACATACCTACAATAAGGGTAATTTTAAAATAAAGATTTTTTTAGTTATATTATTTTATGTACCTATAATATATTGTCGTACAAAAAATTATAATATAAAATAATTAAAAAATTCGTTTTTGGATATATGTACTAGTACGTAGATACATATTTTCTGTTTATATTTACAATTTTAATTCAATTATTTTTCACAATCCCAGGAAAAAATTAGACATTGCTTTAAAAAGTATTTGCCATATAAAGACTTACTTTTGCGAAAGCCATTTTTTGTTACATGCTAGAAGTTGTAATTGAAATAGTTCTTTACGTTACAACAGAATATATTAACTATTTACTAATGGTCGTTATAAATTCCTGTAATAATCAATGTAATCGATTCTCAGGAATTGATTATAAAAATCTCATACCTTGTTCAAACATTACATAAAACTATAAGAAAATTAAATTATTTGCTAGAAATAATGGGTTGATCATATCTATAATGCGTAATAGCCAGGCCACATCTGAAGAATTTATAAATTGATGAAAGTCAAATTTGTATTAGGATGAAAATTCATTCGGACTTCATTTATTAGTATTATATCATCGTTATGATATAAAGGTCAGAGCTAATAGATTAATAAATTTATCATGATCTTTAAAGTAATTTCATATGTTATTTTTTCTTCGCATGGTTCAGTAACTAAAAATTTTAGCTAGTTGTTGCTTATTGCCATTAGTGCGTGAAATGAAGGTACATTCATTTTAAATAAAATTAATTTAAAATAACTAATTATACCTTGTGTTCTTTCAAGTAGAGAGTAAAACAATTTGTTTCAAGAATTAGTCAAACAGTTGTTTTTTACATTGGCTTACAAAATAATTTGCTTAAAAAATATCCAAAATTGTAACAGAATATCAAAAATTATATTATTTGGTCATTTATCTTTAATTTGAAAGAACAGAATTTTGGTTTAGAACCTTCTAGCTTTGCAAGTTTTTTTATTTTTATAAGAATAAAAAGTAAACAAGTCAGTGATGAAACATTCCATGCAATGTTCTTTTTTCGGTGCAGTTTTAAAAAGAGGAGTACAATTCCTATGTACAATTACATTACACATGTATAAAGCTTAGATTTTTCTTAATATAAATTACTTAATATCTATATCACAATAAGAATCCTCGTTAGAACTAACTGCACCAAAATTGTATTTATGATTTGCTTAAACATCATAAACGCCTTTTAAAATTAATGAGTAATTAAAAAAAATTTTAAACATTTTATGTACAGCTTTTTAGCTACTATTTGGTTACTTAGAGTATTATTTTCAGTATTTCTTTGTGGTTGACATGAGTTTGCTGTCTTATAGTGGTCTGTTGTTTTGCAAACTTTTCACTCTACACTGATGAAAATAATACTGAAAACTTTGACTAGAAATTTCAAAGGTTAAACATGAAGTGGGGAAAAGCAAGTAGAAGCTAAAACATTCATTAGAATGTTTTAGCTTCTACTTCTACTTCAAATTACGATTCTGAAAGAAAAATTGAAAAATTAAATTTAAAAAGAAGAATGTAGTGCTAAGGCGAATTCATAAAAGGTAATCCAAGGCAAATTAATTACCATATGGTACTTCATTAATTTTTGCTGGTAAAAATTACTGTCAAACTTCATATATAAAAAATACACAGAGTTTTTTTTATAGATGGTGTTTGACAGTAGTGTTCATGGCGAAAATTAATGAATTCGCTTACGCTGCCACCTGGTTATTGATTCACCTTCGGGTAATCTCATGACGAAAATTACTAAAACGCTGCGAAAGAAATATGTACATTTTGTTTTTTTACAAATCATATTTAGCTATCAAAAACCAAGAAGTACAATAGGAGATCATAATTTCTGACTTCAAGCATCTTCTTAATCAAACTTCTAATAATGTGATACTGAATTAAAATAAAAATCAATCGTAGTATAGCTAGTTACTTAAAAGACTACGAAAAATGTATTAATCAGTATATTAAAAAAATTTATAAAATCGCACAAAGGTTTAGTTTTTCGCTAATGTTTCGAAAATTATTCTGCACAAACACATACACTTATAACCCTGAAGCAACACGATGAAGGCGAATTAGTTACCAAGTGGCAGAATAGGCGAATTCATGTTAATGATTACGATAATTATCATGATAATGATCATGATAGTGATCACGATAATAATCATGATAGTGATCATGATAATGATCATAATAATGATCATGATAATGGTCATGATAATGATCATGATAGTATTAAATTAATTGGGTTGATTCCGCCAGTATATAATAAACTGTTGTTATAATTTTCGGTAAAAACCGTCGTCACTGGCTGTGTACTTTGGATGTTCGGCGAGAGCTTTCGATGTGATAACATCATTTTCAAGCCGCGTTTTTATTAAAACTTTTAACACTATCTCTTCAGTTTTAATAAAAACGCGGCTTGAAAATGATGTTATCACATCGAAAGCGCTCGCCGAACATCCAAAGTACACAGCCAGTGACGACGGTTATTACCGAAAATGATAACAACAGATCATGATAGTGATCATGATAGTGATCATGATCATAATAATGATCATGATAATGATAATTATCATGATAGTGATCATGCTAATGATCATGGTAGTGATCACGATAATAATCATGATAGTGATCACGATAATAATCATGATAGTGATCATGATAATGATCACGATAATGATCATGAAAATGATCATGATAATGATCATGATAGTGATCATGCTAATGATCATGATAATGATCATAATAATGATCATGATAATGAACATGATAATGATCATGATAATGGTCATGATAATGATCATGATAGTGATCATGATAATGATCATGATCATAATAATGATCATGATAATGATCATGATAATGATCATGATAATGATCATGATAATGATCATGATAATGATCATGATAATGATCATGATAATGATCATGATAATGATTATGATAATGATCATGATAATGATAATTATCATGATAGTGATCATGCTAATGATCATGATAGTGATCATGCTAATGATCATGATAATGAGCATGATAATGATCGTGATACTGATCATGATAATGATCATGATAGTGATCATGATACTGATCATGATAATGATCATGATAATGATCATGATAATGATGATGATAGTGATCATGATAATGATCATGATAATGATCATGATAGTCATCATGATAATGATTATGATAGTCATCATGATAATGATCATGATAGTCATCATGATAATGATCATGATAGTCATCATGATAATGATCATGATAGTCATCATGATAATGATCATGATAATCGTGATCACTAGATAATAATCATGATAGTGATCACAATAATAATCATGATAGTGATCATGATAATGATCACGATCATTAGTCATCATGATAATGATCATGATAGTCATCATGATAATGATCATGATAGTCATCATGATAATGATCATGATAGTCATCATGATAATGATCATGATAGTCATCATGATAATGATCATGATAGTCATCATGATAATGATCATGATAGTCATCATGATAATGATCATGATAGTCATCATGATAATGATCATGATAGTCATCATGATAATGATCATGATAGTCATCATGATAATGATCATGATAAAGATCATGATAATAATCATGATAGTGATCATAATAGTGATCATGATAATGATCATGATAGTCATCATGAAAATGATCATGATAAAGATCATGATAATAATCATGATAGTGATCATAATAGTGATCATGATCGTGATAGTGATCACGATAATAATCATGATAGTGATCGCGATAATGGTCATGATAATGATCATGATAGTGATCATGATCATGATAGTGATCATGATCATGATAGTGATCATGATAGTGATCATGATAATGATCATGATCATGACAATGATCAGGATAATGGTCATGATAATGATCATGATAATGGTCATGATAATGATCATGATAGTGATAGTGATCATGATAATGATCATGATAGTGATCATGATAATGATCATGATAGTGATCATGATAATGATCATGATAGTGATCATGATAATGATCATGATAGTGATCATGATAATGATCATGATAGTGATCATGATAATGATCATGATAGTGATCATGATAATGATCATGATAGTGATCATGATAATGATCATGATAGTGATCATGATAATGATCATGATCATAACAATGATCATGATAATGATTATGATAATGATAATGATCATGATCATAATAATGATCATGATAATGATAATGATAATTATCATGATAGTGAGCATGCTATTGATCATGATAATGATCATGTTAATGATTATGATAATGATCATGTTAATGATTGTGATAATGATCATGATAATGATCATGATAGTGATCACGATAATAATCATGATAGTGATCACGATAATGATCATGAAAATGATCATGATAATGATAATGATCATGATAGTGATCATGCTAATGATCATGATAATTATCATGTTAATGATTATGATAGTGATCATGATAATGATCATGATCATAATAATGATAATGATCATGATCATAATAATGATCATGATAATGATCATGATAATGATCATGATAGTGATCATTAAAGTGATCATGATAATGATCATGATAATGATCATGATAATGATCATGATAATGGTCATGATAATGATCATGATAGTGGTATAGGCTCTAGGTAAGTTTAATATACTTATATTCGTAATTTTTGTCTTGACAATGATTTGACTTTTCTCAAGACAAAAATTTATCAGGTTTACACTCCTCTTATTAGTGTCGTTGCAACGTTAAGACAATTTTGTCAATCCTCCAGCTCAGACAACTTTGTCTTGATAATAAATGTCAATAATTTGTCATTTCTTTTTGGCATGCATTATTATTTTTTTGGTTGTTATACGTGTGGACATATTATTAAGGAGAAAATCTTTATTAAAGAGGAGAAAATCTTTGGCAGAAGTTTGCAGGTGGATAATAACCTACCTTCACGACGAAAAACAAATTATGATTTATCATGATAATAAATAAAATACGTCTTCGTCTATACACTTATATGAACCAAAACTTAACAGCTGATCTGCTGACGTTTTGTTAATAAGCTAGCTACAGACAACGCAATCTGTTTCTGAAACCTGTTTCATTTCCTTACAGATTGCGTCGTCTGAATTCGTGTTTCAGGTTTCACATCAGGTTGCAATCCAGGTTTAATTAATATCAAAATGTTTTGATATTTTCTGGTTGCATTGAAACAGATTGCATTGTTTGTATCGCTGTTTCATTATTTTCTGTGTTTAGTACATTGACAATCAGCAAGCTGTAAACATCTAAGTAATTAAGAAAGAACAAAATGGGAAGTGAAATATAAATATAAAAATAAAATTATAAAAGCAGCAGTATTTGAAAAATTATTAATTGAATATAATAATGTTGATATAAACGCAAGCATTGAAAAAGTTAAAAACAGAATTCATTTTTGCATCTTCTTTTCCGCGCGATGTTAATGTTATGATATAGAATAACAGAACTGAGATTGCGTTTGTTTCACTGAATGTGAAACGTGTTGCAGAAACAAATTGCGTTGTCTGTAGCCAGCTTAATATATCAACACAAATTTATATCAGGTATAAACGTTGGGTTAAGCAAAAACCTAAATTTTTCAACAGAGTTGCAAAGAAGGAGTATTTACAAAAAAAAATTTATCATGCTACTTGTATATGTATTCAGCAAAATGTAAACAAACAACATGTGCATTTAGAAAAATGTGAACAAACTACACGTGCCATACACACGTGTTTCATAAATAACTTAGTTACTATTCTGCGTGTACGCATACCGATGCATAGGAACGATAAAGTTCAAAAGTACGAGTCGATCGTGGTATTTCTTAAAGACTCTAGCAAAAAAGTTATTAAGCAGCGAATTTTCTAATTGTAAAAATTTGGTTAAATTTAAACTTTTTGCTCATTTCTCGAAAGCTTATATACGTGTAAATATGTTTACCTGTATATGTGATCGATAGAGAATAAAAATCGATCGTGGTGTAGCTCGTTTTTTAAACAACTGTATGAAATAAGTTATTAGCCAGCAAAATTTTCTAATGTACGAAATCACTCACGTTAAAAAGTTAATTTTTTAATTGGTATATGATAAAAGAATGTACTTATGGTTAGAAGAAAATACCGATGTGGATAACATGGTTCAAATATGAAAAATGTAAACAAATTTTTGATAATGATATAATAAAATTGAAAAAACAAAAAACAAATTGTACCAAGTATTGAAAAGGTAATTTTGTACTCTATTAATTAGTTCTAACGAAAATATGGCACCATTCGTTAAATTTTCTTGAGATATGACTGGACGTAAGTATCAACAATATATATTTGTCCCCTATTATCAATTGAGCTAGCTTGCAAATTTTGTACAGATTTAAGTTAAAATTTGATAACTAAAAATTTTCGGATAACTAAAATTTATCTCGATATAAACGATATATATCTTACGTGCAGCACCTTTATTTTTATAAAAGTGAAGGTGACAAAAAGTTTGTTACAATTTTAATGAGTGTTTGTTAAAAACCTTTTCCGATTAGATTAAAGCTTTAATTAGATTAAAGCTTTATGATTTTTAATTAGCAAAACATTGCAGCGACATATCATCTGAATACAAGTGTTTCTAAAACTTGTACATATGTTGAAAGGTATTTTCAATAGTTTTCGAGATATAAGCCAAAACTAAACTTATAAACTTGAGCGTCGTTTTTACATTTTGTTGCTTAATAACTTTTTTCGTAAAGTCTCTAAAGAAATACTCTACACTTCAGTTGATTAGAATTTAATTTCTCTACCGATCGTTTACTTAAGAGTTACACAATCGAGTTTTTCATTTCAAATTTCAATACATTCACATTTTTAAAATTTGAAACGTGCTTGCTTGCAATTTTCTTTCAAGTTGAGTGTTTTTATTAACGTTCAAGAAAACAGCTAATTACAGATTTCTTGAACCATTCTGCATTTTTGTTTTTACAAAAATTTTGCCGTCATGAGTTTTTGCATCTTGACAAAAAAAATTGCTTTCAAAATGCATGCAGCCTACGTCACAGCCGATTTCATTGAATTTTAACAAGCAGTGTTCAAGGCGAATTAATTACCAGGACGCAGCGTAAGCGGATTCATTAATTTTTACCGTAAACACTACGGTCAAACTCCGTATATAAAAAACTCTGTGTATATTTTTTATATATGAAGTTCGACAGTAATTTCTACCAGCAAAAAATTGTGAATTCGCCTATTCTGCCACTTGGTAACTAATTCGCCTTCATCGTGTTGCTTCAGGGTTATAAGTGTATGTGTTTGTGCAGAATAATTTTCGAAACATTAGCGAAAAACTAAACCTTTGTGCGATTTTATAAATTTTTTTAATATACTGATTAATACATTTTTCGTAGTCTTTTAAGTAACTAGCTATACTACGATTGATTTTTATTTTTATTCAGTATCACATTATTAGAAGTTTGATTAAGGAGATGCTTGAAGTCAGAAATTATGATCTCCTATTGTACTTCTTGGTTTTTGATAGCTAAATATGATTTGTAAAAAAAACAAAATGTACATATTTCTTTCGCAGCGTTTTAGTAATTTTCGTCATGAGATTACCCGAAGGTGAATCAATAACCAGGTGGCAGCGTAAGCGAATTCATTAATTTTCGCCATGAACACTACTGTCAAACACCATCTATAAAAAAAACTCTGTGTATTTTTTATATATGAAGTTTGACAGTAATTTTTACCAGCAAAAATTAATGAAGTACCATATGGTAATTAATTTGCCTTGGATTACCTTTTATGAATTCGCCTTAGCACTACATTCTTCTTTTTAAATATAATTTTTCAATTTTTCTTTCAGAATCGTAATTTGAAGTAGAAGTAGAAGCTAAAACATTCTAATGAATGTTTTAGCTTCTACTTGCTTTTCCCCACTTCATGTTTAACCTTTGAAATTTCAAGTCAAAGTTTTCAGTATTATTTTCATCAGTGTAGAGTAAAAAGTTTGCAAAACAACAGACCACTATAAGACAGCAAACTCATGTCAACCACAAAGAAATACTGAAAATAATACTCTAAGTAACCAAATAGTAGCTAAAAAGCTGTACATAAAATATTTACAATTTTTTTTAATTACTCATTAATTTTAAAAGGCGTTTATGATGTTTAAGCAAATCATAAATACAATTTTGGTGCAGTTAGTTCTAACGAGGATTCTTATTGTGATATAGATATTAAGTAATTTATATTAAGAAAAATCTAAGCTTTATACATGTGTAATGTAATTGTACATAGGAATTGTACTCCTCTTTTTAAAACTGCACCGAAAAAAGAACATTGCATTGAATGTTTCATCACTGACTTGTTTACTTTTAGGAAACTGATTTCTGTAAAAATGAGATGAAAGTGGCATGAAAGTGGCTTTTACTTGAACACTGTAATATATTTCTAAATTAAGCTTACACATTCTGAAAGAGGGATATTAGACGAACAAAATGCGCTAGGCTGTAAGAAAATCTATTCAGAGGTTCCAGAGATATCTGCGTTGGTGTTGAAAAGTTATCAGGAAACTGATTTCTGTAAAAATGACATGAAAGTCGCATGAAAGTTGCTTTTACTAGAAAACTGTAATATATTTCTAAATTAAGCTTACACATTCTGAAAGAGGGATGTTAGACGAACAAAATGCGCTAGCCTGTAAGAAACTCTATGCAGTGGTGCCAGAGATATCTGCGTTGGTGTTGAAAAGGTATCAAGAAACTGATTTCTGTAAAAATGACATTAATGCGCCTTTTAATTGAAAACTATGATATATTTCTAAATTAAAGTTACACATTCTGAAAGAGCGATATATGACGAACAAAATGCGCTAGGCTGTAAGAAACGCTATGCAGTGGTTCCAGAGATATCTGCGTTGGTGTTGAAAAGTTATCAGGAAACTGATTTCTGTAACAATGTCATGAAAGTGGCATGAAATTGGCATGAAATTGGCTCTTACTTGTAAAGTGTATTATATTTCTAAATTAAGCTTACACATGCATGAAATTGGCATGAAATTGGCTCTTACTTGTAAAGTGTATTATATTTCTAAATTAAGCTTACACATTCTGAAAGAGGGATGTTAGACGAACAAAATGCGCTAGGCTGTAAGAAACTCTATGCAGTGGTTCCAGAGATATCTGCGTTGGTGTTGAATAGTTATCAGGAAACTGATTTCTGTAAAAATGACATGAATGTGGCTCTTAATTGAAAAGTATGATTAATTTCTAAATTAAGCTTACACATTCTGAAAGAAGGATATTAGGCGAACAAAATGCGCTAGGCCGTAAAAAAATATATGGAGTAGTTCCAGAGATATCTGCGTTGGTGTTGAATAGTTATCAGGAAACTGATTTCTGTAAAAATGACATGGAAGAGGCATTTACTTCAAAAGTGTTATATATTTCTAAATTAAGCTTACACATTCTGAAAGAGGGATATAAGACGAATAAAATGCGCTAGGTTGTAAGAAGATCTATTCAGTGGTTCCAGAGATATCTGCGTAGGTGTTGAAAAGGTATCAGGAAACTGATTTCTGTAAAAATGACATGACAGTCGCATGAAAGTGGCTTTTATATGAACACTGTAATATATTTCTAAATTAAGCTTACACATTCTGAAAGAGGGATGTTAGACGAACCAAATGCGCTAGGCTGTAAGAAAATCTATGCAGTGGTTCCAGAGATATCTGCGTTGGTGTTGAAAAATTATCAGGAAATTGATTTCTGTAAAAATGAGATGAAAGTGGCATGAAAGTGGCTTTTACTTGAACACTGTAATATATTTCTAAATTAAGCTTACACATTCTGAAAGAGGGATATTAGACGAACAAAATGCGCTAGGCTGTAAGAAAATCTATTCAGAGGTTCCAGAGATATCTGCGTTGGTGTTGAAAAGTTATCAGGAAACTGATTTCTGTAAAAATGACATGAAAGTCGCATGAAAGTTGCTTTTACTTGAAAACTGTAATATATTTCTAAATTAAGCTTACACATTCTGAAAGAGGGATATTAGACGAAGAAAATGCGCTAGGCTGTAAGAAAATCTATGCTTTGGTTCCAGAGATATCTGCGTAGGTGTTGAAAAGTTATAAGGAAACTAATTTCTGTAAAAATTACATAAAAGTCGAATGAAAGTTGCTTTTACTTGAAAACTGTAATATATTTCTAAATTAAGCTTACACATTCTTAAAAAGGGATATCGGACGAACTAAATACGCTAGGCTGTAAGAAAATCTATTCAGTGGTTCCAGAGATATCTGCGTTGGTGTTGAAAAGGTATCAGGAAACTGATTTCTGTAAAAATGACATGACAGTCGCATGAAAGTGGCTTTTACTTGAACACTGTAATATATTTCTAAATTAAGCTTACACATTCTGAAAGAGGGATATTAGACGAACCAAATGCGCTAGGCTGTAAGAAACTCTATGCAGTGGTGCCAGAGATATCTGCGTTGGTGTTGAAAAGGTATCAGGAAACTGATTTCTGTAAAAATGACATGAAAGTCGAATGAAAGTTGCTTTTACTTGAAAACTGTAATATATTTCTAAATTAAGCTTACACATTCTGAAAGAGAGATGTTAGACGAACAAAATGCACTAGGCTGTAAGAAACTCTATGCAGTGGTGCCAGAGATATCTGCGTTGGTGTTGAAAAGTTATCAGGAAACTGATTTCTGTAAAAATGACATGAAAGTCGCATGAAAGTTGCTTTTACTAGAAAACTGTAATATATTTCTAAATTAAGCTTACACATTCTGAAAGAGGGATGTTAGACGAACAAAATGCGCTAGGCTGTAAGAAACTCTATGCAGTGGTGCCAGAGATATCTGCGTTGGTGTTGAAAAGGTATCAAGAAACTGATTTCTGTAAAAATGACATTAATGCGCCTTTTAATTGAAAACTATGATATATTTCTAAATTAAACTTACACATGCTGAAAGAGCGATATTTGACGAACAAAATGCGCTAGGCTGTAAGAAACTCTATGCAGTGGTTCCAGAGATATCTGCGTTGGTGTTGAAAAGTTATCAGGAAACTGATTTCTGTAAAAATGACATGAAAGTCGCATGAAAGTTGCTTTTACTTGAAAACTGTAATATATTTCTAAATTAAGCTTACACATTCAGAAAGAGGGATGTTAGACGAACAAAATGCGCTAGGCTGTAAGAAAATCTATGCAGTGGTGCCAGAGATATCTGCGTTGGTGTTGAATAGTTATCAGGAAACTGATTTCTGTAAAAATGACATGAATGTGGCTCTTAATTGAAAAGTATGATTAATTTCTAAATTAAGCTTACACATTCTGAAAGAAGGATATTAGGCGAACAAAATGCGCTAGGCCGTAAAAAAATATATGGAGTAGTTCCAGAGATATCTGCGTTGGTGTTGAATAGTTATCAGGAAACTGATTTCTGTAAAAATGACATGAAAGTCGCATGAAAGTTGCTTTTACTTGAAAACTGTAATATATTTCTAAATTAAGCTTACACATTCAGAAAGAGGGATGTTAGACGAACAAAATGCACTAGGCTGTAAGAAACTCTATGCAGTGGTGCCAGAGATATCTGCGTTGGTGTTGAAAAGTTATCAGGAAACTGATTTCTGTAAAAATGACATGAAAGTCGCATGAAAGTTGCTTTTACTAGAAAACTGTAATATATTTCTAAATTAAGCTTACACATTCTGAAAGAGGGATGTTAGACGAACAAAATGCGCTAGGCTGTAAGAAACTCTATGCAGTGGTTCCAGAGATATCTGCGTTGGTGTTGAATAGTTATCAGGAAACTGATTTCTGTAAAAATGACATGAATGTGGCTCTTAATTGAAAAGTATGATTAATTTCTAAATTAAGCTTACACATTCTGAAAGAAGGATATTAGGCGAACAAAATGCGCTAGGCCGTAAAAAAATATATGGAGTAGTTCCAGAGATATCTGCGTTGGTGTTGAATAGTTATCAGGAAACTGATTTCTGTAAAAATGACATGGAAGAGGCATTTACTTCAAAAGTGTTATATATTTCTAAATTAAGCTTACACATTCTGAAAGAGGGATATAAGACGAATAAAATGCACTAGGTTGTAAGAAGATCTATTCAGTGGTTCCAGAGATATCTGCGTAGGTGTTGAAAAAGTATCAGGAAACTGATTTCTGTAAAAATGATATGACAGTCTCATGAAAGTGGCTTTTACTTGAACACTGTAATATATTTCTAAATTAAGCTTACACATTCTGAAAGAGGGATATTAGACGAACCAAATGCGCTAGGCTGTAAGAAAATCTATGCAGTGGTTCCAGACATATCTGCGTTGGTGTTGAAAAATTATCAGGAAACTGATTTCTGTAAAAATGAGATGAAAGTGGCATGAAAGTGGCTTTTACTTGAACACTGTAATATATTTCTAAATGAAGCTTACACATTCTGAAAGAGGGATATTACACGAACAAAATGCGGTAGGCTGTAAGAAAATCTATTCAGTGGTTCCAGAGATATCTGCGTTGGTGTTGAAAAGTTATCAGGAAACTGATTTCTGTAAAAATGACATGAAAGTCGCACTTAAAACTGTAATATATTTCTAAATTAAGCTTACACATTCTGAAAGAGGGATTTTAGACGAAGAAAATGCGCTAGGCTGTAAGAAAATCTATGCTGTGGTTCCAGAGATATCTGCGTAGGTGTTGAAAAGTTATAAGGAAACTAATTTCCTTAAAAATTACATAAAAGTCGAATGAAAGTTGCTTTTACTGGAAAACTGTAATATATTTCTAAATTAAGCTTACACATTCTTAAAAAGGGATATCGGACGAACTAAATACGCTAGGCTGTAGCAAAATCTATGCTTTGGTTCCAGAGATATCTGCGTTGGTGTTGAAAATGTATCAGGAAACTGATTTATGTAAAAATGACATGAAAGTCGAATGAAAGTTGCTTTTACTTGAAAACTGTAATATATTTCTAAATTAAGCTTACACATTCTGAAAGAGGGATGTTAGACGAACAAAATGCGCTAGGCTGTAAGAAACTCTATGTAGTGGTGCCAGAGATATCTGCGTTGGTGTTGAAAAGTTATCAGGAAACTGATTTCTGTAAAAATGACATGAAAGTCGCATGAAAGTTGCTTTTACTAGAAAACTGTAATATATTTCTAAATTAAGCTTACACATTCTGAAAGAGGGATGTTAGACGAACAAAATGCGCTAGGCTGTAAGAAACTCTATGCAGTGGTGCCAGAGATATCTGCGTTGGTGTTGAAAAGGTATCAAGAAACTGATTTCTGTAAAAATGACATTAATGTGCCTTTTAATTGAAAACTATGGTATATTTCTAAATTAAACTTACACATGCTGAAAGAGCGATATTTGACGAACAAAATGCGCTAGGCTGTAAGAAACTCTATGCAGTGGTTCCAGAGATATCTGCGTTGGTGTTGAAAAGTTATCAGGAAACTGATTTCTGTAAAAATGACATGAAAGTCGCATGAAAGTTGCTTTTACTTGAAAACTGTAATATATTTCTAAATTAAGCTTACACATTCAGAAAGAGGGATGTTAGACGAACAAAATGCGCTAGCCTGTAAGAAACTCTATGCAGTGGTGCCAGAGATATCTGCGTTGGTGTTGAAAAGGTATCAAGAAACTGATTTCTGTAAAAATGACATGAAAGTCGCATGAAAGTTGCTTTTACTTGAAAACTGTAATATATTTCTAAATTAAGCTTACACATTCAGAAAGAGGGATGTTAGACGAACAAAATGCGCTAGGCTGTAAGAAACGCTATGCAGTGGTTCCAGAGATATCTGCGTTGGTGTAGAAAAGTTATCAGGAAACTGATTTCTGTAAAAATGACATGAATGTGGCTTTTAATTGAAAACTATAATAATTTCTAAATTAAGCTTACACATTCTGAAAGAAGGATATTAGGCGAACAAAATGCGCTAGGCTGTAAGAAAATCTATTCAGTGGTTCCAGAGATATCTGCGTTGGTGTTGAAAAGGTATCAGGAAACTGATTTCTGTAAAAATGACATGAACGTGACTTCTACTTGAAAACTGTAATATAATTCTCAATTAAGCTTACACATTCTGAAAGAGGGATATTAGACGAACAAAATGCGCTAGCCTGTAAGAAAATCTATGCAGTGGTTCCAAAGATATCTGCGCTGGTGTTGAAAAGTTATCAGGAAACTGATTTCTGTATAAATGACATGAAAGTCGAATGAAAGTTGCTTTTACTTGAAAACTGTAATATATTTCTAAATTAAGCTTACACATTCTGAAAGAGGGATGTTAGACGAACAAAATGCGCTAGGCTGTAAGAAACTCTATGCAGTGGTGCCAGAGATATCTGCGTTGGTGTTGAAAAGTTATCAGGAAACTGATTTCTGTAAAAATGACATGAATGTGGCTTTTAATTGAAAACTATAATAATTTCTAAATTAAGCTTACACATTCTGAAAGAAGGATGTTAGACGAACAAAATGCGCTAGGCTGTAAGAAGCTCTATGCAGTTGTGCCAGAGATATCTGCGTTGGTGTTGAAAAGGTATCAAGAAACTGATTTCTGTAAAAATGACATTAATGCGCCTTTTAATTGAAAACTATGATATATTTCTAAATTAAACTTACACATGCTGAAAGAGCGATATTTGACGAACAAAATGAGCTAGGCTGTAAGAAACTCTATGCAGTGGTTCCAGAGATATCTGCGTTGGTGTTGAAAAGTAATCAGGAAACTGATTTCTGTAAAAATGACATGAATGTGGCTTTTAATTGAAAACTATAATAATTTCTAAATTAAGCTTACACATTCTGAAAGAAGGATATTAGGCGAACAAAATGCGCTAGGCTGTAAGAAGCTCTATGCAGTGGTGCCAGAGATATCTGCATTGGTGTTGAAAAGGTATCAAGAAACTGATTTCTGTAAAAATGACATTAATGCGCCTTTTAATTGAAAACTATGATATATTTCTAAATTAAACTTACACATGCTGAAAGAGCGATATTTGACGAACAAAATGCGCTAGGCTGTAAGAAACTCTATGCAGTGGTTCCAGAGATATCTGCGTTGGTGTTGAAAAGTTATCAGGAAACTGATTTCTGTAAAAATGACATGAAAGTCGCATGAAAGCTGCTTTTACTTGAAAACTGTAATATATTTCTAAATTAAGCTTACACATTCAGAAAGAGGGATGTTAGACGAACAAAATGCGCTAGCCTGTAAGAAACTCTATGCAGTGGTGCCAGAGATATCTGCGTTGGTGTTGAAAAGGTATCAAGAAACTGATTTCTGTAAAAATGACATTAATGCGCCTTTTAATTGAAAACTATGATATATTTCTAAATTAAAGTTACACATTCTGAAAGAGCGATATTTGACGAACAAAATGCGCTAGGCTGTAAGAAACGCTATGCAGTGGTTCCAGAGATATCTGCGTTGGTGTTGAAAAGTTATCAGGAAACTGATTTCTGTAACAATGACATGAAATTGGCTCTTACTTGTAAAGTGTATTATATTTCTAAATTAAGCTTACACATTCTGAAAGAGGGATGTTAGACGAACAAGATGCGCTAGGCTGTAAGAAACTCTATGCAGTGGTTCCAGAGATATCTGCGTTGGTGTTGAATAGTTATCAGGAAACAGATTTCTGTAAAAATGACATGAATGTGGCTTTTAATTGAAAAGTATGATAATTTCTAAATTAAGCTTACACATTCTGAAAGAAGGATATTAGGCGGACAAAATGCGCTAGGCCGTAAAAAAATATATGGAGTAGTTCCAGAGATATCTGCGTTGGTGTTGAATAGTTATCAGGAAACTGATTTCTGTAAAAATGTCATGGAAGAGGCTTTTACTTGAAAAGTGTTATATATTTCTAAATTAAGCTTACACATTCTGAAAGAGGGATATAAGACGAACAAAATGCGCTAGGCTGTAAGAAGATCTATTCAGTGGTTCCAGAGATATCTGCGTAGGTGTTGAAAAGGTATCAGGAAACTGATTTCTGTAAAAATGACATGACAGTCGCATGAAAGTGGCTTTTACTTGAACACTGTAATATATTTCTAAATTAAGCTTACACATTCTGAAAGAGGGATGTTAGACGAACCAAATGCGATAGGCTGTAAGATAATCTATGCAGTGGTTCCAGAGATATCTGCGTTGGTGTTGAAAAGTTATAAGGAAACTAATTTCTGTAAAAATTACATAAAAGTCGAATGAAAGTTGCTTTTACTAGAAAACTGTAATATATTTCTAAATTAAGCTTACGCATTCTGAAAGAGGGATGTTAGACGAACAAAATGCGCTAGGCTGTAACAAACTCTATGCAGTGGTGCCAGAGATATCTGCGTTATTGTTGAAAAGGTATCAAGAAACTGATTTCTGTAAAAATGACATGACAGATTTCTGTAAAAATGACATGGAAGAGGCTTTTACTTGAAAAGTGTTATATATTTCTAAATTAAGCTTACACATTCTGAAAGAGGGATATAAGACGAACAAAATGCGCTAGGCTGTAAGAAGATCTATTCAGTGGTTCCAGAGATATCTGCGTTGGTGTTGAAAAATTATCAGGAATCTGATTTCTGTAAAAATGAGATGAAAGTGGCATGAAAGTGGCTTTTACTTGAACACTGTAATATATTTCTAAATTAAGCTTACACATTCTTAAAAAGGGATATCGGACGAACTAAATACGCTAGGCTGTAAGAAAATCTATTCAGTGGTTCCAGAGATATCTGCGTTGGTGTTGAAAAGGTATCAGGAAACTGATTTCTGTAAAAATGACATGACAGTCGCATGAAAGTGGCTTTTACTTGAACACTGTAATATATTTCTAAATTAAGCTTACACATTCTGAAAGAGGGATATTAGACGAACCAAATGCGCTAGGCTGTAAGAAAATCTATGCAGTGGTTCCAGACATATCTGCGTTGGTGTTGAAAAATTATCAGGAAACTGATTTCTGTAAAAATGAGATGAAAGTGGCATGAAAGTGGCTTTTACTTGAACACTGTAATATATTTCTAAATTAAGCTTACACATTCTGAAAGAGGGATATTAGACGAAGAAAATGCGCTAGGCTGTAAGAAAATCTATGCTGTGGTTCCAGAGATATCTGCGTAGGTGTTGAAAAGTTATAAGGAAACTAATTTCTGTAAAAATTACATAAAAGTCGAATGAAAGTTGCTTTTACTAGAAAACTGTAATATATTTCTAAATTAAGCTTACGCATTCTGAAAGAGGGATGTTAGACGAACAAAATGCGCTAGGCTGTAACAAACTCTATGCAGTGGTGCCAGAGATATCTGCGTTATTGTTGAAAAGGTATCAAGAAACTGATTTCTGTAAAAATGACATTAATGCGCCTTTTAATTGAAAACTATGATATATTTCTAAATTAAACTTACACATGCTGAAAGAGCGATATTTGACGAACAAAATGCGCTAGGCTGTAAGAAACTCTATGCAGTGGTTCCAGAGATATCTGCGTTGGTGTTGAAAAGTTATCAGGAAACTGATTTCTGTAAAAATGACATGAAAGTCGCATGAAAGTTGCTTTTACTTGAAAACTGTAATATATTTCTAAATTAAGCTTACACATTCAGAAAGAGGGATGTTAGACGAACAAAATGCGCTAGGCTGTAAGAAACTCTATGCAGTGGTGCCAGAGATATCTGCGTTGGTGTTGAAAAGTTATCAGGAAACTGATTTCTGTAAAAATGACATGAAAGTTGCTTTTACTAGAAAACTGTAATATATTTCTAAATTAAGCTTACACATTCTGAAAGAGGGATGTTAGACTAACAAAATGCGCTAGCCTGTAAGAAACTCTATGCAGTGGTGCCAGAGATATCTGCGTTGGTGTTGAAAAGGTATCAAGAAACTGATTTCTGTAAAAATGACATTAATGCGCCTTTTATTTGAAAACTATGATATATTTCTAAATTAAAGTTACACATTCTGAAAGAGCGATATTTGACGAACAAAATGCGCTAGGCTGTAAGAAACGCTATGCAGTGGTTCCAGAGATATCTGCGTTGGTGTTGAAAAGTTATCAGGAAACTGATTTCTGTAACAATGACATGAAAGTGGCATGAAATTGGCATGAAATTGGCTCTTACTTGTAAAGTGTATTATATTTCTAAATTAAGCTTACACATTCTGAAAGAGGGATGTTAGACGAACAAAATGCGCTAGGCTGTAAGAAACTCTATGCAGTGGTTCCAGAGATATCTGCGTTGGTGTTGAATAGTTATCAGGAAACTGATTTCTGTAAAAATGACATGAATGTGGCTTTTAATTGAAAAGTATGATAATTTCTAAATTAAGCTTACACATTCTGAAAGAAGGATATTAGGCGAACAAAATGCGCTAGGCCGTAAAAAAATATATGGAGTAGTTCCAGAGATATCTGCGTTGGTGTTGAATAGTTATCAGGAAACTGATTTCTGTAAAAATGACATGGAAGAGGCATTTACTTCAAAAGTGTTATATATTTCTAAATTAAGCTTACACATTCTGAAAGAGGGATATAAGACGAACCAAATGCGCTAGGCTGTAAGAAAATCTATGCAGTGGTTCCAGACATATCTGCGTTGGTGTTGAAAAATTATCAGGAAACTGATTTCTGTAAAAATGAGATGAAAGTGGCATGAAAGTGGCTTTTACTTGAACACTGTAATATATTTCTAAATTAAGCTTACACATTCTGAAAGAGGGATATTACACGAACAAAATGCGGTAGGCTGTAAGAAAATCTATTCAGTGGTTCCAGAGATATCTGCGTTGGTGTTGAAAAGTTATCAGGAAACTGATTTCTGTAAAAATGACATGAAAGTCGCATGAAAGTTGCTTTTACTTAAAACTGTTATATATTTCTAAATTAAGCTTACACATTCTGAAAGAGGGATATTAGACGAAGAAAATGCACTAGGCTGTAAGAAAATCTATGCTGTGGTTCCAGAGATATCTGCGTAGGTGTTGAAAAGTTATAAGGAAACTAATTTCTGTAAAAATTACATAAAAGTCGAATGAAAGTTGCTTTTACTTGAAAACTGTAATATATTTCTAAATTAAGCTTACACATTCTGAAAGAGGGATATTACACGAACAAAATGCGGTAGGCTGTAAGAAACTCTATGCAGTGGTGCCAGAGATATCTGCGTTGGTGTTGAAAAGTTATCAGGAAACTGATTTCTGTAAAAATGACATGAATGTGGCTTTTAATTGAAAACTATAATAATTTCTAAATTAAGCTTACACATTCTGAAAGAAGGATGTTAGACGAACAATATGCGCTAGGCTGTAAGAAGCTCTATGCAGTGGTGCCAGAGATATCTGCGTTGGTGTTGAAAAGGTATCAAGAAACTGATTTCTGTAAAAATGACATTAATGCGCCTTTTAATTGAAAACTATGATTAATTTCTAAATTAAACTTACACATGCTGAAAGAGCGATATTTGACGAACAAAATGCGCTAGGCAGTAAGAAACTCTATGCAGTGGTTCCAGAGATATCTGCGTTGGTGTTCAAAAGTTATCAGGAAACTGATTTCTGTAAAAATGACATGAATGTGGCTTTTAATTGAAAACTATAATAATTTCTAAATTAAGCTTACACATTCTGAAAGAAGGATATTAGGCGAACAAAATGCGCTAGGCTGTAAGAAAATCTATTCAGTGGTTCCAGAGATATCTGCGTTGGTGTTGAAAAGGTATCAGGAAACTGATTTCTGTAAAAATGACATGAACGTGACTTCTACTTGAAAACTGTAATATAATTCTCAATTAAGCTTACACATTCTGAAAGAGGGATATTAGACGAACAAAATGCGCTAGCCTGTAAGAAAATCTATGCAGTGGTTCCAAAGATATCTGCGCTGGTGTTGAAAAGTTATCAGGAAACTGATTTCTGTATAAATGACATGAAAGTCGAATGAAAGTTGCTTTTACTTGAAAACTGTAATATATTTCTAAATTAAGCTTACACATTCTGAAAGAGGGATGTTAGACGAACAAAATGCGCTAGGCTGTAAGAAACTCTATGCAGTGGTGCCAGAGATATCTGCGTTGGTGTTGAAAAGTTATCAGGAAACTGATTTCTGTAAAAATGACATGAAAGTCGCATGAGAGTTGCTTTTACTAGAAAACTGTAATATATTTCTAAATTAAGCTTACACATTCTGAAAGAGGGATGTTAGACGAACAAAATGCGCTAGGCTGTAAGAAGCTCTATGCAGTGGTGCCAGAGATATCTGCGTTGGTGTTGAAAAGGTATCAAGAAACTGATTTCTGTAAAAATGACATTAATGCGCCTTTTAATTGAAAACTATGATATATTTCTAAATTAAACTTACACATTCTGAAAGAGCGATATTTGACGAACAAAATGCGCTAGGCTGTAAGAAACTCTATGCAGTGGTTCCAGAGATATCTGCGTTGGTGTTGAAAAGTTATCAGGAAACTGATTTCTGTAAAAATGACATGAAAGTCGCATGAAAGCTGCTTTTACTTGAAAACTGTAATATATTTCTAAATTAAGCTTACACATTCAGAAAGAGGGATGTTAGACGAACAAAATGCGCTAGCCTGTAAGAAACTCTATGCAGTGGTGCCAGAGATATCTGCGTTGGTGTTGAAAAGGTATCAAGAAACTGATTTCTGTAAAAATGACATTAATGCGCCTTTTAATTGAAAACTATGATATATTTCTAAATTAAAGTTACACATTCTGAAAGAGCGATATTTGACGAACAAAATGCGCTAGGCTGTAAGAAACGCTATGCAGTGGTTCCAGAGATATCTGCGTTGGTGTTGAAAAGTTATCAGGAAACTGATTTCTGTAACAATGACATGAAATTGGCTCTTACTTGTAAAGTGTATTATATTTCTAAATTAAGCTTACACATTCTGAAAGAGGGATGTTAGACGAACAAGATGCGCTAGGCTGTAAGAAACTCTATGCAGTGGTTCCAGAGATATCTGCGTTGGTGTTGAATAGTTATCAGGAAACTGATTTCTGTAAAAATGACATGAATGTGGCTTTTAATTGAAAAGTATGATAATTTCTAAATTAAGCTTACACATTCTGAAAGAAGGATATTAGGCGGACAAAATGCGCTAGGCCGTAAAAAAATATATGGAGTAGTTCCAGAGATATCTGCGTTGGTGTTGAATAGTTATCAGGAAACTGATTTCTGTAAAAATGACATGGAAGAGGCTTTTACTTGAAAAGTGTTATATATTTCTAAATTAAGCTTACACATTCTGAAAGAGGGATATAAGACGAACAAAATGCGCTAGGCTGTAAGAAGATCTATTCAGTGGTTCCAGAGATATCTGCGTAGGTGTTGAAAAGGTATCAGGAAACTGATTTCTGTAAAAATGACATGACAGTCGCATGAAAGTGGCTTTTACTTGAACACTGTAATATATTTCTAAATTAAGCTTACACATTCTGAAAGAGGGATGTTAGACGAACCAAATGCGATAGGCTGTAAGAAAATCTATGCAGTGGTTCCAGAGATATCTGCGTTGGTGTTGAAAAATTATCAGGAATCTGATTTCTGTAAAAATGAGATGAAAGTGGCATGAAAGTGGCTTTTACTTGAACACTGTAATATGTTTCTAAATTAAGCTTACACATTCTGAAAGAGGGATATTAGACGAACAAAATGCGCTAGGCTGTAAGAAAATCTATGCTGTGGTTCCAGAGATATCTGCGTAGGTGTTGAAAAGTTATAAGGAAACTAATTTCTGTAAAAATTACATAAAAGTCGAATGAAAGTTGCTTTTACTTGAAAACTGTAATATATTTCTAAATTAAGCTTACACATTCTTAAAAAGGGATATCGGACGAACTAAATACGCTAGGCTGTAAGAAAATCTATTCAGTGGTTCCAGAGATATCTGCGTTGGTGTTGAAAAGGTATCAGGAAACTGATTTCTGTAAAAATGACATGACAGATTTCTGTAAAAATGACATGGAAGAGGCTTTTACTTGAAAAGTGTTATATATTTCTAAATTAAGCTTACACATTCTGAAAGAGGGATATAAGACGAACCAAATGCGCTAGGCTGTAAGAAAATCTATGCAGTGGTTCCAGACATATCTGCGTTGGTGTTGAAAAATTATCAGGAAACTGATTTCTGTAAAAATGACATGACAGATTTCTGTAAAAATGACATGGAAGAGGCTTTTACTTGAAAAGTGTTATATATTTCTAAATTAAGCTTACACATTCTGAAAGAGGGATATAAGACGAACAAAATGCGCTAGGCTGTAAGAAGATCTATTCAGTGGTTCCAGAGATATCTGCGTTGGTGTTGAAAAATTATCAGGAATCTGATTTCTGTAAAAATGAGATGAAAGTGGCATGAAAGTGGCTTTTACTTGAACACTGTAATATATTTCTAAATTAAGCTTACACATTCTTAAAAAGGGATATCGGACGAACTAAATACGCTAGGCTGTAAGAAAAT
The DNA here is from genome assembly GCA_916610165.2 of Gymnosoma rotundatum. Classification (NCBI taxonomy): domain Eukaryota; kingdom Metazoa; phylum Arthropoda; class Insecta; order Diptera; family Tachinidae; genus Gymnosoma; species Gymnosoma rotundatum. Next base: position 67,005,463 of record OU744337.1, on the reverse strand, counting down.
CTATTCAGTGGTTCCAGAGATATCTGCGTTGGTGTTGAAAAGGTATCAGGAAACTGATTTCCGTAAAAATGACATGACAGTCGCATGAAAGTGGCTTTTACTTGAACACTGTAATATATTTCTAAATTAAGCTTACACATTCTGAAAGAGGGATATTAGACGAACCAAATGCGCTAGGCTGTAAGAAAATCTATGCAGTGGTTCCAGACATATCTGCGTTGGTGTTGAAAAATTATCAGGAAACTGATTTCTGTAAAAATGAGATGAAAGTGGCATGAAAGTGGCTTTTACTTGAACACTGTAATATATTTCTAAATTAAGCTTACACATTCTGAAAGAGGGATATTAGACGAAGAAAATGCGCTAGGCTGTAAGAAAATCTATGCTGTGGTTCCAGAGATATCTGCGTAGGTGTTGAAAAGTTATAAGGAAACTAATTTCTGTAAAAATTACATAAAAGTCGAATGAAAGTTGCTTTTGAAAACTGTAATATATTTCTAAATTAAGCTTACACATTCTTAAAAAGGGATATCGGACGAACTAAATACGCTAGGCTGTAGCAAAATCTATGCATTGGTTCCAGAGATATCTGCGTTGGTGTTGAAAAGGTATCAGGAAACTGATTTCTGTAAAAATGACATGAATGTGGCTTTTAATTGAAAACTATAATAATTTCTAAATTAAGCTTACACATTCTGAAAGAAGGATATTAGGCGAACAAAATGCGCTAGGCTGTAAGAAAATCTATTCAGTGGTTCCAGAGATATCTGCGTTGGTGTTGAAAAGGTATCAGGAAACTGATTTCTGTAAAAATGACATGAACGTGACTTCTACTTGAAAACTGTAATATAATTCTCAATTAAGCTTACACATTCTGAAAGAGGGATATTAGACGAACAAAATGCGCTAGCCTGTAAGAAAATCTATGCAGTGGTTCCAAAGATATCTGCGCTGGTGTTGAAAAGTTATCAGGAAACTGATTTCTGTATAAATGACACGAAAGTCGAATGAAAGTTGCTTTTACTTGCAAACTGTAATATATTTCTAAATTAAGCTTACACATTCTGAAAGAGGGATGTTAGACGAACAAAATGCACTAGGCTGTAAGAAACTCTATGCAGTGGTGCCAGAGATATCTGCGTTGGTGTTGAAAAGTTCTCAGGAAACTGATTTCTGTAAAAATGACATGAATGTGGCTTTTAATTGAAAACTATAATATATTTCTAAATTAAGCTTACACATTCTGAAAGAGGGATATTAGACGAACAAAATGCGCTAGCCTGTAAGAAAATCTATGCAGTGGTTCCAAAGATATCTGCGCTGGTGTTGAAAAGTTATCAGGAAACTGATTTCTGTATAAATGACACGAAAGTCGAATGAAAGTTGCTTTTACTTGAAAACTGTAATATATTTCTAAATTAAGCTTACACATTCTGAAAGAGGGATATTAGGCGAACAAAATGCGCTAGGCTGTAAGAAAATCTATTCAGTGGTTCCAGAGATATCTGCGTTGGTGTTGAAAAGTTATCAGGAAACTGATTTCTGTAAAAATGACATGAAGGTGACTTCTACTTGAAAACTGTAATATAATACTCAATTAAGCTTACACATTCTGAAAGAGGGATATTAGACGAACAAAATGCGCTAGCCTGTAAGAAAATCTATGCAGTGGTTCCAAAGATATCTGCGCTGGTGTTGAAAAGTTATCAGGAAACTGATTTCTGTATAAATGACATGAAAGTCGAATGAAAGTTGCTTTTACTTGAAAACTGTAATATATTTCTAAATTAAGCTTACACATTCTGAAAGAGGGATGTTAGACGAACAAAATGCGCTAGGCTGTAAGAAACTCTATGCAGTGGTGCCAGAGATATCTGCGTTGGTGTTGAAAAGTTATCAGGAAACTGATTTCTGTAAAAATGACATGAAAGTCGCATGAGAGTTGCTTTTACTAGAAAACTGTAATATATTTCTAAATTAAGCTTACACATTCTGAAAGAGGGATGTTAGACGAACAAAATGCGCTAGGCTGTAAGAAGCTCTATGCAGTGGTGCCAGAGATATCTGCGTTGGTGTTGAAAAGGTATCAAGAAACTGATTTCTGTAAAAATGACATTAATGCGCCTTTTAATTGAAAACTATGATATATTTCTAAATTAAACTTACACATGCTGAAAGAGCGATATTTGACGAACAAAATGCGCTAGGCTGTAAGAAACTCTATGCAGTGGTTCCAGAGATATCTGCGTTGGTGTTGAAAAGTTATCAGGAAACTGATTTCTGTAAAAATGACATGAAAGTCGCATGAAAGCTGCTTTTACTTGAAAACTGTAATATATTTCTAAATTAAGCTTACACATTCAGAAAGAGGGATGTTAGACGAACAAAATGCGCTAGCCTGTAAGAAACTCTATGCAGTGGTGCCAGAGATATCTGCGTTGGTGTTGAAAAGGTATCAAGAAACTGATTTCTGTAAAAATGACATTAATGCGCCTTTTAATTGAAAACTATGACATATTTCTAAATTAAAGTTACACATTCTGAAAGAGCGATATTTGACGAACAAAATGCGCTAGGCTGTAAGAAACGCTATGCAGTGGTTCCAGAGATATCTGCGTTGGTGTTGAAAAGTTATCAGGAAACTGATTTCTGTAACAATGACATGAAATTGGCTCTTACTTGTAAAGTGTATTATATTTCTAAATTAAGCTTACACATTCTGAAAGAGGGATGTTAGACGAACAAGATGCGCTAGGCTGTAAGAAACTCTATGCAGTGGTTCCAGAGATATCTGCGTTGGTGTTGAATAGTTATCAGGAAACTGATTTCTGTAAAAATGACATGAATGTGGCTTTTAATTGAAAAGTATGATAATTTCTAAATTAAGCTTACACATTCTGAAAGAAGGATATTAGGCGGACAAAATGCGCTAGGCCGTAAAAAAATATATGGAGTAGTTCCAGAGATATCTGCGTTGGTGTTGAATAGTTATCAGGAAACTGATTTCTGTAAAAATGACATGGAAGAGGCTTTTACTTGAAAAGTGTTATATATTTCTAAATTAAGCTTACACATTCTGAAAGAGGGATATAAGACGAACAAAATGCGATAGGCTGTAAGAAAATCTATGCAGTGGTTCCAGAGATATCTGCGTTGGTGTTGAAAAGGTATCAGGAAACTGATTTCTGTAAAAATGACATGACAGTCGCATGAAAGTGGCTTTTACTTGAACACTGTAATATATTTCTAAATTAAGCTTACACATTCTGAAAGAGGGATGTTAGACGAACCAAATGCGATAGGCTGTAAGAAAATCTATGCAGTGGTTCCAGAGATATCTGCGTTGGTGTTGAAAAATTATCAGGAATCTGATTTCTGTAAAAATGAGATGAAAGTGGCATGAAAGTGGCTTTTACTTGAACACTGTAATATGTTTCTAAATTAAGCTTACACATTCTGAAAGAGGGATATTAGACGAACAAAATGCGCTAGGCTGTAAGAAAATCTATGCTGTGGTTCCAGAGATATCTGCGTAGGTGTTGAAAAGTTATAAGGAAACTAATTTCTGTAAAAATTACATAAAAGTCGAATGAAAGTTGCTTTTACTTGAAAACTGTAATATATTTCTAAATTAAGCTTACACATTCTTAAAAAGGGATATCGGACGAACTAAATACGCTAGGCTGTAAGAAAATCTATTCAGTGGTTCCAGAGATATCTGCGTTGGTGTTGAAAAGGTATCAGGAAACTGATTTCTGTAAAAATGACATGACAGATTTCTGTAAAAATGACATGGAAGAGGCTTTTACTTGAAAAGTGTTATATATTTCTAAATTAAGCTTACACATTCTGAAAGAGGGATATAAGACGAACAAAATGCGATAGGCTGTAAGAAGATCTATTCAGTGGTTCCAGAGATATCTGCGTTGGTGTTGAAAAATTATCAGGAATCTGATTTCTGTAAAAATGAGATGAAAGTGGCATGAAAGTGGCTTTTACTTGAACACTGTAATATATTTCTAAATTAAGCTTACACATTCTTAAAAAGGGATATCGGACGAACTAAATACGCTAGGCTGTAAGAAAATCTATTCAGTGGTTCCAGAGATATCTGCGTTGGTGTTGAAAAATTATCAGGAAACTGATTTCTGTAAAAATGAGATGAAAGTGGCATGAAAGTGGCTTTTACTTGAACACTGTAATATATTTCTAAATTAAGCTTACACATTCTGAAAGAGGGATATTAGACGAAGAAAATGCGCTAGGCTGTAAGAAAATCTATGCTGTGGTTCCAGAGATATCTGCGTAGGTGTTGAAAAGTTATAAGGAAACTAATTTCTGTAAAAATTACATAAAAGTCGAATGAAAGTTGCTTTTACTTGAAAACTGTAATATATTTCTAAATTAAGCTTACACATTCTTAAAAAGGGATACCGGACGAACTAAATACGCTAGGCTGTAGCAAAATCTATGCATTGGTTCCAGAGATATCTGCGTTGGTGTTGAAAAGGTATCAGGAAACTGATTTCTGTAAAAATGACATGAAAGTCGAATGAAACTTGCTTTTACTTGAAAACTGTAATATATTTCTAAATTAAGCTTACACATTCTGAAAGAGGGATGTTAGACGAACAAAATGCGCTAGGCTGTAAGAAACTCTATGCAGTGGTGCCAGAGATATCTGCGTTGGTGTTGAAAAGTTATCAGGAAACTGATTTCTGTAAAAATGACATGAAAGTCGCATGAAAGTTGCTTTTACTAGAAAACTGTAATATATTTCTAAATTAAGCTTACGCATTCTTAAAGAGGGATGTTAGACGAACAAAATGCGCTAGGCTGTAAGAAACTCTATGCAGTGGTGCCAGAGATATCTGCGTTATTGTTGAAAAGGTATCAAGAAACTGATTTCTGTAAAAATGACATTAATGCGCCTTTTAATTGAAAACTATGATATATTTCTAAATTAAACTTACACATGCTGAAAGAGCGATATTTGACGAACAAAATGCGCTAGGCTGTAAGAAACTCTATGCAGTGGTTCCAGAGATATCTGCGTTGGTGTTGAAAAGTTATCAGGAAACTGATTTCTGTAAAAATGACATGAAAGTCGCATGAAAGTTGCTTTTACTTGAAAACTGTAATATATTTCTAAATTAAGCTTACACATTCAGAAAGAGAGATGTTAGACGAACAAAATGCGCTAGGCTGTAAGAAACTCTATGCAGTGGTGCCAGAGATATCTGCGTTATTGTTGAAAAGGTATCAAGAAACTGATTTCTGTAAAAATGACATTAATGCGCCTTTTAATTGAAAACTATGATATATTTCTAAATTAAACTTACACATGCTGAAAGAGCGATATTTGACGAACAAAATGCGCTAGGCTGTAAGAAACTCTATGCAGTGGTTCCAGAGATATCTGCGTTGGTGTTGAAAAGTTATCAGGAAACTGATTTCTGTAAAAATGACATGAAAGTCGCATGAAAGTTGCTTTTACTTGAAAACTGTAATATATTTCTAAATTAAGCTTACACATTCAGAAAGAGGGATGTTAGACGAACAAAATGCGCTAGGCTGTAAGAAACTCTATGCAGTGGTGCCAGAGATATCTGCGTTGGTGTTGAAAAGTTATCAGGAAACTGATTTCTGTAAAAATGACATGAAAGTCGCATGAAAGTTGCTTTTACTAGAAAACTGTAATATATTTCTAAATTAAGCTTACACATTCTGAAAGAGGGATGTTAGACGAACAAAATGCGCTAGCCTGTAAGAAACTCTATGCAGTGGTGCCAGAGATATCTGCGTTGGTGTTGAAAAGGTATCAAGAAACTGATTTCTGTAAAAATGACATTAATGCGCCTTTTAATTGAAAACTATGATATATTTCTAAATTAAAGTTACACATTCTGAAAGAGCGATATTTGACGAACAAAATGCGCTAGGCTGTAAGAAACGCTATGCAGTGGTTCCAGAGATATCTGCGTTGGTGTTGAAAAGTTATCAGGAAACTGATTTCTGTAACAATGACATGAAAGTGGCATGAAATTGGCATGAAATTGGCTCTTACTTGTAAAGTGTATTATATTTCTAAATTAAGCTTACACATTCTGAAAGAGGGATGTTAGACGAACAAAATGCGCTAGGCTGTAAGAAACTCTATGCAGTGGTTCCAGAGATATCTGCGTTGGTGTTGAATAGTTATCAGGAAACTGATTTCTGTAAAAATGACATGAATGTGGCTTTTAATTGAAAAGTATGATAATTTCTAAATTAAGCTTACACATTCTGAAAGAAGGATATTAGGCGAACAAAATGCGCTAGGCCGTAAAAAAATATATGGAGTAGTTCCAGAGATATCTGCGTTGGTGTTGAATAGTTATCAGGAAACTGATTTCTGTAAAAATGACATGGAAGAGGCATTTACTTCAAAAGTGTTATATATTTCTAAATTAAGCTTACACATTCTGAAAGAGGGATATAAGACGAACCAAATGCGCTAGGCTGTAAGAAAATCTATGCAGTGGTTCCAGACATATCTGCGTTGGTGTTGAAAAATTATCAGGAAACTGATTTCTGTAAAAATGAGATGAAAGTCGCATGAAAGTGGCTTTTACTTAAACACTGTAATATATTTCTCAATTAAGCTTACACATTCTGAAAGAGGGATATTACACGAACAAAATGCGGTAGGCTGTAAGAAAATCTATTCAGTGGTTCCAGAGATATCTGCGTTGGTGTTGAAAAGTTATCAGGAAACTGATTTCTGTAAAAATGACATGAAAGTCGCATGAAAGTTGCTTTTACTTAAAACTGTAATATATTTCTAAATTAAGCTTACACATTCTGAAAGAGGGATATTAGACGAAGAAAATGCACTAGGCTGTAAGAAAATCTATGCTGTGGTTCCAGAGATATCTGCGTAGGTGTTGAAAAGTTATAAGGAAACTAATTTCTGTAAAAATTACATAAAAGTCGAATGAAAGTTGCTTTTACTTGAAAACTGTAATATATTTCTAAATTAAGCTTACACATTCTTAAAAAGGGATATCGGACGAACTAAATACGCTAGGCTGTAGCAAAATCTATGAATTGGTTCCAGAGATATCTGCGTTGGTGTTGAAAAGGTATCAGGAAACTGATTTCTGTAAAAATGACATGAAAGTCGAATCAAAGTTGCTTTTACTTGAAAACTGTAATATATTTCTAAATTAAGCTTACACATTCTGAAAGAGGGATGTTAGACGAACAAAATGCGCTAGGCTGTAAGAAACTCTATGCAGTGGTGCCAGAGATATCTGCGTTGGTGTTGAAAAGTTATCAGGAAACTGATTTCTGTAAAAATGACATGAAAGTCGCATGAAAGTTGCTTTTACTAGAAAACTGTAATATATTTCTAAATTAAGCTTACACATTCAGAAAGAGGGATGTTAGACGAACAAAATGCGCTAGGCTGTAAGAAACTCTATGCAGTGGTGCCAGAGATATCTGCGTTGGTGTTGAAAAGTTATCAGGAAACTGATTTCTGTAAAAATGACATGAAAGTCGCATGAAAGTTGCTTTTACTTGAAAACTGTAATATATTTCTAAATTAAGCTTACACATGCTGAAAGAGCGATATTTGACGAACAAAATGCGCTAGCCTGTAAGAAACTCTATGCAGTGGTGCCAGAGATATCTGCGTTGGTGTTGAAAAGTTATCAGGAAACTGATTTCTGTAAAAATGACATAAAAGTCGAATGAAAGTTGCTTTTACTTGAAAACTGTAATATATTTCTAAATTAAGCTTACACATTCTTAAAAAGGGATATCGGACGAACTAAATACGCTAGGCTGTAGCAAAATCTATGCATTGGTTCCAGAGATATCTGCGTTGGTGTTGAAAAGGTATCAGGAAACTGATTTCTGTAAAAATGACATGAAAGTCGAATGAAAGTTGCTTTTACTTGAAAACTGTAATATATTTCTAAATTAAGCTTACACATTCTGAAAGAGGGATGTTAGACGAACAAAATGCGCTAGGCTGTAAGAAACTCTATGCAGTGGTGCCAGAGATATCTGCGTTGGTGTTGAAAAGTTATCAGGAAACTGATTTCTGTAAAAATGACATGAAAGTCGCATGAAAGTTGCTTTTACTAGAAAACTGTAATATATTTCTAAATTAAGCTTACGCATTCTGAAAGAGGGATGTTAGACGAACAAAATGACATTAATGCGCCTTTTAATTGAAAACTATGATATATTTCTAAATTAAACTTACACATGCTGAAAGAGCGATATTTGACGAACAAAATGCGCTAGGCTGTAAGAAACTCTATGCAGTGGTTCCAGAGATATCTGCGTTGGTGTTGAAAAGTTATCAGGAAACTGATTTCTGTAAAAATGACATGAAAGTCGCATGAAAGTTGCTTTTACTTGAAAACTGTAATATATTTCTAAATTAAGCTTACACATTCAGAAAGAGGGATGTTAGACGAACAAAATGCGCTAGCCTGTAAGAAACTCTATGCAGTGGTGCCAGAGATATCTGCGTTGGTGTTGAAAAGGTATCAAGAAACTGATTTCTGCAAAAATGACATTAATGCGCCTTTTAATTGAAAACTATGATATATTTCTAAATTAAAGTTACACATTCTGAAAGAGCGATATTTGACGAACAAAATGCGCTAGGCTGTAAAAAACTCTATGCAGTGGTTCCAGAGATATCTGCGTTGGTGTTGAAAAGTTATCAGGAAACTGATTTCTGTAACAATGACATGAAAGTGGCATGAAATTGGCTCTTACTTGTAAAGTGTATTATATTTCTAAATTAAGCTTACACAATCTGAAAGAGGGATGTTAGACGAACAAAATGCGCTAGGCTGTAAGAAAATCTATGCTGTGGTTCCAGAGATATCTGCGTAGGTGTTGAAAAGTTATAAGGAAACTAATTTCTGTAAAAATTACATAAAAGTCGAATGAAAGTTGCTTTTACTTGAAAACTGTAATATATTTCTAAATTAAGCTTACACATTCTTAAAAAGGGATATCGGACGAACTAAATACGCTAGGCTGTAAGAAAATCTATTCAGTGGTTCCAGAGATATCTGCGTTGGTGTTGAAAAGGTATCAGGAAACTGATTTCTGTAAAAATGACATGACAGTCGCATGAAAGTGGCTTTTACTTGAACACTGTAATATATTTCTAAATTAAGCTTACACATTCTGAAAGAGGGATATTAGACGAACCAAATGCGCTAGGCTGTAAGAAAATCTATGCAGTGGTTCCAGACATATCTGCGTTGGTGTTGAAAAATTATCAGGAAACTGATTTCTGTAAAAATGAGATGAAAGTGGCATGAAAGTGGCTTTTACTTGAACACTGTAATATATTTCTAAATTAAGCTTACACATTCTGAAAGAGGGATATTAGACGAAGAAAATGCGCTAGGCTGTAAGAAAATCTATGCTGTGGTTCCAGAGATATCTGCGTAGGTGTTGAAAAGTTATAAGGAAACTAATTTCTGTAAAAATTACATAAAAGTCGAATGAAAGTTGCTTTTACTTGAAAACTGTAATATATTTCTAAATTAAGCTTACACATTCTTAAAAAGGGATATCGGACGAACTAAATACGCTAGGCTGTAGCAAAATCTATGCATTGGTTCCAGAGATATCTGCGTTGGTGTTGAAAAGGTATCAGGAAACTGATTTCTGTAAAAATGACATGAAAGTCGAATGAAAGTTGCTTTTACTTGAAAACTGTAATATATTTCTAAATTAAGCTTACACATTCTGAAAGAGGGATGTTAGACGAACAAAATGCGCTAGGCTGTAAGAAACTCTATGCAGTGGTGCCAGAGATATCTGCGTTGGTGTTGAAAAGTTATCAGGAAACTGATTTCTGTAAAAATGACATGAAAGTCGCATGAAAGTTGCTTTTACTAGAAAACTGTAATATATTTCTAAATTAAGCTTACGCATTCTGAAAGAGGGATGTTAGACGAACAAAATGCGCTAGGCTGTAAGAAACTCTATGCAGTGGTGCCAGAGATATCTGCGTTGGTGTTGAAAAGGTATCAAGAAACTGATTTCTGTAAAAATGACATTAATGCGCCTTTTAATTGAAAACTATGATATATTTCTAAATTAAACTTACACATGCTGAAAGAGGGATATTTGACGAACAAAATGCGCTAGGCTGTAAGAAACTCTATGCAGTGGTTCCAGAAATATCTGCGTTGGTGTTGAAAAGTTATCAGGAAACTGATTTCTGTAAAAATGACATGAAAGTCGCATGAAAGTTGCTTTTACTTGAAAACTGTAATATATTTCTAAATTAAGCTTACACATTCAGAAAGAGGGATGTTAGACGAACAAAATGCGCTAGGCTGTAAGAAACTCTATGCAGTGGTGCCAGAGATATCTGCGTTGCTGTTGAAAAGTTATCAGGAAACTGATTTCTGTAAAAATGACATGAAAGTCGCATGAAAGTTGCTTTTACTAGAAAACTGTAATATATTTCTAAATTAAGCTTACACATTCTGAAAGAGGGATGTTAGACGAACAAAATGCGCTAGCCTGTAAGAAACTCTATGCAGTGGTGCCAGAGATATCTGCGTTGGTGTTGAAAAGGTATCAAGAAACTGATTTCTGTAAAAATGACATTAATGCGCCTTTTAATTGAAAACTATGATATATTTCTAAATTAAAGTTACACATTCTGAAAGAGCGATATTTGACGAACAAAATGCGCTAGGCTGTAAGAAACGCTATGCAGTGGTTCCAGAGATATCTGCGTTGGTGTTGAAAAGTTATCAGGAAACTGATTTCTGTAACAATGACATGAAAGTGGCATGAAATTGGCATGAAATTGCCTCTTACTTGTAAAGTGTATTATATTTCTAAATTAAGCTTACACATTCTGAAAGAGGGATGTTAGACGAACAAAATGCGCTAGGCTGTAAGAAACTCTATGCAGTGGTTCCAGAGATATCTGCGTTGGTGTTGAATAGTTATCAGGAAACTGATTTCTGTAAAAATGACATGAATGTGGCTTTTAATTGAAAAGTATGATAATTTCTAAATTAAGCTTACACATTCTGAAAGAAGGATATTAGGCGAACAAAATGCGCTAGGCCGTAAAAAAATATATGGAGTAGTTCCAGAGATATCTGCGTTGGTGTTGAATAGTTATCAGGAAACTGATTTCTGTAAAAATGACATGGAAGAGGCATTTACTTCAAAAGTGTTATATATTTCTAAATTAAGCTTACACATTCTGAAAGAGGGATATAAGACGAACCAAATGCGCTAGGCTGTAAGAAAATCTATGCAGTGGTTCCAGACATATCTGCGTTGGTGTTGAAAAATTATCAGGAAACTGATTTCTGTAAAAATGAGATGAAAGTGGCATGAAAGTGGCTTTTACTTGAACACTGTAATATATTTCTAAATTAAGCTTACACATTCTGAAAGAGGGATATTACACGAACAAAATGCGGTAGGCTGTAAGAAAATCTATTCAGTGGTTCCAGAGATATCTGCGTTGGTGTTGAAAAGTTATCAGGAAACTGATTTCTGTAACAATGACATGAAAGTGGCATGAAATTGGCATGAAATTGGCTCTTACTTGTAAAGTGTATTATATTTCTAAATTAAGCTTACACATTCTGAAAGAGGGATGTTAGACGAACAAAATGCGCTAGGCTGTAAGAAACTCTATGCAGTGGTTCCAGAGATATCTGCGTTGGTGTTGAATAGTTATCAGGAAACTGATTTCTGTAAAAATGACATGAATGTGGCTTTTAATTGAAAAGTATGATAATTTCTAAATTAAGCTTACACATTCTGAAAGAGCGATATTTGACGAACAAAATGCGCTAGGCTGTAAGAAAATCTATGCAGTGGTTCCAGAGATATCTGCGTTGGTGTTGAAAAGTTATCAGGAAACTGATTTCTGTAAAAATGACATGAAAGTCGCATGAAAGTTGCTTTTACTAGAAAACTGTAATATATTTCTAAATTAAGCTTACACATTCTGAAAGAGGGATGTTAGACGAACAAAATGCGCTAGCCTGTAAGAAACTCTATGCAGTGGTGCCAGAGATATCTGCGTTGGTGTTGAAAAGGTATCAAGAAACTGATTTCTGTAAAAATGACATTAATGCGCCTTTTAATTGAAAACTATTATATATTTCTAAATTAAACTTACACATGCTGAAAGAGCGATATTTGACGAACAAAATGCGCTAGGCTGTAAGAAACTCTATGCAGTGGTTCCAGAGATATCTGCGTTGGTGTTGAAAAGGTATCAAGAAACTGATTTCTGTAAAAATGACATTAATGCGCCTTTTAATTGAAAACTATGATATATTTCTAAATTAAACTTACACTTGCTGAAAGAGCGATATTTGACGAACAAAATGCGCTAGGCTGTAAGAAACGCTATGCAGTGGTTCCAGAGATATCTGCGTTGGTGTTGAAAGGTTATCAGGAAACTGATTTCTGTAACAATGACATGAAAGTGGCATGAAATTGGCATGAAATTGGCTCTTACTTGTAAAGTGTATTATATTTTTAAATTAAGCTTACACATTCTGAAAGAGGGATGTTAGACGAACAAAATGCGCTAGGCTGTAAGAAACTCTATGCAGTGGTTCCAGAGATATCTGCGTTGGTGTTGAATAGTTATCAGGAAACTGATTTCTGTAAAAATGACATGAATGTGGCTTTTAATTGAAAAGTATGATAATTTCTAAATTAAGCTTACACATTCTGAAAGAGCGATATTTGACGAACAAAATGCGCTAGGCTGTAAGAAACTCTATGCAGTGGTTCCAGAGATATCTGCGTTGGTGTTGAAAAGATATCAGGAAACTGATTTCTGTAACAATGACATGAAAGTGGCATGAAATTGGCATGAAATTGGCTCTTACTTGTAAAGTGTATTATATTTCTAAATTAAGCTTACACATTCTGAAAGAGGGATGTTAGACGAACAAAATGCGCTAGGCTGTAAGAAACTCTATGCAGTGGTGCCAGAGATATCTGCGTTGGTGTTGAAAAGGTATCAAGAAACTGGTTTCTCTAAAAATGAGATTAATGCGCCTTTTAATTGAAAACTATGATATATTTCTAAATTAAACTTACACATGCTGAAAGAGCGATATTTGACGAACAAAATGCGCTAGGCTGTAAGAAACTCTATGCAGTGGTTCCAGAGATATCTGCGTTGGTGTTGAAAAGTTATCAGGAAACTGATTTCTGTAAAAATGACATGAAAGTCGCATGAAAGTTGCTTTTACTAGAAAACTGTAATATATTTCTAAATTAAGCTTACACATTCTGAAAGAGGGATGTTAGACGAACAAAATGCGCTAGCCTGTAAGAAACTCTATGCAGTGGTGCCAGAGATATCTGCGTTGGTGTTGAAAAGGTATCAAGAAACTGATTTCTGTAAAAATGACATTAATGCGCCTTTTAATTGAAAACTATGATATATTTCTAAATTAAAGTTACACATTCTGAAAGAGCGATATTTGACGAACAAAATGCGCTAGGCTGTAAGAAACGCTATGCAGTGGTTCCAGAGATATCTGCGTTGGTGTTGAAAAGTTATCAGGAAACTGATTTCTGTAACAATGACATGAAAGTGGCATGAAATTGGCATGAAATTGGCTCTTACTTGTAAAGTGTATTATATTTCTAAATTAAGCTTACACATTCTGAAAGAGGGATGTTAGACGAACAAAATGCGCTAGGCTGTAAGAAACTCTATGCAGTGGTTCCAGAGATATCTGCGTTGGTGTTGAATAGTTATCAGGAAACTGATTTCTGTAAAAATGACATGAATGTGGCTTTTAATTGAAAAGTATGATAATTTCTAAATTAAGCTTACACATTCTGAAAGAAGGATATTAGGCGAACAAAATGCGCTAGGCCGTAAAAAAATATATGGAGTAGTTCCAGAGATATCTGCGTTGGTGTTGAATAGTTATCAGGAAACTGATTTCTGTAAAAATGACATGGAAGAGGCATTTACTTCAAAAGTGTTATATATTTCTAAATTAAGCTTACACATTCTGAAAGAGGGATATTACACGAACAAAATGCGGTAGGCTGTAAGAAAATCTATTCAGTGGTTCCAGAGATATCTGCGTTGGTGTTGAAAAGTTATCAGGAAACTGATTTCTGTAACAATGACATGAAAGTGGCATGAAATTGGCATGAAATTGGCTCTTACTTGTAAAGTGTATTATATTTCTAAATTAAGCTTACACATTCTGAAAGAGGGATATAAGACGAACCAAATGCGCTAGGCTGTAAGAAAATCTATGCAGTGGTTCCAGACATATCTGCGTTGGTGTTGAAAAATTATCAGGAAACTGATTTCTGTAAAAATGAGATGAAAGTGGCATGAAAGTGGCTTTTACTTGAACACTGTAATATATTTCTAAATTAAGCTTACACATTCTGAAAGAGGGATATTACACGAACAAAATGCGGTAGGCTGTAAGAAAATCTATTCAGTGGTTCCAGAGATATCTGCGTTGGTGTTGAAAAGTTATCAGGAAACTGATTTCTGTAAAAATGACATGAAAGTCGCATGAAAGTTGCTTTTACTTAAAACTGTAATATATTTCTAAATTAAGCTTACACATTCTGAAAGAGGGATATAAGACGAACCAAATGCGCTAGGCTGTAAGAAAATCTATGCTGTGGTTCCAGAGATATCTGCGTAGGTGTTGAAAAGTTATAAGGAAACTAATTTCTGTAAAAATTACATAAAAGTCGAATGAAAGTTGCTTTTACTTGAAAACTGTAATATATTTCTAAATTAAGCTTACACATTCTTAAAAAGGGATATCGGACGAACTAAATACGCTAGGCTGTAGCAAAATCTATGCATTGGTTCCAGAGATATCTGCGTTGGTATTGAAAAGGTATCAGGAAACTGATTTCTGTAAAAATGACATGAAAGTCGAATGAAAGTTGCTTTTACTTGAAAACTGTAATATATTTCTAAATTAAGCTTACACATTCTGAAAGAGGGATGTTAGACGAACAAAATGCGCTAGGCTGTAAGAAACTCTATGCAGTGGTGCCAGAGATATCTGCGTTGGTGTTGAAAAGTTATCAGGAAACTGATTTCTGTAAAAATGACATGAAAGTCGCATGAAAGTTGCTTTTACTTGAAAACTGTAATATATTTCTAAATTAAGCTTACACATGCTGAAAGAGCGATATTTGACGAACAAAATGCGCTAGCCTGTAAGAAACGCTATGCAGTGGTGCCAGAGATATCTGCGTTGGTGTTGAAAAGGTATCAAGAAACTGATTTCTGTAAAAATGACATGAAAGTCGCATGAAAGTTGCTTTTACTTGAAAACTGTAATATATTTCTAAATTAAGCTTACACATGCTGAAAGAGCGATATTTGACGAACAAAATGCGCTAGCCTGTAAGAAACTCTATGCAGTGGTTCCAGAGATATCTGCGTTGGTGTTGAAAAGTTATCAGGAAACTGATTTCTGTAAAAATGACATGAAAGTCGCATGAAAGTTGCTTTTACTTGAAAACTGTAATATATTTCTAAATTAAGCTTACACATGCTGAAAGAGCGATATTTGACGAACAAAATGCGCTAGCCTGTAAGAAACTCTATGCAGTGGTGCCAGAGATATCTGCGTTGGTGTTGAAAAGGTATCAAGAAACTGATTTCTGTAAAAATGACATTAATGCGCCTTTTAATTGAAAACTATGGTATATTTCTAAATTAAACTTACACATGCTGAAAGAGCGATATTTGACGAACAAAATGCGCTAGGCTGTAAGAAACTCTATGCAGTGGTTCCAGAGATATCTGCGTTGGTGTTGAAAAGTTATCAGGAAACTGATTTCTGTAAAAATGACATGAAAGTCGCATGAAAGTTGCTTTTACTTGAAAACTGTAATATATTTCTAAATTAAGCTTACACATGCTGAAAGAGCGATATTTGACGAACAAAATGCGCTAGCCTGTAAGAAACTCTATGCAGTGGTGCCAGAGATATCTGCGTTGGTGTTGAAAAGGTATCAAGAAACTGATTTCTGTAAAAATGACATTAATGCGCCTTTTAATTGAAAACTATGATATATTTATAAATTAAACTTACACATGCTGAAAGAGCGATATTTGACGAACAAAATGCGCTAGGCTGTAAGAAACTCTATGCAGTGGTTCCAGAGATATCTGCGTTGGTGTTGAAAAGTTATCAGGAAACTGATTTCTGTAAAAATGACATGAAAGTCGCATGAAAGTTGCTTTTACTTGAAAACTGTAATATATTTCTAAATTAAGCTTACACATTCAGAAAGAGGGATGTTAGACGAACAAAATGCGCTAGCCTGTAAGAAACTCTATGCAGCGGTGCCAGAGATATCTGCGTTGGTGTTGAAAAGGTATCAAGAAACTGATTTCTGCAAAAATGACATTAATGCGCCTTTTAATTGAAAACTATGATATATTTATAAATTAAAGTTACACATTCTGAAAGAGCGATATTTGACGAACAAAATGCGCTAGGCTGTAAGAAACTCTATGCAGTGGTTCCAGAGATATCTGCGTTGGTGTTGAAAAGTTATCAGGAAACTGATTTCTGTAACAATGACATGAAAGTGGCATGAAATTGGCTCTTACTTGTAAAGTGTATTATATTTCTAAATTAAGCTTACACAATCTGAAAGAGGGATGTTAGACGAACAAAATGCGCTAGGCTGTAAGAAACTCTATGCAGTGTTGAAAAGTTATAAGGAAACTAATTTCTGTAAAAATTACATAAAAGTCGAATGAAAGTTGTTTTTACTTGAAAACTGTAATATATTTCTAAATTAAGCTTACACATTCTTAAAAAGGGATATCGGACGAACTAAATACGCTAGGCTGTAGCAAAATCTATGCATTGGTTCCAGAGATATCTGCGTTGGTGTTGAAAAGGTATCAGGAAACTGATTTCTGTAAAAATGACATGAAAGTCGCATGAAAGTTGCTTTTACTTGAAAACTGTAATATATTTCTAAATTAAGCTTACACATGCTGAAAGAGCGATATTTGACGAACAAAATGCGCTAGCCTGTAAGAAACTCTATGCAGTGGTGCCAGAGATATCTGCGTTGGTGTTGAAAAGGTATCAAGAAACTGATTTCTGTAAAAATGACATTAATGCGCCTTTTAATTGAAAACTATGGTATATTTCTAAATTAAACTTACACATGCTGAAAGAGCGATATTTGACGAACAAAATGCGCTAGGCTGTAAGAAACTCTATGCAGTGGTTCCAGAGATATCTGCGTTGGTGTTGAAAAGTTATCAGGAAACTGATTTCTGTAAAAATGACATGAAAGTCGCATGAAAGTTGCTTTTACTTGAAAACTGTAATATATTTCTAAATTAAGCTTACACATGCTGAAAGAGCGATATTTGACGAACAAAATGCGCTAGCCTGTAAGAAACTCTATGCAGTGGTGCCAGAGATATCTGCGTTGGTGTTGAAAAGGTATCAAGAAACTGATTTCTGTAAAAATGACATTAATGCGCCTTTTAATTGAAAACTATGATATATTTATAAATTAAAGTTACACATTCTGAAAGAGGGATATTAGACGAACCAAATGCGCTAGGCTGTAAGAAAATCTATGCAGTGGTTCCAGACATATCTGCGTTGGGGTTGAAAAATTATCAGGAAACTGATTTCTGTAAAAATGAGATGAAAGTGGCATGAAAGTGGCTTTTACTTGAACACTGTAATATATTTCTAAATTAAGCTTACACATTCTGAAAGAGGGATATTAGACGAAGAAAATGCGCTAGGCTGTAAGAAAATCTATGCTGTGGTTCCAGAGATATCTGCGTAGGTGTTGAAAAGTTATAAGGAAACTAATTTCTGTAAAAATTACATAAAAGTCGAATGAAAGTTGCTTTTACTGGAAAACTGTAATATATTTCTAAATTAAGCTTACACATTCTTAAAAAGGGATATCGGACGAACTAAATACGCTAGGCTGTAGCAAAATCTATGCATTGGTTCCAGAGATATCTGCGTTGGTGTTGAAAAGGTATCAGGAAACTGATTTCTGTAAAAATGACATGAAAGTCGAATGAAAGTTGCTTTTACTTGAAAACTGTAATATATTTCTAAATTAAGCTTACACATTCTGAAAGAGGGATTTTAGACGAACAAAATGCGCTAGGCTGTAAGAAACTCTATGCAGTGGTGCCAGAGATATCTGCGTTGGTGTTGAAAAGTTATCAGGAAACTGATTTCTGTAAAAATGACATGAAAGTCGCATGAAAGTTGCTTTTACTTGAAAACTGTAATATATTTCTAAATTAAGCTTACACATTCAGAAAGAGGGATGTTAGACGAACAAAATGCGCTAGGCTGTAAGAAACTCTATGCAGTGGTGCCAGAGATATCTGCGTTGGTGTTGAAAAGTTATCAGGAAACTGATTTCTGTAAAAATGACATGAAAGTCGCATGAAAGTTGCTTTTACTAGAAAACTGTAATATATTTCTAAATTAAGCTTACACATTCTGAAAGAGGGATGTTAGACGAACAAAATGCGCTAGCCTGTAAGAAACTCTATGCAGTGGTGCCAGAGATATCTGCGTTGGTGTTGAAAAGTTATCAGGAAACTGATTTCTGTAACAATGACATGAAAGTGGCATGAAATTGGCATGAAATTGGCTCTTACTTGTAAAGTGTATTATATTTCTAAATTAAGCTTACACATTCTGAAAGAGGGATGTTAGACAAACAAAATGCGCTAGGCTGTAAGAAACTCTATGCAGTGGTTCCAGAGATATCTGCGTTGGTGTTGAAAAGTTATCAGGAAACTGATTTCTGTAACAATGACATTAATGCGCCTTTTAATTGAAAACTATGATATATTTCTAAATTAAAGTTACACATTCTGAAAGAGCGATATTTGACGAACAAAATGCGCTAGGCTGTAAGAAACGCTATGCAGTGGTTCCAGAGATATCTGCGTTGGTGTTGAAAAGTTATCAGGAAACTGATTTCTGTAACAATGACATGAAAGTGGCATGAAATTGGCTTGAAATTGGCATGAAATTGGCTCTTACTTGTAAAGTGTATTATATTTCTAAATTAAGCTTACACATTCTGAAAGAGGGATGTTAGACGAACAAAATACGCTAGGCTGTAAGAAACTCTATGCAGTGGTTCCAGAGATATCTGCGTTGGTGTTGAATAGTTATCAGGAAACTGATTTCTGTAAAAATGACATGAATGTGGCTTTTAATTGAAAAGTATGATAATTTCTAAATTAAGCTTACACATTCTGAAAGAAGGATATTAGGGGAACAAAATGCGCTAGGCCGTAAAAAAATATATGGAGTAGTTCCAGAGATATCTGCGTTGGTGTTGAATAGTTATCAGGAAACTGATTTCTGTAAAAATGACATGGAAGAGGCATTTACTTCAAAAGTGTTATATATTTCTAAATTAAGCTTTCACATTCTGAAAGAGGGATATAAGACGAACCAAATGCGCTAGGCTGTAAGAAAATCTATGCAGTGGTTCCAGACATATCTGCGTTGGTGTTGAAAAATTATCAGGAAACTGATTTCTGTAAAAATGAGATGAAAGTGGCATGAAAGTGGCTTTTACTTGAACACTGTAATATATTTCTAAATTAAGCTTACACATTCTGAAAGAGGGATATTACACGAACAAAATGCGGTAGGCTGTAAGAAAATCTATTCAGTGGTTCCAGAGATATCTGCGTTGGTGTTGAAAAGTTATCAGGAAACTGATTTCTGTAAAAATGACATGAAAGTCGCATGAAAGTTGCTTTTACTTAAAACTGTAATATATTTCTAAATTAAGCTTACACATTCTGAAAGAGGGATATTAGACGAAGAAAATGCACTAGGCTGTAAGAAAATCTATGCTGTGGTTCCAGAGATATCTGCGTAGGTGTTGAAAAGTTATAAGGAAACTAATTTCTGTAAAAATTACATAAAAGTCGAATGAAAGTTGCTTTTACTTGAAAACTGTAATATATTTCTAAATTAAGCTTACACATTCTTAAAAAGGGATATCGGACGAACTAAATACGCTAGGCTGTAGCAAAATCTATGCATTGGTTCCAGAGATATCTGCGTTGGTGTTGAAAAGGTATCAGGAAACTGATTTCTGTAAAAATGAGATGAAAGTCGAATAAAAGTTGCTTTTACTTGAAAACTGTAACATATTTCTAAATTAAGCTTACACATTCTGAAAGAGGGATGTTAGACGAACAAAATGCGCTAGGCTGTAAGAAACTCTATGCAGTGGTGCCAGAGATATCTGCGTTGGTGTTGAAAAGTTATCAGGAAACTGATTTCTGTAAAAATGACATGAAAGTCGCATGAAAGTTGCTTTTACTAGAAAACTGTAATATATTTCTAAATTAAGCTTACACATTTTGAAAGAGGGATGTTAGACGAACAAAATGCGCTAGGCTGTAAGAAACTCTATGCAGTGGTGCCAGAGATATCTGCGTTGGTGTTGAAAAGGTATCAAAAAACTGATTTCTGTAAAAATGACATTAATGCGCCTTTTAATTGAAAACTATGGTATATTTCTAAATTAAACTTACACATGCTGAAAGAGCGATATTTGACGAACAAAATGCGCTAGGCTGTAAGAAACTCTATGCAGTGGTTCCAGAGATATCTGCGTTGGTGTTGAAAAGTTATCAGGAAACTGATTTCTGTAAAAATGACATGAAAGTCGCATGAAAGTTGCTTTTACTTGAAAACTGTAATATATTTCTAAATTAAGCTTACACATGCTGAAAGAGCGATATTTGACGAACAAAATGCGCTAGCCTGTAAGAAACTCTATGCAGTGGTGCCAGAGATATCTGCGTTGGTGTTGAAAAGGTATCAAGAAACTGATTTCTGTAAAAATGACATTAATGCGCCTTTTAATTGAAAACTATGATATATTTCTAAATTAAACTTACACATGCTGAAAGAGCGATATTTGACGAACAAAATGCGCTAGGCTGTAAGAAACTCTATGCAGTGGTTCCAGAGATATCTGCGTTGGTATTGAAAAGTTATCAGGAAACTGATTTCTGTAAAAATGACATGAAAGTCGCATGAAAGTTGCTTTTACTTGAAAACTGTAATATATTTCTAAATTAAGCTTACACATGCTGAAAGAGCGATATTTGACGAACAAAATGCGCTAGCCTGTAAGAAACTCTATGCAGTGGTGCCAGAGATATCTGCGTTGGTGTTGAAAAGGTATCAAGAAACTGATTTCTGTAAAAATGACATTAATGCGCCTTTTAATTGAAAACTATGGTATATTTCTAAATTAAACTTACACATGCTGAAAGAGCGATATTTGACGAACAAAATGCGCTAGGCTGTAAGAAACTCTATGCAGTGTTGAAAAGTTATAAGGAAACTAATTTCTGTAAAAATTACATAAAAGTCGAATGAAAGTTGTTTTTACTTGAAAACTGTAATATATTTCTAAATTAAGCTTACACATTCTTAAAAAGGGATATCGGACGAACTAAATACGCTAGGCTGTAGCAAAATCTATGCATTGGTTCCAGAGATATCTGCGTTGGTGTTGAAAAGGTATCAGGAAACTGATTTCTGTAAAAATGACATGAAAGTCGAATGAAAGTTGTTTTTACTTGAAAACTGTAATATATTTCTAAATTAAGCTTACACATTCTTAAAAAGGGATATCGGACGAACTAAATACGCTAGGCTGTAGCAAAATCTATGCATTGGTTCCAGAGATATCTGCGTTGGTGTTGAAAAGGTATCAGGAAACTGATTTCTGTAAAAATGACATGAAAGTCGCATGAAAGTTGCTTTTACTTGAAAACTGTAATATATTTCTAAATTAAGCTTACACATGCTGAAAGAGCGATATTTGACGAACAAAATGCGCTAGCCTGTAAGAAACTCTATGCAGTGGTGCCAGAGATATCTGCGTTGGTGTTGAAAAGGTATCAAGAAACTGATTTCTGTAAAAATGACATTAATGCGCCTTTTAATTGAAAACTATGGTATATTTCTAAATTAAACTTACACATGCTGAAAGAGCGATATTTGACGAACAAAATGCGCTAGGCTGTAAGAAACTCTATGCAGTGGTTCCAGAGATATCTGCGTTGGTGTTGAAAAGTTATCAGGAAACTGATTTCTGTAAAAATGACATGAAAGTCGCATGAAAGTTGCTTTTACTTGAAAACTGTAATATATTTCTAAATTAAGCTTACACATGCTGAAAGAGCGATATTTGACGAACAAAATGCGCTAGCCTGTAAGAAACTCTATGCAGTGGTGCCAGAGATATCTGCGTTGGTGTTGAAAAGGTATCAAGAAACTGATTTCTGTAAAAATGACATTAATGCGCCTTTTAATTGAAAACTATGATATATTTATAAATTAAAGTTACACATTCTGAAAGAGGGATATTAGACGAACCAAATGCGCTAGGCTGTAAGAAAATCTATGCAGTGGTTCCAGACATATCTGCGTTGGGGTTGAAAAATTATCAGGAAACTGATTTCTGTAAAAATGAGATGAAAGTGGCATGAAAGTGGCTTTTACTTGAACACTGTAATATATTTCTAAATTAAGCTTACACATTCTGAAAGAGGGCTATTAGACGAAGAAAATGCGCTAGGCTGTAAGAAAATCTATGCTGTGGTTCCAGAGATATCTGCGTAGGTGTTGAAAAGTTATAAGGAAACTAATTTCTGTAAAAATTACATAAAAGTCGAATGAAAGTTGCTTTTACTTGAAAACTGTAATATATTTCTAAATTAAGCTTACACATTCTTAAAAAGGGATATCGGACGAACTAAATACGCTAGGCTGTAGCAAAATCTATGCATTGGTTCCAGAGATATCTGCGTTGGTGTTGAAAAGGTATCAGGAAACTGATTTCTGTAAAAATGACATGAAAGTCGAATGAAAGTTGCTTTTACTTGAAAACTGTAATATATTTCTAAATTAAGCTTACACATTCTGAAAGAGGGATTTTAGACGAACAAAATGCGCTAGGCTGTAAGAAACTCTATGCAGTGGTGCCAGAGATATCTGCGTTGGTGTTGAAAAGTTATCAGGAAACTGATTTCTGTAAAAATGACATGAAAGTCGCATGAAAGTTGCTTTTACTTGAAAACTGTAATATATTTCTAAATTAAGCTTACACATTCAGAAAGAGGGATGTTAGACGAACAAAATGCGCTAGGCTGTAAGAAACTCTATGCAGTGGTGCCAGAGATATCTGCGTTGGTGTTGAAAAGTTATCAGGAAACTGATTTCTGTAAAAATGACATGAAAGTCGCATGAAAGTTGCTTTTACTAGAAAACTGTAATATATTTCTAAATTAAGCTTACACATTCTGAAAGAGGGATGTTAGACGAACAAAATGCGCTAGCCTGTAAGAAACTCTATGCAGTGGTGCCAGAGATATCTGCGTTGGTGTTGAAAAGTTATCAGGAAACTGATTTCTGTAACAATGACATGAAAGTGGCATGAAATTGGCATGAAATTGGCTCTTACTTGTAAAGTGTATTATATTTCTAAATTAAGCTTACACATTCTGAAAGAGGGATGTTAGACAAACAAAATGCGCTAGGCTGTAAGAAACTCTATGCAGTGGTTCCAGAGATATCTGCGTTGGTGTTGAAAAGTTATCAGGAAACTGATTTCTGTAACAATGACATTAATGCGCCTTTTAATTGAAAACTATGATATATTTCAAAATTAAAGTTACACATTCTGAAAGAGCGATATTTGACGAACAAAATGCGCTAGGCTGTAAGAAACGCTATGCAGTGGTTCCAGAGATATCTGCGTTGGTGTTGAAAAGTTATCAGGAAACTGATTTCTGTAACAATGACATGAAAGTGGCATGAAATTGGCTTGAAATTGGCATGAAATTGGCTCTTACTTGTAAAGTGTATTATATTTCTAAATTAAGCTTACACATTCTGAAAGAGGGATGTTAGACGAACAAAATACGCTAGGCTGTAAGAAACTCTATGCAGTGGTTCCAGAGATATCTGCGTTGGTGTTGAATAGTTATCAGGAAACTGATTTCTGTAAAAATGACATGAATGTGGCTTTTAATTGAAAAGTATGATAATTTCTAAATTAAGCTTACACATTCTGAAAGAAGGATATTAGGGGAACAAAATGCGCTAGGCCGTAAAAAAATATATGGAGTAGTTCCAGAGATATCTGCGTTGGTGTTGAATAGTTATCAGGAAACTGATTTCTGTAAAAATGACATGGAAGAGGCATTTACTTCAAAAGTGTTATATATTTCTAAATTAAGCTTTCACATTCTGAAAGAGGGATATAAGACGAACCAAATGCGCTAGGCTGTAAGAAAATCTATGCAGTGGTTCCAGACATATCTGCGTTGGTGTTGAAAAATTATCAGGAAACTGATTTCTGTAAAAATGAGATGAAAGTGGCATGAAAGTGGCTTTTACTTGAACACTGTAATATATTTCTAAATTAAGCTTACACATTCTGAAAGAGGGATATTACACGAACAAAATGCGGTAGGCTGTAAGAAAATCTATTCAGTGGTTCCAGAGATATCTGCGTTGGTGTTGAAAAGTTATCAGGAAACTGATTTCTGTAAAAATGACATGAAAGTCGCATGAAAGTTGCTTTTACTTAAAACTGTAATATATTTCTAAATTAAGCTTACACATTCTGAAAGAGGGATATTAGACGAAGAAAATGCACTAGGCTGTAAGAAAATCTATGCTGTGGTTCCAGAGATATCTGCGTAGGTGTTGAAAAGTTATAAGGAAACTAATTTCTGTAAAAATTACATAAAAGTCGAATGAAAGTTGCTTTTACTTGAAAACTGTAATATATTTCTAAATTAAGCTTACACATTCTTAAAAAGGGATATCGGACGAACTAAATACGCTAGGCTGTAGCAAAATCTATGCATTGGTTCCAGAGATATCTGCGTTGGTGTTGAAAAGGTATCAGGAAACTGATTTCTGTAAAAATGAGATGAAAGTCGAATAAAAGTTGCTTTTACTTGAAAACTGTAACATATTTCTAAATTAAGCTTACACATTCTGAAAGAGGGATGTTAGACGAACAAAATGCGCTAGGCTGTAAGAAACTCTATGCAGTGGTGCCAGAGATATCTGCGTTGGTGTTGAAAAGTTATCAGGAAACTGATTTCTGTAAAAATGACATGAAAGTCGCATGAAAGTTGCTTTTACTAGAAAACTGTAATATATTTCTAAATTAAGCTTACACATTTTGAAAGAGGGATGTTAGACGAACAAAATGCGCTAGGCTGTAAGAAACTCTATGCAGTGGTGCCAGAGATATCTGCGTTGGTGTTGAAAAGGTATCAAAAAACTGATTTCTGTAAAAATGACATTAATGCGCCTTTTAATTGAAAACTATGGTATATTTCTAAATTAAACTTACACATGCTGAAAGAGCGATATTTGACGAACAAAATGCGCTAGGCTGTAAGAAACTCTATGCAGTGGTTCCAGAGATATCTGCGTTGGTGTTGAAAAGTTATCAGGAAACTGATTTCTGTAAAAATGACATGAAAGTCGCATGAAAGTTGCTTTTACTTGAAAACTGTAATATATTTCTAAATTAAGCTTACACATGCTGAAAGAGCGATATTTGACGAACAAAATGCGCTAGCCTGTAAGAAACTCTATGCAGTGGTGCCAGAGATATCTGCGTTGGTGTTGAAAAGGTATCAAGAAACTGATTTCTGTAAAAATGACATTAATGCGCCTTTTAATTGAAAACTATGATATATTTCTAAATTAAACTTACACATGCTGAAAGAGCGATATTTGACGAACAAAATGCGCTAGGCTGTAAGAAACTCTATGCAGTGGTTCCAGAGATATCTGCGTTGGTATTGAAAAGTTATCAGGAAACTGATTTCTGTAAAAATGACATGAAAGTCGCATGAAAGTTGCTTTTACTTGAAAACTGTAATATATTTCTAAATTAAGCTTACACATTCAGAAAGAGGGATGTTAGACGAACAAAATGCGCTAGCCTGTAAGAAACTCTATGCAGTGGTGCCAGAGATATCTGCGTTGGTGTTGAAAAGGTATCAAGAAACTGATTTCTGCAAAAATGACATTAATGCGCCTTTTAATTGAAAACTATGATATATTTCTAAATTAAAGTTACACATTCTGAAAGAGCGATATTTGACGAACAAAATGCGCTAGGCTGTAAGAAACTCTATGCAGTGGTTCCAGAGATATCTGCGTTGGTGTTGAAAAGTTATCAGGAAACTGATTTCTGTAACAATGACATGAAAGTGGCATGAAATTGGCTCTTACTTGTAAAGTGTATTATATTTCTAAATTAAGCTTACACAATCTGAAAGAGGGATATTAGACGAAGAAAATGCGCTAGGCTGTAAGAAAATCTATGCTGTGGTTCCAGAGATATCTGCGTAGGTGTTGAAAAGTTATAAGGAAACTAATTTCTGTAAAAATTACATAAAAGTCGAATGAAAGTTGCTTTTACTTGAAAACTGTAATATATTTCTAAATTAAGCTTACACATTCTTAAAAAGGGATATCGGACGAACTAAATACGCTAGGCTGTAGCAAAATCTATGCATTGGTTCCAGAGATATCTGCGTTGGTGTTGAAAAGGTATCAGGAAACTGATTTCTGTAAAAATGACATGAAAGTCGAATGAAAGTTGCTTTTACTTGAAAACTGTAATATATTTCTAAATTAAGCTTACACATTCTGAAAGAGGGATGTTAGACGAACAAAATGCGCTAGGCTGTAAGAAACTCTATGCAGTGGTGCCAGAGATATCTGCGTTGGTGTTGAAAAGTTATCAGGAAACTGATTTCTGTAAAAATGACATGAAAGTCGCATGAAAGTTGCTTTTACTAGAAAACTGTAATATATTTCTAAATTAAGCTTACGCATTCTGAAAGAGGGATGTTAGACGAACAAAATGCGCTAGGCTGTAAGAAACTCTATGCAGTGGTGCCAGAGATATCTGCGTTGGTGTTGAAAAGGTATCAAGAAACTGATTTCTGTAAAAATGACATTAATGCGCCTTTTAATTGAAAACTATGATATATTTCTAAATTAAACTTACACATGCTGAAAGAGCGATATTTGACGAACAAAATGCGCTAGGCTGTAAGAAACTCTATGCAGTGGTTCCAGAGATATCTGCGTTGGTGTTGAAAAGTTATCAGGAAACTGATTTCTGTAAAAATGACTGAAAGTCGCATGAAAGTTGCTTTTACTTGAAAACTGTAATATATTTCTAAATTAAGCTTACACATTCAGAAAGAGGGATGTTAGACGAACAAAATGCGCTAGGCTGTAAGAAACTCTATGCAGTGGTGCCAGACATATCTGCGTTGGTGTTGAAAAGTTATCAGGAAACTGATTTCTGTAAAAATGACATGAAAGTCGCATGAAAGTTGCTTTTACTAGAAAACTGTAATATATTTCTAAATTAAGCTTACACATTCAGAAAGAGGGATGTTAGACGAACAAAATGCGCTAGCCTGTAAGAAACTCTATGCAGTGGTGCCAGAGATATCTGCGTTGGTGTTGAAAAGGTATCAAGAAACTGATTTCTGTAAAAATGACATTAATGCGCCTTTTAATTGAAAACTATGATATATTTCTAAATTAAAGTTACACATTCTGAAAGAGCGATATTTGACGAACAAAATGCGCTAGGCTGTAAGAAACGCTATGCAGTGGTTCCAGAGATATCTGCGTTGGTGTTGAAAAGTTATCAGGAAACTGATTTCTGTAACAATGACATGAAAGTGGCATGAAATTGGAATGAAATTGGCTCTTACTTGTAAAGTGTATTATATTTCTAAATTAAGCTTACACATTCTGAAAGAGGGATGTTAGACGAACAAAATGCGCTAGGCTGTAAGAAACTCTATGCAGTGGTTCCAGAGATATCTGCGTTGGTGTTGAATAGTTATCAGGAAACTGATTTCTGTAAAAATGACATGGAAGAGGCATTTACTTCAAAAGTGTTATATATTTCTAAATTAAGCTTACACATTCTGAAAGAGGGATATAAGACGAACCAAATGCGCTAGGCTGTAAGAAAATCTATGCAGTGGTTCCAGACATATCTGCGTTGGTGTTGAAAAATTATCAGGAAACTGATTTCTGTAAAAATGAGATGAAAGTGGCATGAAAGTGGCTTTTACTTGAACACTGTAATATATTTCTAAATTAAACTTACACATTCTGAAAGAGGGATATTACACGAACAAAATGAGGTAGGCTGTAAGAAAATCTATTCAGTGGTTCCAGAGATATCTGCGTTGGTGTTGAAAAGTTATCAGGAAACTGATTTCTGTAAAAATGACATGAAAGTCGCATGAAAGTTGCTTTTACTTAAAACTGTAATATATTTCTAAATTAAGCTTACACATTCTGAAAGAGGGATATTAGACGAAGAAAATGCACTAGGCTGTAAGAAAATCTATGCTGTGGTTCCAGAGATATCTGCGTAGGTGTTGAAAAGTTATAAGGAAACTAATTTCTGTAAAAATTACATAAAAGTCGAATGAAAGTTGCTTTTACTTGAAAACTGTAATATATTTGTAAATTAAGCTTACACATTCTTAAAAAGGGATATCGGACGAACTAAATACGCTAGGCTGTAGCAAAATCTATGCATTGGTTCCAGAGATATCTGCGTTGGTGTTGAAAAGGTATCAGGAAACTGATTTCTGTAAAAATGACATGAAAGTCGAATGAAAGTTGCTTTTACTTGAAAACTGTAATATATTTCTAAATTAAGCTTACACATTCTGAAAGAGGGATGTTAGACGAACAAAATGCGCTAGGCTGTAAGAAACTCTATGCAGTGGTGCCAGAGATATCTGCGTTGGTGTTGAAAAGTTATCAGGAAACTGATTTCTGTAAAAATGACATGAAAGTCGCATGAAAGTTGCTTTTACTAGAAAACTGTAATATATTTCTAAATTAAGCTTACACATTCTGAAAGAGGGATGTTAGACGAACAAAATGCGCTAGGCTGTAAGAAACTCTATGCAGTGGTGCCAGAGATATCTGCGTTGGTGTTGAAAAGGTATCAAAAAACTGATTTCTGTAAAAATGACATTAATGCGCCTTTTAATTGAAAACTATGGTATATTTCTAAATTAAACTTACACATGCTGAAAGAGCGATATTTGACGAACAAAATGCGCTAGGCTGTAAGAAACTCTATGCAGTGGTTCCAGAGATATCTGCGTTGGTGTTGAAAAGTTATCAGGAAACTGATTTCTGTAAAAATGACATGAAAGTCGCATGAAAGTTGCTTTTACTTGAAAACTGTAATATATTTCTAAATTAAGCTTACACATGCTGAAAGAGCGATATTTGACGAACAAAATGCGCTAGCCTGTAAGAAACTCTATGCAGTGGTGCCAGAGATATCTGCGTTGGTGTTGAAAAGGTATCAAGAAACTGATTTCTGTAAAAATGACATTAATGCGCCTTTTAATTGAAAACTATGATATATTTCTAAATTAAACTTACACATGCTGAAAGAGCGATATTTGACGAACAAAATGCGCTAGGCTGTAAGAAACTCTATGCAGTGGTTCCAGAGATATCTGCGTTGGTGTTGAAAAGTTATCAGGAAACTGATTTCTGTAAAAATGACATGAAAGTCGCATGAAAGTTGCTTTTACTTGAAAACTGTAATATATTTCTAAATTAAGCTTACACATTCAGAAAGAGGGATGTTAGACGAACAAAATGCGCTAGCCTGTAAGAAACTCTATGCAGTGGTGCCAGAGATATCTGCGTTGGTGTTAAAAAGGTATCAAGAAACTGATTTCTGCAAAAATGACATTAATGCGCCTTTTAATTGAAAACTATGATATATTTCTAAATTAAAGTTACACATTCTGAAAGAGCGATATTTGACGAACAAAATGCGCTAGGCTGTAAGAAACTCTATGCAGTGGTTCCAGAGATATCTGCGTTGGTGTTGAAAAGTTATCAGGAAACTGATTTCTGTAACAATGACATGAAAGTGGCATGAAATTGGCTCTTACTTGTAAAGTGTATTATATTTCTAAATTAAGCTTACACAATCTGAAAGAGGGATGTTAGACGAACAAAATGCGCTAGGCTGTAAGAAACTCTATGCAGTGGTTCCAGAGATATCTGCGTTGGTGTTGAATAGTTATCAGGAAACTGATTTCTGTAAAAATGACATGGAAGTCGCATGAAAGTTGCTTTACTTGAAAACTGTAATATATTTCTAAATTAAGCTTACACATTTTGAAAGAGAGACATTAAAGAAGGATATTAGGCGAACAAATTGCGCTAGGCTGTAAGAAAATCTATTCAGTGGTTCCAGAGATATCTGCGTTGGTGTTGAAAAGGTATCAGGAAACTGATTTCTGTCTAAATGACATGAAAGTCGAATGAAAGTTGCTTTTACTTGAAAACTGTAATATATTTCTGAATTAAGCTTACACATTCTGAAAGAGGGATGTTAGACGAACAAAATGCGCTAGGCTGTAAGAAACTCTATGCAGTGGTGCCAGAGATATCTGCGTTGGTGATGAAAAGGTATCAAGAAACTGATTTCTGTAAAAATGATATTAATGCGCCTTTTAATTGAAAACTATGATATATTTCTAAATTAAACTTACACATGCTGAAAGAGCGATATTTGACGAACAAAATGCGCTAGGCTGTAAGAAACTCTATGCAGTGGTTCCAGAGATATCTGCGTTGGTGTTGAAAAGTTATCAGGAAACTGATTTCTGTAAAAATGACATGAAAGTCGCATGAAAGTTGCTTTTACTTGAAAACTGTAATATATTTCTAAATTAAGCTTACATATTCAGAAAGAGGGACGTTAGACGAAACTTGGAAACTTAAAACTTTTTCTAACTTGAGCTATGTATACACTGAAAGAAGGATATTAGACAAACACAATGCAGTAGGTTGTAAAAAATCTATTTTATATTGTAAAGTTAACATGAAACTGATTAAGGTAAAAGTGGCAAGCGACTGGCTTCTACATGGAAACTTAAAACTATTTCTAACTTGAGCTATATAAGTAACAGTTAAAGCTCTATGCTTTAGCGGAGAGAAACAACTTTGTTTGTTTGCTGTCTGTTTAACTCTGAATTTATTTATTTTCAAACATCTTAAGCTAAGTACAAAATAATTATCAAGAATTTACAAAGTAAGCATATTACAAAATTCTTCATGCTGCAACAGCACCATGGTATTTTGTTACGTCTGGGAAACAATTACAAAATATTTGTTTTATGACTTAAAATATCATAAAAGCATTTTACAAGATCAGCATTTTCATATTAAAGAAAAAGGAAACTTTATACTAGTTTTATGGGAATAAGCTTATTACGCTACTTCTTCCCTCCTCAAGAACATTCGCGTCCTTGCGAGTAGCTTGGTTATTTACAACATAATTTCTTTTGCAATATTGGAAAACTATCAAAAAAATTAATACAATTGTAATAAGCGCCAAATAAACATAAGTAATATTATTTCCAGTTTTCATTTTTGCAAGCTTAATTTTACTGCACTTAAATTAGTATTAGGTAACTGTATCAATGTTTTATTGACAATGTCAATAACATATGGTACATACAAAATATTTCTGTTATCATTGAAAGATTCGAAAACAATTTCGTTAATAGCAATTTTACAGCTTGAAAAGAAAATAAGATTATGGTTTTTAATTTTAAGTTCTAAATCATTACAAGTTTGCTTAATAACTATTTCATTAACATTTTTCGTCACAATAAAGCTAGGTTCAACAAAGTTTATTTCTTTTATGTTATTTATTACAAATTCACATTCAGTTTCGTTTTTATTAAGTAGATTTCTAATACATTTATTTTCTGCGTTTGTGTTGAAAAGTTATCAGGAAACTGATTTCTGTAACAATGACATGAAAGTGGCATGAAATTGTCTTTCCTTCGAAAACTGTAATATATTTCTAAATTAACCTTACACATTCTGCAAGAGGGATATTAGACGAACAAAATGCGCTAGCCTGTAAAAAAATCAATATAGTGGTTCCAGAGATATCTGCATTAGTGTTGAAAAGTTATCAGAAACTGATTTCTGTAAAAATGACATGAAAGTGGCTTTTACTAAAAACTGTAATATATTTCTAAATTAAGCTTACGCATTCTGAAAGAGGCATTTTAGACGAACAAAATGCGCTAGGCTGTAGGAAAATCTATGCAGTGGTTCCAGAGATATCTGCGTTGGTGTTGAAAAGTTATCAGGAAACTGATTTCTGTAACAATGACATGAAAGTGGCATGAAATTGGCATGAAATTGGCATGAAATTGGCTCTTACTTGTAAAGTGTATTATATTTCTAAATTAGGCTTACACATTCTGAAAGAGGGATATTACACGAACAAAATGCGCTAGGCTGTAAGAAAATCTATGCAGTGGTTCCAGAGATATCTGCGTTGGTGTTGAAAAGTTATCAGGAAACTGATTTCTGTAAAAATGACATGAAAGTCGCATGAAAGTTGCTTTTACTTAAAACTGTAATATATTTCTAAATTAAGCTTACACATTCTGAAAGAGGGATTTTAGACGAAGAAAATGCGCTTGGCTGTAAGAAAATCTCTGCTGTGGTTCCAGAGATATCTGCGTAGGTGTTGAAAAGTTATAAGGAAACTAATTTCTGTAAAAATTACATAAAAGTCGAATGAAAGTTGCTTTTACTGGAAAACTGTAATATATTTCTAAATTAAGCTTACACATTCTTAAAAAGGGATATCGGACGAACTAAATACGCTAGGCTGTAGCAAAATCTATGCTTTGGTTCCAGAGATATCTGCGTAGGTGTTGAAAAGGTATCAGGAAACTGATTTCTGTAAAAATGACATGACAGTCGCATGAAAGTGGCTTTTACTTGAACACTGTAATATATTTCTAAATTAAGCTTACACATTATGAAAGAGGGATGTTAGGCGAACCAAATGCGCTAGGCTGTAAGAAAATCTATGCAGTGGTTCCAGAGATATCTGCGTTGGTGTTGAAAAATTATCAGGAAACTGATTTCTGTAAAAATGAGATGAAAGTGGCATGAAAGTGGCTTTTACTTGAACACTGTAATATATTTCTAAATTAAGCTTACACATTCTGAAAGAGGGATATTAGACGAACAAAATGCGCTAGGCTGTAAGAAAATCTATTCAGTGGTTCCAGAGATATCTGCGTTGGTGTTGAAAAGTTATCAGGAAACTGATTTCTGTAAAAATGACATGAAAGTCGCATGAAAGTTGCTTTTACTTGAAAACTGTAATATATTTCTAAATTAAGCTTACACATTCTGAAAGAGGGATATTAGACGAAGAAAATGCGCTAGGCTGTAAGAAAATCTATGCTGTGGTTCCAGGGATATCTGCGTAGGTGTTGAAAAGTTATAAGGAAACTAATTTCTGTAAAAATTACATAAAAGTCGAATGAAAGTTGCTTTTACTTGAAAACTGTAATATATTTCTAAATTAATTTTACACATTCTTAAAAAGGGATATCGGACGAACTAAATACGCTAGGCTGTAAGAAAATCTATTCAGTGGTACCAGAGATATCTGCGTTGGTGTTGAAAAGGTATCAGGAAACTGATTTCTGTAAAAATGATATGACAGTCGCATGAAAGTGGCTTTTACTTGAACACTGTAATATGTTTCTAAATTAAGCTTACACATTCTGAAAGAGGGATATTTTGACGAACCAAATGCGCTAGGCTGTAAGAAAATCTATGCAGTGGTTCCAGACATATCTGCGTTGGTGTTGAAAAATTATCAGGAAACTGATTTCTGTAAAAATGAGATGAAAGTGGCATGAAAGTGGCTTTTACTTGAACACTGTAATATCTTTCTAAATGAAGCTTACACATTCTGAAAGAGGGATATTACACGAACAAAATGCGGTAGGCTGTAAGAAAATCTATTCAGTGGTTCCAGAGATATCTGCGTTGGTGTTGAAAAGTTATCAGGAAACTGATTTCTGTAAAAATGACATGAAAGTCGCATGAAAGTTGCTTTTACTTAAAACTGTAATATATTTCTAAATTAAGCTTACACATTCTGAAAGAGGGATTTTAGACGAAGAAAATGCGCTAGGCTGTAAGAAAATATATGCTGTGGTTCCAGAGATATCTGCGTAGGTGTTGAAAAGTTATAAGGAAACTAATTTCTGTAAAAATTACATAAAAGTCGAATGAAAGTTGCTTTTACTGGAAAACTGTAATATATTTCTAAATTAAGCTTACACATTCTTAAAAAGGGATATCGGACGAACTAAATACGCTAGGCTGTAGCAAAATCTATGCTTTGGTTCCAGAGATATCTGCGTTGGTGTTGAAAATGTATCAGGAAACTGATTTCTGTAAAAATGACATGAAAGTCGAATGAAAGTTGCTTTTACTTGAAAACTGTAATATATTTCTAAATTAAGCTTACACATTCTGAAAGAGGGATGTTAGACGAACAAAATGCGCTAGGCTGTAAGAAACTCTATGCAGTGGTGCCAGAGATATCTGCATTGGTGTTGAAAAGTTATCAGGAAACTGATTTCTGTAAAAATGACATGAAAGTCGCATGAAAGTTGCTTTTACTAGAAAACTGTAATATATTTTTAAATTAAGCTTACACATTCTGAAAGAGGGATGTTAGACGAACAAAATGCGCTAGGCTGTAAGAAACTCTATGCAGTGGTGCCAGAGATATCTGCGTTGGTGTTGAAAAGGTATCAAGAAACTGATTTCTGTAAAAATGACATTAATGCGCCTTTTAATTGAAAACTATGATATATTTCTAAATTAAACTTACACATGCTGAAAGAGCGATATTTGACGAACAAAATGCGCTAGGCTGTAAGAAACTCTATGCAGTGGTTCCAGAGATATCTGCGTTGGTGTTGAAAAGTTATCAGGAAACTGATTTCTGTAAAAATGACATGAAAGTCGCATGAAAGTTGCTTTTACTTGAAAACTGAAATATATTTCTAAATTAAGCTTACACATTCAGAAAGAGGGATGTTAGACGAACAAAATGCGCTAGCCTGTAAGAAACTCTATGCAGTGGTGCCAGAGATATCTGCGTTGGTGTTGAAAAGGTATCAAGAAACTGATTTCTGTAAAAATGACATGAAAGTCGCATGAAAGTTGCTTTTACTTGAAAACTGTAATATATTTCTAAATTAAGCTTACACATTCAGAAAGAGGGATGTTAGACGAACAAAATGCGCTAGCCTGTAAGAAACTATATGCAGTGGTGCCAGAGATATCTGCGTTGGTGTTGAAAAGGTATCAAGAAACTGATTTCTGTAAAAATGACATTAATGCGCCTTTTAATTCAAAACTATGATATATTTCTAAATTAAAGTTACACATTCTGAAAGAGCGATATTTGACGAACAAAATGCGCTAGGCTGTAAGAAACGCTATGCAGTGGTTCCAGAGATATCTGCGTTGGTGTAGAAAAGTTATCAGGAAACTGATTTCTGTAAAAATGACATGAATGTGGCTTTTAATTGAAAACTATTATAATTTCTAAATTAAGCTTACACATTCTGAAAGAAGGATATTAGGCGAACAAAATGCGCTAGGCTGTAAGAAAATCTATTCAGTGGTTCCAGAGATATCTGCGTTGGTGTTGAAAAGGTATCAGGAAACTGATTTCTGTAAAAATGACATGAACGTGACTTCTACTTGAAAACTGTAATATAATTCTCAATTAAGCTTCCACATTCTGAAAGAGGGATATTAGACGAACAAAATGCGCTAGCCTGTAAGAAAATCTATGCAGTGGTTCCAAAGATATCTGCGCTGGTGTTGAAAAGTTATCAGGAAACTGATTTCTGTATAAATGACATGAAAGTCGAATGAAAGTTGCTTTTACTTGAAAACTGTAATATATTTCTAAATTAAGCTTACACATTCTGAAAGAGGGATGTTAGACGAACAAAATGCGCTAGGCTGTAAGAAACTCTATGCAGTGGTGCCAGAGATATCTGCGTTGGTGTTGAAAAGTTATCAGGAAACTGATTTCTGTAAAAATGACATTAATGCGCCTTTTAATTGAAAACTATGATATATTTCTAAATTAAAGTTACACATTCTGAAAGAGCGATATTTGACGAACAAAATGCGCTAGGCTGTAAGAAACGCTATGCAGTGGTTCCAGAGATATCTGCGTTGGTGTTGAAAAGTTATCAGGAAACTGATTTCTGTAAAAATGACATGAAAGTCGCATGAAAGTTGCTTTTACTTGAAAACTGTAATATATTTCTAAATTAAGCTTACACATTCTGAAAGAGGGATATTAGACGAAGAAAATGCGCTAGGCTGTAAGAAAATCTATGCTGTGGTTCCAGAGATATCTGCGTAGGTGTTGAAAAGTTATAAGGAAACTAATTTCTGTAAAAATTACATAAAAGTCGAATGAAAGTTGCTTTTACTTGAAAACTGTAATATATTTCTAAATTAAGCTTACACATTCTTAAAAAGGGATATCGGACGAACTAAATACGCTAGGCTGTAAGAAAATCTATTCAGTGGTTCCAGAGATATCTGCGTTGGTGTTGAAAAGGTATCAGGAAACTGATTTCTGTAAAAATGAGATGAAAGTGGCTTTTACTTGAACACTGTAATATATTTCTAAATTAAGCTTACACATTCTTAAAAAGGGATATCGGACGAACTAAATACGCTAGGCTGTAAGAAAATCTATGCAGTGGTTCCAGACATATCTGCGTTGGTGTTGAAAAGTTATCAGGAAACTGATTTCTGTAAAAATGAGATGAAAGTGGCATGAAAGTGGCTTTTACTTGAACACTGTAATATATTTCTAAATTAAGCTTACACATTCTGAAAGAGGGATGTTAGACGAACCAAATACGCTAGGCTGTAAGAAAATCTATGCAGTGGTTCCAGAGATATCTGCGTTGGTGTTGAAAAGTTATCAGGAAACTGATTTCTGTAAAAATGACATGAAAGTCGCATGAAATTTGCTTTTACTTGAAAACTGTAATATATTTCTAAATTAAGCTTACACATTCTGAAAGAGGGATATTAGACGAAGAAAATGCGCTAGGCTGTAAGAAAATCTATGCTGTGGTTCCAGAGATATCTGCGTAGGTGTTGAAAAGTTATAAGGAAACTAATTTCTGTAAAAATTACATAAAAGTTGCTTTTACTTGAAAACTGTAATATATTTCTAAATTAAGCTTACACATTCTTAAAAAGGGATATCGGACGAACTAAATACGCTAGGCTGTAGGAAAATCTATGCAGTGGTTCCAGACATATCTGCGTTGGTGTTGAAAACTTATCAGGAAACTGATTTCTGTAAAAATGAGATGAAAGTGGCATGAAAGTGGCTTTTACTTGAACACTGTAATATATTTCTAAATTAAGCTTACACATTCTGAAAGAGGGATATTAGACGAAGAAAATGCGCTAGGCTGTTAGAAAATCTATGCTGTGGTTCCAGAGATATCTGCGTAGGTGTTGAAAAGTTATAAGGAAACTAATTTCTGTAAAAATTACATAAAAGTCGAATGAAAGTTGCTTTTACTTGAAAACTGTAATATATTTCTAAATTAAGCTTACACATTCTGAAAGAGGGATATTACACGAACAAAATGCGGTAGGCTGTAAGAAAATCTATTCAGTGGTTCCAGAGATATCTGCGTTGGTGTTGAAAAGTTATCAGGAAACTGATTTCTGTAAAAATGACATGAAAGTCGCATGAAAGTTGCTTTTACTTAAAACTGTAATATATTTCTAAATTAAGCTTACACATTCTGAAAGAGGGATATTAGACGAAGAAAATGCGCTAGGCTGTAAGAAAATCTATGCTGTGGTTCCAGAGATATCTGCGTAGGTGTTGAAAAGTTGTAAGGAAACTAATTTCTGTAAAAATTACATAAAAGTCGAATGAAAGTTGCTTTTAATTGAAAACTGTAATATATTTCTAAATTAAGCTTACACATTCTTAAAAAGGGATATCGGACGAACTAAATACGCTAGGCTGTAGCAAAATCTATGCATTGTAAGAAACTCTATGCAGTGGTGCCAGAGATATCTGCGTTGGTGTTGAAAAGTTATCAGGAAACTGATTTCTGTTAAAATGACATGAAAGTCGCATGAAAGTTGCTTTTACTAGAAAACTGTAATTTACTACAGTCTGATTGGAATGTTTTCTTTATGAATTTTGGGTTCTGCTCTGAGTGTAGGGGGTCCTAGGTTCATGTTCATGTATATGTATAATTTTCCGTCCGTAAACGTTTTGCAGCGTTTTAATAGGCTTCGTATTTCCCTTTGGAATGAATCGGTTGGGTCATTCTTGAATTATGTGCATTTTTCTTTTTGTATGAATTGTTGTATTTTATCTATATAGTTTTTCTTGTGCATTATTACAGTTGTGTTCCCTTTGTCTGCTTTAGTAAGTAATAGATTATTATTTCGAAGTTTTGCTTTTATCTGTCTAGTAGTTTTTTGTTCGTCGCGATTAGTTTTAGATGCAGTGTGTTCTTTTATTGTTTTTCAAGTACATCGGTTATCTTGTGTCTCATGTGTTCTTGTCGGTCCGTTGGTAAGTGTGTAATAGTAGCTTCGGCGTCTACAATTTGGGTTTCAATTGTTTTTTGTATTTTGTCAAAAGGTAGATTATGTTTTAGTCCCTTCTCCATAAGTCTTGTTTCATTGTCGGTGAATTCTATGTTTGTCAGGTTTTTCACCCGTGGGTAAAATTCTGAGTTTGTACGTTTTTCAGTCTGTATATTGAGTTTTATAAATTTTCTTTCCATCCGCTTGTATTTGTCAGTCATCTGATTTTGTATCCTTTCATGTAAGTTGTGTAAAAATGTGGGAAATAAATGGTAAAGATTATGTCTTGTTAACAAGTCTGTTACTTTTAAATGAATATAATAAGTATCCTTATTAAGTTTGTCTTTTTTAATATAAAGTGAGCGCATCTCAGTCCTTATCCATGTCAGTTGGGCTACACGCTTTGCGCGTTGGGAAGCGTATGTTTGGTTCGTAATATTAATAGTTATGTAACGTGGAGTAATGTTGCTGTTAAGACATTGTTTGTTAAATCGTATATTTGCTATTGTCTTGTGTAGTTGTAATGTTTTTAGTTTCCAAGTAAAAGCCATGATAACTTTTCAAAACAAACACAGATATCTCTGTAACCACTGCATGTATTTTCTTACAACCTAGTGCATTTTGTTTGTCTAATATCCCTCTTTCAGAATGTGTATGCTTTATTTAGAAAAAGTTTGAAATTTGCAAGTAAAAGCCATGATATCTTTTGGTTCCAGCGATATCTGCGTTTGTTTTGAAAAGTTATCATGGCTTCTACTTAGAAACTTAAAACTATTTCAAAATAAAGCGTACACATTCTGAAAGAGTGATATTAGACAAACAAAACGCAGTAGGTTGTAAAAAAAATATATGCAGTGGTTCCTGAGATATTTGCGTTTGTTTTGAAAAGTTATCATAGCTTTTACTTAGTAACTTAAAACTACTTCTAAATTAAGCTTACACATTCTTAAAGATGGGTATTAGACGCACAAAATGCAGTGGGTTGTTAAAAATCTGTGTAGTGGTCCCAGAGATATCTGCGTTGGTTGTAAGAAAATCTATGTTGTAGTTACAGAGATATCTGTGTTTGTTTTTAAAAGTTATCATGGCTTTTACTTGCAAACCTAAAAATATTTCTAAATTAAGCTTCCACATTCTAAAAGAGGGATCTCAGACGAACAAAATGCAGTAGGTTGTAAGAAAATCCATGCTGTAGTTACAGAGATATCTGTGTTTGTTTTGAAAAGTTATCATGGCTTTTACTTGAAAACCTAAAAATATTGCTAAATCGAGCTTACACATTCTTAAAAAAGGGTATTAGTCGAAAAACATGCAGTAAGTAGTAAGAAAATCCACGCAGTGTTTCCAGAGATATATGCATTTGTTTTGAAAAGTTATCATGGCTTTTACTTGGAATTTTAAAATCATTTCTAACTTGAGCTTACACACACTGAAAGAGGGATATTAGACGAACAAAATGCGCTAGGCTGTAAGAAAATCTATGCAGTGGTTCCAGAGATATCTGCGTTGGTGTTGAAAAGTTATCAGGAAACTGATTTCTGTAAAAATGACTTGACAGTCGCATGAAAGTGGCTTTTACTTGAACACTGTAATATATTTCTAAATTAAGCTTACACATTCTGAAAGAGGGATGTTAGACGAACCAAATGCGCTAGGCTGTAAGAAAATCTATGCAGTGGTTCCAGAGATATCTGCGTTGGTGTTGAATTATCAGGAAACTGATTTCTGTAAAAATGAGATGAAAGTGGCATGAAAGTGGCTGTTACTTGAACACTGTAATATATTTCTAAATTAAGCTTACACATTCTGAAAGAGGGATATTAGACGAACAAAATGCGCTAGACTGTAAGAAAATCTATTCAGTGGTTCCAGAGATATCTGCGTTGGTGTTGAAAAGTTATCAGGAAACTGATTTCTGTAAAAATGACATGAAAGTCGAATGAAAGTTGCTTTTACTTGAAAACTGTAATATATTTCTAAATTAAGCTTACACATTCTGAAAGAGGGATATTAGGCGAAGAAAATGCGCTAGGCTGTAAGAAAATCTATGCTGTGGTTCCAGAGATATCTGCGTAGGTGTTGAAAAGTTATAAGGAAACTAATTTCTGTAAAAATTACATAAAAGTCGAATGAAAGTTGCTTTTACTTGAAAACTGTAATATATTTCTAAATTAAGCTTACACATTCTTAAAAAGGGATATCGGACGAACTAAATACGCTAGGCTGTAAGAAAATCTATTCTGTGGTTCCAGAGATATCTGCGTTGGTGTTGAAAAGGTATCAGGAAACTGATTTCTGTAAAAATGATATGACATTCGCATGAAAGTGGCTTTTACTTGAACACTGTAATATATTTCTAAATTAAGCTTACACATTCTTAAAAAGGGATATCGGACGAACTAAATACGCTAGGCTGTAAGAAAATCTATTCAGTGGTTCCAGAGATATCTGCGTTGGTGTTGAAAAGGTATCAGGAAACTGATTTCTGTAAAAATGAGATGAAAGTGGCTTTTACTTGAACACTGTAATATATTTCTAAATTAAGCTTACACATTCTTAAAAAGGGATATCGGACGAACTAAATACGCTAGGCTGTAAGAAAATCTATGCAGTGGTTCCAGACATATCTGCGTTGGTGTTGAAAAATTATCAGGAAACTGATTTCTGTAAAAATGAGATGAAAGTGGCATGAAAGTGGCTTTTACTTGAACACTGTAATATATTTCTAAATTAAGCTTACACATTCTGAAAGAGGGATGTTAGACGAACCAAATACGCTAGGCTGTAAGAAAATCTATGCAGTGGTTCCAGAGATATCTGCGTTGGTGTTGAAAAGTTATCAGGAAACTGATTTCTGTAAAAATGACATGAAAGTCGCATGAAATTTGCTTTTACTTGAAAACTGTAATATATTTCTAAATTAAGCTTACACATTCTGAAAGAGGGATATTAGACGAAGAAAATGCGCTAGGCTGTAAGAAAATCTATGCTGTGGTTCCAGAGATATCTGCGTAGGTGTTGAAAAGTTATAAGGAAACTAATTTCTGTAAAAATTACATAAAAGTTGCTTTTACTTGAAAACTGTAATATATTTCTAAATTTTTTTTTTCAAGTACATCGGTTATCTTGTGTCTCATGTGTTCTTGTCGGTCCGTTGGTAAGTGTGTAATAGTAGCTTCGGCGTCTACAATTTGGGTTTCAATTGTTTTTTGTATTTTGTCAAAAGGTAGATTATGTTTTAGTCCCTTCTCCATAAGTCTTGTTTCATTGTCGGTGAATTCTATGTTTGTCAGGTTTTTCACCCGTGGGTAAAATTCTGAGTTTGTACGTTTTTCAGTCTGTATATTGAGTTTTATAAATTTTCTTTCCATCCGCTTGTATTTGTCAGTCATCTGATTTTGTATCCTTTCATGTAAGTTGTGTAAAAATGTGGGAAATAAATGGTAAAGATTATGTCTTGTTAACAAGTCTGTTACTTTTAAATGAATATAATAAGTATCCTTATTAAGTTTGTCTTTTTTAATATAAAGTGAGCGCATCTCAGTCCTTATCCATGTCAGTTGGGCTACACGCTTTGCGCGTTGGGAAGCGTATGTTTGGTTCGTAATATTAATAGTTATGTAACGTGGAGTAATGTTGCTGTTAAGACATTGTTTGTTAAATCGTATATTTGCTATTGTCTTGTGTAGTTGTAATGTTTTTAGTTTCCAAGTAAAAGCCATGATAACTTTTCAAAACAAACACAGATATCTCTGTAACCACTGCATGTATTTTCTTACAACCTAGTGCATTTTGTTTGTCTAATATCCCTCTTTCAGAATGTGTATGCTTTATTTAGAAAAAGTTTGAAATTTGCAAGTAAAAGCCATGATATCTTTTGGTTCCAGCGATATCTGCGTTTGTTTTGAAAAGTTATCATGGCTTCTACTTAGAAACTTAAAACTATTTCAAAATAAAGCGTACACATTCTGAAAGAGTGATATTAGACAAACAAAACGCAGTAGGTTGTAAAAAAAATATATGCAGTGGTTCCTGAGATATTTGCGTTTGTTTTGAAAAGTTATCATAGCTTTTACTTAGTAACTTAAAACTACTTCTAAATTAAGCTTACACATTCTTAAAGATGGGTATTAGACGCACAAAATGCAGTGGGTTGTTAAAAATCTGTGTAGTGGTCCCAGAGATATCTGCGTTGGTTGTAAGAAAATCTATGTTGTAGTTACAGAGATATCTGTGTTTGTTTTTAAAAGTTATCATGGCTTTTACTTGCAAACCTAAAAATATTTCTAAATTAAGCTTCCACATTCTAAAAGAGGGATCTCAGACGAACAAAATGCAGTAGGTTGTAAGAAAATCCATGCTGTAGTTACAGAGATATCTGTGTTTGTTTTGAAAAGTTATCATGGCTTTTACTTGAAAACCTAAAAATATTGCTAAATCGAGCTTACACATTCTTAAAAAAGGGTATTAGTCGAAAAACATGCAGTAAGTAGTAAGAAAATCCACGCAGTGTTTCCAGAGATATATGCATTTGTTTTGAAAAGTTATCATGGCTTTTACTTGGAATTTTAAAATCATTTCTAACTTGAGCTTACACACACTGAAAGAGGGATATTAGACGAACAAAATGCGCTAGGCTGTAAGAAAATCTATGCAGTGGTTCCAGAGATATCTGCGTTGGTGTTGAAAAGTTATCAGGAAACTGATTTCTGTAAAAATGACTTGACAGTCGCATGAAAGTGGCTTTTACTTGAACACTGTAATATATTTCTAAATTAAGCTTACACATTCTGAAAGAGGGATGTTAGACGAACCAAATGCGCTAGGCTGTAAGAAAATCTATGCAGTGGTTCCAGAGATATCTGCGTTGGTGTTGAATTATCAGGAAACTGATTTCTGTAAAAATGAGATGAAAGTGGCATGAAAGTGGCTGTTACTTGAACACTGTAATATATTTCTAAATTAAGCTTACACATTCTGAAAGAGGGATATTAGACGAACAAAATGCGCTAGACTGTAAGAAAATCTATTCAGTGGTTCCAGAGATATCTGCGTTGGTGTTGAAAAGTTATCAGGAAACTGATTTCTGTAAAAATGACATGAAAGTCGAATGAAAGTTGCTTTTACTTGAAAACTGTAATATATTTCTAAATTAAGCTTACACATTCTGAAAGAGGGATATTAGGCGAAGAAAATGCGCTAGGCTGTAAGAAAATCTATGCTGTGGTTCCAGAGATATCTGCGTAGGTGTTGAAAAGTTATAAGGAAACTAATTTCTGTAAAAATTACATAAAAGTCGAATGAAAGTTGCTTTTACTTGAAAACTGTAATATATTTCTAAATTAAGCTTACACATTCTTAAAAAGGGATATCGGA
The DNA here is from genome assembly GCA_916610165.2 of Gymnosoma rotundatum. Classification (NCBI taxonomy): domain Eukaryota; kingdom Metazoa; phylum Arthropoda; class Insecta; order Diptera; family Tachinidae; genus Gymnosoma; species Gymnosoma rotundatum. Next base: position 66,961,397 of record OU744337.1, on the reverse strand, counting down.
CGAACTAAATACGCTAGGCTGTAAGAAAATCTATTCTGTGGTTCCAGAGATATCTGCGTTGGTGTTGAAAAGGTATCAGGAAACTGATTTCTGTAAAAATGATATGACATTCGCATGAAAGTGGCTTTTACTTGAACACTGTAATATATTTCTAAATTAAGCTTACACATTCTTAAAAAGGGATATCGGACGAACTAAATACGCTAGGCTGTAAGAAAATCTATTCAGTGGTTCCAGAGATATCTGCGTTGGTGTTGAAAAGGTATCAGGAAACTGATTTCTGTAAAAATGAGATGAAAGTGGCTTTTACTTGAACACTGTAATATATTTCTAAATTAAGCTTACACATTCTTAAAAAGGGATATCGGACGAACTAAATACGCTAGGCTGTAAGAAAATCTATGCAGTGGTTCCAGACATATCTGCGTTGGTGTTGAAAAATTATCAGGAAACTGATTTCTGTAAAAATGAGATGAAAGTGGCATGAAAGTGGCTTTTACTTGAACACTGTAATATATTTCTAAATTAAGCTTACACATTCTGAAAGAGGGATGTTAGACGAACCAAATACGCTAGGCTGTAAGAAAATCTATGCAGTGGTTCCAGAGATATCTGCGTTGGTGTTGAAAAGTTATCAGGAAACTGATTTCTGTAAAAATGACATGAAAGTCGCATGAAATTTGCTTTTACTTGAAAACTGTAATATATTTCTAAATTAAGCTTACACATTCTGAAAGAGGGATATTAGACGAAGAAAATGCGCTAGGCTGTAAGAAAATCTATGCTGTGGTTCCAGAGATATCTGCGTAGGTGTTGAAAAGTTATAAGGAAACTAATTTCTGTAAAAATTACATAAAAGTTGCTTTTACTTGAAAACTGTAATATATTTCTAAATTAAGCTTACACATTCTTAAAAAGGGATATCGGACGAACTAAATACGCTAGGCTGTAGGAAAATCTATGCAGTGGTTCCAGACATATCTGCGTTGGTGTTGAAAAATTATCAGGAAACTGATTTCTGTAAAAATGAGATGAAAGTGGCATGAAAGTGGCTTTTACTTGAACACTGTAATATATTTCTAAATTAAGCTTACACATTCTGAAAGAGGGATATTAGACGAAGAAAATGCGCTAGGCTGTAAGAAAATCTATGCTGTGGTTCCAGAGATATCTGCGTAGGTGTTGAAAAGTTATAAGGAAACTAATTTCTGTAAAAATTACATAAAAGTCGAATGAAAGTTGCTTTTACTTGAAAACTGTAATATATTTCTAAATTAAGCTTACACATTCTGAAAGAGGGATATTACACGAACAAAATGCGGTAGGCTGTAAGAAAATCTATTCAGTGGTTCCAGAGATATCTGCGTTGGTGTTGAAAAGTTATCAGGAAACTGATTTCTGTAAAAATGACATGAAAGTCGCATGAAAGTTGCTTTTACTTAAAACTGTAATATATTTCTAAATTAAGCTTACACATTCTGAAAGAGGGATATTAGACGAAGAAAATGCGCTAGGCTGTAAGAAAATCTATGCTGTGGTTCCAGAGATATCTGCGTAGGTGTTGAAAAGTTGTAAGGAAACTAATTTCTGTAAAAATTACATAAAAGTCGAATGAAAGTTGCTTTTAATTGAAAACTGTAATATATTTCTAAATTAAGCTTACACATTCTTAAAAAGGGATATCGGACGAACTAAATACGCTAGGCTGTAGCAAAATCTATGCATTGTAAGAAACTCTATGCAGTGGTGCCAGAGATATCTGCGTTGGTGTTGAAAAGTTATCAGGAAACTGATTTCTGTTAAAATGACATGAAAGTCGCATGAAAGTTGCTTTTACTAGAAAACTGTAATTTACTACAGTCTGATTGGAATGTTTTCTTTATGAATTTTGGGTTCTGCTCTGAGTGTAGGGGGTCCTAGGTTCATGTTCATGTATATGTATAATTTTCCGTCCGTAAACGTTTTGCAGCGTTTTAATAGGCTTCGTATTTCCCTTTGGAATGAATCGGTTGGGTCATTCTTGAATTATGTGCATTTTTCTTTTTGTATGAATTGTTGTATTTTATCTATATAGTTTTTCTTGTGCATTGTTACAGTTGTGTTCCCTTTGCCTGCTTTAGTAAGTAATAGATTATTATTTCGAAGTTTTGCTTTTATCTGTCTAGTAGTTTTTTGTTCGTCGCGATTAGTTTTAGATGCAGTGTGTTCTTTTATTGTTTTTCAAGTACATCGGTTATCTTGTGTCTCATGTGTTCTTGTCGGTCCGTTGGTAAGTGTGTAATAGTAGCTTCGGCGTCTACAATTTGGGTTTCAATTGTTTTTTGTATTTTGTCAAAAGGTAGATTATGTTTTAGTCCCTTCTCCATAAGTCTTGTTTCATTGTCGGTGAATTCTATGTTTGTCAGGTTTTTCACCCGTGGGTAAAATTCTGAGTTTGTACGTTTTTCAGTCTGTATATTGAGTTTTATAAATTTTCTTTCCATCCGCTTGTATTTGTCAGTCATCTGATTTTGTATCCTTTCATGTAAGTTGTGTAAAAATGTGGGAAATAAATGGTAAAGATTATGTCTTGTTAACAAGTCTGTTACTTTTAAATGAATATAATAAGTATCCTTATTAAGTTTGTCTTTTTTAATATAAAGTGAGCGTATCTCAGTCCTTATCCATGTCAGTTGGGCTACACGCTTTGCGCGTTGGGAAGCGTATGTTTGGTTCGTAATATTAATAGTTATGTAACGTGGAGTAATGTTGCTGTTAAGACATTGTTTGTTAAATCGTATATTTGCTATTGTCTTGTGTAGTTGTAATGTTTTTAGTTTCCAAGTAAAAGCCATGATAACTTTTCAAAACAAACACAGATATCTCTGTAACCACTGCATGTATTTTCTTACAACCTAGTGCATTTTGTTTGTCTAATATCCCTCTTTCAGAATGTGTATGCTTTATTTAGAAAAAGTTTGAAATTTGCAAGTAAAAGCCATGATATCTTTTGGTTCCAGCGATATCTGCGTTTGTTTTGAAAAGTTATCATGGCTTCTACTTAGAAACTTAAAACTATTTCAAAATAAAGCATACACATTCTGAAAGAGTGATATTAGACAAACAAAACGCAGTAGGTTGTAAAAAAAATATATGCAGTGGTTCCTGAGATATTTGCGTTTGTTTTGAAAAGTTATCATAGCTTTTACTTAGTAACTTAAAACTACTTCTAAATTAAGCTTACACATTCTTAAAGATGGGTATTAGACGCACAAAATGCAGTGGGTTGTTAAAAATCTGTGTAGTGGTCCCAGAGATATCTGCGTTGGTTGTAAGAAAAGTTATCAGGAAACTGATTTCTGTAAAAATGACTTGACAGTCGCATGAAAGTGGCTTTTACTTGAACACTGTAATATATTTCTAAATTAAGCTTACACATTCTGAAAGAGGGATGTTAGACGAACCAAATGCGCTAGGCTGTAAGAAAATCTATGCAGTGGTTCCAGAGATATCTGCGTTGGTGTTGAATTATCAGGAAACTGATTTCTGTAAAAATGAGATGAAAGTGGCATGAAAGTGGCTGTTACTTGAACACTGTAATATATTTCTAAATTAAGCTTACACATTCTGAAAGAGGGATATTAGACGAACAAAATGCGCTAGACTGTAAGAAAATCTATTCAGTGGTTCCAGAGATATCTGCGTTGGTGTTGAAAAGTTATCAGGAAACTGATTTCTGTAAAAATGACATGAAAGTCGAATGAAAGTTGCTTTTACTTGAAAACTGTAATATATTTCTAAATTAAGCTTACACATTCTGAAAGAGGGATATTAGGCGAAGAAAATGCGCTAGGCTGTAAGAAAATCTATGCTGTGGTTCCAGAGATATCTGCGTAGGTGTTGAAAAGTTATAAGGAAACTAATTTCTGTAAAAATTACATAAAAGTCGAATGAAAGTTGCTTTTACTTGAAAACTGTAATATATTTCTAAATTAAGCTTACACATTCTTAAAAAGGGATATCGGACGAACTAAATACGCTAGGCTGTAAGAAAATCTATTCTGTGGTTCCAGAGATATCTGCGTTGGTGTTGAAAAGGTATCAGGAAACTGATTTCTGTAAAAATGATATGACATTCGCATGAAAGTGGCTTTTACTTGAACACTGTAATATATTTCTAAATTAAGCTTACACATTCTGAAAGAGGGATATTAAACGAACCAAATGCGCTAGGCTGTAAGAAAATCTATGCAGTGGTTCCAGACATATCTGCGTTGGTGTTGCAAAATTATCAGGAAACTGATTTCTGTAAAAATGAGATGAAAGTGGCATGAAAGTGGCTTTTACCTGAACACTGTAATATATTTCTAAATTAAGCTTACACATTCTGAAAGAGGGATATTACACGAACAAAATGCGGTAGGCTGTAAGAAAATCTATTCAGTGGTTCCAGAGATATCTGCGTTGGTGTTGAAAAGTTATCAGGAAATTGATTTCTGTAAAAATGACATGAAAGTTGCTTTTACTTAAAACTGTAATATATTTCTAAATTAAGCTTACACATTCTGAAAGAGGGATATTAGACGAAGAAAATGCGCTAGGCTGTAAGAAAATCTATGCTGTGGTTCCAGAGATATCTGCGTAGGTGTTGAAAAGTTATAAGGAAACTAATTTCTGTAAAAATTACATAAAAGTCGAATGAAAGTTGCTTTTACTTGAAAACTGTAATATATTTCTAAATTAAGCTTACACATTCTTAAAAAGGGATATCGGACGAACTAAATACGCTAGGATGTAGCAAAATCTATGCATTGGTTCCAGAGATATCTGCGTTGGTGTTGAAAAGTTATCAGGAAACTGATTTCTGTAAAAATGACATGAAAGTCGTATGAAAGTTGCTTTTACTTGAAAACTGTAATATATTTCTAAATTAAGCTTACACATTCAGAAAGAGGGATGTTAGACGAACAAAATGCGCTAGCCTGTAAGAAACTCTATGCAGTGGTGCCAGAGATATCTGCGTTGGTGTTGAAAAGGTATCAAGAAACTGATTTCTGTAAAAATGACATTAATGCGCCTTTTAATTGAAAACTATGATATATTTCTAAATTAAACTTACACATGCTGAAAGAGCGATATTTGACGAACAAAATGCGCTAGGCTGTAAGAAACTCTATGCAGTGGTTCCAGAGATATCTGCGTTGGTGTTGAAAAGTTATCAGGAAACTGATTTCTGTAAAATTGACATGAAAGTGGCATGAAAGTGGCTTTTACCTGAACACTGTAATATATTTCTAAATTAAGCTTACACATTCTGAAAGAGGGATATTACACGAACAAAATGCGGTAGGCTGTAAGAAAATCTATTCAGTGGTTCCAGAGATATCTGCGTTGGTGTTGAAAAGTTATCAGGAAATTGATTTCTGTAAAAATGACATGAAAGTTGCTTTTACTTAAAACTGTAATATATTTCTAAATTAAGCTTACACATTCAGAAAGAGGGATATTAGACGAACAAAATGCGCTAGCCTGTAAGAAACTCTATGCAGTGGTGCCAGAGATATCTGCGTTGGTGTTGAAAAGGTATCAAGAAACTGATTTCTGTAAAAATGACATTAATGCGCCTTTTAATTGAAAACTATGATATATTTCTAAATTAAAGTTACACATTCTGAAAGAGCGATATTTGACGAATGCGCTAGGCTGTAAGAAACGCTATGCAGTGGTTCCAGAGATATCTGCGTTGGTGTAGAAAAGTTATCAGGAAACTGATTTCTGTAAAAATGACATGAACGTGACTTCTACTTAAAAACTGTAATATAATTCTCAATTAAGCTTACACATTCTGAAAGAGGGATATTAGACGAACAAAATGGGCTAGCCTGTAAGAAAATCTATGCAGTGGTTCCATAGATATCTGCGTTAGTGTTGAAAAGTTATCAGGAAACTGATTTCTGTAAAAATGACATGAATGTGGCTTTTAATTGAAAACTATAATAATTTCTTAATTAAGCTTACACATTCTGAAAGAAGGATATTAGGCGAACAAAATGCGCTAGGCTGTAAGAAAATCTATTCAGTGGTTCCAGAGATATCTGCGTTGGTGTTGAAAAGGTATCAGGAAACTGATTTCTGTAAAAATGACATGAACGTGACTTCTACTTGAAAACTGTAATATAATTCTCAATTAAGCTTACACATTCTAAAAGAGGGATATAAGACGAACAAAATGCGCTAGGCTGTAAGAAGATCTATTCAGTGGTTCCAGAGATATCTGCGTAGGTGTTGAAAAGGTATCAGGAAACTGATTTCTGTAAAAATGACATAACAGTCGCATGAAAGTGGCTTTTACTTGAACACTGTAATATATTTCTAAATTAAGCTTACACATTCTGAAAGAGGGATGTTAGACGAACCAAATGCGCTAGGCTGTAAGAAAATCTATGCAGTGGTTCCAGAGATATCTGCGTTGGTGTTGAAAAATTATCAGGAAACTGATTTCTGTAAAAATGAGATGAAAGTGGCATGAAAGTGGCATGAAAGTGGCTTTTACTTGAACACTGTAATATATTTCTAAATTAAGCTTACACATTCTGAAAGAGGGATATTAGACGAACAAAATGCGCAAGGCTGTAAGAAAATCTATTCAGTGGTTCCAGAGATATCTGCGTTGGTGTTGAAAAGTTATCAGGAAACTGATTTCTGTAAAAATGACATGAAAGTCGCATGAAAGTTGCTTTTACTTGAAAACTGTAATATATTTCTAAATTAAGCTTACACATTCTGAAAGAGGGATATTAGACGAAGAAAATGCACTAGGCTGTAAGAAAATCTATTCTGTGGTTCCAGAGATATCTGCGTAGGTGTTGAAAAGTTATAAGGAAACTAATTTCTGTAAAAATTACATAAAAGTCGAATGAAAGTTGCTTTTACTTGAAAACTGTTATATATTTCTAAATTGAGCTTACACATTCTTAAAAAGGGATATCGGACGAACTAAATACGCTAGGCTGTAAGAAACTCTATGCAGTGGTGCCAGAGATATCTGCGTTGGTGTTGAAAAGGTATCAGGAAACTGATTTCTGTAAAAATGACATGACAGTCGCATGAAAGTGGCTTTTACTTGAAAACTGTAATATATTTCTAAATTAAGCTTACACATTCTGAAAGAGGGATATTAGACGAACCAAATGCGCTAGGCTGTAAGAAACTCTATGCAGTGGTGCCAGAGATATCTGCGTTGGTGTTGAAAAGTTATCAGAAAACTGATTTCTGTAAAAATGACATGAAAGTCGCATGAAAGTTGCTTTTACTAGAAAACTGTAATATATTTCTAAATTAAGCTTACACATTCTGAAAGAGGGATGTTAGACGAACAAAATGCGCTAGGCTGTAAGAAACTCTATGCAGTGGTGCCAGAGATATCTGCGTTGGTGTTGAAAAGGTATCAACAAACTGATTGCTGTAAAAATGACATTAATGCGCCTTTTAATTGAAAACTATGATATATTTCTAAATTAAACTTACACATGCTGAAAGAGCGATATTTGACGAACAAAATGCGCTAGGCTGTAAGAAACTCTATGCAGTGGTTCCAGAGATATCTGCGTTGGTGTTGAAAAGTTATCAGGAAACTGATTTCTGTAAAAATTACATGAAAGTCGCATGAAAGTTGCTTTTACTTGAAAACTGTAATATATTTCTAAATTAAGCTTATACATTCAGAAAGAGGGATGTTAGACGAAGAAAATGAGCTAGCCTGTAAGAAACTCTATGCAGTGGTGCCAGAGATATCTGCGTTGGTGTTGAAAAGGTATCAAGAAACTGATTTCTATAAAAATGACATTAATGCGCCTTTTAATTGAAAACTATGATATATTTCTAAATTAAAGTTACACATTCTGAAAGAGCGATATTTGACGAACAAAATGCGCTAGACTGTAAGAAACGCTATGCAGTGGTTCCACAGATATCTGCGTTGGTGTTGAAAAGTTATCAGGAAACTGATTTCTGTAACAATGACATGAAAGTGGCATGAAATTGGCTCTTACTTGTAAAGTGTATTATATTTCTAAATTAAGCTTACACATTCTGAAAGAGGGATGTTAGACGAACAAAATGCGCTAGGCTGTAAGAAACTCTTTGCAGTGGTTCCAGAGATATCTGCGTTGGTGTTGAATAGTTATCAGGAAACTGATTTCTGTAAAAATGACATGAATGTGGCTTTTAATTGAAAAGTATGATAATTTCTAAATTAAGCTTACACATTCTGAAAGAAGGATATTAGGCGAACAAAATGCGCTAGGCCGTAAAAAAATATATGGAGTAAGAAACTCTATGCAGTGGTGCCAGAGATATCTGCGTTGGTGTTGAAAAGGTATCAAGAAACTGATTTCTGTAAAAATGACATTAATGCGCCTTTTAATTGAAAACTATGATATATTTCTAAATTAAAGTTACACATTCTGAAAGAGCGATATTTGACGAACAAAATGCGCTAGGCTGTAAGAAACGCTATGCAGTGGTCCCAGAGATATCTGCGTTGGTGTAGAAAAGTTATCAGGAAACTGATTTCTGTAAAAATGACATGAACGTGACTTCTACTTAAAAACTGTAATATAATTCTCAATTAAGCTTACACATTCTGAAAGAGGGATTTTAGACGAACAAAATGCGCTAGCCTGTAAGAAAATCTATGCAGTGGTTCCATAGATATCTGCGTTAGTGTTGAAAAGTTATCAGGAAACTGATTTCTGTAAAAATGACATGAATGTGGCTTTTAATTGAAAACTATAATAATTTCTTAATTAAGCTTACACATTCTAAAAGAAGGATATTAGGCGAACAAAATGCGCTAGGCTGTAAGAAAATCTATTCAGTGGTTCCAGAGATATCTGCGTTGGTGTTGAAAAGGTATCAGGAAACTGATTTCTGTAAAAATGACATGAACGTGACTTCTACTTGAAAACTGTAATATAATTCTCAATTAAGCTTACACATTCTGAAAGAGGGATATTAGACGAACAAAATGCGCTAGCCTGTAAGAAAATCTATGCAGTGGTTCCAAAGATATCTGCGCTGGTGTTGAAAAGTTATCAGGAAACTGATTTCTGTATAAATGACATGAAAGTCGAATGAAAGTTGCTTTTACTTGAAAACTGTAATATATTTCTAAATTAAGCTTACACATTCTGAAAGAGGGATGTTAGACGAACAAAATGCGCTAGGCTGTAAGAAACTCTATGCAGTGGTGCCAGAGATATCTGCGTTGGTGTTGAAAAGTTATCAGGAAACTGATTTCTGTAAAAATGACATGAAAGTCGCATGAAAGTTGCTTTTACTAGAAAACTGTAATATATTTCTAAATTAAGCTTACACATTCTGAAAGAGGGATGTTAGACGAACAAAATGCGCTAGGCTGTAAGAAACTCTATGCAGTGGTGCCAGAGATATCTGCGTTGGTGTTGAAAAGGTATCAAGAAACTGATTTCTGTAAAAATGACATTAATGCGCCTTTTAATTGAAAACTATGATATATTTCTAAATTAAACTTACACATGCTGAAAGAGCGATATTTGACGAACAAAATGCGCTAGGCTGTAAGAAACTCTATGCAGTGGTTCCAGAGATATCTGCGTTGGTGTTGAAAAGTTATCAGGAAACTGATTTCTGTAAAAATGACATGAAAGTCGCATGAAAGTTGCTTTTACTTGAAAACTGTAATATATTTCTAAATTAAGCTTACACATTCAGAAAGAGGGATGTTAGACGAAGAAAATGCGCTAGCCTGTAAGAAACTCTATGCAGTGGTGCCAGAGATATCTGCGTTGGTGTTGAAAAGGTATCAAGAAACTGATTTCTGTAAAAATGACATTAATGCGCCTTTTAATTGAAAACTATGATATATTTCTAAATTAAAGTTACACATTCTGAAAGAGCGATATTTGACGAACAAAATGCGCTAGGCTGTAAGAAACGCTATGCAGTGGTTCCAGAGATATCTGCGTTGGTGTTGAAAAGTTATCAGGAAACTGATTTCTGTAACAATGACATGAATGTGGCTTTTAACTCTTTAAGGCACAGTTTTGCATTTATAACTTTTTAAACAAAACGAATGCATTTTCAGTTAAAATAACATATTCTTATTATAAAAAAACAGAAAAACACAAATTAGCACTTTAGGTTTTTTTGTAATGAGGTGGTAAGTTTCTAACCACCGTGGCGCTTGGCATAAAAATATTCGAACAAAATTTAGGATCTGCAGCCAAATTAAGAACACAAAACTACTTTTGATTAAAATCGGAGAAGCAAGTCTTATTTGATTATATACAGAGGGGGTCTTTGCAGGATTTGCATTGCCATATTGTACGCTCTGGATTCTTTTTGGTGCTGCATTTTGTACATCTTCGGGATGGGATCGCTCTGGCTTCTGCATACTGTTTCCAGACGTAATTCTTTTGGCAATGATTTATTTATGATGACTTTTAAAAAAGTAATTAGTTTACATTTTCTCAATAAATGGCACGAAAACATGTTTTAAACACCCAACAATAGGTGGTTAGTTAACTGACCACCAAACCTGAAAGAGTTAATTGAAAAGTATGATAATTTCTAAATTAAGCTTACACATTCTGAAAGAGGGATGTTAGACGAACAAAATGCGCTAGGCTGTAAGAAACTCTATGCAGTGGTGCCAGAGATATCTGCGTTGGTGTTGAAAAGGTATCAAGAAACTGATTTCTGTAAAAATGACATTAATGCGCCTTTTAATTGAAAACTATGATATATTTTTAAATTAAACTTACACATGCTGAAAGAGCGATATTTGACGAACAAAATGCGCTAGGCTGTAAGAAACTCTATGCAGTGGTTCCAGAGATATCTGCGTTGGTGTTGAAAAGTAATCAGGAAACTGATTTCTGTAAAAATGACATGAAAGTCGCATGAAAGTTGCTTTTACTTGAAAACTGTAATATATTTCTAAATTAAGCTTACACATTCAGAAAGAGGGATGTTAGACGAAGAAAATGCGCTAGCCTGTAAGAAACTCTATGCAGTGGTGCCAGAGATATCTGCGTTGGTGTTGAAAAGTTATCAGGAAACTGATTTCTGTAAAAATGACATGAAAGTCGCATGAAAGTTGCTTTTACTTGAAAACTGTAATATATTTCTAAATTAAGCTTACACATTCTGAAAGAGGGATGTTAGACGAACAAAATGCGCTAGGCTGTAAGAAACTCTATGCAGTGGTTCCAGAGATATCTGCGTTGGTGTTGAATAGTTATCAGGAAACTGATTTCTGTAAAAATGACATGAAAGTCGCATGAAAGTTGCTTTTACTTGAAAACTGTAATATATTTCTAAATTAAGCTTACACATTCTGAAAGAGGGATGTTAGACGAACAAAATGCGCTAGGCTGTAAGAAACTCTATGCAGTGGTTCCAGAGATATCTGCGTTGGTGTTGAATAGTTATCAGGAAACTGATTTCTGTAAAATGACATGAATGTGGCTTTTAATTGAAAAGTATGATAATTTCTAAATTAAGCCTACACATTCTGAAAGAAGGATATTAGGCGAACAAAATGCGCTAGGCCGTAAAAAAATATATGGAGTAGTTCCAGAGATATCTGCGTTGGTGTTGAATAGTTATCAGGAAACTGATTTCTGTAAAAATGACATGGAAGAGGCTTTTACTTGAAAAGTGTTATATATTTCTAAATTAAGCTTACACATTCTGAAAGAGGGATATAAGACGAACAAAATTCGCTAGGCTGTAAGAAGATCTATTCAGTGGTTCCAGAGATATCTGCGTAGGTGTTGAAAAGGTATCAAGAAACTGATTTCTGTAAAAATGACATTAATGCGCCTTTTAATTGAAAACTATGATATATTTCTAAATTAAACTTACACATGCTGAAAGAGCGATATTTGACGAACAAAATGCGCTAGGCTGTAAGAAACTCTATGCAGTGGTTCCAGAGATATCTGCGTTGGTGTTGAAAAGTTATCAGGAAACTGATTTCTGTAAAAATGACATGAAAGTCGCATGAAAGTTGCTTTTACTTGAAAACTGTAATATATTTCTAAATTAAGCTTACACATTCTGAAAGAGGGATGTTAGACGAACAAAATGCGCTAGGCTGTAAGAAACTCTATGCAGTGGTTCCAGAGATATCTGCGTTGGTGTTGAATAGTTATCAGGAAACTGATTTCTGTAAAAATGACATGAATGTGGCTTTTAATTGAAAAGTATGATAATTTCTAAATTAAGCCTACACATTCTGAAAGAAGGATATTAGGCGAACAAAATGCGCTAGGCCGTAAAAAAATATATGGAGTAGTTCCAGAGATATCTGCGTTGGTGTTGAATAGTTATCAGGAAACTGATTTCTGTAAAAATGACATGGAAGAGGCTTTTACTTGAAAAGTGTTATATATTTCTAAATTAAGCTTACACATTCTGAAAGAGGGATATAAGACGAACAAAATTCGCTAGGCTGTAAGAAGATCTATTCAGTGGTTCCAGAGATATCTGCGTAGGTGTTGAAAAGGTATCAGGAAACTGATTTCTGTAAAAATGACATGGAAGAGGCTTTTACTTGAAAACTGTAATATATTTCTAAATTAAGCTTACACATTCTTAAAAAGGGATATCGGACGAACTAAATACGCTAGGCTGTAAGAAAATCTATTCGGTGGTTCCAGAGATATCTGCGTTGGTGTTTAAAAGGTATCAGGAAACTGATACCTGTAAAAATGACATGACAGTCGCATGAAAGTGGCTTTTACTTGAACACTGTAATATTTTCTAAATTAAGCTTACACATTCTGAAAGAGGGATATTAGACGAACCAAATGCGCTAGGCTGTAAGAAACTCTTTGCAGTGGTTCCAGAGATATCTGCGTTGGTGTTGAATAGTTATCAGGAAACTGATTTCTGTAAAAATGACATGAATGTGGCTTTTAATTGAAAAGTATGATAATTTCTAAATTAAGCTTACACATTCTGAAAGAACGATATTAGGCGAACAAAATGCGCTAGGCCGTAAAAAAATATATGGAGTAGTTCCAGAGATATCTGCGTTGGTGTTGAATAGTTATCAGGAAACTGATTTCTGTAAAAATGACATGGAAGAGGCTTTTACTTGAAAAGTATTATATATTTCTAAATTAAGCTTACACATTCAGAAAGAGGGATGTTAGACGAAGAAAATGCGCTAGCCTGTAAGAAACTCTATGCAGTGGTGCCAGAGATATCTGCGTTGGTGTTGAAAAGGTATCAAGAAACTGATTTCTGTAAAAATGACATTAATGCGCCTTTTAATTGAAAACTATGATATATTTCTAAATTAAAGTTACACATTCTGAAAGAGCGATATTTGACGAACAAAATGCGCTAGGCTGTAAGAAACGCTATGCAGTGGTTCCAGAGATATCTGCGTTGGTGTTGAAAAGTTATCAGGAAACTGATTTCTGTAACAATGACATGAATGTGGCTTTTAATTGAAAAGTATGATAATTTCTAAATTAAGCTTACACATTCTGAAAGAGGGATGTTAGACGAACAAAATGCGCTAGGCTGTAAGAAACTCTATGCAGTGGTGCCAGAGATATCTGCGTTGGTGTTGAAAAGGTATCAACAAACTGATTGCTGTAAAAATGACATTAATGCGCCTTTTAATTGAAAACTATGATATATTTCTAAATTAAACTTACACATGCTGAAAGAGCGATATTTGACGAACAAAATGCGCTAGGCTGTAAGAAACTCTATGCAGTGGTTCCAGAGATATCTGCGTTGGTGTTGAAAAGTTATCAGGAAACTGATTTCTGTAAAAATGACATGAAAGTCGCATGAAAGTTGCTTTTACTTGAAAACTGTAATATATTTCTAAATTAAGCTTACACATTCAGAAAGAGGGATGTTAGACGAAGAAAATGCGCTAGCCTGTAAGAAACTCTATGCAGTGGTGCCAGAGATATCTGCGTTGGTGTTGAAAAGGTATCAAGAAACTGATTTCTATAAAAATGACATTAATGCGCCTTTTAATTGAAAACTATGATATATTACTAAATTAAAGTTACACATTCTGAAAGAGCGATATTTGACGAACAAAATGCGCTAGGCTGTAAGAAACGCTATGCAGTGGTTCCAGAGATATCTGCGTTGGTGTTGAAAAGTTATCAGGAAACTGATTTCTGTAACAATGACATGAAAGTGGCATGAAATTGGCTCTTACTTGTAAAGTGTATTATATTTCTAAATTAAGCTTACACATTCTGAAAGAGGGATGTTAGACGAACAAAATGCGCTAGGCTGTAAGAAACGCTATGCAGTGGTTCCAGAGATATCTGCGTTGATGTTGAAAAGTTATCAGGAAACTGATTTCTGTAAAAATGACATGAAAGTCGCATGAAAGTTGCTTTTACTTGAAAACTGTAATATATTTCTAAATTAAGCTTACACATTCAGAAAGAGGGATGTTAGACGAAGAAAATGCGCTAGCCTGTAAGAAACTCTATGCAGTGGTGCCAGAGATATCTGCGTTGGTGTTGAAAAGGTATCAGGAAACTGATTTCTGTAAAAATGACATGACAGTCGCATGAAAGTGGCTTTTACTTGAACACTGTAATATATTTCTAAATTAAGCTTACACATTCTGAAAGAGGGATATTAGACGAACCAAATGCGCTAGGCTGTAAGAAACTGTAATATATTTCTAAATTAAGCTTACACATTCAGAAAGAGGGATGTTAGACGAAGAAAATGCGCTAGCCTGTAAGAAACTCTATGCAGTGGTGCCAGAGATATCTGCGTTGGTGTTGAAAAGGTATCAAGAAACTGATTTCTATAAAAATGACATTAATGCGCCTTTTAATTGAAAACTATGATATATTACTAAATTAAAGTTACACATTCTGAAAGAGCGATATTTGACGAACAAAATGCGCTAGGCTGTAAGAAACGCTATGCAGTGGTTCCAGAGATATCTGCGTTGGTGTTGAAAAGTTATCAGGAAACTGATTTCTGTAACAATGACATGAAAGTGGCATGAAATTGGCTCTTACTTGTAAAGTGTATTATATTTCTAAATTAAGCTTACACATTCTGAAAGAGGGATGTTAGACGAACAAAATGCGCTAGGCTGTAAGAAACGCTATGCAGTGGTTCCAGAGATATCTGCGTTGATGTTGAAAAGTTATCAGGAAACTGATTTCTGTAAAAATGACATGAAAGTCGCATGAAAGTTGCTTTTACTTGAAAACTGTAATATATTTCTAAATTAAGCTTACACATTCAGAAAGAGGGATGTTAGACGAAGAAGATGCGCTAGCCTGTAAGAAACTCTATGCAGTGGTGCCAGAGATATCTGCGTTGGTGTTGAAAAGGTATCAGGAAACTGATTTCTGTAAAAATGACATGACAGTCGCATGAAAGTGGCTTTTACTTGAACACTGTAATATATTTCTAAATTAAGCTTACACATTCTGAAAGAGGGATATTAGACGAACCAAATGCGCTAGGCTGTAAGAAACTCTATGCAGTGGTGCCAGAGATATCTGCGTTGGTGTTGAAAAGTTATCAGAAAACTGATTTCTGTAAAAATGACATGAAAGTCGCATGAAAGTTGCTTTTACTAGAAAACTGTAATATATTTCTAATTAAGCTTACACATTCTGAAAGAGGGATGTTAGACGAACAAAATGCGCTAGGCTGTAAGAAACTCTATGCAGTGGTGCCAGAGATATCTGCGTTGGTGTTGAAAAGGTTTCAACAAACTGATTGCTGTAAAAATGACATTAATGCGCCTTTTAATTGAAAACTGTAATATATTTCTAAATTAAGCTTACACATTCAGAAAGAGGGATGTTAGACGAAGAAAATGCGCTAGCCTGTAAGAAACTCTATGCAGTGGTGCCAGAGATATCTGCGTTGGTGTTGAAAAGGTATCAAGAAACTGATTTCTATAAAAATGACATTAATGCGCCTTTTAATTGAAAACTATGATATATTTCTAAATTAAAGTTACACATTCTGAAAGAGCGATATTTGACGAACAAAATGCACTAGGCTGTAAGAAACGCTATGCAGTGGTTCCAGAGATATCTGCGTTGGTGTTGAAAAGTTATCAGGAAACTGATTTCTGTAACAATGACATGAAAGTGGCATGAAATTGGCTCTTACTTGTAAAGTGTATTATATTTCTAAATTAAGCTTACACATTCTGAAAGAGGGATGTTAGACGAACAAAATGCGCTAGGCTGTAAGAAACTCTTTGCAGTGGTTCCAGAGATATCTGCGTTGGTGTTGAATAGTTATCAGGAAACTGATTTCTGTAAAAATGACATGAATGTGGCTTTTAATTGAAAAGTATGATAATTTCTAAATTAAGCTTACACATTCTGAAAGAAGGATATTAGGCGAACAAAATGCGCTAGGCCGTAAAAAAATATATGGAGTAAGAAACTCTATGCAGTGGTGCCAGAGATATCTGCGTTGGTGTTGAAAAGGTATCAAGAAACTGATTTCTGTAAAAATGACATTAATGCGCCTTTTAATTGAAAACTATGATATATTTCTAAATTAAACTTACACATGCTGAAAGAGCGATATTTGACGAACAAAATGTGCTAGGCTGTAAGAAACTCTATGCAGTGGTTCCAGAGATATCTGCGTTGGTGTTGAAAAGTTATCAGGAAACTGATTTCTGTAAAATTGACATGAAAGTCGCATGAAAGTTGCTTTTACTTGAAAACTGTAATATATTTCTAAATTAAGCTTACACATTCAGAAAGAGGGATGTTAGACGAACAAAATGCGCTAGCCTGTAAGAAACTCTATGCAGTGGTGCCAGAGATATCTGCGTTGGTGTTGAAAAGGTATCAAGAAACTGATTTCTGTAAAAATGACATTAATGTGCCTTTTAATTGAAAACTATGATATATTTCTAAATTAAAGTTACACATTCTGAAAGAGCGATATTTGACGAACAAAATGCGCTAGGCTGTAAGAAACGCTATGCAGTGGTCCCAGAGATATCTGCGTTGGTGTAGAAAAGTTATCAGGAAACTGATTTCTGTAAAAATGACATGAACGTGACTTCTACTTAAAAACTGTAATATAATTCTCAATTAAGCTTACACATTCTGAAAGAGGGATTTTAGACGAACAAAATGCGCTAGCCTGTAAGAAAATCTATGCAGTGGTTCCATAGATATCTGCGTTAGTGTTGAAAAGTTATCAGGAAACTGATTTCTGTAAAAATGACATGAATGTGGCTTTTAATTGAAAACTATAATAATTTCTTAATTAAGCTTACACATTCTGAAAGAAGGATATTAGGCGAACAAAATGCGCTAGGCTGTAAGAAAATCTATTCAGTGGTTCCAGAGATATCTGCGTTGGTGTTGAAAAGGTATCAGGAAACTGATTTCTGTAAAAATGACATGAACGTGACTTCTACTTGAAAACTGTAATATAATTCTCAATTAAGCTTACACATTCTGAAAGAGGGATATTAGACGAACAAAATGCGCTAGCCTGTAAGAAAATCTATGCAGTGGTTCCAAAGATATCTGCGCTGGTGTTGAAAAGTTATCAGGAAACTGATTTCTGTATAAATGACATGAAAGTCGAATGAAAGTTGCTTTTACTTGAAAACTGTAATATATTTCTAAATTAAGCTTACACATTCTGAAAGAGGGATGTTAGACGAACAAAATGCGCTAGGCTGTAAGAAACTCTATGCAGTGGTGCCAGAGATATCTGCGTTGGTGTTGAAAAGTTATCAGGAAACTGATTTCTGTAAAAATGACATGAAAGTCGCATGAAAGTTGCTTTTACTAGAAAACTGTAATATATTTCTAAATTAAGCTTACACATTCTGAAAGAGGGATGTTAGACGAACAAAATGCGCTAGGCTGTAAGAAACTCTATGCAGTGGTGCCAGAGATATCTGCGTTGGTGTTGAAAAGTTATCAGGAAACTGATTTCTGTAACAATGAC
The DNA here is from genome assembly GCA_916610165.2 of Gymnosoma rotundatum. Classification (NCBI taxonomy): domain Eukaryota; kingdom Metazoa; phylum Arthropoda; class Insecta; order Diptera; family Tachinidae; genus Gymnosoma; species Gymnosoma rotundatum. The sequence continues at coordinate 66,943,409 of OU744337.1, read as the reverse complement.
ATGAATGTGGCTTTTAATTGAAAAGTATGATAATTTCTAAATTAAAGTTACACATTCTGAAAGAGCGATATTTGACGAACAAAATGCGCTAGGCTGTAAGAAACGCTATGCAGTGGTTCCAGAGATATCTGCGTTGGTGTAGAAAAGTTATCAGGAAACTGATTTCTGTAAAAATGACATGAACGTGACTTCTACTTAAAAACTGTAATATAATTCTCAATTAAGCTTACACATTCTGAAAGAGGGATTTTAGACGAACAAAATGCGCTAGCCTGTAAGAAAATCTATGCAGTGGTTCCATAGATATCTGCGTTAGTGTTGAAAAGTTATCAGGAAACTGATTTCTGTAAAAATGACATTAATGCGCCTTTTAATTGAAAACTATGATATATTTCTAAATTAAAGTTACACATTCTGAAAGAGCGATATTTGACGAACAAAATGCGCTAGGCTGTAAGAAACGCTATGCAGTGGTTCCAGAGATATCTGCGTTGGTGTTGAAAAGTTATCAGGAAACTGATTTCTGTAACAATGACATGAATGTGGCTTTTAATTGAAAAGTATGATAATTTCTAAATTAAGCTTACACATTCTGAAAGAGGGATGTTAGACGAACAAAATGCGCTAGGCTGTAAGAAACTCTATGCAGTGGTGCCAGAGATATCTGCGTTGGTGTTGAAAAGGTATCAAGAAACTGATTTCTGTAAAAATGACATTAATGCGCCTTTTAATTGAAAACTATGATATATTTCTAAATTAAACTTACACATGCTGAAAGAGCGATATTTGACGAACAAAATGCGCTAGGCTGTAAGAAACTCTATGCAGTGGTTCCAGAGATATCTGCGTTGGTGTTGAAAAGTAATCAGGAAACTGATTTCTGTAAAAATGACATGAAAGTCGCATGAAAGTTGCTTTTACTTGAAAACTGTAATATATTTCTAAATTAAGCTTACACATTCAGAAAGAGGGATGTTAGACGAAGAAAATGCGCTAGCCTGTAAGAAACTCTATGCAGTGGTGCCAGAGATATCTGCGTTGGTGTTGAAAAGGTATCAAGAAACTGATATCTGTAAAAATGACATTAATGCGCCTTTTAATTGAAAACTATGATATATTTCTAAATTAAACTTACACATGCTGAAAGAGCGATATTTGACGAACAAAATGCGCTAGGCTGTAAGAAACTCTATGCAGTGGTTCCAGAGATATCTGCGTTGGTGTTGAAAAGTTATCCGGAAACTGATTTCTGTAAAAATGACATGAAAGTCGCATGAAAGTTGCTTTTACTTGAAAACTGTAATATATTTCTAAATTAAGCTTACACATTCTGAAAGAGGGATGTTAGACGAACAAAATGCGCTAGGCTGTAAGAAACTCTATGCAGTGGTTCCAGAGATATCTGCGTTGGTGTTGAATAGTTATCAGGAAACTGATTTCTGTAAAAATGACATGAATGTGGCTTTTAATTGAAAAGTATGATAATTTCTAAATTAAGCCTACACATTCTGAAAGAAGGATATTAGGCGAACAAAATGCGCTAGGCCGTAAAAAAATATATGGAGTAGTTCCAGAGATATCTGCGTTGGTGTTGAATAGTTATCAGGAAACTGATTTCTGTAAAAATGACATGGAAGAGGCTTTTACTTGAAAAGTGTTATATATTTCTAAATTAAGCTTACACATTCTGAAAGAGGGATATAAGACGAACAAAATTCGCTAGGCTGTAAGAAGATCTATTCAGTGGTTCCAGAGATATCTGCGTAGGTGTTGAAAAGGTATCAGGAAACTGATTTCTGTAAAAATGACATGGAAGAGGCTTTTACTTGAAAACTGTAATATATTTCTAAATTAAGCTTACACATTCTTAAAAAGGGATATCGGACGAACTAAATACGCTAGGCTGTAAGAAAATCTATTCGGTGGTTCCAGAGATATCTGCGTTGGTGTTGAAAAGGTATCAGGAAACTGATTTCTGTAAAAATGACATGACAGTCGCATGAAAGTGGCTTTTACTTGAACACTGTAATATATTTCTAAATTAAGCTTACACATTCTGAAAGAGGGATATTAGACGAACCAAATGCGCTAGGCTGTAAGAAACTCTTTGCAGTGGTTCCAGAGATATCTGCGTTGGTGTTGAATAGTTATCAGGAAACTGATTTCTGTAAAAATGACATGAATGTGGCTTTTAATTGAAAAGTATGATAATTTCTAAATTAAGCTTACACATTCTGAAAGAAGGATATTAGGCGAACAAAATGCGCTAGGCCGTAAAAAAATATATGGAGTAGTTCCAGAGATATCTGCGTTGGTGTTGAATAGTTATCAGGAAACTGATTTCTGTAAAAATGACATGGAAGAGGCTTTTACTTGAAAAGTATTATATATTTCTAAATTAAGCTTACACATTCAGAAAGAGGGATGTTAGACGAAGAAAATGCGCTAGCCTGTAAGAAACTCTATGCAGTGGTGCCAGAGATATCTGCGTTGGTGTTGAAAAGGTATCAAGAAACTGATTTCTGTAAAAATGACATTAATGCGCCTTTTAATTGAAAACTATGATATATTTCTAAATTAAAGTTACACATTCTGAAAGAGCGATATTTGACGAACAAAATGCGCTAGGCTGTAAGAAACGCTATGCAGTGGTTCCAGAGATATCTGCGTTGGTGTTGAAAAGTTATCAGGAAACTGATTTCTGTAACAATGACATGAATGTGGCTTTTAATTGAAAAGTATGATAATTTCTAAATTAAGCTTACACATTCTAAAAGAGGGATGTTAGACGAACAAAATGCGCTAGGCTGTAAGAAACTCTATGCAGTGGTGCCAGAGATATCTGCGTTGGTGTTGAAAAGGTATCAAGAAACTGATTTCTGTAAAAATGACATTAATGCGCCTTTTAATTGAAAACTATGATATATTTCTAAATTAAACTTACACATGCTGAAAGAGCGATATTTGACGAACAAAATGCGCTAGGCTGTAAGAAACTCTATGCAGTGGTTCCAGAGATATCTGCGTTGGTGTTGAAAAGTTATCAGGAAACTGATTTCTGTAAAAATGACATGAAAGTCGCATGAAAGTTGGTTTTACTTGAAAACTGTAATATATTTCTAAATTAAGCTTACACATTCAGAAAGAGGGATGTTAGACGAAGAAAATGCGCTAGCCTGTAAGAAACTCTATGCAGTGGTGCCAGAGATATCTGCGTTGGTGTTGAAAAGGTATCAAGAAACTGATTTCTGTAAAAATGACATTAATGCGCCTTTTAATTGAAAACTATGATATATTTCTAAATTAAACTAAAACATGCTGAAAGAGCGATATTTGACGAACAAAATGCGCTAGGCTGTAAGAAACTCTATGCAGTGGTTCCAGAGATATCTGCGTTGGTGTTGAAAAGTTATCAGGAAACTGATTTCTGTAAAAATGACATGAAAGTCGCATGAAAGTTGCTTTTACTTGAAAACTGTAATATATTTTTAAATTAAGCTTACACATTCTGAAAGAGGGATGTTAGACGAACAAAATGCGCTAGGCTGTAAGAAACTCTATGCAGTGGTTCCAGAGATATCTGCGTTGGCGTTGAATAGTTATCAGGAAACTGATTTCTGTAAAAATGACATGAATGTGGCTTTTAATTGAAAAGTATGATAATTTCTAAATTAAGCCTACACATTCTGAAAGAAGGATATTAGGCGAACAAAATGCGCTAGGCCGTAAAAAAATATATGGAGTAGTTCCAGAGATATCTGCGTTGGTGTTGAATAGTTATCAGGAAACTGATTTCTGAAAAATGACATGGAAGAGGCTTTTACTTGAAAAGTGTTATATATTTCTAAATTAAGCTTACACATTCTGAAAGAGGGATATAAGACGAACAAAATTCGCTAGGCTGTAAGAAGATCTATTCAGTGGTTCCAGAGATATCTGCGTAGGTGTTGAAAAGGTATCAGGAAACTGATTTCTGTAAAAATGACATGGAAGAGGCTTTTACTTGAAAAGTGTTATATATTTCTAAATTAAGCTTACACATTCTTAAAAAGGGATACCGGACGAACTAAATACGCTATGCTGTAAGAAAATCTATTCGGTGGTTCCAGAGATATCTGCGTTGGTGTTGAAAAATTATCAGGAAACTGATTTCTGTAAAAATGACATGACAGTCGCATGAAAGTGGCTTTTACTTGAACACTGTAATATATTTCTAAATTAAGCTTACACATTCTGAAAGAGGGATGTTAGACGAACCAAATGCGCTAGGCTGTAAGAAAATCTATGCAGTGGTTCCAGAGATATCTGCGTTGGTGTTGAAAAATTATCAGGAAACTGATTTCTGTAAAAATGAGATGAAAGTGGCATGAAAGTGGCATGAAAGTGGCATGAAAGTGGCTTTTACTTGAACACTGTAATATATTTCTAAATTAAGCTTACACATTCTGAAAGAGGGATATTAGACGAACAAAATGCGCAAGGCTGTAAGAAAATCTATTCAGTGGTTCCAGAGATATCTGCGTTGGTGTTGAAAAGTTATCAGGAAACTGATTTCTGTAAAAATGACATGAAAGTCGCATGAAAGTTGCTTTTACTTGAAAACTGTAATATATTTCAAAATTAAGCTTACACATTCTGAAAGAGGGATATTAGACGAAGAAAATGCACTAGGCTGTAAGAAAATCTATGCTGTGGTTCCAGAGATATCTGCGTAGGTGTTGAAAAGTTATAAGGAAACTAATTTCTGTAAAAATTACATAAAAGTCGAATGAAAGTTGCTGTAAGAAGATCTATTCAGTGGTTCCAGAGATATCTGCGTAGGTGTTGAAAAGGTATCAGGAAACTGATTTCTGTAAAAATTACATAAAAGTCGAATGAAAGTTGCTTTTACTTGAAAACTGTAATAATTTTCTAAATTAAGCTTACACATTCTTAAAAAGGGATATCAGACGAACTAAATACGCTAGGCTGTAAGAAAATCTATTCAGTGGTTTCAGAGATATCTGCGTTGGTGTTGAAAAGGTATCAGGAAACTGATTTCTGTAAAAATGACATGACAGTCGCATGAAAGTGGCTTTTACTTGAACACTGTAATATATTTCTAAATTAAGCTTACAGATTCTGAAAGAGGGATATTAGACGAACCAAATGCGCTAGGCTGTAAGAAAATCTATGCAGTGGTTCCAGACATATCTGCGTTGGTGTTGAAAAATTATCAGGAAACTGATTTCTGTAAAAATGAGATGAAAGTGGCATGAAAGTGGCTTTTACTTGAACACTGTAATATATTTCTAAATTAAGCTTAAGCCTTTTAATTGAAAACTATGATATATTTCTAAATTAAACTTACACATGCTGAAAGAGCGATATTTGACGAACAAAATGCGCTAGGCTGTAAGAAACTCTATGCAGTGGTTCCAGAGATATCTGCGTTGGTGTTGAAAAGTTATCAGGAAACTGATTTCTGTAAAAATGACATGAAAGTCGCATGAAAGTTGCTTTTACTTGAAAACTGTAATATATTTCTAAATTAAGCTTACACATTCAGAAAGAGGGATATTAGACGAACAAAATGCGCTAGGCTGTAAGAAACTCTATGCAGTGGTGCCAGAGATATCTGCGTTGGTGTTGAAAAGTTATCAGGAAACTGATTTCTGTAAATATGTCATGAAAGTCGCATGAAAGTTGCTTTTACTAGAAAACTGTAATATATTTCTAAATTAAGCTTACACATTCTGAAAGAGGGATGTTAGACGAACAAAATGCGCTAGCCTGTAAGAAACGCTATGCAGTGGTGCCAGAGATATCTGCGTTGGTGTTGAAAAGGTATCAAGAAACTGATTTCTGTAAAAATGACATTAATGCGCCCTTTAATTGAAAACTATGATATATTTCTAAATTAAAGTTACACATTCTGAAAGAGCGATATATGACGAACAAAATGCGCTAGGCTGTAAGAAACGCTATGCAGTGGTTCCAGAGATATCTGCGTTGGTGTTGAAAAGTTATCAGGAAACTGATTTCTGTAACAATGACATGAAAGTGGCATGAAATTGGCATGAAATTGGCTCTTACTTGTAAAGTGTATTATATTTCTAAATTAAGCTTACACATTCTGAAAGAGGGATGTTAGACGAACAAAATGCGCTAGGCTGTAAGAAAATCTATGCAGTGGTTCCAGAGATATCTGCGTTGGTGTTGAATAGTTATCAGGAAACTGATTTCTGTAAAAATGACATGAATGTGGCTTTTAATTGAAAAGTATGATTAATTTCTAAATTAAGCTTACACATTCTGAAAGAAGGATATTAGGCGAACAAAATGCGCTAGGCCGTAAAAAGATATATGGAGTAGTTCCAGAGATATCTGCGTTGGTGTTGAATAGTTATCAGGAAACTGATTTCTGTAAAAATGACATGGAAGAGGCATTTACTTCAAAAGTGTTATATATTTCAAAATTAAGCTTACACATTCTGAAAGAGGGATATAAGACGAACAAAATGCGCTAGGTTGTAAGAAGATCTATTCAGTGGTTCCAGAGATATCTGCGTAGGTGTTGAAAAGGTATCAGGAAACTGATTTCTGTAAAAATGACATGACAGTCGCATGAAAGTGGCTTTTACTTGAACACTGTAATATATTTCTAAATTAAGCTTACACATTCTGAAAGAGGGATGTTAGACGAACCAAATGCGCTAGGCTGTAAGAAAATCTATGCAGTGGTTCCAGAGATATCTGCGTTGGTGTTGAAGAATTATCAGGAAACTGATTTCTGTAAAAATGAGATGAAAGTGGCATGAAAGTGGCTTTTACTTGAACACTGTAATATATTTCTAAATTAAGCTTACACATTCTGAAAGAGGGATATTAGACGAACAAAATGTGCTAGGCTGTAAGAAAATCTATTCAGTGGTTCCAGAGATATCTGCGTTGGTGTTGAAAAGGTATCAAGAAACTGATTTCTGTAAAAATGACATTAATGCGCCTTTTAATTGAAAACTATGATATATTTCTAAATTAAACTAACACATGCTGAAAGAGCGATATTTGACGAACAAAATGCGCTAGGCTGTAAGAAACTCTATGCAGTGGTTCCAGAGATATCTGCGTTGGTGTTGAAAAGTTATCAGGAAACTGATTTCTGTAAAAATGACATGAAAGTCGCATGAAAGTTGCTTTTACTTGAAAACTGTAATATATTTCTAAATTAAGCTTACACATTCTGAAAGAGGGATGTTAGACGAACAAAATGCGCTAGGCTGTAAGAAACTCTATGCAGTGGTTCCAGAGATATCTGCGTTGGCGTTGAATAGTTATCAGGAAACTGATTTCTGTAAAAATGACATGAATGTGGCTTTTAATTGAAAAGTATGATAATTTCTAAATTAAGCCTACACATTCTGAAAGAAGGATATTAGGCGAACAAAATGCGCTAGGCCGTAAAAAAATATATGGAGTAGTTCCAGAGATATCTGCGTTGGTGTTGAATAGTTATCAGGAAACTGATTTCTGAAAAATGACATGGAAGAGGCTTTTACTTGAAAAGTGTTATATATTTCTAAATTAAGCTTACACATTCTGAAAGAGGGATATAAGACGAACAAAATTCGCTAGGCTGTAAGAAGATCTATTCAGTGGTTCCAGAGATATCTGCGTAGGTGTTGAAAAGGTATCAGGAAACTGATTTCTGTAAAAATGACATGGAAGAGGCTTTTACTTGAAAAGTGTTATATATTTCTAAATTAAGCTTACACATTCTTAAAAAGGGATACCGGACGAACTAAATACGCTAGGCTGTAAGAAAATCTATTCGGTGGTTCCAGAGATATCTGCGTTGGTGTTGAAAAATTATCAGGAAACTGATTTCTGTAAAAATGACATGACAGTCGCATGAAAGTGGCTTTTACTTGAACACTGTAATATATTTCTAAATTAAGCTTACACATTCTGAAAGAGGGATGTTAGACGAACCAAATGCGCTAGGCTGTAAGAAAATCTATGCAGTGGTTCCAGAGATATCTGCGTTGGTGTTGAAAAATTATCAGGAAACTGATTTCTGTAAAAATGAGATGAAAGTGGCATGAAAGTGGCATGAAAGTGGCATGAAAGTGGCATGAAAGTGGCTTTTACTTGAACACTGTAATATATTTCTAAATTAAGCTTACACATTCTGAAAGAGGGATATTAGACGAACAAAATGCGCAAGGCTGTAAGAAAATCTATTCAGTGGTTCCAGAGATATCTGCGTTGGTGTTGAAAAGTTATCAGGAAACTGATTTCTGTAAAAATGACATGAAAGTCGCATGAAAGTTGCTTTTACTTGAAAACTGTAATATATTTCAAAATTAAGCTTACACATTCTGAAAGAGGGATATTAGACGAAGAAAATGCACTAGGCTGTAAGAAAATCTATGCTGTGGTTCCAGAGATATCTGCGTAGGTGTTGAAAAGTTATAAGGAAACTAATTTCTGTAAAAATTACATAAAAGTCGAATGAAAGTTGCTGTAAGAAGATCTATTCAGTGGTTCCAGAGATATCTGCGTAGGTGTTGAAAAGGTATCAGGAAACTGATTTCTGTAAAAATTACATAAAAGTCGAATGAAAGTTGCTTTTACTTGAAAACTGTAATATATTTCTAAATTAAGCTTACACATTCTTAAAAAGGGATATCAGACGAACTAAATACGCTAGGCTGTAAGAAAATCTATTCAGTGGTTCCAGAGATATCTGCGTTGGTGTTGAAAAGGTATCAGGAAACTGATTTCTGTAAAAATGACATGACAGTCGCATGAAAGTGGCTTTTACTTGAACACTGTAATATATTTCTAAATTAAGCTTACAGATTCTGAAAGAGGGATATTAGACGAACCAAATGCGCTAGGCTGTAAGAAAATCTATGCAGTGGTTCCAGACATATCTGCGTTGGTGTTGAAAAATTATCAGGAAACTGATTTCTGTAAAAATGAGATGAAAGTGGCATGAAAGTGGCTTTTACTTGAACACTGTAATATATTTCTAAATTAAGCTTACACATTCTGAAAGAGGGATATTAGACGAAGAAAATGCGCTAGGCTGTAAGAAAATCTATGCTATGGTTCCAGAGATATCTGCGCAGGTGTTGAAAAGTTATAAGGAAACTTATTTCTGTAAAAATTACATAAAAGTCGAATGAAAGTTGCTTTTACTTGAAAACTGTAATATATTTCTAAATTAAGCTTACAAATTCTTAAAAAGGGATATCGGACGAACTAAATACGCTAGGCTGTAGCAAAATCTATGCATTGGTTCCAGAGATTTCTGCGTTGGTGTTGAAAAGGTATCAGGAAACTGATTTCTGTAAAAATGACATGAAAGTCGAATGAAAGTTGCTTTTACTTGAAAACTGTAATATATTTCTAAATTAAGCTTACACATTCTGAAAGAGGGATGTTAGACGAACAAAATGCTAGGCTGTAAGAAACTCGATGCAGTGGTGCCAGAGATATCTGCGTTGGTGTTGAAAAGTTATCAGGAAACTGATTTCTGTAAAAATGACATGAAAGTCGCATGAAAGTTGCTTTTACTAGAAAACTGTAATATATTTCTAAATTAAGCTTACACATTCTGAAAGAGGGATGTTAGACGAACAAAATGCGCTAGGCTGTAAGAAACTCTATGCAGTTGTGCCAGAGATATCTGCGTTGGTGTTGAAAAGGTATCAAGAAACTGATTTCTGTAAAAATGACATTAATGCGCCTTTTAATTGAAAACTATGATATATTTCTAAATTAAAGTTACACATTCTGAAAGAGCGATATATGACGAACAAAATGCGCTAGGCTGTAAGAAACGCTATGCAGTGGTTCCAGAGATATCTGCGTTGGTGTTGAAAAGTTATCAGGAAACTGATTTCTGTAACAATGACATGAAAGTGGCATGAAATTGGCATGAAATTGGCTCTTACTTGTAAAGTGTATTATATTTCTAAATTAAGCTTACACATTCTGAAAGAGGGATGTTAGACGAACAAAATGCGCTAGGCTGTAAGAAAATCTATGCAGTGGTTCCAGAGATATCTGCGTTGGTGTTGAATAGTTATCAGGAAACTGATTTCTGTAAAAATGACATGAATGTGGCTTTTAATTGAAAAGTATGATTAATTTCTAAATTAAGCTTACACATTCTGAAAGAAGGATATTAGGCGAACAAAATGCGCTAGGCCGTAAAAAGATATATGGAGTAGTTCCAGAGATATCTGCGTTGGTGTTGAATAGTTATCAGGAAACTGATTTCTGTAAAAATGACATGGAAGAGGCATTTACTTCAAAAGTGTTATATATTTCAAAATTAAGCTTACACATTCTGAAAGAGGGATATAAGACGAACAAAATGCGCTAGGTTGTAAGAAGATCTATTCAGTGGTTCCAGAGATATCTGCGTAGGTGTTGAAAAGGTATCAGGAAACTGATTTCTGTAAAAATGACATGACAGTCGCATGAAAGTGGCTTTTACTTGAACACTGTAATATATTTCTAAATTAAGCTTACACATTCTGAAAGAGGGATGTTAGACGAACCAAATGCGCTAGGCTGTAAGAAAATCTATGCAGTGGTTCCAGAGATATCTGCGTTGGTGTTGAAGAATTATCAGGAAACTGATTTCTGTAAAAATGAGATGAAAGTGGCATGAAAGTGGCTTTTACTTGAACACTGTAATATATTTCTAAATTAAGCTTACACATTCTGAAAGAGGGATATTAGACGAACAAAATGTGCTAGGCTGTAAGAAAATCTATTCAGTGGTTCCAGAGATATCTGCGTTGGTGTTGAAAAGTTATCAGGAAACTGATTTCTGTAAAAATGACATGAAAGTCGCATGAAAGTTGCTTTTACTTGAAAACTGTAATATATTTCTAAATTAAGCTTACACATTCTGAAAGAGGGATATTAGACGAAGAAAATGCGCTAGGCTGTAAGAAAATCTAAGCTGTGGTTCCAGAGAAATCTGCGTAGGTGTTGAAAAGTTATAAGGAAACTAATTTCTGTAAAAATTACATAAAAGTCGAATGAAAGTTGCTTTTACTTGAAAACTGTAATATATTTCTAAATTAAGCTTACACATTCTTAAAAAAGGATATCGGACGAACTAAATACGCTAGGCTGTAAGAAAATCTATTAAGTGGTTCCAGAGATATATGCGTTGGTGTTGAAAAGGTATCAGGAAACTGATTTCTGTAAAAATGATATGACAGTCGCATGAAAGTGGCTTTTACTTGAACACTGTAATATATTTCTAAATTAAGCTTACACATTCTGAAAGAGGGATATTAGACGAACCAAATGCGCTAGGCTGTAAGCAAATCTATGCAGTGGTTCCAGACATATCTGCGTTGGTGTTGAAAAATTATCAGGAAACTGATTTCTGTAAAAATGAGATGAAAGTGGCATGAAAGTGGCTTTTACTTGAACACTGTAATATATTTCTAAATGAAGCTTACACATTCTGAAAGAGGGATATTACACGAAGAAAATGCGGTAGGCTGTAAGAAAATCTATTCAGTGGTTCCAGAGATATCTGCGTTGGTGTTGAAAAGTTATCAGGAAACTGATTTCTGTAAAAATGACATGAAAGTCGCATGAAAGTTGCTTTTACTTGAAAACTGTAATATATTTCTAAATTAAGCTTACACATTCTGAAAGAGGGATGTTAGACGAACAAAATGCGCTAGGCTGTAAGAAACTCTATGCAGTGGTTCCAGAGATATCTGCGTTGGTGTTGAATAGTTATCAGGAAACTGATTTCTGTAAAAATGACATGAATGTGGCTTTTAATTGAAAAGTATGATAATTTCTAAATTAAGCCTACACATTCTGAAAGAAGGATATTAGGCGAACAAAATGCGCTAGGCCGTAAAAAAATATATGGAGTAGTTCCAGAGATATCTGCGTTGGTGTTGAATAGTTATCAGGAAACTGATTTCTGTAAAAATGACATGGAAGAGGCTTTTACTTGAAAAGTATTATATATTTCTAAATTAAGCTTACACATTCAGAAAGAGGGATGTTAGACGAAGAAAATGCGCTAGCCTGTAAGAAACTCTATGCAGTGGTGCCAGAGATATCTGCGTTGGTGTTGAAAAGGTATCAAGAAACTGATTTCTGTAAAAATGACATTAATGCGCCTTTTAATTGAAAACTATGATATATTTCTAAATTACAGTTACACATTCTGAAAGAGCGATATTTGACGAACAAAATGCGCTAGGCTGTAAGAAACGCTATGCAGTGGTTCCAGAGATATCTGCGTTGGTGTTGAAAAGTTATCAGGAAACTGATTTCTGTAACAATGACATGAATGTGGCTTTTAATTGAAAAGTATGATAATTTCTAAATTAAGCTTACACATTCTGAAAGAGGGATGTTAGACGAACAAAATGCGCTAGGCTGTAAGAAACTCTGTGCAGTGGTGCCAGAGATATCTGCGTTGGTGTTGAAAAGGTATCAAGAAACTGATTTCTGTAAAAATGACATTAATGCGCCTTTTAATTGAAAACTATGATATATTTCTAAATTAAACTTACACATGCTGAAAGAGCGATATTTGACGAACAAAATGCGCTAGGCTGTAAGAAACTCTATGCAGTGGTTCCAGAGATATCTGCGTTGGTGTTGAAAAGTTATCAGGAAACTGATTTCTGTAAAAATGACATGAAAGTCGCATGAAAGTTGCTTTTACTTGAAAACTGTAATATATTTCTAAATTAAGCTTACACATTCTGAAAGAGGGATGTTAGACGAACAAAATGCGCTAGGCTGTAAGAAACTCTATGCAGTGGTTCCAGAGATATCTGCGTTGGTGTTGAATAGTTATCAGGAAACTGATTTCTGTAAAAATGACTTGAATGTGGCTTTTAATTGAAAAGTATGATAATTTCTAAATTAAGCCTACACATTCTGAAAGAAGGATATTAGGCGAACAAAATGCGCTAGGCCGTAAAAAAATATATGGAGTAGTTCCAGAGATATCTGCGTTGGTGTTGAATAGTTATCAGGAAACTGATTTCTGTAAAAATGACATGGAAGAGGCTTTTACTTGAAAAGTGTTATATATTTCTAAATTAAGCTTACACATTCTGAAAGAGGGATATAAGACGAACAAAATTCGCTAGGCTGTAAGAAGATCTATTCAGTGGTTCCAGAGATATCTGCGTAGGTGTTGAAAAGGTATCAGGAAACTGATTTCTGTAAAAATAACATGGAAGAGGCTTTTACTTGAAAACTGTAATATATTTCTAAATTAAGCTTACACATTCTTAAAAAGGGATATCGGACGAACTAAATACGCTAGGCTGTAAGGAAATCTATTCGGTGGTTCCAGAGATATCTGCGTTGGTGTTGAAAAGGTATCAGGAAACTGATTTCTGTAAAAATGACATGACAGTCGCATGAAAGTGGCTTTTACTTGAACACTGTAATATATTTCTAAATTAAGCTTACACATTCTGAAAGAGGGATATTAGACGAACCAAATGCGCTAGGCTGTAAGAAACTCTTTGCAGTGGTTCCAGAGATATCTGCGTTGGTGTTGAATAGTTATCAGGAAACTGATTTCTGTAAAAATGACATGAATGTGGCTTTTAATTGAAAAGTATGATAATTTCTAAATTAAGCTTACACATTCTGAAAGAAGGATATTAGGCGAACAAAATGCGCTAGGCCGTAAAAAAATATATGGAGTAGTTCCAGAGATATCTGCGTTGGTGTTGAATAGTTATCAGGAAACTGATTTCTGTAAAAATGACATGGAAGAGGCTTTTACTTGAAAAGTATTATATATTTCTAAATTAAGCTTACACATTCAGAAAGAGGGATGTTAGACGAAGAAAATGCGCTAGCCTGTAAGAAACTCTATGCAGTGGTGCCAGAGATATCTGCGTTGGTGTTGAAAAGGTATCAAGAAACTGATTTCTGTAAAAATGACATTAATGCACCTTTTAATTGAAAACTATGATATATTTCTAAATTAAAGTTACACATTCTGAAAGAGCGATATTTGACGAACAAAATGCGCTAGGCTGTAAGAAACGCTATGCAGTGGTTCCAGAGATATCTGCGTTGGTGTTGAAAAGTTATCAGGAAACTGATTTCTGTAACAATGACAAGAATGTGGCTTTTAATTGAAAAGTATGATAATTTCTAAATTAAGCTTACACATTCTGAAAGAGGGATGTTAGACGAACAAAATGCGCTAGGCTGTAAGAAACTCTATGCAGTGGTGCCAGAGATATCTGCGTTGGTGTTGAAAAGGTATCAAGAAACTGATTTCTGTAAAAATGACATTAATGCGCCTTTTAATTGAAAACTATGATATATTTCTAAATTAAACTTACACATGCTGAAAGAGCGATATTTGACGAACAAAATGCGCTAGGCTGTAAGAAACTCTATGCAGTGGTTCCAGAGATATCTGCGTTGGTGTTGAAAAGTTATCAGGAAACTGATTTCTGTAAAAATGACATGAAAGTCGCATGAAAGTTGCTTTTACTTGAAAACTGTAATATATTTCTAAATTAAGCTTACACATTCAGAAAGAGGGATGTTAGACGAAGAAAATGCGCTAGCCTGTAAGAAACTCTATACAGTGGTGCCAGAGATATCTGCGTTGGTGTTGAAAAGGTATCAAGAAACTGATTTCTGTAAAAATGACATTAATGCGCCTTTTAATTGAAAACTATGATATATTTCTAAATTAAACTTACACATGCTGAAAGAGCGATATTTGACGAACAAAATGCGCTAGGCTGTAAGAAACTCTATGCAGTGGTTCCAGAGATATCTGCGTTGGTGTTGAAAAGTTATCAGGAAACTGATTTCTGTAAAAATGACATGAAAGTCGCATGAAAGTTGCTTTTACTTGAAAACTGTAATATATTTCTAAATTAAGCTTACACATTCTGAAAGAGGGATGTTAGACGAACAAAATGCGCTAGGCTGTAAGAAACTCTATGCAGTGGTTCCAGAGATATCTGCGTAGGTGTTGAAAAGGTATCAGGAAACTGATTTCTGTAAAAATGACATGGAAGAGGCTTTTACTTGAAAACTGTAATATATTTCTAAATTAAGCTTACACATTCTGAAAGAGGGATATAAGACGAACAAAATGCGCTAGGCCGTAAAAAAATATATGGAGTAGTTCCAGAGATATCTGCGTTGGTGTTGAATAGTTATCAGGAAACTGATTTCTGTAAAAATGGCATGGAAGAGGCTTTTACTTGAAAAGTGTTATATATTTCTAAATTAAGCTTACACATTCTGAAAGAGGGATATAAGACGAACAAAATTCGCTAGGCTGTAAGAAGATCTATTCAGTGGTTCCAGAGATATCTGCGTAGGTGTTGAAAAGGTATCAGGAAACTGATTTCTGTAAAAATGACATGGAAGAGGCTTTTACTTGAAAACTGTAATATATTTCTAAATTAAGCTTACACATTCTTAAAAAGGGATATCGGACGAACTAAATACGCTAGGCTGTAAGAAAATCTATTCGGTGGTTCCAGAGATATCTGCGTTGGTGTTGAAAAGGTATCAGGAAACTGATTTCTGTAAAAATGACATGACAGTCGCATGAAAGTGGCTTTTACTTGAACACTGTAATATATTTCTAAATTAAGCTTACACATTCTGAAAGAGGGATATAAGACGAACAAAATTCGCTAGGCTGTAAGAAGATCTATTCAGTGGTTCCAGAGATATCTGCGTAGGCGTTGAATAGTTATCAGGAAACTGATTTCTGTAAAAATGACATGAATGTGGCTTTTAATTGAAAAGTATGATAATTTCTAAATTAAGCCTACACATTCTGAAAGAAGGATATTAGGCGAACAAAATGCGCTAGGCCGTAAAAAAATATATGGAGTAGTTCCAGAGATATCTGCGTTGGTGTTGAATAGTTATCAGGAAACTGATTTCTGTAAAAATGGCATGGAAGAGGCTTTTACTTGAAAAGTGTTATATATTTCTAAATTAAGCTTACACATTCTGAAAGAGGGATATAAGACGAACAAAATTCGCTAGGCTGTAAGAAGATCTATTCAGTGGTTCCAGAGATATCTGCGTAGGTGTTGAAAAGGTATCAGGAAACTGATTTCTGTAAAAATGACATGGAAGAGGCTTTTACTTGAAAACTGTAATATATTTCTAAATTAAGCTTACACATTCTTAAAAAGGGATATCGGACGAACTAAATACGCTAGGCTGTAAGAAAATCTATTCGGTGGTTCCAGAGATATCTGCGTTGGTGTTGAAAAGGTATCAGGAAACTGATTTCTGTAAAAATGACATGACAGTCGCATGAAAGTGGCTTTTACTTGAACACTGTAATATATTTCTAAATTAAGCTTACACATTCTGAAAGAGGGATATTAGACGAACCAAATGCGCTAGGCTGTAAGAAACTCTTTGCAGTGGTTCCAGAGATATCTGCGTTGGTGTTGAATAGTTATCAGGAAACTGATTTCTGTAAAATTGACATGAATGTGGCTTTTAATTGAAAAGTATGATAATTTCTAAATTAAGCTTACACATTCTGAAAGAAGGATATTAGGCGAACAAAATGCGCTAGGCCGTAAAAAAATATATGGAGTAGTTCCAGAGATATCTGCGTTGGTGTTGAATAGTTATCAGGAAACTGATTTCTGTAAAAATGACATGGAAGAGGCTTTTACTTGAAAAGTATTATATATTTCTAAATTAAGCTTACACATTCTGAAAGAGGGATATAAGACGAACAAAATGCGCTAGGCTGTAAGAAGATCTATTCAGTGGTTCCAGAGATATCTGCGTAGCTGTTGAAAAGGTATCAGGAAACTGATTTCTGTAAAAATGACATGACAGTCGCATGAAAGTGGCTTTTACTTGAACACTGTAATATATTTCTAAATTAAGCTTACACATTCTGAAAGAGGGATGTTAGACGAACCAAATGCGCTAGGCTGTAAGAAAATCTATGCAGTGGTTCCAGAGATATCTGCGTTGGTGTTGAAAAATTATCAGGAAACTGATTTCTGTAAAAATGAGATGAAAGTGGCATGAAAGTGGCATGAAAGTGGCTTTTACTTGAACACTGTAATATATTTCTAAATTAAGCTTACACATTCTGAAAGAGGGATATTAGACGAAGAAAATGCGCTAGGCTGTAAGAAAATCTATGCTATGGTTCCAGAGATATCTGCGCAGGTGTTGAAAAGTTATAAGGAAACTTATTTCTGTAAAAATTACATAAAAGTCGAATGAAAGTTGCTTTTACTTGAAAACTGTAATATATTTCTAAATTAAGCTCACACATTCTTAAAAAGGGATATCGGACGAACTAAATACGCTAGGCTGTAGCAAAATCTATGCATTGGTTCCAGAGATATCTGCGTTGGTGTTGAAAAGGTATCAGGAAACTGATTTCTGTAAAAATGACATGAAAGTCGAATGAAAGTTGCTTTTACTTGAAAACTGTAATATATTTTTAAATTAAGCTTACACATTCTGAAAGAGGGATGTTAGACGAACAAAATGCTAGGCTGTAAGAAACTCTATGCAGTGGTGCCAGAGATATCTGCGTTGGTGTTGAAAAGTTATAAGGTAACTGATTTCTGTAAAAATGACATGAAAGTCGCATGAAAGTTGCTTTTACTAGAAAACTGTAATATATTTCTAAATTAAGCTTCCACATTCTGAAGGAGGGATGTTAGACGAACAAAATGCGCTAGGCTGTAAGAAACTCTATGCAGTGATGCCAGAGATATCTGCGTTGGTGTTGAAAAGGTATCAAGAAACTGATTTCTGTAAAAATGACATTAATGCGCCTTTTAATTGAAAACTATGATATATTTCTAAATTAAACTTACACATGCTGAAAGAGCGATATTTGACGAACAAAATGCGCTAGGCTGTAAGAAACTCTATGCAGTGGTTCCAGAGATATCTGCGTTGGTGTTGAAAAGTTATCAGGAAACTGATTTCTGTAAAAATGACATGAAAGTCGCATGAAAGTTGCTTTTACTTGAAAACTGTAATATATTTCTAAATTAAGCTTACACATTCAGAAAGAGGGATGTTAGACGAACAAAATGCGCTAGGCTGTAAGAAACTCTATGCAGTGGTGCCAGAGATATCTGCGTTGGTGTTGAAAAGTTATCAGGAAACTGATTTCTGTAAAAATGTCATGAAAGTCGCATGAAAGTTGCTTTTACTAGAAAACTGTAATATATTTCTAAATTAAGCTTACACATTCTGAAAGAGGGATGTTAGACGAACAAAATGCGCTAGCCTGTAAGAAACTCTATGCAGTGGTGCCAGAGATATCTGCGTTGGTGTTGAAAAGGTATCAAGAAACTGATTTCTGTAAAAATGACATTAATGCGCCCTTTAATTGAAAACTATGATATATTTCTAAATTAAAGTTACACATTCTGAAAGAGCGATATATGACGAACAAAATGCGCTAGGCTGTAAGAAACGCTATGCAGTGGTTCCAGAGATATCTGCGTTGGTGTTGAAAAGTTATCAGGAAACTGATTTCTGTAACAATGACATGAAAGTGGCATGAAATTGGCATGAAATTGGCTCTTACTTGTAAAGTGTATTATATTTCTAAATTAAGCTTACACATTCTGAAAGAGGGATGTTAGACGAACAAAATGCGCTAGGCTGTAAGAAAATCTATGCAGTGGTTCCAGAGATATCTGCGTTGGTGTTGAAAAATTATCAGGAAACTGATTTCTGTAAAAATGAGATGAAAGTGGCATGAAAGTGGCTTTTACTTGAACACTGTAATATATTTCTAAATTAAGCTTACACATTCTGAAAGAGGGATATTAGACGAACAAAATGTGCTAGGCTGTAAGAAAATCTATTCAGTGGTTCCAGAGATATCTGCGTTGGTGTTGAAAAGTTATCAGGAAACTGATTTCTGTAAAAATGACATGAAAGTCGCATGAAAGTTGCTTTTACTTGAAAACTGTAATATATTTCTAAATTAAGCTTACACATTCTGAAAGAGGGATATTAGACGAAGAAAATGCGCTAGGCTGTAAGAAAATCTATGCTGTGGTTCCAGAGAAATCTGCGTAGGTGTTGAAAAGTTATAAGGAAACTAATTTCTGTAAAAATTACATAAAAGTCGAATGAAAGTTGCTTTTACTTGAAAACTGTAATATATTTCTAAATTAAGCTTACACATTCTTAAAAAGGGATATCGGACGAACTAAATACGCTAGGCTGTAAGAAAATCTATTCAGTGGTTCCAGAGATATCTGCGTTGGTGTTGAAAAGGTATCAGGAAACTGATTTCTGTAAAAATGATATGACAGTCGCATGAAAGTGGCTTTTACTTGAACACTGTAATATATTTCTAAATTAAGCTTACACATTCTGAAAGAGGGATATTAGACGAACCAAATGCGCTAGGCTGTAAGCAAATCTATGCAGTGGTTCCAGACATATCTGCGTTGGTGTTGAAAAATTATCAGGAAACTGATTTCTGTAAAAATGAGATGAAAGTGGCATGAAAGTGGCATTTACTTGAACACTGTAATATATTTCTAAATGAAGCTTACACATTCTGAAAGAGGGATATTACACGAACAAAATGCGGTAGGCTGTAAGAAAATCTATTCAGTGGTTCCAGAGATATCTGCGTTGGTGTTGAAAAGTTATCAGGAAACTGATTTCTGTAAAAATGACATGAAAGTCGCATGAAAGTTGCTTTTACTTAAAACTGTAATATATTTCTAAATTAAGCTTACACATTCTGAAAGAGGGATTTAAGACGAAGAAAATGCGCTTGGCTGTAAGAAAATCTATGCTGTGGTTCCAGAGATATCTGCGTAGGTGTTGAAAAGTTATAAGGAAACTAATTTCTGTAAAAATTACATAAAAGTCGAATGAAAGTTGCTTTTACTGGAAAACTGTAATATATTTCTAAATTAAGCTTACACATTCTTAAAAAGGGATATCGGACGAACTAAATACGCTAGGCTGTAGCAAAATCTATGCTTTGGTTCCAGAGATATCTGCGTTGGTGTTGAAAATGTATCAGGAAACTGATTTCTGTAAAACTGACATGAAAGTCGAATGAAAGTTGCTTTTACTTGAAAACTGTAATATATTTCTAAATTAAGCTTACACATTCTGAAAGAGGTATATTAGACGAACCAAATCCGCTAGGCTGTAAGAAAATCTATGCAGTGGTTCCAGACATATCTGCGTTGGTGTTGAAAAATTATCAGGAAACTGATTTCTGTAAAAATGAGATGAAAGTGGCATGAAAGTGGCTTTTACTTGAACACTGTAATATATTTCTAAATTAAGCTTACACATTCTGAAAGAGGGATATTAGACGAAGAAAATGCGCTAGGCTGTAAGAAAATCTATGTTGTGGTTCCAGAGATATCTGCGCAGGTGTTGAAAAGTTATAAGGAAACTAATTTCTGTAAAAATTACATAAAAGTCGCATGAAAGTTGCTTTTACTAGAAAACTGTAATATATTTCTAAATTAAGCTTATACATTCTGAAAGAGGGATGTTAGACGAACAAAATACGCTAGGCTGTAAGAAACTCTATGCAGTGGAGCCAGAGATATCTGCGTTGGTGTTGAAAAGGTATCAAGAAACTGATTTCTGTAAAAATGACATTAATGCGCCTTTTAATTGAAAACTATGATATATTTCTAAATTAAACTTACACATGCTGAAAGAGCGATATTTGACGAACAAAATGCGCTAGGCTGTAAGAAACTCTATGCAGTGGCTCCAGAGATATCTGCGTTGGTGTTGAAAAGTTATCAGGAAACTGATTTCTGTAAAAATTACATGAAAGTCGCATGAAAGTTGCTTTTACTTGAAAACTGTAATATATTTCTAAATTAAGTTTACACATTCAGAAAGAGGGATGTTAGACGAACAAAATGCGCTAGGCTGTAAGAAACTCTATGCAGTGGTGCCAGAGATATCTGCGTTGGTGTTGAAAAGTTATCAGGAAACTGATTTCTGTAAAAATGACATGAAAATCGCATGAAAGTTGCTTTTACTAGAAAACTGTAATATATTTCTAAATTAAGCTTACACATTCTGAAAGAGGGATGTTAGACGAACAAAATGTGCTAGCCTGTAAGAAACTCTATGCAGTGGTGCCAGAGATATCTGCGTTGGTGTTGAAAAGGTATCAAGAAACTGATTTCTGTAAAAATGACATTAATGCGCCTTTTAATTGAAAACTATGATATATTTCTAAATTAAAGTTACACATTCTGAAAGAGCGATATATGACGAACAAAATGCGCTAGGCTGTAAGAAACTCTATGCAGTGATTCCAGAGATATCTGCGTTGGTGTTGAAAAGTTATCAGGAAACTGATTTCTGTAACAATGACATGAAAGTGGCATGAAATTGGCATGAAATTGGCTCTTACTTGTAAAGTGTATTATATTTCTAAATTAAGCTTACACATTCTGAAAGAGGGATGTTAGACGAACAAAATGCGCTAGGCTGTAAGAAACTCTATGCAGTGGTTCCAGAGATATCTGCGTTGGTGTTGAATAGTTATCAGGAAACTGATTTCTGTAAAAATGACATGAATGTGGCTTTTAATTGAAAAGTATGATTAATTTCTAAATTAAGCTTACACATTCTGAAAGAAGGATATTAGGCGAACAAAATGCGCTAGGCCGTAAAAAAATATATGGAGTAGTTCCAGAGATATCTGCGTTGGTGTTGAATAGTTATCAGGAAACTGATTTCTGTAAAATTGACATGGAAGAGGCATTTACTTCAAAAGTGTTATATATTTCTAAATTAAGCTTACACATTCTGAAAGAGGGATATAAGACGAACAAAATGCGCTAGGCTGTAAGAAGATATATTCAGTGGTTCCAGAGATATCTGCGTAGGTGTTGAAAAGGTATCAGGAAACTGATTTCTGTAAAAATGACATGACAGTCGCATGAAAGTGGCTTTTACTTGAACACTGTAATATATTTCTAAATTAAGCTTACACATTCTGAAAGAGGGATGTTAGACGAACCAAATGCGCTAGGCTGTAAGAAAATCTATGCAGTGGTTCCAGAGATATCTGCGTTGGTGTTGAAAAATTATCAGGAAACTGATTTCTGTAAAAATGAGATGAAAGTGGCATGAAAGTGGCTTTTACTTGAACACTGAAATATATTTCTAAATTAAGCTTACACATTCTGAAAGAGGGATATTAGACGAACAAAATGCGCTAGGCTGTAAGAAAATCTATGCTGTGGTTCCAGAGATATCTGCGTAGGTGTTGAAAAGTTATAAGGAAACTAATTTCTGTAAAAATTACATAAAAGTCGAATGAAAGTTGCTTTTACTTGAAAACTGTAATATATTTCTAAATTAAGCTTACACATTCTTAAAAAGGGATATCGGACGAACTAAATACGCTAGGCTGTAAGAAAATCTATTCAGTGGTACCAGAGATATCTGCGTTGGTGTTAAAAAGGTATCAGGAAACTCATTTCTGTAAAAATGATATGACAGTCGCATGAAAGTGGCTTTTACTTGAACACTGTAATATATTTCTAAATTAAGCTTACACATTCTGAAAGAGGGATATTAGACGAACCAAATGCGCTAGGCTGTAAGAAAATCTATGCAGTGGTTCCAGACATATCTGCGTTGGTGTTGAAAACTTATCAGGAAACTGATTTCTGTAAAAATGAGATGAAAGTGGCTTTTACTTGAACACTGTAATATATTTCTAAATGAAGCTTACACATTCTGAAAGAGGGATATTACACGAACAAAATGCGGTAGGCTGTAAGAAAATCTATTCAGTGGTTCCAGAGATATCTGCGTTGGTGTTGAAAAGTTATCAGGAAACTGATTTCTGTAAAAATGACATGAATGTCGCATGAAAGTTGCTTTTATTTAAAACTGTAATATATTTCTAAATTAAGCTTACACATTCTGAAAGAGGGATTTTAGACGAAGAAAATGCGCTAGGCTGTAAGAAAATCTATGCTGTGGTTCCAGAGATATCTGCGTAGGTGTTGAAAAGTTATAAGGAAACTAATTTCTGTAAAAATTACATAAAAGTCGAATGAAAGTTGCTTTTACTGGAAAACTGTAATATATTTCTAAATTAAGCTTACACATTCCTAAAAAGGGATATCGGACGAACTAAATACGCTAGGCTGTAGCAAAATCTATGCTTTGGTTCCAGAGATATCTGCGTTGGTGTTGAAAATGTATCAGGAAACTGATTTCTGTAAAAATGACATGAAAGTCGAATGAAAGTTGCTTTTACTTGAAAACTGTAATATATTTCTAAATTAAGCTTACACATTCTGAAAGAGGGATGTTAGACGAACAAAATGCGCTAGGCTGTAAGAAACTCTATGCAGTGGTGCCAGAGATATCTGCGTTGGTGTTGAAAAGGTATCAAGAAACTGATTTCTGTAAAAATGACATTAATGCGCCTTTTAATTGAAAACTATGGTATATTTCTAAATTAAACTTACACATGCTGAAAAAGCGATATTTGACGAACAAAATGCGCTAGGATGTAAGAAACTCTATGCAGTGGTTCCAGAGATATCTGCGTTGGTGTTGAAAAGTTATCAGGAAACTGATTTCTGTAAAAATGACATGAAAGTCGCATGAAAGTTGCTTTTACCTGAAACCTGTAATATATATCTAAATTGAGCTTACACATTCAGAAAGAGGGATGTTAGACGAACAAAATGCGCTAGCCTGTAAGAAACTCTATGCAGTGGTGCCAGAGATATCTGCGTTGGTGTTGAAAAGGTATCAAGAAACTGATTTCTGTAAAAATGACATGAAAGTCGCATGAAAGTTGCTTTTACTTGAAAACTGTAATATATTTCTAAATTAAGCTTACACATTCAGAAAGAGGGATGTTAGACGAACAAAATGCGCTAGCCTGTAAGAAACTCTATGCAGTGGTGCCAGAGATATCTGCGTTGGTGTTGAAAAGGTATCAAGAAACTGATTTCTGTAAAAATGACATTAATGCGCCTTTTAATTGAAAACTATGATATATTTCTAAATTAAAGTTACACATTCTGAAAGAGCGATATTTGACGAACAAAATGCGCTAGGCTGTAAGAAACGCTATGCAGTGGTTCCAGAGATATCTGCGTTGGTGTAGAAAAGTTATCAGCTTTTAATTGAAAACTATAATAATTTCTAAATTAAGCTTACACATTCTGAAAGAAGGATATTATGCGAACAAAATGCGCTAGGCTGTAAGAAAATCTATTCAGTGGTTCCAGAGATATCTGCGTTGGTGTTGAAAAGGTATCAGGAAACTGATTTCTGTAAAAATGACATGAACGTGACTTCTACTTGAAAACTGTAATATAATTCTCAATTAAGCTTACACATTCTGAAAGAGGGATATTAGACGAACAAAATGCGCTAGCCTGTAAGAAAATCTATGCAGTGGTTCCAAAGATATCTGCGCTGGTGTTGAAAAGTTATCAGGAAACTGATTTCTGTATAAATGACATGAAAGTCGAATGAAAGTTGCTTTTACTTGAAAACTGTAATATATTTCTAAATTAAGCTTACACATTCTGAAAGAGGGATGTTAGACGAACAAAATGCGCTAGGCTGTAAGAAACTCTATGCAGTGGTGCCAGAGATATCTGCGTTGGTGTTGAAAATGTATCAGGAAACTGATTTCTGTAAAAATGACATGAAAGTCGAATGAAAGTTGCTTTTACTTAAAAACTGTAATATATTTCTAAATTAAGCTTACACATTCTGAAAGAGGGATATTAGACGAACCAAATGCGCTAGGCTGTAAGAAAATCTATGCAGTGCTTCCAGACATATCTGCGTTGGTGTTGAAAAATTATCAGGAAAATGATTTCTGTAAAAATGAGATGAAAGTGGCATGAAAGTGGCTTTTACTTGAACACTGTAATATATTTCTAAATTAAGCTTACACATTCTGAAAGAGGGATATTAGACGAAGAAAATGCGCTAGGCTGTAAGAAAATCTATGCTGTGGTTCCAGAGATATCTGCGCAGGTGTTGAAAAGTTATAAGGAAACTAATTTCTGTAAAAATTACATAAAAGTCGAATGAAAGTTGCTTTTACTTGAAAACTGTAATATATTTCTAAATTAAGCTTACACGTTCTTAAAAAGGGATATCGGACGAACTAAATACGCTAGGCTGTAGCAAAATCTATGCATTGGTTCCAGAGATATCTGCGTTGGTGTTGAAAAGGGATCAGGAAACTGATTTCTGTAAAAATGACATGAAAGTCGAATGAAAGTTGCTTTTACTTGAAAACTGTAATATATTTCTAAATTAAGCTTACACATTCTGAAAGAGGGATGTTAGACGAACAAAATGCGCTAGGCTGTAAGAAACTCTAAGCAGTGGTGCCAGAGATATCTGCGTTGGTGTTGAAAAGTTATCAGGAAACTGATTTCTGTAAAAATTACATGAAAGTCACATGAAAGTTTCTTTTACTAGAAAACTGTAATATATTTCTAAATTAAGCTTACACATTCTGAAAGAGGGATGTTAGACGAACAAAATGCGCTAGGCTGTAAGAAACTCTATGCAGTGGTGCCTGAGATATCTGCGTTGGTGTTGAAAAGGTATCAAGAAACTGATTTCTGTAAAAATGACATTAATGCGCCTTTTAATAGAAAACTATGATATATTTCTAAATTAAACTTACACATGCTGAAAGAGCGATATTTAACGAACAAAATAAGCTAGGCTGTAAGAAACTCTATGCAGTGGTTCCAGAGATATCTGCGTTGGTGTTGAAAAGTTATCAGGAAACTGATTTCTGTAAAAATTACATGAAAGTCGCATGAAAGTTGCTTTTACGCAGATATCCAGAGATATCTGCGTAGGTGTTGAAAAGTTATAAGGAAACTAATTTCTGTAAAAATTACATAAAAGTCGAATGAAAGTTGCTTTTACTTGAAAACTGTAATATATTTCTAAATTAAGCTTACACATTCTTAAAAAGGGATATCGGACGAACTAAATACGCTAGGCTGTAAGAAAATCTATTCAGTGGTACCAGTGATATCTGCGTTTGTGTTGAAAAGGTATCAGGAAACTGATTTCTGTAAAAATGATATGACAGTCGCATGAAAGTGGCTTTTACTTGAACACTGTAATATATTTCTAAATTAAGCTTACACATTCTGAAAGAGGGATATTAGACGAACCAAATGCGCTAGGCTGTAAGAAAATCTATGCAGTGGTTCCAGACATATCTGCGTTGGTGTTGAAAAATTATCAGGAAACTGATTTCTGTAAAAATGAGATGAAAGTGGCATGAAAGTGGCTTTTACTTGAACAATGTAATATATTTCTAAATGAAGCTTACACATTCTGAAAGAGGGATATTACACGAACAAAATGCGGTAGGCTGTAGGAAAATCTATTCAGTGGTTCCAGAGATATCTGCGTTGGTGTTGAAAAGTTATCAGGAAACTGATTTCTGTAAAAATGACATGAAAGTCGCATGAAAGTTGCTTTTACTTAAAACTGTAATATATTTCTAAATTAAGCTTACACATTCTGAAAGAGGGATTTTAGACGAAGAAAATGCGCTAGGCTGTAAGAAAATCTATGCTGTGGTTCCAGAGATATCTGCGTAGGTGTTGAAAAGTTATAAGGAAACTAATTTCTGTAAAAATTACATAAAAGTCGAATGAAAGTTGCTTTTACTGGAAAACTGTAATATATTTCTAAATTAAGCTTACACATTCTTAAAAAGGGATATCGGACGAACTAAATATGCTAGGCTGTAGCAAAATCTATGCTTTGGTTCCATAGATATCTGCGTTGGTGTTGAAAATGTATCAGGAAACTGATTTCTGTAAAAATGACATGAAAGTCGAATGAAAGTTGCTTTTACTTGAAAACTGTAATATATTTCTAAATTAAGTTTACGCATTCTGAAAGAGGGATATTAGACGAACAAAATGCGCTAGGCTGTAAGAAAATCTATTCAGTGGTTCCAGAGATATCTGCGTTGGTGTTGAAAAGTTATCAGGAAACTGATTTCTGTAAAAATGACATGAAAGTCGCATGAAAGTTGCTTTTACTTGAAAACTGTAATATATTTCTAAATTAAGCTTACACATTCTGAAAGAGGGATATTAGACGAAGAAAATGCGCTAGGCTGTAAGAAAATCTATGCTGTGGTTCCAGAGATATCTGCGTAGGTGTTGAAAAGTTATAAGGAAACTAATTTCTGTAAAAATTACATAAAAGTCGAATGAAAGTTGCTTTTACTTGAAAACTGTAATATATTTCTAAATTAAGCTTACACATTCTTAAAAAGGGATATCGGACGAACTAAATACGCTAGGCTGTAAGAAAATCTATTCAGTGGTACCAGAGATATCTGCGTTTGTGTTGAAAAGGTATCAGGAAACTGATTTCTGTAAAAATGATATGACAGTCGCATGAAAGTGGCTTTTACTTGAACACTGTAATATATTTCTAAATTAAGCTTACACACTCTGAAAGAGGGATATTAGACGAACCAAATGCGCTAGGCTGTAAGAAAATCTATGCAGTGGTTCCAGACATATCTGCGTTGGTGTTGAAAAATTATCAGGAAACTGATTTCTGTAAAAATGAGATGAAAGTGGCATGAAAGTGGCTTTTACTTGAACACTGTAATATATTTCTAAATGAAGCTTACACATTCTGAAAGAGGGATATTACACGAACAAAATGCGGTAGGCTGTAAGAAAATCTATTCAGTGGTTCCAGAGATATCTGCGTTGGTGTTGAAAAGTTATCAGGAAACTGATTTCTGTAAAAATGACATGAAAGTCGCATGAAAGTTGCTTTTACTTAAAACTGTAATATATTTCTAAATTAAGCTTACACATTCTGAAAGAGGGATTTTAGACGAAGAAAATGCGCTAGGCTGTAAGAAAATCTATTCAGTGGTTCCAGAGATATCTGCGTTGGTGTTGAAAAGTTATCAGGAAACTGATTTCTGTAAAAATGACATGAAAGTCGCATGAAAGTTGCTTTTACTTAAAACTGTAATATATTTCTAAATTAAGCTTACACTGTAATATATTTCTAAATATATTACAGTGTAATATATTTCTAAATTAAGCTTACACATTCTTAAAAAGGGATATCGGACGAACTAAATACGCTAGGCTGTAAGAAAATCTATTCAGTGGTACCAGAGATATCTGCGTTTGTGTTGAAAAGGTATCAGGAAACTGATTTCTGTAAAAATGATATGACAGTCGCATGAAAGTGGCTTTTACTTGAACACTGTAATATATTTCTAAATTAAGCTTACACATTCTGAAAGAGGGATATTAGACGAACCAAATGCGCTAGGCTGTAAGAAAATCTATGCAGTGGTTCCAGACATATCTGCGTTGGTGTTGAAAAATTATCAGGAAACTGATTTCTGTAAAAATGAGATGAAAGTGGCATGAAAGTGGCTTTTACTTGAACAATGTAATATATTTCTAAATGAAGCTTACACATTCTGAAAGAGGGATATTACACGAACAAAATGCGGTAGGCTGTAAGAAAATCTATTCAGTGGTTCCAGAGATATCTGCGTTGGTGTTGAAAAGTTATCAGGAAACTGATTTCTGTAAAAATGACATGAAAGTCGCATGAAAGTTGCTTTTACTTAAAACTGTAATATATTTCTAAATTAAGCTTACACATTCTGAAAGAGGGATTTTAGACGAAGAAAATGCGCTAGGCTGTAAGAAAATCTATGCTGTGGTTCCAGAGATATCTGCGTAGGTGTTGAAAAGTTATAAGGAAACTAATTTCTGTAAAAATTACATAAAAGTCGAATGAAAGTTGCTTTTACTGGAAAACTGTAATATATTTCTAAATTAAGCTTACACATTCTTAAAAAGGGATATCGGACGAACTAAATATGCTAGGCTGTAGCAAAATCTATGCTTTGGTTCCATAGATATCTGCGTTGGTGTTGAAAATGTATCAGGAAACTGATTTCTGTAAAAATGACATGAAAGTCGAATGAAAGTTGCTTTTACTTGAAAACTGTAATATATTTCTAAATTAAGTTTACGCATTCTGAAAGAGGGATATTAGACGAACAAAATGCGCTAGGCTGTAAGAAAATCTATTCAGTGGTTCCAGAGATATCTGCGTTGGTGTTGAAAAGTTATCAGGAAACTGATTTCTGTAAAAATGACATGAAAGTCGCATGAAAGTTGCTTTTACTTGAAAACTGTAATATATTTCTAAATTAAGCTTACACATTCTGAAAGAGGGATACTAGACGAAGAAAATGCGCTAGGCTGTAAGAAAATCTATGCTGTGGTTCCAGAGATATCTGCGTAGGTGTTGAAAAGTTATAAGGAAACTAATTTCTGTAAAAATTACATAAAAGTCGAATGAAAGTTGCTTTTACTTGAAAACTGTAATATATTTCTAAATTAAGCTTACACATTCTCAAAAAGGGATATCGGACGAACTAAATACGCTAGGCTGTAAGAAAATCTATTCTGATTTCTGTAAAAATGACATGAAAGTCGCATGAAAGTTGCTTTTACTAGAAAACTGTAATATATTTCTAAATTAAGCTTACACATTCTGAAAGAGGGATGTTAGACGAACAAAATGCGCTAGGCTGTAAGAAACTCTATGCAGTGGTGCCAGAGATATCTGCGTTGGTGTTGAAAAGTTATCAGGAAACTGATTTCTGTAAAAATGACATGAAAGTCGCATGAAAGTTGCTTTTACTAGAAAACTGTAATATATTTCTAAATTAAGCTTACACATTCTGAAAGAGGGATGTTAGACGAACAAAATGCGCTAGGCTGTAAGAAACTCTATGCAGTGGTGCCAGAGATATCTGCGTTGGTGTTGAAAAGGTATCAAGAAACTGATTTCTGTAAAAATGACATTAATGCGCCTTTTAATTGAAAACTATGATATATTTCTAAATTAAAGTTACACATTCTGAAAGAGCGATATATGACGAACAAAATGCGCTAGGCTGTAAGAAACGCTATGCAGTGGTTCCAGAGATATCTGCGTTGGTGTTGAAAAGTCATCAGGAAACTGATTTCTGTAACAATGACATGAAAGTGGCATGAAATTGGCATGAAATTGGCTCTTACTTGTAAAGTGTATTATATTTCTAAATTAAGCTTACACATTCTGAAAGAGGGATGTTAGACGAACAAAATGCGCTAGGCTGTAAGAAACTCTATGCAGTGGTTCCAGAGATATCTGCGTTGGTGTTGAATAGTTATCAGGAAACTGATTTCTGTAAAAATGACATGAATGTGGCTTTTAATTGAAAAGTATGATTAATTTCTAAATTAAGCTTACACATTCTGAAAGAAGGATATTAGGCGAACAAAATGCGCTAGGCCGTAAAAAAATATATGGAGTAGTTCCAGAGATATCTGCGTTGGTGTTGAAAAGTTATAAGGAAACTAATTTCTGTAAAAATTACATAAAAGTCGAATGAAAGTTGCTTTTACTTGAAAACTGTAATATATTTCTAAATTAAGCTTACACATTCTTAAAAAGGGATATCGGACGAACTAAATACGCTAGGCTGTAAGAAAATCTATTCAGTGGTACCAGAGATATCTGCGTTGGTGTTAAAAAGGTATCAGGAAACTGATTTCTGTAAAAATGATATGACAGTCGCATGAAAGTGGCTTTTACTTGAACACTGTAATATATTTCTAAATTAAGCTTACACATTCAGAAAGAGGGATGTTAGACGAACAAAATGCGCTAGGCTGTAAGAAACTCTATACAGTGGTGCCAGAGATATCTGCGTTGGTGTTGAAAAGTTATCAGGAAACTGATTTCTGTAAAAATGACATGAAAGTCGCATGAAAGTTGCTTTTACTAGAAAACTGTAATATATTTCTAAATTAAGCTTACACATTCTGAAAGAGGGATGTTAGACGAACAAAATGCGCTAGCCTGTAAGAAACTCTATGCAGTGGTGCCAGAGATATCTGCGTTGGTGTTGAAAAGGTATCAAGAAACTGATTTCTGTAAAAATGACATTAATGCGCCTTTTAATTGAAAACTATGATATATTTCTAAATTAAAGTTACACATTCTGAAAGAGCGATATATGACGAACAAAATGCGCTAGGCTGTAAGAAACGCTATGCAGTGGTTCCAGAGATATCTGCGTTGGTGTTGAAAAGTCATCAGGAAACTGATTTCTGTAACAATGACATGAAAGTGGCATGAAATTGGCATGAAATTGGCTCTTACTTGTAAAGTGTATTATATTTCTAAATTAAGCTTACACATTCTGAAAGAGGGATGTTAGACGAACAAAATGCGCTAGGCTGTAAGAAACTCTATGCAGTGGTTCCAGAGATATCTGCGTTGGTGTTGAATAGTTATCAGGAAACTGATTTCTGTAAAAATGACATGAATGTGGCTTTTAATTGAAAAGTATGATTAATTTCTAAATTAAGCTTACACATTCTGAAAGAAGGATATTAGGCGAACAAAATGCGCTAGGCCGTAAAAAAATATATGGAGTAGTTCCAGAGATATCTGCGTTGGTGTTGAAAAGTTATAAGGAAACTAATTTCTGTAAAAATTACATAAAAGTCGAATGAAAGTTGCTTTTACTTGAAAACTGTAATATATTTCTAAATTAAGCTTACACATTCTTAAAAAGGGATATCGGACGAACTAAATACGCTAGGCTGTAAGAAAATCTATTCAGTGGTACCAGAGATATCTGCGTTGGTGTTAAAAAGGTATCAGGAAACTGATTTCTGTAAAAATGATATGACAGTCGCATGAAAGTGGCTTTTACTTGAACACTGTAATATATTTCTAAATTAAGCTTACACATTCTGAAAGAGGGATATTAGACGAACAAAATGCGCTAGGCCGTAAAAAAATATATGGAGTAGTTCCAGAGATATCTGCGTTGGTGTTGAAAAGTTATAAGGAAACTAATTTCTGTAAAAATTACATAAAAGTCGAATGAAAGTGGCTTTTACTTGAACACTGTAATATATTTCTAAATGAAGCTTACACATTCTGAAAGAGGGATATTACACGAACAAAATGCGGTAGGCTGTAAGAAAATCTATTCAGTGGTTTCAGAGATATCTGCGTTGGTGTTGAAAAGTTATCAGGAAACTGATTTCTGTAAAAATGACATGAAAGTCGCATGAAAGTTGCTTTTACTTAAAACTATAATATATTTCTAAATTAAGCTTACACATTCTGAAAGAGGGATTTTAGACGAAGAAAATGCGCTAGGCTGTAAGAAAATCTATGCTGTGGTTCCAGAGATATCTGCGTAGGTGTTGAAAAGTTATAAGGAAACTAATTTCTGTAAAAATGACATAAAAGTCGAATGAAAGTTGCTTTTACTGGAAAACTGTAATATATTTCTAAATTAAGCTTACACATTCTTAAAAAGGGATATCGGACGAACTAAATATGCTAGGCTGTAGCAAAATCTATGCTTTGGTTCCAGAGATATCTGCGTTGGTGTTGAAAATGTATCAGGAAACTGATTTCTGTAAAAATGACATGAAAGTCGAATGAAAGTTGCTTTTACTTGAAAACTGTAATATATTTCTAAATTAAGTCTACACATTCTGAAAGAGGGATGTTAGACGAACAAAATGCGCTAGGCTGTAAGAAACTCTATGCAGTGGTGCCAGAGATATCTGCGTTGGTGTTGAAAAGTTATCAGGAAACTGATTTCTGTAAAAATGACATGAAAGTCGCATGAAAGTTGCTTTTACTAGAAAACTGTAATATATTTCTAAATTAAGCTTACACATTCTGAAAGAGGGATGTTAGACGAACAAAATGCGCTAGGCTGTAAGAAACTCTATGCAGTGGTGCCAGAGATATCTGCGTTGGTGTTGAAAAGGTATCAAGAAACTGATTTCTGTAAAATTGACATTAATGCGCCTTTTAATTGAAAACTATGGTATATTTCTAAATTAAACTTACACATGCTGAAAGAGCGATATTTGACGAACAAAATGCGCTAGGCTGTAAGAAACTCTATGCAGTGGTTCCAGAGATATCTGCGTTGGTGTTGAAAAGTTATCAGGAAACTGATTTCTGTAAAAATGACATGAAAGTCGCATGAAAGTTGCTTTTACTTGAAAACTGTAATATATTTCTAAATTAAGCTTACACATTCAGAAAGAGGGATGTTAGACGAACAAAATGCGCTAGCCTGTAAGAAACTCTATGCAGTGGTGCCAGAGATATCTGCGTTGGTGTTGAAAAGGTATCAAGAAACTGATTTCTGTAAAAATGACATGAAAGTCGCATGAAAGTGGCTTTTACTTGAACACTGTAATATATTTCTAAATTAAGCTTACACATTCTGAAAGAGGGATATTAGACGAACCAAATGCGCTAGGCTGTAAGAAAATCTATGCAGTGGTTCCAGACATATCTGCGTTGGTGTTGAAAAATTATCAGGAAACTGATTTCTGTAAAAATGAGATGAAAGTGGCATGAAAGTGGCTTTTACTTGAACACTGTAATATATTTCTAAATGAAGCTTACACATTCTGAAAGAGGGATATTACACGAACAAAATGCGGTAGGCTGTAAGAAAATCTATTCAGTGGTTCCAGAGATATCTGCGTTGGTGTTGAAAAGTTATCAGGAAACTGATTTCTGTAAAAATGACATGAAAGTCGCATGAAAGTTGCTTTTACTTAAAACTGTAATATATTTCTAAATTAAGCTTACACATTCTGAAAGAGGGATTTTAGACGAAGAAAATGCGCTAGGCTGTAAGAAAATCTATGCTGTGGTTCCAGAGATATCTGCGTAGGTGTTGAAAAGTTATAAGGAAACTAATTTCTGTAAAAATTACATAAAAGTCGAATGAAAGTTGCTTTTACTGGAAAACTGTAATATATTTCTAAATTAAGCTTACACATTCTTAAAAAGGGATATCGGACGAACTAAATATGCTAGGCTGTAGCAAAATCTATGCTTTGGTTCCAGAGATATCTGCGTTGGTGTTGAAAATGTATCAGGAAACTGATTTCTGTAAAAATGACATGAAAGTCGAATGAAAGTTGCTTTTACTTGAAAACTGTAATATATTTCTAAATTAAGTTTACACATTCTGAAAGAGGGATGTTAGACGAACAAAATGCGCTAGGCTGTAAGAAACTCTATGCAGTGGTGCCAGAGATATCTGCGTTGGTGTTGAAAAGTTATCAGGAAACTGATTTCTGTAAAAATGACATGAAAGTCGCATGAAAGTTGCTTTTACTAGAAAACTGTAATATATTTCTAAATTAAGCTTACACATTCTGAAAGAGGGATGTTAGACGAACAAAATGCGCTAGGCTGTAAGAAACTCTATGCAGTGGTGCCAGAGATATCTGCGTTGGTGTTGAAAAGGTATCAAGAAACTGATTTCTGTAAAAATGACATTAATGCGCCTTTTAATTGAAAACTATGGTATATTTCTAAATTAAACTTACACATGCTGAAAGAGCGATATTTGACGAACAAAATGCGCTAGGCTGTAAGAAACTCTATGCAGTGGTTCCAGAGATATCTGCGTTGGTGTTGAAAAGTTATCAGGAAACTGATTTCTGTAAAAATGACATGAAAGTCGCATGAAAGTTGCTTTTACTTGAAAACTGTAATATATTTCTAAATTAAGCTTACACATTCAGAAAGAGGGATGTTAGACGAACAAAATGCGCTAGCCTGTAAGAAACTCTATGCAGTGGTGCCAGAGATATCTGCGTTGGTGTTGAAAAGGTATCAAGAAACTGATTTCTGTAAAAATGACATGAAAGTCGCATGAAAGTTGCTTTTACTTGAAAACTGTAATATATTTCTAAATTAAGCTTACACATTCAGAAAGAGGGATGTTAGACGAAAAAAATGCGCTAGCCTGTAAGAAACTCTATGCAGTGGTGCCAGAGATATCTGCGTTGGTGTTGAAAAGGTATCAAGAAACTGATTTCTGTAAAAATGACATTAATGCGCCTTTTAATTGAAAACTATGATATATTTCTAAATTAAACTTACACATGCTGAAAGAGCGATATTTGACGAACAAAATGCGCTAGGCTGTAAGAAACTCTATGCAGTGGTTCCAGAGATATCTGCGTTGGTGTTGAAAAGTTATCAGGAAACTGATTTCTGTAAAAATTACATGAAAGTCGCATGAAAGTTGCTTTTACTTGAAAACTGTAATATATTTCTAAATTAAGCTTACACATTCAGAAAGAGGGATGTTAGACGAACAAAATGCGCTAGGCTGTAAGGAACTCTATGCAGTGGTGCCAGAGATATCTGCGTTGGTGTTGAAAAGTTATCAGGAAACTGATTTCTGTAAAAATGACATGAAAGTCGCATGAAAGTTGCTTTTACTAGAAAACTGTAATATATTTCAAAATTAAGCTTACACATTCTGAAAGAGGGATGTTAGACGAACAAAATGCGCTAGCCTGTAAGAAACTCTATGCAGTGGTGCCAGAGATATCTGCGTTGGTGTTGAAAAGGTATCAAGAAACTGATTTCTGTAAAAATGACATTAATGCGCCTTTTAATTGAAAACTATGATATATTTCTAAATTAAAGTTACACATTCTGAAAGAGCGATATATGACGAACAAAATGCGCTAGGCTGTAAGAAACGCTATGCAGTGGTTCCAGAGATATCTGCGTTGGTGTTGAAAAGTTATCAGGAAACTGATTTCTGTAACAATGACATGAAAGTGGCACGAAATTGGCATGAAATTGGCTCTTACTTGTAAAGTGTATTATATTTCTAAATTAAGCTTACACATTCTGAAAGAGGGATGTTAGACGAACCAAATGCGCTAGGCTGTAAGAAAATCTATGCAGTGGTTCCAGAGATATCTGCGTTGGTGTTGAATAGTTATCAGGAAACTGATTTCTGTAAAAATGACATGGAAGAGGCTTTTACTTGAAAAGTGTTATATATTTCTAAATTAAGCTTACACATTCTGAAAGAGGGATATAAGACGAACAAAATACGCTAGGCTGTAAGAAGATCTATTCAGTGGTTCCAGAGATATCTGCGTAGGTGTTGAAAAGGTATCAGGAAACTGATTTCTGTAAAAATGACATGACAGTCGCATGAAAGTGGCTTTTACTTGAACACTGTAATATATTTCTAAATTAAGCTTACACATTCTGAAAGAGGGATATTAGACGAACAAAATGCGCTAGGCTGTAAGAAAATCTATTCAGTGGTTCCAGAGATATCTGCGTTGGTGTTGAAAAGTTATCAGGAAACTGATTTCTGTAAAAATGACATGAAAGTCGCATGAAAGTTGCTTTTACTTGAAAACTGTAATATATTTCTAAATTAAGCTTACACATTCTGAAAGAGGGATATTAGACGAAGAAAATGCGCTAGGCTGTAAGAAAATCTATGCTGTGGTTCCAGAGATATCTGCGTAGGTGTTGAAAGTTATAAGGAAACTAATTTCTTTCAAAATGCGCTAGGCTGTAAGAAACTCTATGCAGTGGTGCCAGAGATATCTGCGTTGGTGTTGAAAAGGTATCAAGAAACTGATTTCTGTAAAAATGACATTAATGCGCCTTTTAATTGAAAACTATGGTATATTTCTAAATTAAACTTACACATGCTGAAAGAGCGATATTTGACGAACAAAATGCGCTAAGCTGTAAGAAACTCTATGCAGTGGTTCCAGAGATATCTGCGTTGGTGTTGAAAAGTTATCAGGAAACTGATTTCTGTAAAAATGACGTGAAAGTCGCATGAAAGTTGCTTTTACTTGAAAACTGTAATATATTTCTAAATTAAGCTTACACATGCTGAAAGAGCGATATTTGACGAACAAAATGCGCTAGCCTGTAAGAAACTCTATGCAGTGGTGCCAGAGATATCTGCGTTGGTGTTGAAAAGGTATCAAGAAACTGATTTCTGTAAAAATGACATTAATGCGCCTTTTAATTGAAAACTATGATATATTTCTAAATTAAACTTACACATGCTGAAAGAGCGATATTTGACGAACAAAATGCGCTAGGCTGTAAGAAACTCTATGCAGTGGTTCCAGAGATATCTGCGTTGGTGTTGAATAGTTATCAGGAAACTGATTTCTGTAAAAATGACATGAAAGTAGCATGAAAGTTGCTTTTACTTGAAAAGTGTAATATATTTCTAAATTAAGCTTACACATTCAGAAAGAGGGATGTTAGACGAACAAAATGCGCTAGCCTGTAAGAAACTCTATGCAGTGGTGCCAGAGATATCTGCGTTGGTGTTGAAAAGGTATCAAGAAACTGATTTCTGTAAAAATGACATTAATGCGCCTTTTAATTGAAAACTATGATATATTTCTAAATTAATGTTACACATGCTGAAAGAGCGATATTAGACGAACAAAATGCGCTAGGCTGTAGGAAAATCTATGCAGTGGTTCCAGAGATATCTGCGTTGGTGTTGAAAAGTTATCAGGAAACTGATTTCTGTAAAAATGACATGAAAGTGGCTTTTACTTGAAAACTGTAATATGTTTCTAAATTAAACTTACACATTTTGAAAGAGGGATATTAGACGAACATAATGCGCTAGGCTGTAAGAAAATCTATGCATTGGTTTCAGAGATATCTGCGTTGGTGTTGAAAAGGTATCAGGAAACTGATTTCTGTAAAAATGACATGAAAGTCGCATGCAAGTTGCTTTTACTTGAAAACTGTAATATATTTCTAAATTAAGCTTACACATTCTGAAAGAGGGATATTAGACGAACAAAATGCGCTAGCCTGTAAAAAAATCTATGCAGTGGTTCCAGAGATATCTGCATTAGTGTTGAAAAGTTATTAGGAAACTGATTTCTGTAAAAATGACATGAAAGTGGCTTGTACTTGAAAACTGTAATATGTTTCTAAATTAAACTTACACATTTTGAAAGAGGGATATTAGACGAACATAATGCGCTAGGCTGTAAGAAAATCTATGCATTGGTTTCAGAGATATCTGCGTTGGTGTTGAAAAGGTATCAGGAAACTGATTTCTGTAAAAATGACATGAAAGTCGCATGCAAGTTGCTTTTACTTGAAAACTGTAATATATTTCTAAATTAAGCTTACACATTCTGAAAGAGGGATGTTAGACGAACAAAATGCGCTAGGCTGTAGAAAAATCTATTCAGTGGTACCAGAGATATCTGCATTAGTGTTGAAAAATTATCAGAAACTGATTTCTGTAAAAATGACATGATAGTGGCTTTTACTAAAAACTTTAATATATTTCTAAATTAGGCTTACACATTCTGAAAGAGGGATATTAGACGAACAAAATGCGATAGGCTGTAAGAAAATCTATGCAGTGGTTCCAGAGATATCTGCGTTGGTGTTGAAAAGTTATCAGGAAACTGATTTCTGTAAAAATGACATTAATGTGCCTTTTAATTGAAAACTATGATATATTTCTAAATTAAACTTACACATTCTGAAAGAGCGATATTTGACGAACAAAATGCGCTAGGCTACAAGAAAATCTATGCAGTGGTTCCAGAGATATCTGCGTTGGTGTTGAAAAGTTATCAGGAAACTGATTTCTGTAAAAATGACATAAATTGTCTTTTAATTGAAAACTATGATATATTTCTAAATTAAACTTACACATTCTGAAAGAGCGATATTTGACGAACAAAATGCGCTAGGCTATAAGAAAATCTATGCAGTGGTTCCAGAGATATCTGCGTTGGTGTTGAAAAGTTATCAGGAAACTGATTTCTGTAAAAATGACATGGAAGTGACATAAAAGTGGCTTTTACTTGAAAACTCTAATATATTTCTAAATTAAACTTACACATTCTGAAAGAGGGATATTAGACGAACAAAATGCGCTAGCCTGTAAAATTACTTCTTAAAAAAATTACTACTTAAAATTACACATTCTGAAAGAGGGATATCATACGAACAAAATGCGCTAGGCTATTAGAAAATGTATGCAGAGGTTCCACTGATATCTGCGTTGGAGTTAAAAAGTTATCAGGAAACTGATTTCTGTATAAATGACATGAAAGTGGCATGAAAGCGGCTTTTACTTGAAAACTATAATATATTTCTAAATTAAACTTACACATTCTGAAAGAGGGATATTAGACGAACAAAATGCGCTAGCCTGTAAGAAAATCTATGCAGTGGTTCCAGAGATATCTGCGTTGGTGTTGAAAAGTTATCAGGAAACTGATTTCTTTAAAAATGACATGAAAGTGGCTTTTAATTGAAAACTGTAATGAATTTCTAAATTAAAATTACACATTCTAAAAGAGGGATATCATACGAAGAACATGCGCTAGGCTGTAAGAAAATCTATGCTGTGGTTCCAGAGATACCTGCGTTGGTGTTAAAAACTTATCTGTATAAATGACATGAAAGTGGCTTTTAATTGAAAACTGTGATATATTTCTAAATCAAGCTTACACATTCCGAAAGAGGGATATCAGACGAACAAAAGCTTCCAGAGATATCTGCGTAGGTGTTGAAAAGTTATCAAGAAATTGATATCTGTAAAAATGACATGAAAGTGGCTTTTACTTGAAAACTGTAATATGTTTCTAAATTAAACTTACACATTTTGAAAGAGGGATATTAGACGAACATAATGCGCTAGGCTGTAAGAAAATCTATGCAGTGGTTCCAGAGATATCTGCGTTGGTGTTGAAAAGTTATCAGGAAACTGATTTCTGTAAAAATGACATGGAAGTGACATAAAAGTGGCTTTTACTTGAAAACTCTAATATATTTCTAAATTAAACTTACACATTCTGAAAGAGGGATATTAG
The DNA here is from genome assembly GCA_916610165.2 of Gymnosoma rotundatum. Lineage (NCBI taxonomy): Eukaryota > Metazoa > Arthropoda > Insecta > Diptera > Tachinidae > Gymnosoma > Gymnosoma rotundatum. The sequence continues at coordinate 66,903,570 of OU744337.1, read as the reverse complement.
ACGAACAAAATGCGCTAGCCTGTAAAATTACTTCTTAAAAAAATTACTACTTAAAATTACACATTCTGAAAGAGGGATATCATACGAACAAAATGCGCTAGGCTATTAGAAAATGTATGCAGAGGTTCCACTGATATCTGCGTTGGAGTTAAAAAGTTATCAGGAAACTGATTTCTGTATAAATGACATGAAAGTGGCATGAAAGCGGCTTTTACTTGAAAACTATAATATATTTCTAAATTAAACTTACACATTCTGAAAGAGGGATATTAGACGAACAAAATGCGCTAGCCTGTAAGAAAATCTATGCAGTGGTTCCAGAGATATCTGCGTTGGTGTTGAAAAGTTATCAGGAAACTGATTTCTTTAAAAATGACATGAAAGTGGCTTTTTATTGAAAACTGTAATGAATTTCTAAATTAAAATTACACATTCTAAAAGAGGGATATCATACGAAGAACATGCGCTAGGCTGTAAGAAAATCTATGCTGTGGTTCCAGAGATACCTGCGTTGGTGTTAAAAACTTATCTGTATAAATGACATGAAAGTGGCTTTTAATTGAAAACTGTGATATATTTCTAAATCAAGCTTACACATTCCGAAAGAGGGATATCAGACGAACAAAAGCTTCCAGAGATATCTGCGTAGGTGTTGAAAAGTTATCAAGAAATTGATATCTGTAAAAATGACATGAAAGTGGCTTTTACTTGAAAACTGTAATATGTTTCTAAATTAAGCTTACACATTCTGAAAGGGGAATATTAGGCTGTAAGAAAATCTATGCAGTGGTTCCAGAGATATCTGCGTTGGTGTTGAAAAGTTGTGAGGAAACTGATTTCTTTAAAAATGACATGAAAGTGGCTTTTAATTGAAAACTATGATATATTTCTAATTTAAGCTTACATATTCTGAAAGAGGGATATTAGACGAACGAAATGCGCTAGGCTGTAAAAAAATCTATGTAGTGGTTCCAGAGATAACTGCGTTGGTGTTGAAAAGTTATCAGGAAATTGATTTCTATTTATAAATTACATTAAAGTAGCTTTTACTGGAAAACTGTATTATATTTCTAAATTAAGCTTACACATTCTGAAAGAGGGATAATAGACTAGGCTGCGCTAGGCTGTAAGAAAATCTGTGCAGTGGTTCCAGAGATATCTGCGTTGGTGTTGAAAAGTTATCAGGAAACTGATTTCTGTAAAAATGACATTAATGTGCCTTTTAATTGAAAACTATGATATATTTCAAAATTAAACTTACACATTCGGAAAGAGGGATATTAGACGAACCAAATGCGCTAGGCTGTAGGAAAATCTATGCAGTGGTTCCAGAGATATCTGCGTTGGTGTTGAAAAGTTATCAGGAAACTGATTTCTGTAAAAATGACATGAAAGTGGCTTTTACTTGAAAACTGTAATATGTTTCTAAATTAAGCTTACACATTTTGAAAGAGGGATATTAGACGAACATAATGCGCTAGGCTGTAAGAAAATCTATGCATTGGTTCCAGAGATATCTGCGTTGGTGTTGAAAAGGTATCAGGAAACTGATTTCTGTAAAAATGACATGAAAGTTGCTTTTACTTGAAAACTGTAATATATTTCTAAATTAAGCTTACACATTCTGAGAGAGGGATGTTAGACGAACAAAATGCCCTAGGCTGTAAGAAACTCTATGCAGTGGTGCCAGAGATATCTGCGTTGGTGTTGAAAAGTTATCAGGAAACTGATTTCTGTAAAAATGACATGAAAGTCGCATGAAAGTTGCTTTTACTTGAAAACTGTAATATATTTCTAAATTAAGCTTACACATTCTGAAAGAGGGATGTTAGACGAACAAAATGCGCTTGGCTGTAAGAAACTCTACGCAGTGGTTCCAGAGATATCTGCGTTGGTGTTGAGTAGTTATCAGGAAACTGATTTCTGTAAAAATGACATGGAAGTGGCTTTTACTTGCAAACTGTTATATATTTCTAAATTAAGTTTACACATTTTGAAAGAGAGACATTAGACGATCAAAATGCGCTAGGCTGTAAGAAAATCTGTGCAGTGGTCCCGAGATATCTGCGTTGGTGTTGAAAAGTTATCAGGAAACTAATTTCTGTAAAAATGACATGAAAGTCGCATGAAAGTTGCTTTTACTTGAAAACTGTAATATATTTCTAAATTAAGCTTACACATTCTGAAAGATGGATGTTAGACGAACAAAATGCCCTAGGCTGTAAGAAACTCTATGCAGTGGTCCCGAGATATCTGCGTTGGTGTTGAAAAGTTATCAGGAAACTAATTTCTGTAAAAATGACATGAAAGTGGCATGAAATTGGCTTTTACTTGAAACTGTATTATATTTCTAAATTAAGCTTACACATTCTGAAAGAGGCATGTTAGACGAACAAAATGCGCTAGGCTGTAAGAAACTCTATACAGTGGTTCCAGAGATATCTGCGTTAGTGGTGAATAGTTATCAGGAAACTGATTTCTGTAAAAATGACATGGAAGTGGCTTTTACTTGAAAACTGTTATATATTTAAAAATTAAGCTTACACATTTTGAAAGAGAGACATTAGACGAACAAAAAGCTCTAGGCTGTAGGAAAATTTATGCATTGGTTTCAGAGATATCTGCGTTGGTGTTGAAAAGTTATCAGGAAACTGATTTCTGTAAAAATGACATGAAAGTCGCATAAAAGTTGCTTTTACTTGAAAACTGTAATATATTTCTAAATTAAGCTTACACATTCTGAAAGAGGGATATAAGACGAACAAAATGCGCTAGGCTGTAAGAAAATCTATTCAGTGGTTCCAGAGATATCTGCGTTGGTGTTGAAAAGGTATCAGGAAACTGATTTCTGTAAAAATGACATGAAAGTCGCATGAAAGTTGCTTTTACTTGAAAACTGTAATATATTTCTAAATTAAGCTTACACATTCTGAAAGATGGATGTTAGACGAACAAAATGCCCTAGGCTGTAAGAAACTCTATGCAGTGGTGCCAGAGATATCTGCGTTGGTGTAGAAAAGTTATCAGGAAACTGATTTCTGTAAAAATGACATGAAAGTCGCATGAAAGTTGCTTTTACTTGAAAACTGTAATATATTTATAAATTAAGCTTACACATTCTGAAAGAGGGATGTTAGACGAACAAAATGCACTGTGCTGTAAGAAACTCTATGCAGTGGTTCCATAGATATCTGCGTTGGTGTTAAAAAGTTATCAGGAAACTGATTTCTGTAACAATGACATGAAAGTGGCATGAAATTGACTTTTACTTGAAAACTGTATTATATTTCTAAATTAAGCTTACACATTCTGAAAGAGGCATGTTAGACGAACAAAATGCGCTAGGCTGTAAGAAACTCTATACAGTGGTTCCAGAGATATCTGGGTTGGTGGTGAATAGTTATCAGGAAACTGATTTCTGTAAAAATGACATGGAAGTGGCTTTTACTTGAAAACTGTTATATATTTAAAAATTAAGCTTACACATTTTGAAAGAGAGACATTAGACGAACAAAATGCGCTAGGCTGTAGGAAAATTTATGCATTGGTTTCAAAGATATCTGCGTTGGTGTTGAAAAGTTATCAGGAAACTGATTTCTGTAAAAATGACATGAAAGTCGCATAAAAGTTGCTTTTACTTGAAAACTGTAATATATTTCTAAATTAAGCTTACACATTCTGAAAGAGACGAACAAAATGCGCTAGGCTGTAAGAAAATCTATTCAGTGGTTCCAGAGATATCTGCGTTGGTGTTGAAAAGGTATCAAGAAACTGATTTCTGTAAAAATGACATTAATGCGCCTTTTAATTGAAAACTATGATATATTTCTAAATTAAACTTACACATTCTGAAAGAGCGATATTTGACGAACAAAATGCGCTAGGCTGTAAGAAACGCTATGCAGTGGTTCCAGAGATATCTGCGTTGGTGTTGAAAAGTTGTCAGGAAACTGATTTCTGTAACAATGACATGAAAGTGGCATGAAATTGGCTCTTACTTGTAAAGTGTATTATATTTCTAAATTAAGCTTACACATTCTGAAAGAGGGATGTTAGACGAACAAAATGCGCTAGGCTGTAAGAAACTCTATGCAGTGGTTCCAGAGATATCTACGTTGGTGTTGAATAGTTATCAGGAAACTGATTACTGTAAAAATGACATGGAAGTGGCTTTTACTTGCAAACTGTTATATATTTCTAAATTAAGCTTACACATTTTGAAAGAGAGACATTAGACGATCAAAATGCGCTAGGCTGTAAGAAAATCTGTGCAGTGGTTCCAGAGATATCTGCGTTGGTGTTGAAAAGTTATCAGGAAACTGATTTCTGTAAAAATGACATTAATGTGCCTTTTAATTGAAAACTATGATATATTTCAAAATTAAACTTACACATTTTGAAAGAGGGATATTAGACGAACAAAATGCGCTAGGCTGTAGGAAAATCTATGCAGTGGTTCCAGAGATATCTGCGTTGGTGTTGAAAAGTTATCAGGAAACTGATTTCTGTAAAAATGACATGAAAGTGGCTTTTACTTGAAAACTGTAATATGTTTCTAAATTAAGCGTACACATTTTGAAAGAGGGATATTAGACGAACAAAATGCGCTAGGCTGTAAGAAACTCTATGCAGTGGTTCCAGAGATATCTGCGTTGGTGTTGAATAGTTATCAGGAATCTGATTTCTGTAAAAATGACATGAAAGTGGCTTTTGCTTGAAAACTGTAATATATTTCTAAATTTTGAAAACTTATCAGGAAACTGATTTCTATGTAAATGTTTCTTTGACCTTTTTAAATAATTTTTCTTTTCTAATTTATTAAGCACTAGGTCAGTTTTATAAATTATAAAAATTTTTTATTTATATTTTCAATATTTCGCCACACCTTTGGGTGGCATCATCAGGAAACAGGAACATTAGTCCATAAAAAATAATTAACGTTTGAGAGTATATGATTGCTTGTAACATTTCTATCGTGAAAGTTTATGTTAATGTATTTGAATTAAGTTTTTTAAAATTTTTTAATAATTTAAATGTTTTCTGTTTTTTAAATTTTTATAAGAATGTAAATGTTTAAAATTTTTGAGTTATTTTACTTGAATGTTTTTTTGAGTTTTAAAATTATAAGAATGTAAATTTTAAATATTTGAGTTTTTTGTCGTTTGGTTTTTGATTTTTCTGTTTTTGTTTGAAAAAATAATTTGATTTTAATTTTGTTATTTTAAAAAAAAGAAAATCTAATTTTTTTTTTGTTTCCTGTTTCCTGATGATGTCACCCAAAGGTGTGGCGAAATATTGAAAATATAAATAAAAATTTTTATTATTTATAAAACTGACCTAGTGCTTAATAAATTAGAAAAGAAAAATTATTTAAAAAGGTCAAGAAAACATTTATATGAAACTGATTTCTGTAACAATGACATGAAAGTGGCGTGAAATTGGCTCTTACTTGTAAAGTGTATTATATTTCTAAATGAAGCTTACACATTCTGAAAGAGGGATGTTAGACGAACAAAATGCGCTAGGCTGTAAGAAACTCTATGCAGTGGTTCCAGAGATATCTGCGTTGGTGTTGAATAGTTATCAGGATACTGATTTCTGTAAAAATGACATGGAAGTGGCTTTTACTTGCAAACTGTTATATATTTCTAAATTAAGCTTACACATTTTGAAAGGGAGACATTAGACGATCAAAATGCGCTAGGCTGTAAGAAAATCTGTGCAGTGGTTCCAGAGATATCTGCGTTGGTGTTGAAAAGGTATCAGGAAACTGATTTCTGTAACAATGACATGAAAGTGGCATGAAATTGGCTTTTACTTGAAAACTGTATTATATTTCTAAATTAAGCTTACACATTCTGAAAGAGGGATGTTAGACGAACAAAATGCGCTAGGCTGTAAGAAACTCTATGCAGTGGTTCCAGAGATATCTGCGTTGGTGTTGAATAGTTATCAGGAAACTGATTTCTGTAAAAATGACATGGAAGTGGCTTTTACTTGCAAACTGTTATATATTTAAAAATTAAGCTTACACATTTTGAAAGAGAGACATTAGACGAACAAAATGCGCTAGGCTGTAGGAAAATTTATGCATTGGTTTCAGAGATATCTGCGTTGGTGTTGAAAAGTTATCAGGAAACTGATTTCTGTAAAAATGACATGAAAGTCGCATGAAAGTTGCTTTTACTTGAAAACTGTAATATATTTCTAAATTAAGCTTACACATTCTGAAAGAGGGATATTAGACGAACAAAATGCGCTAGGCTGTAGGAAAATCTATGCAGTGGTTCCAGAGATATCTGCGTTGGTGTTGAATAGTTATCAGGAAACTGATATCTGTAAAAATGGCATGGAAGTGGCTTTTACTTGAAAACTATGATATATTTCTAAATTAAACTTACACATTCTGAAAGAGGGATATTTGATGAACAAAATACGCTAGGCTACAAGAAAATCTATGCAGTGGTTCCAGAGATATATGCGTTGGTGTTGAAAAGTTATCAGGAAACTGATTTCTGTAAAAATGACATGAAAGTGGCTTTTACTTGAAAACTGTAATATGTTTCTAAATTAAGCTTACACATTCTGAAAGAGGGATATTAGACGAAGAAAATGCGCTAGGCTGTAAGAAAATCTATGCTGTGGTTCCAAAGATATCTGCGTTGGTGTTGAAAAATTATCAGGGAACTGATTTCTGTAAAAATGAGATGAAAGTGGCTTTTACTTGAAAACTGTAATATATTTCTAAATATTGAAAACTTATCAGGAAACTGATTTCTGTTTTTACTAATATTTCTAAATTAAGCTTACACATTCTGAAAGAGGGATATTAGACGAAGAAAATGCGCTAGGCTGTAAGAAAATCTATGCTGTGGTTCCAAAGATATCTGCGTTGGTGTTGAAAAATTATCAGGGAACTGATTTCTGTAAAAATGAGATGAAAGTGGCTTTTACTTGAACACTGTAATATATTTCTAAATTAAACTTACACATTCTGAAAGAGGGATATTAGACGAACAAAATGCGCTAGGCTACAAGAAAATCTATGCAGTGGTTCCAGAGATATCTGCGTTGGTGTTGAAAAGGTATCAGGAAACTGATTTCTGTAAAAATGACATGAAAGTCGCATGCAAGTTGCTTTTACTTGAAAACTGTAATATATTTCTAAATTAAGCTTACACATTCTGAAAGAGGGATGTTAGACGAACAAAATGCGCTAGGCTGTAGGAAAATCTATTCAGTGGTTCCATAGATATCTGCATTAGTGTTGAAAAATTATCAGAAACTGATTTCTGTAAAAATGACATGATAGTGGCTTTTACTAAAAACTTTAATATATTTCTAAATTAGGCTTACACATTCTGAAAGAGGGATATTAGACGAACAAAATGCGCTAGGCTGTAAGAAAATCTATGCAGTGGTTCCAGAGATATCTGCGTTGGTGTTGAAAAGTTATCAGGAAACTGATTTCTGTAAAAATGACATTAATGTGCCTTTTAATTGAAAACTATGATATATTTCTAAATTAAAATTACACATTCTGAAAGAGCGATATTTGACGAACAAAATGCGCTAGGCTACAAGAAAATCTATGCAGTGGTTCCAGAGATATCTGCGTTGGTGTTGAAAAGTTATCAGGAAACTGATTTCTGTAAAAATGACATTAATGTGTCTTTTAATTGAAAACTATGATATATTTCTAAATTAAACTTACACATTCTGAAAGAGCGATATTTGCGAACAAAATGCGCTAGGCTATAAGAAAATCTATGCAGTGGTTCCAGAGATATCTGCGTTGGTGTTGAAAAGTTATCAGGAAACTGATTTCTGTAAAAATGACATGAAAGTGGCTTTTAATTGAAAACTGTAATGAATTTCTAAATTAAAATTACACATTCTAAAAGAGGGATATCATACGAAGAACATGCGCTAGGCTGTAAGAAAATCTATGCTGTGGTTCCAGAGATACCTGCGTTGGTGTTAAAAACTTATCTGTATAAATGACATGAAAGTGGCTTTTAATTGAAAACTATGATATATTTCTAAATCAAGCTTACACATTCTGAAAGAGGGATATCAGACGAACAAAAGCTTCCAGAGATATCTGCGTAGGTGTTGAAAAGGTATCAAGAAATTGATTTCTGTAAAAATGACATGAAATTGGCTTTTACTTGAAAACTGTAATATGTTTCTAAATTAAGCTTACACATTCTGAAAGGGGAATATTAGGCTGTAAGAAAATCTATGCAGTGGTTCCAGAGATATCTGCGTTGGTGTTGAAAAGTTGTGAGGAAACTGATTTCTTTAAAAATGACATGAAAGTGGCTTTTAATTGAAAACTATGATATATTTCTAATTTAAGCTTACATATTCTGAAAGAGGGATATTAGACGAACGAAATGCGCTAGGCTGTAAAAAAATCTATGTAGTGGTTCCAGAGATAACTGCGTTGGTGTTGAAAAGTTATCAGGAAATTGATTTCTATTTATAAATTACATTAAAGTAGCTTTTACTGGAAAACTGTATTATATTTCTAAATTAAGCTTACACATTCTGAAAGAGGGATATTAGACGAACAAAATGCGCTAGGCTGTAAGAAAATCTATGCAGTGGTTCCAGAGGTATCTGAGTTAGTGTTGAAAATTTATCAGGAAACTGATTTCTGTAAAAATGACATGAAAGTGGCATGATAGTGGCTTTTACTTGAAAACTATGATATATTTCTAAATTAAGCTTACACATTCTGAAACAGGGATATTAACCGAACAGAATGCACTAGGCTGTAAGAAAATCGATGCAGTGGTTCCAGATATATCTGCGTTGGTGTTGAAAAGTTACAGGAAACTGATTTCTGTAAAAATGATATGAAAGTGGCATGAAAGCGGCTTTTACTTGAAAACTATAATATATTACTAAATTAAGCTTACATATTCTGAAAGAAGGATATTACACGAACAAAATGATCATGATAATGATCATGATAGTGATCATTATCATAATAATAATCATGATCATAATCATGATTATAACAATGATCATGATCATAATAATGATCATAATAATGATCATGATAGTGATAATGATCATGATAATGATCATGATAATAATCATGATATTAATCATCATAATGATCATGATATTTATCATGATAATGATCATGATATTTATGATGATAATGATCATGATAATGATCATAAAAATGATCATGATAATGATCATGACAGTGATCACGATAATGATCATGATAGTGATCATGATAATGATCATGATAGTGATCATGATAATGATCATGATAGTGATCATGATAATGATCATGATAGTGATCATGATAATGATCATGATAGTGATCATGATAATGATCATGATAGTGATCATGATAATGATCATGATAGTGATCATGATCATAATAATAATCATGATCATAACCATGATTATAATAATGATCATGATAGTGATCATGATAATGATCATGATAATGATCATGATAATGATAATGATCATGATAATGATCATGATAGTGATCATGATAATGCTCATGATAATGATCATGATAGTGATCATGATAATGACCATGATAGTGATCATGATAATGATCATGATAGTGATCATGATAATGATCATGATAGTGATCATGATAATGATCATGATAATGATCATGATCATAATAATAATCATGATCCCAATCATGATTATAATAATGATCATGATCATAATCGTGATTATAATAATGATAATGATCATAATAATGATCATGATAATGATCATGATAGTGATAATGATAATGATCATGATAATGATCATGATAATGATCATGATATTTATCATGATAATGATCATGATATTTATCATGATAATGATCATGATATTTATCATGATAATGATCATGATAATGATCATGAAAACGATCATGATAATGATCATGAAAACGATCATGATAATGATCATGAAAACGATCATGATAGTGATAATGATATTGATCATGATAATGATCATGATAATGATCATGATAATGATCAGGATAATGATCATGATAGTGATAATGATAATGATCATCATAATGATCATGATAGTGATCATGATAATGATCATGATAGTGATCATGATAATGATCATTAAAGTGATCATGATATTGATCATGATGGTGATCATGAAAGTGATCATGATCACAATAATAATCAAGATCATAACCATGATTATTATAATAATGATCATGATCATAATAATGATCATGATCATGATCAAGATGATGATCATGATAGTGATCATAATAATGATCATGATAGTGATCATGATCATAATAATAATCATGATCCTAATCATGATTATAATAATGATCATGATAGTGATCATGATAATGCTCATGAGAGTGATTATGACAATGATCATGATAGTGATCATGATCATAATAATAATCATGATCCTAATCATGATTATAATAATGATCATGATCATAATAATGATCATGATAATGATAATGATCATGATAATGATAGTGATCATAATAATGATCATGATAGTGATCATAATAATAATCATGATAGTGGTCATGATAATGATCATGACAACGATCATGATAATGATCATGATAATGAATATGATAGTGATCATGACAATGATCATGATAGTGATCATGATAATGATCATGATAGTGATCATGATAATGATCATGATAGTGATCATAATAATAATCATGATAGTGGTCATGATAATGATCATGATAATGATCGTAATAATGATCATTATCAATAATAATGATCATGATAATGATCATGATAGTGGTCATGATAATGATCATGACAATGATCATGATAGTGATCATGATAATGATCATGATACTGATCATGATAGTGATCATGATAATGATCATGATAGTGATAATGATCATGATAATGATCATGATAACGAATATGATAGTGATCATGATAATGATCATGATAGTGGTCATTATAGTCATCATGATAATGATCATGATAATGATCATGATAATGATCATAATAATGATCATGCTAGTGATCATGATAATGATCATGATAATGATCATGCTAGTGATAATGATAATGATCACGATAATGATAGTGATCATGATAATGGTCATGATCATGATCATGACAGTGATCATAATAATGATCATGATAATGATCATGATAGTGATCATGATAATGATCATGATCATAATAATGTTCATGAACATAATAATGATCATGATAGTGATCATGATAATGATAATGATCATGATAGTGAGCATGCTAATGATCATGATAATGATCATGTTAATGATTATGATAATGATCATGTTAATGATTATGATAATGATCATGATAATGATCATGATAATGATCATGATAATGGTCATGGTAATGATCATGATAATGGTCATGATAATGACCATGATAGTGATCATGATAATGATCATGATCATAATAATGATCATGATAATGATCATGATAATGATAATGATCATGATAGTGATCATGCTAATGATCATGATAATGATTATATTAATGATAATGATCATGATAATGATCATGATAGTGATAATGATCATGATAATGATCATGATAACGAATATGATAGTGATCATGATAATGATCATGATAGTGGTCATTATAGTCATCATGATAATGATCATGATAATGATCATGTTAGTGATCATGATAATGATCATGCTAGTGATCATGATACTGATCATGCTAGTGATCATGATAATGATCATGATAGTGATCATGATAATGGTCATGATAGTGATCATGATAATGATCATGATATTGATCATGATAGTGATCATGATAATGATCACGATCATAATAATGATCATGATAATGACCATGATAGTGATAATGATAATGATCATGATAGTGATAATGATCACGATAATGATAGTGATCAGATAATGATCATGATCATGATCATGACAGTGATCATAATAATGATCATGATAATGATCATGATAGTGATCATGATAATGATCATGATAATGATCATGATAGTGATCATGATCATAATAATAATCATGATCCTAATCATGATTATAATAATGATCATGATAATGATCATGATAGTGATCATGATAGTGATCATGATAATGATCATGATCATAATAATGATCATGATAATGATCATGATAGTGATCATGATAATGATCATGATAGTGATCATTATTTTAATAATAATCATGATCATAATCATGATTATAATAATGATCATGATCATAATAATGATCATGATAATGATCATGATAGTGATAATGATCATGATAATGATCATGATAATGACCATGATATTTATCATCATAATGATCATGATATTTATCATGATAATGATCATGATATTTATGATGATAATGATCATGATAATGATCATGAAAATGATCATTATAATGATCATGAAAATGATCATGATAATGATCATGATAGTGATCACGATAATGATCATGATAGTGATCATGATAATGATCATGATAGTGATCATGATAATGATCATGATAGTGATCATGATAATGATCATGATAGTGATCATGATCACAATAATAATCATGATCATAACCATGATTATAATAATGATCATGATCATAATAATGATCATGATAATGATCATGATAATGATCATGATAATGATCATGATAGTGATCATGATCATAATAATAATCATGATCCCAATCATGATTATAATAATGATCATGATCATAATCGTGATTATAATAGTGATAATGATCATAATAATGATCATGATAATGATCATGATAGTGATAATGATAATGATCATGATAATGATCATGATAATGATCATGATAATGATCATGATATTTATCATGATAATGATCATGATAATGATGACATGGAAGTGGCTTTTACTTGCAAACTGTTATATATTTCTAAATTAAGCTTACACATTTTGAAAGAGAGACATTAGACGATCAAAATGCGCTAGGCTGTAAGAAAATCTGTGCAGTGGTTCCAGAGATAACTGCGTTGGTGTTGAAAAGTTATCAGGAAACTGATTTCTGTAAAAATGACATTAATGTGCCTTTTAATTGAAAACTATGATATATTACTAAATTAAACTTACACATTCTGAAAGAGGGATATTAGACGAACAAAATGCGCTAGGCTGTAGGAAAATCTATGCAGTGGTTCCAGAGATATCTTCGTTGGTGTTGAAAAGTTTTCAGGAAACTGATTTCTGTAAAAATGACATGAAAGTAGCATGAAAGTTGCTTTTACTTGAAAACTGTAATATATTTCTAAATTAAGCTTACACATTCTGAAAGAGGGATATTAGACGAACAAAATGCGCTAGCCTATAGGAAAATCTATGCAGTGGTTCCAGAGATATCTGCGTTGGTGTTAAAAAGTTATCAGGAAACTGATTTCTGTAACAATGACATGAAAGTGGCATGAAATTGGCTTTTACTTGAAAACTGTATTATATTTCTAAATTAAGCTTACACATTCTGAAAGAGGAATGTTAGACGAACAAAATGCGCTAGGCTGTAAGAAACTCTATACAGTGGCTCCAGAGATATCTGCGTTGGTGGTGAATAGTTATCAGGAAACTGATTTCTGTAAAAATGACATGGAAGTGGCTTTTACTTGAAAACTGTTATATATTTAAAAATTAAGCTTACACATTTTGAAAGAGAGACATTAGACGAACAAAATGCGCTAGGCTGTAGGAAAATTTATGCATTGGTTTCAGAGATATCTGCGTTGGTGTTGAAAAGTTATCAGGAAACTGATTTCTGTAAAAATGACATGAAAGTCGCATGAAAGTTGCTTTTACTTGAAAACTGTAATATATTTCTAAATTAAGCTTACACATTCTGAAAGAGGGATATAAGACGAACAAAATGCGCTAGGCTGTAAGAAACTCTATGCAGTGGTTCCAGAGATATCTACGTTGGTGTTGAATAGTTATCAGGAAACTGATTTCTGTAAAAATGACATGGAAGTGGCTTTTACTTGCAAACTGTTATATATTTCTAAATTAAGCTTACACATTTTGAAAGAGAGACATTAGACGATCAAAATGCGCTAGGCTGTAAGAAAATCTGTGCAGTGGTTCCAGAGATATCTGCGTTGGTGTTGAAAAGTTATCAGGAAACTGATTTCTGTAAAAATGACATTAATGTGCCTTTTAATTGAAAACTATGATATATTTCTAAATTAAACTTACACATTCTGAAAGAGCGATATTTGACGAACAAAATGCGCTAGGCTGTAAGATACGCTATGCAGTGGTTCCAGAGATATCTGCGTTGGTGTTGAAAAGTTATCAGGAAACTGATTTCTGTAACAATGTCATGAAAGTGGCATGAAATTGGCTCTTACTTGTAAAGTGTATTATATTTCTAAATTAAGCTTACACATTCTGAAAGAGGGATGTTAGACGAACAAAATGCGCTAGGCTGTAAGAAACTCTATGCAGTAGTTCCAGAGATATCTACGTTGGTGTTGAATAGTTATCAGGAAACTGATTTCTGTAAAAATGACATGGAAGTGGCTTTTACTTGCAAACTTTTATATATTTCAAAATTAAACTTAAACATTCTGAAAGAGGGATATTAGACGAACAAAATGCGCAGGGCTGTAGGAAAATCTATGCAGTGGTTCCAGAGATATCTGCGTTGGTGTTGAAAAGTTATCAGGAAACTGATTTCTGTAAAAATGACATGAAAGTGGCTTTTACTTGAAAACTGTAATATGTTTCTAAATTAAGCGTACACATTTTGAAAGAGGGATATTAGACGAACAAAATGCGCTAGGCTGTAAGAAACTCTATGCAGTGGTTCCAGAGATATCTGCGTTGGTGTTGAATAGTTATCAGGAAACTGATTTCTGTAAAAATGACATGAAATTGGCTTTTGCTTGAAAACTGTAATATATTTCTAAATTTTGAAAACTTATCAGGAAACTGATTTCTTTAAAAATGACATTAAAGTGGCTTTTACTTGAAAACTGTAATATGTTTCTAAATTAAGCTTACAAATTTTGAAAGAGGGATATTAGACGAACATAATGCGCTAGGCTGTAAGAAAATCTATGCATTGGTTCCAGAGATATCTGCGTTGGTGTTGAAAAGGTATCAGGAAACTGATTTCTGTAAAAATGACATGAAAGTCGCATGAAAGTTGCTTTTACTTGAAAACTGTAATATATTTCTAAATTAAGCTTACACATTCTGAAAGAGGGATGTTAGACGAACAAAATGCCCTAGGCTGTAAGAAACTCTATGCAGTGGTGCCAGAGATATCTGCGTTGGTGTTGAAAAGTTATCAGGAAACTGATTTCTGTAAAAATGACATGAAAGTCGCATGAAAGTTGCTTTTACTTGAAAACTGTAATATATTTCTAAATTAAGCTTACACATTCTGAAAGAGGGATGTTAGACGAACAAACTGCGCTTGGCTGTAAGAAACTCTACGCAGTGGTTCCAGAGATATCTGCGTTGGTGTTGAATAGTTATCAGGAAACTGATTTCTGTAAAAATGACATGGAAGTGGCTTTTACTTGCAAACTGTTATATATTTCTAAATTAAGCTTACACATTTTGAAAGAGAGACATTAGACGATCAAAATGCGCTAGGCTGTAAGAAAATCTGTGCAGTGGTCCCGAGATATCTGCGTTGGTGTTGAAAAGTTATCAGGAAACTAATTTCTGTAAAAATGACATGAAAGTCGCATGAAAGTTGCTTTTACTTGAAAACTGTAATATATTTCTAAATTAAGCTTACACATTCTGAAAGATGGATGTTAGACGAACAAAATGCCCTAGGCTGTAAGAAACTCTATGCAGTGGTGCCAGAGATATCTGCGTTGGTGTAGAAAAGTTATCAGGAAACTGATTTCTGTAAAAATGACATGAAAGTGGCATGAAATTGGCTTTTACTTGAAAACTGTATTATATTTCTAAATTAAGCTTACACATTCTGAAAGAGGCATGTTAGACGAACAAAATGCGCTAGGCTGTAAGAAACTCTATACAGTGGTTCCAGAGATATCTGCGTTAGTGGTGAATAGTTATCAGGAAACTGATTTCTGTAAAAATGACATGGAAGTGGCTTTTACTTGAAAACTGTTATATATTTCTAAATTAAGCTTACACATTTTGAAAGAGAGACAGTAGACGAACAAAATGCGCTAGGCTGTAGGAAAATCTATGCATTGGTTCCAGAGATATCTTCGTTGGTGTTGAAAAGTTTTCAGGAAACTGATTTCTGTAAAAATGACATGAAAGTAGCATGAAAGTTGCTTTTACTTGAAAACTGTAATATATTTCTAAATTAAGCTTACACATTCTGAAAGAGGGATATTAGACGAACAAAATGCGCTAGCCTATAGGAAAATCTATGCAGTGGTTCCAGAGATATCTGCGTTGGTGTTAAAAAGTTATCAGGAAACTGATTTCTGTAACAATGACATGAAAGTGGCATGAAATTGGCTTTTACTTGAAAACTGTATTATATTTCTAAATTAAGCTTACACATTCTGAAAGAGGAATGTTAGACGAACAAAATGCGCTAGGCTGTAAGAAACTCTATACAGTGGTTCCAGAGATATCTGCGTTGGTGGTGAGTAGTTATCAGGAAACTGATTTCTGTAAAAATGACATGGAAGTGGCTTTTACTTGAAAACTGTTATATATTTAAAAATTAAGCTTACACATTTTGAAAGAGAGACATTAGACGAACAAAATGCGCTAGGCTGTAGGAAAATTTATGCATTGGTTTCAGAGATATCTGCGTTGGTGTTGAAAAGTTATCAGGAAACTGATTTCTGTAAAAATGACATGAAAGTCGCATGAAAGTTGCTTTTACTTGAAAACTGTAATATATTTCTAAATTAAGCTTACACATTCTGAAAGAGGGATATAAGACGAACAAAATGCGCTAGGCTGTAAGAAACTCTATGCAGTGGTTCCAGAGATATCTACGTTGGTGTTGAATAGTTATCAGGAAACTGATTTCTGTAAAAATGACATGGAAGTGGCTTTTACTTGCAAACTGTTATATATTTCTAAATTAAGCTTACACATTTTGAAAGAGAGACATTAGACGATCAAAATGCGCTAGGCTGTAAGAAAATCTGTGCAGTGGTTCCAGAGATATCTGCGTTGGTGTTGAAAAGTTATCAGGAAACTGATTTCTGTAAAAATGACATTAATGTGCCTTTTAATTGAAAACTATGACATATTTCTAAATTAAACTTACACATTCTGAAAGAGCGATATTTGACGAACAAAATGCGCTAGGCTGTAAGATACGCTATGCAGTGGTTCCAGAGATATCTGCGTTGGTGTTGAAAAGTTATCAGGAAACTGATTTCTGTAACAATGTCATGAAAGTGGCATGAAATTGGCTCTTACTTGTAAAGTGTATTATATTTCTAAATTAAGCTTACACATTCTGAAAGAGGGATGTTAGACGAACAAAATGCGCTAGGCTGTAAGAAACTCTATGCAGTGGTTCCAGAGATATCTACGTTGGTGTTGAATAGTTATCAGGAAACTGATTTCTGTAAAAATGACATGGAAGTGGCTTTTACTTGCAAACTGTTATATATTTCAAAATTAAACTTAAACATTCTGAAAGAGGGATATTAGACGAACAAAATGCGCAGGGCTGTAGGAAAATCTATGCAGTGGTTCCAGAGATATCTGCGTTGGTGTTGAAAAGTTATCAGGAAACTGATTTCTGTAAAAGTGACATGAAAGTGGCTTTTACTTGAAAACTGTAATATGTTTCTAAATTAAGCGTACACATTTTGAAAGAGGGATATTAGACGAACAAAATGCGCTAGGCTGTAAGAAACTCTATGCAGTGGTTCCAGAGATATCTGCGTTGGTGTTGAATAGTTATCAGGAAACTGATTTCTGTAAAAATGACATGAAAGTGGCTTTTGCTTGAAAACTGTAATATATTTCTAAATTTTGAAAACTTATCAGGAAACTGATTTCTTTAAAAATGACATTAAAGTGGCTTTTACTTGAAAACTGTAATATGTTTCTAAATTAAGCTTACAAATTTTGAAAGAGGGATATTAGACGAACATAATGCGCTAGGCTGTAAGAAAATCTATGCATTGGTTCCAGAGATATCTGCGTTGGTGTTGAAAAGGTATCAGGAAACTGATTTCTGTAAAAATGACATGAAAGTCGCATGAAAGTTGCTTTTACTTGAAAACTGTAATATATTTCTAAATTAAGCTTACACATTCTGAAAGAGGGATGTTAGACGAACAAAATGCGCTTGGCTGTAAGAAACTCTACGCAGTGGTTCCAGAGATATCTGCGTTGGTGTTGAATAGTTATCAGGAAACTGATTTCTGTAAAAATGACATGGAAGTGGCTTTTACTTGCAAACTGTTATATATTTCTAAATTAAGCTTACACATTTTGAAAGAGAGACATTAGACGATCAAAATGCGCTAGGCTGTAAGAAAATCTGTGCAGTGGTCCCGAGATATCTGCGTTGGTGTTGAAAAGTTATCAGGAAACTAATTTCTGTAAAAATGACATGAAAGTCGCATGAAAGTTGCTTTTACTTGAAAACTGTAATATATTTCTAAATTAAGCTTACACATTCTGAAAGATGGATGTTAGACGAACAAAATGCCCTAGGCTGTAAGAAACTCTATGCAGTGGTGCCAGAGATATCTGCGTTGGTGTAGAAAAGTTATCAGGAAACTGATTTCTGTAAAATGACATGAAAGTGGCATGAAATTGGCTTTTACTTGAAAACTGTATTATATTTCTAAATTAAGCTTACACATTCTGAAAGAGGCATGTTAGACGAACAAAATGCGCTAGGCTGTAAGAAACTCTATACAGTGGTTCCAGAGATATCTGCGTTAGTGGTGAATAGTTATCAGGAAACTGATTTCTGTAAAAATGACATGGAAGTGGCTTTTACTTGAAAACTGTTATATATTTAAAAATTAAGCTTACACATTTTGAAAGAGAGACATTAGACGAACAAAATGCGCTAGGCTGTAGGAAAATTTATGCATTGGTTTCAGAGATATCTGCGTTGGTGTTGAAAAGTTATCAGGAAACTGATTTCTGTAAAAATGACATGAAAGTCGCATGAAAGTTGCTTTTACTTGAAAACTGTAATATATTTATAAATTAAGCTTACACATTCTGAAAGAGGGATGTTAGACGAACAAAATGCACTGTGCTGTAAGAAACTCTATGCAGTGGTTCCAGAGATATCTGCGTTGGTGTTAAAAAGTTATCAGGAAACTGATTTCTGTAACAATGACATGAAAGTGGCATGAAATTGGCTTTTACTTGAAAACTATATTATATTTCTAAATTAAGCTTACACATTCTGAAAGAGGCATGATAGACGAACAAAATGCGCTAGGCTGTAAGAAACTCTATACAGTGGTTCCAGAGATATCTGGGTTGGTGGTGAATAGTTATCAGGAAACTGATTTCTGTAAAAATGACATGGAAGTGGCTTTTACTTGAAAACTGTTATATATTTAAAAATTAAGCTTACACATTTTGAAAGAGAGACATTAGAAATATAATACACTTTACAAGTAAGAGCCAATTTTATGCCACTTTCATGTCATTGTTACAGAAATCAGTTTCATATAAATGTTTTTTTGACCTTTTTAAATAATTTTTCTTTTCTAATTTATTAAGCACTAGGTCAGTTTTATAAATAATAAAAATTTTTATTTATATTTTCAATATTTCGCCACACCTTTGGGTGGCATCATCAGGAAACAGGAACATTAGTCCATAAAAAATAATTAACGTTTGAGAGTATATGATTGCTTGTAACATTTCTATCGTGAAAGTTTATGTTAATGTATTTGAATTAAGTTTTTTAAAATTTTTTAATAATTTAAATGTTTTCTGTTTTTTAAATTTTTATAAGAATGTAAATGTTTAAAATTTTTGAGTTATTTTACTTGAATGTTTGTTTGAGTTTTAAAATTATAAGAATGTAAATTTTAAATATTTGAGTTTTTTGTCGTTTGGTTTTTGATTTTTCTGTTTTTGTTTGAAAAAATAATTTGATTTTAATTTTGTTATTTTAAAAAAAGAAAATCTAATTTTTTTTTGTTTCCTGATGATGTCACCCAAAGGTGTGGCGAAATATTGAAAATATAAATAAAAATTTTTATTATTTATAAAACTGACCTAGTGCTTAATAAATTAGAAAAGAAAAATTATTTAAAAAGGTCAAAAAAACATTTATATGAAACTGATTTCTGTAACAATGACATGAAAGTGGCATAAAATTGGCTCTTACTTGTAAAGTGTATTATATTTCTAAATTAAGCTTACACATTCTGAAAGAGGGATGTTAGACGAACAAAATGCGCTAGGCTGTAAGAAACTCTATGCAGTGGTTCCAGAGATATCTGCGTTGGTGTTGAATAGTTATCAGGAAACTGATTTCTGTAAAAATGACATGGAAGTGGCTTTTACTTGCAAACTGTTATATATTTCTAAATTAAGCTTACACATTTTGAAAGGGAGACATTAGACGATCAAAATGCGCTAGGCTGTAAGAAAATCTATGCAGTGGTTCCAGAGATATCTGCGTTGGTGTTGAAAAGGTATCAGGAAACTGATTTCTGTAACAATGACATGAAAGTGGCATGAAATTGGCTTTTACTTGAAAACTGTATTATATTTCTAAATTAAGCTTACACATTCTGAAAGAGGGATGTTAGACGAACAAAATGCGCTAGGCTGTAAGAAACTCTATGCAGTGGTTCCAGAGATATCTGCGTTGGTGTTGAATAGTTATCAGGAAACTGATTTCTGTAAAAATGACATGGAAGTGGCTTTTACTTGCAAACTGTTATATATTGAAAAATTAAGCTTACACATTTTGAAAGAGAGACATTAGACGAACAAAATGCGCTAGGCTGTAGGAAAATTTATGCATTGGTTTCAGAGATATCTGCGTTGGTGTTGAAAAGTTATCAGGAAACTGATTTCTGTAAAAATGACATGAAAGTTGCTTTTACTTGAAAACTGTAATATATTTCTAAATTAAGCTTACACATTCTGAAAGAGGGATATTAGACGAACAAAATGCGCTAGGCTGTAGGAAAATCTATGCAGTGGTTCCAGAGATATCTGCGTTGGTGTTGAATAGTTATCAGGAAACTGATATCTGTAAAAATGGCATGGAAGTGGCTTTTACTTGAAAACTATGATATATTTCTAAATTAAACTTACACATTCTGAAAGAGGGATATTTGATGAACAAAATGCGCTAGGCTACAAGAAAATCTATGCAGTGGTTCCAGAGATATATGCGTTGGTGTTGAAAAGTTATCAGGAAACTGATTTCTGTAAAAATGACATGAAAGTGGCTTTTACTTGAAAACTGTAATATGTTTCTAAATTAAGCTTACACATTCTGAAAGAGGGATATTAGACGAAGAAAATGCGCTAGGCTGTAAGAAAATCTATGCTGTGGTTCCAAAGATATCTGCGTTGGTGTTGAAAAATTATCAGGGAACTGATTTCTGTAAAAATTAGATGAAAGTGGCTTTTACTTGAACACTGTAATATATATATCTAAATTAAACTTACACATTCTGAAAGAGGGATATTAGACGAACAAAATGCGCTAGGCTACAAGAAAATCTATGCAGTGGTTCCAGAGATATCTGCGTTGGTGTTGAAAAGTTATAAGGAAACTAATTTCTGTAAAAATTACATAAAAGTCGAATGAAAGTTGCTTTTCTTGAAAACTGTAATATATTTCTAAATTAAGCTTACACATTCTTAAAAAGGGATATCGGGCGAACTAAATACGCTAGGCTGTAGCAAAATCTATGCAGTGGTTCCAGAGATATCTGCGTTGGTGTTGAAAAGTTATTAGGAAACTGATTTCTGTAAAAATGCAATGAAAGTGGCATGAATTTGGCTTTTACTTGAAAACTCTAATATATTTCTAAATTAAGCCTACACATTCTGAAAGAGGGATATTAGGCGAACAAAATGCGCTAGGCTGTAAGAAAATCCATGCAGTAGTTCCAGAGATATCTGCGTTGGTGTTGAAAAGTTATCAAAAAACTGATTTCTGTAAAAATGACATGGAAGTGGCTTTTACTTGAAAACTGTAATATGTTTCTAAATTAAGCGTACACATTTTGAAAGAGGGATATTAGACGAACAAAATGCGCTAGGCTGTAAGAAACTCTATGCAGTGGTTCCAGAGATATCTGCGTTGGTGTTGAATAGTTATCAGGAATCTGATTTCTGTAAAAATGACATGAAAGTAGCTTTTGCTTGAAAACTGTAATATATTTCTAAATATTGAAAACTTATCAGGAAACTGATTTCTGTTTTTACTAATATTTCTAAATTAAGCTTACACATTCTGAAAGAGGGATATTAGACGAACAAAATGCGCTAGCCTGTAAAAAAATCTATGCAGTGGTTCCAGAGATATCTGCATTAGTGTTGAAAAGTTATTAGGAAACTGATTTCTGTAAAAATGACATGAAAGTGGCTTTTACTTGAAAACTGTAATATGTTTCTAAATTAAACTTACACATTTTGAAAGAGGGATATTAGACGAACATAATGCGCTAGGCTGTAAGAAAATCTATGTATTGGTTCCAGAGATATCTGCGTTGGTGTTGAAAAGGTATCAGGAAACTGATTTCTGTAAAAATGACATGAAAGTCGCATGCAAGTTGCTTTTACTTGAAAACTGTAATATATTTCTAAATTAAGCTTACACATTCTGAAAGACGGATGTTAGACGAACAAAATGCGCTAGGCTGTAGGAAAATCTATTCAGTGGTTCCAGAGATATCTGCATTAGTGTTGAAAAATTATCAGAAACTGATTTCTGTAAAAATGACATGATAGTGGCTTTTACTAAAAACTTTAATTTATTTCTAAATTAGGCTTACACATTCTGAAAGAGGGATATTAGACGAACAAAATGCGCTAGGCTGTAAGAAAATCTATGCAGTGGTTCCAGAGATATCTGCGTTGGTGTTGAAAAGTTATCAGGAAACTGATTTCTGTAAAAATGACATTAATGTGCCTTTTAATTGAAAACTATGATATATTTCTAAATTAAACTTACACATTCTGAAAGAGCGATATTTCACGAACAAAATGCGCTAGGCTACAAGAAAATCTATGCAGTGGCTCCAGAGATATCTGCGTTGGTGTTAAAAAGTTATCAGGAAACTGATTTCTGTAAAAATGACATTAATGTGTCTTTTAATTGAAAACTATGATATATTTCTAAATTAAACTTACACATTCTGAAAGAGCGATATTTGACGAACAAAATGCGCTAGGCTACAAGAAAATCTATGCAGTGGTTCCAGAGATATCTGCGTTGGTGTTGAAAAGTTATCAGGAAAATGATTTCTGTAAAAATGACATGGAAGTGACATGAAAGTGGCTTTTACTTGAGACTCTAATATATTTCTAAATTAAACTTACACATTCTGAAAGAGGGATATTAGACGAACAAAATGCGCTAGCCTGTAAAATTACTTCTTAAAAAAATTACTACTTAAAATTACACATTCTGAAAGAGGGATATCATACGAACAAAATGCGCTAGGCTATTAGAAAATGTATGCAGAGGTTCCACTGATATCTGCGTTGGAGTTAAAAAGTTATCAGGAAACTGATTTCTGTATAAATGACATGAAAGTGGCATGAAAGCGGCTTTTACTTGAAAACTATAATATATTTCTAAATTAAACTTACACATTCTGAAAGAGGGATATTAGACGAACAAAATGCGCTAGCCTGTAAGAAAATCTATGCAGTGGTTCCAGAGATATCTGCGTTGGTGTTGAAAAGTTATCAGGAAACTGATTTCTGTAAAAATGACATGAAAGTGGCTTTTAATTGAAAACTGTAATGAATTTCTAAATTAAAATTACACATTCTAAAAGAGGGATATCATACGAAGAACATGCGCTAGGCTGTAAGAAAATCTATGCTGTGGTTCCAGAGATACCTGCGTTGGTGTTAAAAACTTATCAGGAAACTGATTTCTGTATAAATGACATGAAAGTGGCTTTTAATTGACAACTATGATATATTTCTAAATCAAGCTTACACATTCTGAAAGAGGGATATCAGACGAACAAAAGCTTCCAGAGATATCTGCGTAGGTGTTGAAAAGTTATCAAGAAATTGATTTCTGTAAAAATGACATGAAAGTGGCTTTTACTTGAAAACTGTAATATGTTTCTAAATTAAGCTTACACATTCTGAAACGGGAATATTAGGCTGTAAGAAAATCTATGCAGTGGTTCCAGAGATATCTGCGTTGGTGTTGAAAAGTTGTGAGGAAAGTGATTTCTTTAAAAATGACATGAAAGTGGCTTTTAATTGAAAACTATGATATATTTCTAATTTAAGCTTACATATTCTGCAAGAGGGATATTAGACGAACGAAATGCGCTAGGCTGTAAAAAAATCTATGTAGTGGTTCCAGAGATATCTGCGTTGGTGTTGAAAAGTTATCAGGAAATTGATTTCTATTTATAAATTACATTAAAGTAGCTTTTACTGGAAAACTGTATTATATTTCTAAATTAAGCTTACACATTCTGAAAGAGGGATATTAGACGAACAAAATGCGCTAGGCTGTAAGCAAATCTATGCAGTGGTTCCAGAGGTATCTGAGTTGGTGTTGAAAATTTATCAGGAAACTGATTTCTGTAAAAATGACATGAAAGTGGCATGATAGTGGCTTTTACTTGAAAACTATGATATATTTCTAAATTAAGCTTACACATTCTGAAACAGGGATATTAACCGAACAGAATGCACTAGGCTGTAAGAAAATCGATGCAGTGGTTCCAGATATATCTGCGTTGGTGTTGAAAAGTTACAGGAAACTGATTTCTGTAAAAATGATATGAAAGTGGCATGAAAGCGGCTTTTACTTGAAAACTATAATATATTACTAAATTAAGCTTACATATTCTGAAAGAAGGATATTAGACGAACAAAATGCGCTGGGCTGTAAGAAAATCGATGCAGTGGTTCCAGAGGTATCTGCGTTGGAGTTGAAAAGTTATCAGGAAACTGATTTCTGTAAAAATAAACTGAAAGTGGCTTTTACTTGAAAACTATGACATATTTCTAAATTAAGCATACACATTCTGAAAGATGGATATTAGACGAACAAAATGCTTAGGTTGTAGGATAGTGGTCATTATAGTCATCATGATAATGATCATGCTAGTGATCATGATAATGATCATTCTAGTGATCATGATAATGATCATTCTAGTGATCATGATAATGATCATGATAGTGATCATGATAATGATCATGATAGTGATCATGATAATGATCATTATAGTGATCATGATAATGATCATGATAGTGATCATGATAATGATCATAATAATGATCATGATAGTGATCATGATAATGATCATGATAATGATCATGATAGTGATCATGATCATAATAATAATCATGATCCTAATCATGATTATAATAATGATCATGATAATGATCATGATAGTGATCATGATAGTGATCATGATAATGATCATGATCATAATAATGATCATGATAATGATCATGATAGTGATCATTATCATAATAATAATCATGATTATAATAATGATCATGATCATAATAATGATCATGATAATGATCATGATAGTGATAATGATCATGATAATGATCATGATATTAATCATCATAATGATCATGATATTTATCATGATAATGATCATGATATTTATGATGATAATGAGCATGATAATGATCATGAAAATGATCATGATAATGATCATGATAGTGATCACGATAATGATCATGATAGTGATCACGATAATGATCATGATAGTGATCATGATAATGATCATGATAGTGATCATGATAATGATCATGATAGTGATCATGATAATGATCATGATAGTGATCATGATCACAATAATAATCATGATCATAACCATGATTATAATAATGATCATGATCATAATAATGATCATGATAATGATCATGATAATGATCATGATAGTGATCATGATAATGATCATGATAATGATCATGATAGTGATCATGATAATGACCATGATAGTGATCATGATAATGACCATGATAGTGATCATGATAATGACCATGATAGTGATCATGATAATGATCATGATAGTGATCATGATCATAATAATAATCATGATCCCAATCATGATTATAATAATGATCATGATCATAATCGTGATTATAATAATGATAATGATCATAATAATGATCATGATAATGATCCTGATAGTGATAATGATAATGATCATGATAATGATCATGATAATGATCATGATAATGATCATGATATTTATCATGATAATGATCATGATAATGATCATGATAATGATCATGAAAACGATAATGATAATGATCATGAAAACGATCATGATAGTGATAATGATATTGATCATGATAATGATCATGATAATGATCATGATAATGATCATGATAATGATCAGGATAATGATCATGATAGTGATAATGATAATGATCATCATAATGATCATGATAGTGATCATGATAATGATCATGATAGTGATCATGATAATGATCATTAAAGTGATCATGATATTGATCATGATGGTGATCATGAAAGTGATCATGATCACAATAATAATCATGATCATAACCATGATTATAATATTGATCATGATCATGATCAAGATAATGATCATGATAGTGATCATAATAATGATCATGATAGTGATCATGATCATAATAATAATCATGATCCTAATCATGATTATAATAATGATCATGATAGTGATCATGATAATGCTCATGAGAGTGATTATGACAATGATCATGATAGTGATCATGATCATAATAATAATCATGATCCTAATCATGATTATAATAATGATCATGATCATAATAATGATCATGATAATGATCATGATAGTGGTCATGATAATGATCATGACAACGATCATGATAATGATCATGATAATGAATATGATAGTGATAATGACAATGATCATGATAATGATCATGATAGTGATCATGATAATGATCATGATAGTGATCATGATAATGATCATGATAGTGATCATGATAATGATCATGATAGTGATCATGATAATGATCATGATAGTGATCATAATAATAATCATGATAGTGGTCATGATAATGATCATGATAATGATCGTAATAATGATCATTATCAATAATAATGATCATGATAATGATCATGATAGTGGTCATTATAATGATCATGACAATGATCATGATAGTGATCATGATAATGATCATGATACTGATCATGATAGTGATCATGATAATAATCATGATAGTGATCATGATAATGATCATGACATCATGATAGTGATCACGATAATAATCATGATAGTGATCATGATAATGACCATGATAATGATCATGATAATGATCATGATAATGATCATGATAGTGATAATGATCATGATAATGATCATGATAACGAATATGATAGTGATCATGATAATGATCATGATAGTGGTCATTATAGTCATCATGATAATGATCATGATAATGATCATGCTAGTGATCGTGATAATGATCATGCTAGTGATCGTGATAATGATCATGCTAGTGATAATGATAATGATCACGATAATGATAGTGATCATGATAATGGTCATGATCATGATCATGACAGTGATCATAATAATGATCATGATAATGATCATGATAATGATCATGATAGTGATCATGATAATGATCATGATCATAATAATGTTCATGAACATAATAATGATCATGATAGTGAGCATGCTAATGATCATGATAATGATCATGTTAATGATTATGATAATGATCATGATAATGATCATGATAATGATCATGATAATGGTCATGGTAATGATCATGATAATGGTCATGATAATGACCATGATAGTGATCATGATAATGATCATGATCATAATAATGATCATGATAATGATCATGATAATGATAATGATCATGATAGTGATCATGCTAATGATCATGATAATGATTATATTAATGATAATGATCATGATAATGATCATGATAGTGATAATGATCATGATAATGATCATGATAACGAATATGATAGTGATCATGATAATGATCATGATAGTGGTCATTATAGTCATCATGATAATGATCATGTTAGTGATCATGATAATGATCATGCTAGTGATCATGATAATGATCATGCTAGTGATCATGATAATGATCATGATAGTGATCATGATAATGATCATGATAGTGATCATGATAATGATCATGATAGTGATCATGATAATGATCATGATCATAATAATGATCATGATAATGACCATGATAGTGATAATGATAATGATCATGATAGTGATAATGATCACGATAATGATAGTGATCAGATAATGATCATGATCATCATCATGACAGTGATCATAATAATGATCATGATAATGATCATGATAGTGATCATGATAATGATCATGATCATAATAATGATCATGGACATAATAATGATCATGATAGTGATCATGATAATGATAATGATCATGATAATGATCATGATAGTGATCATTATCATAATAATAATCATGATCATAATCATGATTATAATAATGATCATGATCATAATAATGATCATGATAATGATCATGATAGTGATAATGATCATGATAATAATCATGATAATGACCATGATATTTATCATCATAATGATCATGATATTTATCATCATAATGATCATGATATTTATCATGATAATGATCATGATATTTATGATGATAATGATCATGATAATGATCATGAAAATGATCATGATAATGATCATGATAGTGATCACGATAATGATCATGATAGTGATCACGATAATGATCATGAAAATGATCATGATAATGATCATGATAGTGATCATGATAATGATCATGATAGTGATCATGATAATGATCATGATAGTGATCATGATAATGATCATGATAGTTATCATGATAATGATCATGATAGTTATCATGATAATGATCATGATAGTGATCATGATAATGATCATGATAGTGATCATGATAATGATCATGATAGTGATCATGATAATGATCATGATAATAATAATGATCATGGACATAATAATGATCATGATAGTGATCATGATAATGATAATGATCATGATAGTGATCATGCTAATGATCATGATAATGATCATGTTAATGATTATGATAATGATCATGATAGTGATCATGATAATGATCATGATAATGATCATGATAGTGATCATGATCATAATAATAATCATGATCATGGACTAAATATCTATAACATTGCGCAACATTAGTCCATAAAAAATAATTAACGTTTGAGAGTATATGATTGCTTGTAGCATTTCTATCGTGAAAGTTTATGTTAATGTATTTGAATTAAGTTTTTTAAAATTTTTAAATAATTTAAATGTTTTCTGTTTTTAAATTTTTATAAGAATGTAAATGTTTAAAATTTTTGAGTTATTTTACTTGAATGTTTTTTTGAGTTTTAAAATTATAAGAATGTAAATTTTAAATATTTGAGTTTTTTGTCGTTTGGTTTTTGATTTTTCTGTTTTTGTTTGAAAAAATAATTTGACTTTAATTTTGTTATTTAAAAAAAAAGAAAATCTAATTTTTGTTTTGTTTCCTGTTTCCTGATGATGTCACCCAAAGGTGTGGCGAAATATTGAAAATATAAATAAAAATTTTTATTATTTATAAAACTGACCTAGTGCTTAATAAATTAGAAAAGAAAAATTATTTAAAAAGGTCAAAAAAACATTTATATGAAACTGATTTCTGTAACAATGACATGAAAGTGGCATGAAATTGGCTCTTACTTGTAAAGTGTATTATATTTCTAAATTAAGCTTACACATTCTGAAAGAGGGATGTTAGACGAACAAAATGCGCTAGGCTGTAAGAAACTCTATGCAGTGGTTCCAGAGATATCTGCGTTGGTGTTGAATAGTTATCAGGAAACTGATTTCTGTAAAAATGACATGGAAGTGGCTTTTACTTGCAAACTGTTATATATTTAAAAATTAAGCTTACACATTTTGAAAGAGAGACATTAGACGAACAAAATGCGCTAGGCTGTAGGAAAATTTACGCATTGGTTTCAGAGATATCTGCGTTGGTGTTGAAAAGTTATCAGGAAACTGATTTCTGTAAAAATGACATGAAAGTCGCATGAAAGTTGCTTTTACTTGAAAACTGTAATATATTTCTAAATTAAGCTTACACATTCTGAAAGAGGGATATTAGACGAAAAAAATGCGCTAGGCTGTAGGAAAATCTATGCAGTGGTTCCAGAGATATCTGCGTTGGTGTTGAATAGTTATCAGGAAACTGATATCTGTAAAAATGGCATGGAAGTGGCTTTTACTTGAAAACTATGATATATTTCTAAATTAAACTTACACATTCTGAAAGAGGGATATTTGATGAACAAAATGCGCTAGGCTACAAGAAAATCTATGCAGTGGTTCCAGAGATATCTGCGTTGGTGTCGAATAGTTATCAGGAAACTGATATCTGTAAAAATGGCATGGAAGTGGCTTTTACTTGAAAACTATGATATATTTCTAAATTAAACTTACACATTCTGAAAGAGGGATATTTGATGAACAAAATGCACTAGGCTACAAGAAAATCTATGCAGTGGTTCCAGAGATATCTGCGTTGCTGTTGAAAAGTTATCAGGAAACTGATTTCTGTAAAAATGACATTAATGTGCCTTTTAATTGAAAACTATGATATATTTCTAAATTAAACTTACACATTCTGAAAGAGCGATATTTGACGAACAAAATGCGCTAGGCTACAAGAAAATCTATGCAGTGGTTCCAGAGATATCTGCGTTGGTGTTGAAAAGTTATCAGGAAACTGATTTCTGTAAAAATGACATTAATGTGCCTTTTAATTGAAAACTATGATATATTTCTAAATTAAACTTACACATTCTGAAAGAGCGATATTTGACGAACAAAATGCGCTAGGCTACAAGAAAATCTATGCAGTGGTTCCAGAGATATCTGCGTTGGTGTTGAAAAGGTATCAGGAAACTGATTTCTGTAAAAATAACATGAAAGTCGCATGCAAGTTGCTTTTACTTGAAAACTGTAATATATTTCTAAATTAAGCTTACACATTCTGAAAGACGGATGTTAGACGAACAAAATGCGCTAGGCTGTAGGAAAATCTATTCAGTGGTTCCAGAGATATCTGCATTAGTGTTGAAAAATTATCAGAAACTGATTTCTGTAAAAATGACATGATAGTGGCTTTTACTAAAAACTTTAATATATTTCTAAATTAGGCTTACACATTCTGAAAGAGGGATATTAGACGAACAAAATGCGCTAGGCTGTAAGAAAATCTATGCAGTGGTTCCAGAGATATCTGCGTTGGTGTTGAAAAGTTATCAGGAAACTGATTTCTGTAAAAATGACATTAATGTGCCTTTTAATTGAAAACTATGATATATTTCTAAATTAAACTTACACATTCTGAAAGAGCGATATTTGACGAACAAAATGCGCTAGGCTACAAGAAAATCTATGCAGTGGCTCCAGAGATATCTGCGTTGGTGTTAAAAAGTTATCAGGAAACTGATTTCTGTAAAAATGACATTAATGTGTCTTTTAATTGAAAACTATGATATATTTCTAAATTAAACTTACACATTTTGAAAGAGGGATATTAGACGAACATAATGCGCTAGGCTGTAAGAAAATCTATGTATTGGTTCCAGAGATATCTGCGTTGGTGTTGAAAAGTTATCAGGAAAATGATTTCTGTAAAAATGACATGGAAGTGACATGAAAGTGGCTTTTACTTGAGACTCTAATATATTTCTAAATTAAACTTACACATTCTGAAAGAGGGATATTAGACGAACAAAATGCGCTAGCCTGTAAAATTACTTCTTAAAAAAATTACTACTTAAAATTACACATTCTGAAAGAGGGATATCATACGAACAAAATGCGCTAGGCTATTAGAAAATGTATGCAGAGGTTCCACTGATATCTGCGTTGGAGTTAAAAAGTTATCAGGAAACTGATTTCTGTATAAATGACATGAAAGTGGCATGAAAGCGGCTTTTACTTGAAAACTATAATATATTTCTAAATTAAACTTACACATTCTGAAAGAGGGATATTAGACGAACAAAATGCGCTAGCCTGTAAGAAAATCTATGCAGTGGTTCCAGAGATATCTGCGTTGGTGTTGAAAAGTTATCAGGAAACTGATTTCTGTAAAAATGACATGAAAGTGGCTTTTAATTGAAAACTGTAATGAATTTCTAAATTAAAATTACACATTCTAAAAGAGGGATATCATACGAAGAACATGCGCTAGGCTGTAAGAAAATCTATGCTGTGGTTCCAGAGATACCTGCGTTGGTGTTAAAAACTTATCAGGAAACTGATTTCTGTATAAATGACATGAAAGTGGCTTTTAATTGACAACTATGATATATTTCTAAATCAAGCTTACACATTCTGAAAGAGGGATATCAGACGAACAAAAGCTTCCAGAGATATCTGCGTAGGTGTTGAAAAGTTATCAGGAAATTGATTTCTATTTATAAATTACATTAAAGTAGCTTTTACTGGAAAACTGTATTATATTTCTAAATTAAGCTTACACATTCTGAAAGAGGGATATTAGACGAACAAAATGCGCTAGGCTGTAAGCAAATCTATGCAGTGGTTCCAGAGGTATCTGAGTTGGTGTTGAAAATTTATCAGGAAACTGATTTCTGTAAAAATGACATGAAAGTGGCATGATAGTGGCTTTTACTTGAAAACTATGATATATTTCTAAATTAAGCTTACACATTCTGATACAGGGATATTAACCGAACAGAATGCACTAGGCTGTAAGAAAATCGATGCAGTGGTTCCAGATATATCTGCGTTGGTGTTGAAAAGTTACAGGAAACTGATTTCTGTAAAAATGATATGAAAGTGGCATGAAAGCGGCTTTTACTTGAAAACTATAATATATTACTAAATTAAGCTTACATATTCTGAAAGAAGGATATTAGACGAACAAAATGCGCTGGGCTGTAAGAAAATCGATGCAGTGGTTCCAGAGGTATCTGCGTTGGAGTTGAAAAGTTATCAGGAAACTGATTTCTGTAAAAATAAACTGAAAGTGGCTTTTACTTGAAAACTATGACATATTTCTAAATTAAGCATACACATTCTGAAAGATGGATATTAGACGAACAAAATGCTTAGGTTGTAGGATAGTGGTCATTATAGTCATCATGATAATGATCATGCTAGTGATCATGATAATGATCATGCTAGTGATCATGATAATGATCATTCTAGTGATCATGATAATGATCATTCTAGTGATCATGATAATGATCATGATAGTGATCATGATAATGATCATGATAGTGATCATGATAATGATCATTATAGTGATCATGATAGTGATCATGATCACAATAATAATCATGATCATTACCATGATTATAATAATGATCATGATAGTGATCATGATAATGATCATGATAATGATCATGATAGTGATCATGATCATAATAATAATCATGATCCTAATCATGATTATAATAATGATCATGATAATGATCATGATAGTGATCATGATAGTGATCATGATAATGATCATGATCATAATATTTGATCATGATAATGATCATGATAGTGATCATTATCATAATAATAATCATGATCATAATCATGATTATAATAATGATCATGATCATAATAATGATCATGATAATGATCATGATAGTGATAATGATCATGATAATGATCATGATATTAATCATCATAATGATCATGATATTTATCATGATAATGATCATGATATTTATGATGATAATGAGCATGATAATGATCATGAAAATGATCATGATAATGATCATGATAGTGATCACGATAATGATCATGATAGTGATCACGATAATGATCATGATAGTGATCATGATAATGATCATGATAGTGATCATGATAATGATCATGATAGTGATCATGATAATGATCATGATAGTGATCATGATCACAATAATAATCATGATCATAACCATGATTATAATAATGATCATGATCATAATAATGATCATGATAATGATCATGATAATGATCATGATAGTGATCATGATAATGATCATGATAATGATCATGATAATGATCATGATAATGATCATGATAGTGATCATGATAATGACCATGATAGTGATCATGATAATGACCATGATAGTGATCATGATAATGATCATGATAGTGATCATGATCATAATAATAATCATGATCCCAATCATGATTATAATAATGATCATGATCATAATCGTGATTATAATAATGATAATGATCATAATAATGATCATGATAATGATCCTGATAGTGATAATGATAATGATCATGATAATGATCATGATAATGATCATGATATTTATCATGATAATGATCATGATAATGATCATGATAATGATCATGAAAACGATAATGATAATGATCATGAAAACGATCATGATAATGATCATGATAGTGATCATGATAGTGATCATGATAATGATCATGATCATAATAATGATCATGATAATGATCATGATAGTGATCATTATCATAATAATAATCATGATCATAATCATGATTATAATAATGATCATGATCATAATAATGATCATGATAATGATCATGATAGTGATAATGATCATGATAATGATCATGATATTAATCATCATAATGATCATGATATTTATCATGATAATGATCATGATATTTATGATGATAATGAGCATGATAATGATCATGAAAATGATCATGATAATGATCATGATAGTGATCACGATAATGATCATGATAGTGATCACGATAATGATCATGATAGTGATCATGATAATGATCATGATAGTGATCATGATCACAATAATAATCATGATCATAACCATGATTATAATAATGATCATGATCATAATAATGATCATGATAATGATCATGATAATGATCATGATAGTGATCATGATAATGATCATGATAATGATCATGATAGTGATCATGATAATGACCATGATAGTGATCATGATAATGACCATGATAGTGATCATGATAATGACCATGATAGTGATCATGATAATGATCATGATAGTGATCATGATCATAATAATAATCATGATCCCAATCATGATTATAATAATGATCATGATCATAATCGTGATTATAATAATGATAATGATCATAATAATGATCATGATAATGATCCTGATAGTGATAATGATAATGATCATGATAATGATCATGATAATGATCATGATATTTATCATGATAATGATCATGATAATGATCATGATAATGATCATGAAAACGATAATGATAATGATCATGAAAACGATCATGATAGTGATAATGATATTGATCATGATAATGATCATGATAATGATCATGATAATGATCATGATAATGATCAGGATAATGATCATGATAGTGATAATGATAATGATCATCATAATGATCATGATAGTGATCATGATAATGATCATGATAGTGATCATGATAATGATCATTAAAGTGATCATGATATTGATCATGATGGTGATCATGAAAGTGATCATGATCACAATAATAATCATGATCATAACCATGATTATAATATTGATCATGATCATGATCAAGATAATGATCATGATAGTGATCATAATAATGATCATGATAGTGATCATGATCATAATAATAATCATGATCCTAATCATGATTATAATAATGATCATGATAGTGATCATGATAATGCTCATGAGAGTGATTATGACAATGATCATGATAGTGATCATGATCATAATAATAATCATGATCCTAATCATGATTATAATAATGATCATGATCATAATAATGATCATGATAATGATAATGATCATGATAGTGGTCATGATAATGATCATGACAACGATCATGATAATGATCATGATAATGAATATGATAGTGATAATGACAATGATCATGATAATGATCATGATAGTGATCATGATAATGATCATGATAGTGATCATGATAATGATCATGATAGTGATCATGATAATGATCATGATAGTGATCATGATAATGATCATGATAGTGATCATGATAATGATCATGATAGTGATCATAATAATAATCATGATAGTGGTCATGATAATGATCATGATAATGATCGTAATAATGATCATTATCAATAATAATGATCATGATAATGATCATGATAGTGGTCATTATAATGATCATGACAATGATCATGATAGTGATCATGATAATGATCATGATACTGATCATGATAGTGATCATGATAATAATCATGATAGTGATCATGATAATTATCATGACATCATGATAGTGATCACGATAATAATCATGATAGTGATCATGATAATGACCATGATAATGATCATGATAATGATCATGATAATGATCATGATAGTGATAATGATCATGATAATGATCATGATAACGAATATGATAGTGATCATGATAATGATCATGATAGTGGTCATTATAGTCATCATGATAATGATCATGATAATGATCATGCTAGTGATCGTGATAATGATCATGCTAGTGATCGTGATAATGATCATGCTAGTGATAATGATAATGATCACGATAATGATAGTGATCATGATAATGGTCATGATCATGATCATGACAGTGATCATAATAATGATCATGATAATGATCATGATAGTGATCATGATAATGATCATGATCATAATAATGTTCATGAACATAATAATGATCATGATAGTGAGCATGCTAATGATCATGATAATGATCATGTTAATGATTATGATAATGATCATGATAATGATCATGATAATGATCATGATAATGGTCATGGTAATGATCATGATAATGGTCATGATAATGACCATGATAGTGATCATGATAATGATCATGATCATAATAATGATCATGATAATGATCATGATAATGATAATGATCATGATAGTGATCATGCTAATGATCATGATAATGATTATATTAATGATAATGATCATGATAATGATCATGATAGTGATAATGATCATGATAATGATCATGATAACGAATATGATAGTGATCATGATAATGATCATGATAGTGGTCATTATAGTCATCATGATAATGATCATGTTAGTGATCATGATAATGATCATGCTAGTGATCATGATAATGATCATGCTAGTGATCATGATAATGATCATGATAGTGATCATGATAATGATCATGATAGTGATCATGATATTGATCATGATAGTGATCATGATAATGATCATGATCATAATAATGATCATGATAATGACCATGATAGTGATAATGATAATGATCATGATAGTGATAATGATCACGATAATGATAGTGATCAGATAATGATCATGATCATGATCATGACAGTGATCATAATAATGATCATGATAATGATCATGATAGTGATCATGATAATGATCATGATCATAATAATGATCATGGACATAATAATGATCATGATAGTGATCATGATAATGATAATGATCATGATAATGATCATGATAGTGATCATTATCATAATAATAATCATGATCATAATCATGATTATAATAATGATCATGATCATAATAATGATCATGATAATGATCATGATAGTGATAATGATCATGATAATAATCATGATAATGACCATGATATTTATCATCATAATGATCATGATATTTATCATCATAATGATCATGATATTTATCATGATAATGATCATGATATTTATGATGATAATGATCATGATAATGATCATGAAAATGATCATGCTAGTGATCATGATAATGATCATGATAATGATCATGATAGTGATCACGATAATGATCATGAAAATGATCATGATAATGATCATGATAGTGATCATGATAATGATCATGATAGTGATCATGATAATGATCATGATAGTGATCATGATAATGATCATGATAGTTATCATGATAATGATCATGATAGTGATCATGATAATGATCATGATAGTGATCATGATAATGATCATGATAGTGATCATGATAATGATCATGATAATAATAATGATCATGGACATAATAATGATCATGATAGTGATCATGATAATGATAATGATCATGATAGTGATCATGCTAATGATCATGATAATGATCATGTTAATGATTATGATAATGATCATGATAGTGATCATGATAATGATCATGATAATGATCATGATAGTGATCATGATCATAATAATAATCATGATCATGGACTAAATATCTATAACATTGCGCAACATTAGTCCATAAAAAATAATTAACGTTTGAGAGTATATGATTGCTTGTAGCATTTCTATCGTGAAAGTTTATGTTAATGTATTTGAATTAAGTTTTTTAAAATTTTTAAATAATTTAAATGTTTTCTGTTTTTTAAATTTTTATAAGAATGTAAATGTTTAAAATTTTTGAGTTATTTTACTTGAATGTTTTTTTGAGTTTTAAAATTATAAGAATGTAAATTTTAAATATTTGAGTTTTTTGTCGTTTGGTTTTTGATTTTTCTGTTTTTGTTTGAAAAAATAATTTGACTTTAATTTTGTTATTTAAAAAAAAAGAAAATCTAATTTTTGTTTTTTTTCCTGTTTCCTGATGATGTCACCCAAAGGTGTGGCGAAATATTGAAAATATAAATAAAAATTTTTATTATTTATAAAACTGACCTAGTGCTTAATAAATTAGAAAAGAAAAATTATTTAAAAAGGTCAAAAAAACATTTATATGAAACTGATTTCTGTAACAATGACATGAAAGTGGCATGAAATTGGCTCTTACTTGTAAAGTGTATTATATTTCTAAATTAAGCTTACACATTCTGAAAGAGGGATGTTAGACGAACAAAATGCGCTAGGCTGTAAGAAACTCTATGCAGTGGTTCCAGAGATATCTGCGTTGGTGTTGAATAGTTATCAGGAAACTGATTTCTGTAAAAATGACATGGAAGTGGCTTTTACTTGCAAACTGTTATATATTTAAAAATTAAGCTTACACATTTTGAAAGAGAGACATTAGACGAACAAAATGCGCTAGGCTGTAGGAAAATTTACGCATTGGTTTCAGAGATATCTGCGTTGGTGTTGAAAAGTTATCAGGAAACTGATTTCTGTAAAAATGACATGAAAGTGGCATGAAAGTTGCTTTTACTTGAAAACTGTAATATATTTCTAAATTAAGCTTACACATTCTGAAAGAGGGATATTAGACGAACAAAATGCGCTAGGCTGTAGGAAAATCTATGCAGTGGTTCCAGAGATATCTGCGTTGGTGTTGAATAGTTATCAGGAAACTGATATCTGTAAAAATGGCATGGAAGTGGCTTTTACTTGAAAACTATGATATATTTCTAAATTAAACTTACACATTCTGAAAGAGGGATATTTGATGAACAAAATGCGCTAGGCTACAAGAAAATCTATGCAGTGGTTCCAGAGATATCTGCGTTGGTGTCGAATAGTTATCAGGAAACTGATATCTGTAAAAATGGCATGGAAGTGGCTTTTACTTGAAAACTATGATATATTTCTAAATTAAACTTACACATTCTGAAAGAGGGATATTTGATGAACAAAATGCACTAGGCTACAAGAAAATCTATGCAGTGGTTCCAGAGATATCTGCGTTGCTGTTGAAAAGTTATCAGGAAACTGATTTCTGTAAAAATGACATTAATGTGCCTTTTAATTGAAAACTATGATATATTTCTAAATTAAACTTACACATTCTGAAAGAGCGATATTTGACGAACAAAATGCGCTAGGCTACAAGAAAATCTATGCAGTGGTTCCAGAGATATCTGCGTTGGTGTTGAAAAGTTATCAGGAAACTGATTTCTGTAAAAATGACATTAATGTGCCTTTTAATTGAAAACTATGATATATTTCTAAATTAAACTTACACATTCTGAAAGAGCGATATTTGACGAACAAAATGCGCTAGGCTACAAGAAAATCTATGCAGTGGTTCCAGAGATATCTGTGTTGGTGTTGAAAAGGTATCAGGAAACTGATTTCTGTAAAAATGAGATGAAAGTGGCATGAAAGTGGCTTTTACTTGAAATAAATGGCTTTTCTGTATAAATGACATGAAAGTGGATTTTAATTAAAAACTATGATATATTTCTAAATCAAGCTTACACATTCTGAAAGAGGGATATCAGACGAACAAAAGCTTCCAGAGATATCTGCGTAGATGTTGAAAAGTTATCAAGAAACTGATTTCTGTTAAAATGACATGAAAGTGGCTTTTACTTGAAAACTGTAATATGTTTCTAAATTAAGCTTACACATTCTGAAAGAGGGATATTAGGCTGTACGAAAATCTATGCAGTGGTTCCAGAGATATCTGCGTTGGTGTTGAAAAGTTGTGAGGAAACTGATTTCTTTAAAAATGACATGAAAGTGGCTTTTAATTGAAAACTATGATATATTTCTAATTTAAGCTTACATATTCTGAAAGAGGTATATTAGTCGAACGAAATGCGCTAGGCTGTAAAAAATCTATGTAATGGTTCCAGAGATATCTGTGTTGGTGTTGAAAAGTTAACAGGAAACTGATTTCTGTAAAAATGACATGAAAGTGGCTTTTACTTGAAAACTGTAATATATTTAAAAATTAAGCTTACACATTCTGAAAGAGGAATATTAGACAAACAAAATGCGCTAGGCTGTAAGAAAATCTATGCAGTGGTTCCAGAGATATCTGCGTTGGTGTTGAAAAGTTATCAGGAAATTGATTTCTATTTATAAATTACATTAAAGTAGCTTTTACTGGAAAACTGTAATATATTTCTAAATTAAGCTTACACATTCTGAAAGAGGGATATTAGACGAACAAAATGTGCTAGGCTGTAAGAAAATCTATGCAGTGGTTCCAGAGGTATCTGCGTTGGTGTTGAAAATTTATCAGGAAACTGATTTCTGTAAAAATGACATGAAAGTGGCTTTTAATTGAAAACTATGATATATTGCTAAATCAAGCTTACACATTCTGAAAGAGGGATATCAGACGAACAAAATGCGCTAGGCTGTAAGAAAATCTATGTAGTGGTTCTGAGATATCTGCGTTGGTGTTAAAAAGTTATCAGGAGACTGATTTCTGTAAAAATAACATGAAAGTGGCATGAAAGTGGCTTTTAATTGAAAACTTTAATATATTTATAAATTAAGCTTACACATGCTGAAAGAGGGATATTAGACGAACAAAATGCTAGGTTCCAGAGGTATCTGCGTTTGTGTTGAAAATTTATCAGGAAACTGATTTCTGTAAAAATGACATGAATGTGGCTTTTAATTGAAAACTATGATATATTTATAAATTAAGCTTACACATTCTGAAAGAGGGATATTAGAAGAACAAAATGCGCTAGGCTGTAAGAAAATCTATGCAGTGGTTCCAGAGATATCTGCGTTGGTATTGAAAAGTTATCAGGAAACTGATTTCTGTAAAAATGACATGAAAGTGGCTTTTAATTGAAAACTGTAATATATTTCTAAATTAAAATTACACATTCTGAAAGAAGGATATCATACGAACAAAATGCGTTAGGCTATTAGAAAATGTATGCAGTGGTTCCAGAGATATCTGCGTTGGAGTTAAAAAGTTATCAGGAAACTGATTTCTGTATAAATGACATGAAAGTGTCATGAAAGCGGCTTTTACTTGAAAACTATAATATATTTCTAAATTAAACTTACACATTCTGAAAGAGGGATATTAGACGAACAAAATGCGCTAGCCTGTAAAATAACTTCTTAAAAAAATTACTACTTAAAATTACACATTCTGAAAGAGGGATATCATACGAACAAAATGCGCTAGGCTATTAGAAAATGTATGCAGAGGTTCCACTGATATCTGCGTTGGAGTTAAAAAGTTATCAGGAAACTGATTTCTGTATAAATGACATGAAAGTGGCATGAAAGCGGCTTTTACTTGAAAACTATAATATATTTCTAAATCAAACTTACACATTCTGAAAGAGGGATATTAGACGAACAAAATGCTAGGTTCCAGAGGTATCTGCGTTTGTGTTGAAAATTTATCAGGAAACTGATTTCTGTAAAAATGACATGAATGTGGCTTTTAATTGAAAACTATGATATATTTATAAATTAAGCTTACACATTCTGAAAGAGGGATATTAGAAGAACAAAATGCGCTAGGCTGTAAGAAAATCTATGCAGTGGTTCCAGAGATATCTGCGTTGGTATTGAAAAGTTATCAGGAAACTGATTTCTGTAAAAATGACATGAAAGTGGCTTTTAATTGAAAACTGTAATATATTTCTAAATTAAAATTACACATTCTGAAAGAAGGATATCATACGAAAAAAATGCGCTAGCCTGTAAGAAAATCTATGCAGTGGTTCCAGAGATATCTGCGTTGGTGTTGAAAATTTATCAGGAAACTGATTTCTGTAAAAATGACATGAAAGTGGCTTTTAATTGAAAACTGTAATGAATTTCTAAATTAAAATTACACATTCTAAAAGAGGGATATCATACGAAGAACATGCGCTAGGCTGTAAGAAAATCTATGCTGTGGTTCCAGAGATACCTGCGTTGGTGTTAAAAACTTATCAGGAAACTGATTTCTGTATAAATGACATGAAAGTGGCTTTTAATTGAAAACTATGATATATTTCTAAATCAAGCTTACACATTCTGAAAGAGGGATATCAGACGAACAAAAGCTTCCAGAGATATCTGCGTAGGTGTTGAAAAGTTATCAAGAAATTGATTTCTGTAAAAATGACATGAAAGTGGCTTTTACTTGAAAACTGTAATATGTTTCTAAATTAAGCTTACACATTCTGAAAGGGGAATATTAGGCTGTAAGAAAATCTATGCAGTGGTTCCAGAGATATCTGCGTTGGTGTTGAAAAGTTGTGAGGAAACTGATTTCTTTAAAAATGACATGAAAGTGGCTTTTAATTGAAAACTATGATATATTTCTAATTTAAGCTTACATATTCTGAAAGAGGGATATTAGACGAACGAAATGCGCTAGGCTGTAAAAAAATCTATGTAGTGGTTCCAGAGATATCTGCGTTGGTGTTGAAAAGTTATCAGGAAATTGATTTCTATTTATAAATTACATTAAAGTAGCTTTTACTGGAAAACTGTATTATATTTCTAAATTAAGCTTACACATTCTGAAAGAGGGATATTAGACGAACAAAATGCGCTAGGCTGTAAGAAAATCTATGCAGTGGTTCCAGAGGTATCTGAGTTGGTGTTGAAAATTTATCAGGAAACTGATTTCTGTAAAAATGACATGAAAGTGGCATGAAAGCGGCTTTTACTTGAAAACTATAATATATTACTAAATTAACCTTACATATTCTGAAAGAAGGATATTAGACGAACAAAATGCGCTGGGCTGTAAGAAAATCGATGCAGTGGTTCCAGAGGTATCTGCGTTGGAGTTGAAAAGTTATCAGGAAACTGATTTCTGTAAAAATGACATGAAAGTGGCTTTTAATTGAAAACTGTAATATATTTCTAAATTAAAATTACACATTCTGAAAGAAGGATATTAGACGAACAAAATGCGCTAGCCTGTAAGAAAATCTATGCAGTG
Source organism: Gymnosoma rotundatum (assembly GCA_916610165.2). Classification (NCBI taxonomy): domain Eukaryota; kingdom Metazoa; phylum Arthropoda; class Insecta; order Diptera; family Tachinidae; genus Gymnosoma; species Gymnosoma rotundatum. The sequence continues at coordinate 66,860,010 of OU744337.1, read as the reverse complement.
GTTCCAGAGATATCTGCGTTGGTGTTGAAAATTTATCAGGAAACTGATTTCTGTAAAAATGACATGAAAGTGGCATGAAAGCGGCTTTTACTTGAAAACTATAATATATTTCTAAATTAAACTTACACATTCTGAAAGAGGGATATTAGACGAACAAAATGCGCTAGCCTGTAAGAAAATCTATGCAGTGGTTCCAGAGATATCTGCGTTGGTGTTGAAAATTTATCAGGAAACTGATTTCTGTAAAAATGACATGAAAGTGGCTTTTACTTGAAAACTGTAATATATTTAAAAATTAAGCTTACACATTCTGAAAGAGGAATATTAGACAAACAAAATGCGCTAGGCTGTAAGAAAATCTATGCAGTGGTTCCAGAGATATCTGCGTTGGTGTTGAAAAGTTATCAGGAAATTGATTTCTATTTATAAATTACATTAAAGTAGCTTTTACTGGAAAACTGTAATATATTTCTAAATTAAGCTTACACATTCTGAAAGAGGGATATTAGACGAACAAAATGTGCTAGGCTGTAAGAAAATCTATGCAGTGGTTCCAGAGGTATCTGCGTTGGTGTTGAAAATTTATCAGGAAACTGATTTCTGTAAAAATGACATGAAAGTGGCTTTTAATTGAAAACTATGATATATTTCTAAATCAAGCTTACACATTCTGAAAGAGGGATATCAGACGAACAAAATGCGCTAGGCTGTAAGAAAATCTATGTAGTGGTTCTGAGATATCTGCGTTGGTGTTAAAAAGTTATCAGGAGACTGATTTCTGTAAAAATAACATGAAAGTGGCATGAAAGTGGCTTTTAATTGAAAACTTTAATATATTTATAAATTAAGCTTACACATGCTGAAAGAGGGATATTAGACGAACAAAATGCTAGGTTCCAGAGGTATCTGCGTTTGTGTTGAAAATTTATCAGGAAACTGATTTCTGTAAAAATGACATGAATGTGGCTTTTAATTGAAAACTATGATATATTTATAAATTAAGCTTACACATTCTGAAAGAGGGATATTAGAAGAACAAAATGCGCTAGGCTGTAAGAAAATCTATGCAGTGGTTCCAGAGATATCTGCGTTGGTATTGAAAAGTTATCAGGAAACTGATTTCTGTAAAAATGACATGAAAGTGGCTTTTAATTGAAAACTGTAATATATTTCTAAATTAAAATTACACATTCTGAAAGAAGGATATCATACGAACAAAATGCGCTAGGCTATTAGAAAATGTATGCAGTGGTTCCAGAGATATCTGCGTTGGAGTTAAAAAGTTATCAGGAAACTGATTTCTGTATAAATGACATGAAAGTGTCATGAAAGCGGCTTTTACTTGAAAACTATAATATATTTCTAAATTAAACTTACACATTCTGAAAGAGGGATATTAGACGAACAAAATGCGCTAGCCTGTAAAATAACTTCTTAAAAAAATTACTCTTTAAAATTACACATTCTGAAAGAGGGATATCATACGAACAAAATACGCTAGGCTATTAGAAAATGTATGCAGAGGTTCCACTGATATCTGCGTTGGAGTTAAAAAGTTATCAGGAAACTGTTTTCTGTATAAATGACATGAAAGTGGCATGAAAGCGGCTTTTACTTGAAAACTATAATATATTTCTAAATTAAACTTACACATTCTGAAAGAGGGATATTAGACGAACAAAATGCGCTTGGCTGTAAGAAACTCTACGCAGTGGTTCCAGAGATATCTGCGTTGGTGTTGAATAGTTATCAGGAAACTGATTTCTGTAAAAATGACATGGAAGTGGCTTTTACTTGCAAACTGTTATATATTTCTAAATTAAGCTTACACATTTTGAAAGAGAGACATTAGACGATCAAAATGCGCTAGGCTGTAAGAAAATCTGTGCAGTGGTCCCGAGATATCTGCGTTGGTGTTGAAAAGTTATCAGGAAACTAATTTCTGTAAAAATGACATGAAAGTCGCATGAAAGTTGCTTTTACTTGAAAACTGTAATATATTTCTAAATTAAGCTTACACATTCTGAAAGATGGATGTTAGACGAACAAAATGCCCTAGGCTGTAAGAAACTCTATGCAGTGGTGCCAGAGATATCTGCGTTGGTGTAGAAAAGTTATCAGGAAACTGATTTCTGTAAAAATGACATGAAAGTGGCATGAAATTGGCTTTTACTTGAAAACTGTATTATATTTCTAAATTAAGCTTACACATTCTGAAAGAGGCATGTTAGACGAACAAAATGCGCTAGGCTGTAAGAAACTCTATACAGTGGTTCCAGAGATATCTGCGTTAGTGGTGAATAGTTATCAGGAAACTGATTTCTGTAAAAATGACATGGAAGTGGCTTTTACTTGAAAACTGTTATATATTTAAAAATTAAGCTTACACATTTTGAAAGAGAGACATTAGACGAACAAAAAGCGCTAGGCTGTAGGAAAATTTATGCATTGGTTTCAGAGATATCTGCGTTGGTGTTGAAAAGTTATCAGGAAACTGATTTCTGTAAAAATGACATGAAAGTCGCATGAAAGTTGCTTTTACTTGAAAACTGTAATATATTTATAAATTAAGCTTACACATTCTGAAAGAGGGATGTTAGACGAACAAAATGCACTGTGCTGTAAGAAACTCTATGCAGTGGTTCCAGAGATATCTGCGTTGGTGTTAAAAAGTTATCAGGAAACTGATTTCTGTAACAATGACATGAAAGTGGCATGAAATTGGCTTTTACGTGAAAACTATATTATATTTCTAAATTAAGCTTACACATTCTGAAAGAGGCATGATAGACGAACAAAATGCGCTAGGCTGTAAGAAACTCTATACAGTGGTTCCAGAGATATCTGGGTTGGTGGTGAATAGTTATCAGGAAACTGATTTCTGTAAAAATGACATGGAAGTGGCTTTTACTTGAAAACTGTTATATATTTAAAAATTAAGCTTACACATTTTGAAAGTGAGACATTAGAAATATAATACACTTTACAAGTAAGAGCCAATTTTATGCCACTTTCATGTCATTGTTACAGAAATCAGTTTCATATAAATGTTTTTTTGACCTTTTTAAATAATTTTTCTTTTCTAATTTATTAAGCACTAGGTCAGTTTTATAAATAATAAAAATTTTTATTTATATTTTCAATATTTCGCCACACCTTTGGGTGGCATCATCAGGAAACAGGAACATTAGTCCATAAAAAATAATTAACGTTTGAGAGTATATGATTGCTTGTAACATTTCTATCGTGAAAGTTTATGTTAATGTATTTGAATTAAGTTTTTTAAAATTTTTTAATAATTTAAATGTTTTCTGTTTTTTAAATTTTTATAAGAATGTAAATGTTTAAAATTTTTGAGTTATTTTACTTGAATGTTTGTTTGAGTTTTAAAATTATAAGAATGTAAATTTTAAATATTTGAGTTTTTTGTCGTTTGGTTTTTGATTTTTCTGTTTTTGTTTGAAAAAATAATTTGATTTTAATTTTGTTATTTTAAAAAAAGAAAATCTAATTTTTTTTTGTTTCCTGATGATGTCACCCAAAGGTGTGGCGAAATATTGAAAATATAAATAAAAATTTTTATTATTTATAAAACTGACCTAGTGCTTAATAAATTAGAAAAGAAAAATTATTTAAAAAGGTCAAAAAAACATTTATATGAAACTGATTTCTGTAACAATGACATGAAAGTGGCATAAAATTGGCTCTTACTTGTAAAGTGTATTATATTTCTAAATTAAGCTTACACATTCTGAAAGAGGGATGTTAGACGAACAAAATGCGCTAGGCTGTAAGAAACTCTATGCAGTGGTTCCAGAGATATCTGCGTTGGTGTTGAATAGTTATCAGGAAACTGATTTCTGTAAAAATGACATGGAAGTGGCTTTTACTTGCAAACTGTTATATATTTCTAAATTAAGCTTACACATTTTGAAAGGGAGACATTAGACGATCAAAATGCGCTAGGCTGTAAGAAAATCTATGCAGTGGTTCCAGAGATATCTGCGTTGGTGTTGAAAAGGTATCAGGAAACTGATTTCTGTAACAATGACATGAAAGTGGCATGAAATTGGCTTTTACTTGAAAACTGTATTATATTTCTAAATTAAGCTTACACATTCTGAAAGAGGGATGTTAGACGAACAAAATGCGCTAGGCTGTAAGAAACTCTATGCAGTGGTTCCAGAGATATCTGCGTTGGTGTTGAATAGTTATCAGGAAACTGATTTCTGTAAAAATGACATGGAAGTGGCTTTTACTTGCAAACTGTTATATATTGAAAAATTAAGCTTACACATTTTGAAAGAGAGACATTAGACGAACAAAATGCGCTAGGCTGTAGGAAAATTTATGCATTGGTTTCAGAGATATCTGCGTTGGTGTTGAAAAGTTATCAGGAAACTGATTTCTGTAAAAATGACATGAAAGTTGCTTTTACTTGAAAACTGTAATATATTTCTAAATTAAGCTTACACATTCTGAAAGAGGGATATTAGACGAACAAAATGCGCTAGGCTGTAGGAAAATCTATGCAGTGGTTCCAGAGATATCTGCGTTGGTGTTGAATAGTTATCAGGAAACTGATATCTGTAAAAATGGCATGGAAGTGGCTTTTACTTGAAAACTATGATATATTTCTAAATTAAACTTACACATTCTGAAAGAGGGATATTTGATGAACAAAATGCGCTAGGCTACAAGAAAATCTATGCAGTGGTTCCAGAGATATATGCGTTGGTGTTGAAAAGTTATCAGGAAACTAATTTCTGTAAAAATGACATGAAAGTGGCTTTTACTGGAAAACTGTAATATGTTTCTAAATTAAGCTTACACATTCTGAAAGAGGGATATTAGACGAAGAAAATGCGCTAGGCTGTAAGAAAATCTATGCTGTGGTTCCAAAGATATCTGCGTTGGTGTTGAAAAATTATCAGGGAACTGATTTCTGTAAAAATTAGATGAAAGTGGCTTTTACTTGAACACTGTAATATATATATCTAAATTAAACTTACACATTCTGAAAGAGGGATATTAGACGAACAAAATGCGCTAGGCTACAAGAAAATCTATGCAGTGGTTCCAGAGATATCTGCGTTGGTGTTGAAAAGTTATAAGGAAACTAATTTCTGTAAAAATTACATAAAAGTCGAATGAAAGTTGCTTTTCTTGAAAACTGTAATATATTTCTAAATTAAGCTTACACATTCTTAAAAAGGGATATCGGGCGAACTAAATACGCTAGGCTGTAGCAAAATCTATGCAGTGGTTCCAGAGATATCTGCGTTGGTGTTGAAAAGTTATTAGGAAACTGATTTCTGTAAAAATGCAATGAAAGTGGCATGAATTTGGCTTTTACTTGAAAACTCTAATATATTTCTAAATTAAGCCTACACATTCTGAAAGAGGGATATTAGGCGAACAAAATGCGCTAGGCTGTAAGAAAATCCATGCAGTAGTTCCAGAGATATCTGCGTTGGTGTTGAAAAGTTATCAAAAAACTGATTTCTGTAAAAATGACATGGAAGTGGCTTTTACTTGAAAACTGTAATATGTTTCTAAATTAAGCGTACACATTTTGAAAGAGGGATATTAGACGAACAAAATGCGCTAGGCTGTAAGAAACTCTATGCAGTGGTTCCAGAGATATCTGCGTTGGTGTTGAATAGTTATCAGGAATCTGATTTCTGTAAAAATGACATGAAAGTAGCTTTTGCTTGAAAACTGTAATATATTTCTAAATATTGAAAACTTATCAGGAAACTGATTTCTGTTTTTACTAATATGTCTAAATTAAGCTTACACATTCTGAAAGAGGGATATTAGACGAACAAAATGCGCTAGCCTGTAAAAAAATCTATGCAGTGGTTCCAGAGATATCTGCATTAGTGTTGAAAAGTTATTAGGAAACTGATTTCTGTAAAAATGACATGAAAGTGGCTTTTACTTGAAAACTGTAATATGTTTCTAAATTAAACTTACACATTTTGAAAGAGGGATATTAGACGAACATAATGCGCTAGGCTGTAAGAAAATCTATGTATTGGTTCCAGAGATATCTGCGTTGGTGTTGAAAAGGTATCAGGAAACTGATTTCTGTAAAAATGACATGAAAGTCGCATGCAAGTTGCTTTTACTTGAAAACTGTAATATATTTCTAAATTAAGCTTACACATTCTGAAAGACGGATGTTAGACGAACAAAATGCGCTAGGCTGTAGGAAAATCTATTCAGTGGTTCCAGAGATATCTGCATTAGTGTTGAAAAATTATCAGAAACTGATTTCTGTAAAAATGACATGATAGTGGCTTTTACTAAAAACTTTAATTTATTTCTAAATTAGGCTTACACATTCTGAAAGAGGGATATTAGACGAACAAAATGCGCTAGGCTGTAAGAAAATCTATGCAGTGGTTCCAGAGATATCTGCGTTGGTGTTGAAAAGTTATCAGGAAACTGATTTCTGTAAAAATGACATTAATGTGCCTTTTAATTGAAAACTATGATATATTTCTAAATTAAACTTACACATTCTGAAAGAGCGATATTTCACGAACAAAATGCGCTAGGCTACAAGAAAATCTATGCAGTGGCTCCAGAGATATCTGCGTTGGTGTTAAAAAGTTATCAGGAAACTGATTTCTGTAAAAATGACATTAATGTGTCTTTTAATTGAAAACTATGATATATTTCTAAATTAAACTTACACATTCTGAAAGAGCGATATTTGACGAACAAAATGCGCTAGGCTACAAGAAAATCTATGCAGTGGTTCCAGAGATATCTGCGTTGGTGTTGAAAAGTTATCAGGAAAATGATTTCTGTAAAAATGACATGGAAGTGACATGAAAGTGGCTTTTACTTGAGACTCTAATATATTTCTAAATTAAACTTACACATTCTGAAAGAGGGATATTAGACGAACAAAATGCGCTAGCCTGTAAAATAACTTCTTAAAAAAATTACTACTTAAAATTACAAATTCTGAAAGAGGGATATCATACGAACAAAATGCGCTAGGCTATTAGAAAATGTATGCAGAGGTTCCACTGATATCTGCGTTGGAGTTAAAAAGTTATCAGGAAACTGATTTCTGTATAAATGACATGAAAGTGGCATGAAAGCGGCTTTTACTTGAAAACTATAATATATTTCTAAATTAAACTTACACATTCTGAAAGAGGGATATTAGACGAACAAAATGCGCTAGCCTGTAAGAAAATCTATGCAGTGGTTCCAGAGATATCTGCGTTGGTGTTGAAAAGTTATCAGGAAACTGATTTCTGTAAAAATGACATGAAAGTGGCTTTTAATTGAAAACTGTAATGAATTTCTAAATTAAAATTACACATTCTAAAAGAGGGATATCATACGAAGAACATGCGCTAGGCTGTAAGAAAATCTATGCTGTGGTTCCAGAGATACCTGCGTTGGTGTTAAAAACTTATCAGGAAACTGATTTCTGTATAAATGACATGAAAGTGGCTTTTAATTGACAACTATGATATATTTCTAAATCAAGCTTACACATTCTGAAAGAGGGATATCAGACGAACAAAAGCTTCCAGAGATATCTGCGTAGGTGTTGAAAAGTTATCAAGAAATTGATTTCTGTAAAAATGACATGAAAGTGGCTTTTACTTGAAAACTGTAATATGTTTCTAAATTAAGCTTACACATTCTGAAACGGGAATATTAGGCTGTAAGAAAATCTATGCAGTGGTTCCAGAGATATCTGCGTTGGTGTTGAAAAGTTGTGAGGAAAGTGATTTCTTTAAAAATGACATGAAAGTGGCTTTTAATTGAAAACTATGATATATTTCTAATTTAAGCTTACATATTCTGCAAGAGGGATATTAGACGAACGAAATGCGCTAGGCTGTAAAAAAATCTATGTAGTGGTTCCAGAGATATCTGCGTTGGTGTTGAAAAGTTATCAGGAAATTGATTTCTATTTATAAATTACATTAAAGTAGCTTTTACTGGAAAACTGTATTATATTTCTAAATTAAGCTTACACATTCTGAAAGAGGGATATTAGACGAACAAAATGCGCTAGGCTGTAAGCAAATCTATGCAGTGGTTCCAGAGGTATCTGAGTTGGTGTTGAAAATTTATCAGGAAACTGATTTCTGTAAAAATGACATGAAAGTGGCATGATAGTGGCTTTTACTTGAAAACTATGATATATTTCTAAATTAAGCTTACACATTCTGAAACAGGGATATTAACCGAACAGAATGCACTAGGCTGTAAGAAAATCGATGCAGTGGTTCCAGATATATCTGCGTTGGTGTTGAAAAGTTACAGGAAACTGATTTCTGTAAAAATGATATGAAAGTGGCATGAAAGCGGCTTTTACTTGAAAACTATAATATATTACTAAATTAAGCTTACATATTCTGAAAGAAGGATATTAGACGAACAAAATGCGCTGGGCTGTAAGAAAATCGATGCAGTGGTTCCAGAGGTATCTGCGTTGGAGTTGAAAAGTTATCAGGAAACTGATTTCTGTAAAAATAAACTGAAAGTGGCTTTTACTTGAAAACTATGACATATTTCTAAATTAAGCATACACATTCTGAAAGATGGATATTAGACGAACAAAATGCTTAGGTTGTAGGATAGTGGTCATTATAGTCATCATGATAATGATCATGCTAGTGATCATGATAATGATCATTCTAGTGATCATGATAATGATCATTCTAGTGATCATGATAATGATCATGATAGTGATCATGATAATGATCATGATAGTGATCATGATAATGATCATTATAGTGATCATGATAATGATCATGATAGTGATCATGATAATGATCATGATAATGATCATGATAGTGATCATGATAATGATCATGATAATGATCATGATAGTGATCATGATCATAATAATAATCATGATCCTAATCATGATTATAATAATGATCATGATAATGATCATGATAGTGATCATGATAGTGATCATGATAATGATCATGATCATAATAATGATCATGATAATGATCATGATAGTGATCATTATCATAATAATAATCATGATTATAATAATGATCATGATCATAATAATGATCATGATAATGATCATGATAGTGATAATGATCATGATAATGATCATGATATTAATCATCATAATGATCATGATATTTATCATGATAATGATCATGATATTTATGATGATAATGAGCATGATAATGATCATGAAAATGATCATGATAATGATCATGATAGTGATCACGATAATGATCATGATAGTGATCACGATAATGATCATGATAGTGATCATGATAATGATCATGATAGTGATCATGATAATGATCATGATAGTGATCATGATAATGATCATGATAGTGATCATGATCACAATAATAATCATGATCATAACCATGATTATAATAATGATCATGATCATAATAATGATCATGATAATGATCATGATAATGATCATGATAGTGATCATGATAATGATCATGATAATGATCATGATAGTGATCATGATAATGACCATGATAGTGATCATGATAATGACCATGATAGTGATCATGATAATGACCATGATAGTGATCATGATAATGATCATGATAGTGATCATGATCATAATAACAATCATGATCCCAATCATGATTATAATAATGATCATGATCATAATCGTGATTATAATAATGATAATGATCATAATAATGATCATGATAATGATCCTGATAGTGATAATGATAATGATCATGATAATGATCATGATAATGATCATGATAATGATCATGATATTTATCATGATAATGATCATGATAATGATCATGATAATGATCATGAAAACGATAATGATAATGATCATGAAAACGATCATGATAGTGATAATGATATTGATCATGATAATGATCATGATAATGATCATGATAATGATCATGATAATGATCAGGATAATGATCATGATAGTGATAATGATAATGATCATCATAATGATCATGATAGTGATCATGATAATGATCATGATAGTGATCATGATAATGATCATTAAAGTGATCATGATATTGATCATGATGGTGATCATGAAAGTGATCATGATCACAATAATAATCATGATCATAACCATGATTATAATATTGATCATGATCATGATCAAGATAATGATCATGATAGTGATCATAATAATGATCATGATAGTGATCATGATCATAATAATAATCATGATCCTAATCATGATTATAATAATGATCATGATAGTGATCATGATAATGCTCATGAGAGTGATTATGACAATGATCATGATAGTGATCATGATCATAATAATAATCATGATCCTAATCATGATTATAATAATGATCATGATCATAATAATGATCATGATAATGATCATGATAGTGGTCATGATAATGATCATGACAACGATCATGATAATGATCATGATAATGAATATGATAGTGATAATGACAATGATCATGATAATGATCATGATAGTGATCATGATAATGATCATGATAGTGATCATGATAATGATCATGATAGTGATCATGATAATGATCATGATAGTGATCATGATAATGATCATGATAGTGATCATAATAATAATCATGATAGTGGTCATGATAATGATCATGATAATGATCGTAATAATGATCATTATCAATAATAATGATCATGATAATGATCATGATAGTGGTCATTATAATGATCATGACAATGATCATGATAGTGATCATGATAATGATCATGATACTGATCATGATAGTGATCATGATAATAATCATGATAGTGATCATGATAATGATCATGACATCATGATAGTGATCACGATAATAATCATGATAGTGATCATGATAATGACCATGATAATGATCATGATAATGATCATGATAATGATCATGATAGTGATAATGATCATGATAATGATCATGATAACGAATATGATAGTGATCATGATAATGATCATGATAGTGGTCATTATAGTCATCATGATAATGATCATGATAATGATCATGCTGGTGATCGTGATAATGATCATGCTAGTGATCGTGATAATGATCATGCTAGTGATAATGATAATGATCACGATAATGATAGTGATCATGATAATGGTCATGATCATGATCATGACAGTGATCATAATAATGATCATGATAATGATCATGATAATGATCATGATAGTGATCATGATAATGATCATGATCATAATAATGTTCATGAACATAATAATGATCATGATAGTGAGCATGCTAATGATCATGATAATGATCATGTTAATGATTATGATAATGATCATGATAATGATCATGATAATGATCATGATAATGGTCATGGTAATGATCATGATAATGGTCATGATAATGACCATGATAGTGATCATGATAATGATCATGATCATAATAATGATCATGATAATGATCATGATAATGATAATGATCATGATAGTGATCATGCTAATGATCATGATAATGATTATATTAATGATAATGATCATGATAATGATCATGATAGTGATAATGATCATGATAATGATCATGATAACGAATATGATAGTGATCATGATAATGATCATGATAGTGGTCATTATAGTCATCATGATAATGATCATGTTAGTGATCATGATAATGATCATGCTAGTGATCATGATAATGATCATGATAGTGATCATGATAATGGTCATGATAGTGATCATGATAATGATCATGATAGTGATCATGATATTGATCATGATAGTGATCATGATAATGATCATGATCATAATAATGATCATGATAATGACCATGATAGTGATAATGATAATGATCATGATAGTGATAATGATCACGATAATGATAGTGATCAGATAATGATCATGATCATCATCATGACAGTGATCATAATAATGATCATGATAATGATCATGATAGTGATCATGATAATGATCATGATCATAATAATGATCATGGACATAATAATGATCATGATAGTGATCATGATAATGATAATGATCATGATAATGATCATGATAGTGATCATTATCATAATAATAATCATGATCATAATCATGATTATAATAATGATCATGATCATAATAATGATCATGATAATGATCATGATAGTGATAATGATCATGATAATAATCATGATAATGACCATGATATTTATCATCATAATGATCATGATATTTATCATCATAATGATCATGATATTTATCATGATAATGATCATGATATTTATGATGATAATGATCATGATAATGATCATGAAAATGATCATGATAATGATCATGATAGTGATCACGATAATGATCATGATAGTGATCACGATAATGATCATGAAAATGATCATGATAATGATCATGATAGTGATCATGATAATGATCATGATAGTGATCATGATAATGATCATGATAGTGATCATGATAATGATCATGATAGTTATCATGATAATGATCATGATAGTTATCATGATAATGATCATGATAGTGATCATGATAATGATCATGATAGTGATCATGATAATGATCATGATAGTGATCATGATAATGATCATGATAATAATAATGATCATGGACATAATAATGATCATGATAGTGATCATGATAATGATAATGATCATGATAGTGATCATGCTAATGATCATGATAATGATCATGTTAATGATTATGATAATGATCATGATAGTGATCATGATAATGATCATGATAATGATCATGATAGTGATCATGATCATAATAATAATCATGATCATGGACTAAATATCTATAACATTGCGCAACATTAGTCCATAAAAAATAATTAACGTTTGAGAGTATATGATTGCTTGTAGCATTTCTATCGTGAAAGTTTATGTTAATGTATTTGAATTAAGTTTTTTAAAATTTTTAAATAATTTAAATGTTTTCTGTTTTTAAATTTTTATAAGAATGTAAATGTTTAAAATTTTTGAGTTATTTTACTTGAATGTTTTTTTGAGTTTTAAAATTATAAGAATGTAAATTTTAAATATTTGAGTTTTTTGTCGTTTGGTTTTTGATTTTTCTGTTTTTGTTTGAAAAAATAATTTGACTTTAATTTTGTTATTTAAAAAAAAAGAAAATCTAATTTTTGTTTTGTTTCCTGTTTCCTGATGATGTCACCCAAAGGTGTGGCGAAATATTGAAAATATAAATAAAAATTTTTATTATTTATAAAACTGACCTAGTGCTTAATAAATTAGAAAAGAAAAATTATTTAAAAAGGTCAAAAAAACATTTATATGAAACTGATTTCTGTAACAATGACATGAAAGTGGCATGAAATTGGCTCTTACTTGTAAAGTGTATTATATTTCTAAATTAAGCTTACACATTCTGAAAGAGGGATGTTAGACGAACAAAATGCGCTAGGCTGTAAGAAACTCTATGCAGTGGTTCCAGAGATATCTGCGTTGGTGTTGAATAGTTATCAGGAAACTGATTTCTGTAAAAATGACATGGAAGTGGCTTTTACTTGCAAACTGTTATATATTTAAAAATTAAGCTTACACATTTTGAAAGAGAGACATTAGACGAACAAAATGCGCTAGGCTGTAGGAAAATTTACGCATTGGTTTCAGAGATATCTGCGTTGGTGTTGAAAAGTTATCAGGAAACTGATTTCTGTAAAAATGACATGAAAGTCGCATGAAAGTTGCTTTTACTTGAAAACTGTAATATATTTCTAAATTAAGCTTACACATTCTGAAAGAGGGATATTAGACGAAAAAAATGCGCTAGGCTGTAGGAAAATCTATGCAGTGGTTCCAGAGATATCTGCGTTGGTGTTGAATAGTTATCAGGAAACTGATATCTGTAAAAATGGCATGGAAGTGGCTTTTACTTGAAAACTATGATATATTTCTAAATTAAACTTACACATTCTGAAAGAGGGATATTTGATGAACAAAATGCGCTAGGCTACAAGAAAATCTATGCAGTGGTTCCAGAGATATCTGCGTTGGTGTCGAATAGTTATCAGGAAACTGATATCTGTAAAAATGGCATGGAAGTGGCTTTTACTTGAAAACTATGATATATTTCTAAATTAAACTTACACATTCTGAAAGAGGGATATTTGATGAACAAAATGCACTAGGCTACAAGAAAATCTATGCAGTGGTTCCAGAGATATCTGCGTTGCTGTTGAAAAGTTATCAGGAAACTGATTTCTGTAAAAATGACATTAATGTGCCTTTTAATTGAAAACTATGATATATTTCTAAATTAAACTTACACATTCTGAAAGAGCGATATTTGACGAACAAAATGCGCTAGGCTACAAGAAAATCTATGCAGTGGTTCCAGAGATATCTGCGTTGGTGTTGAAAAGTTATCAGGAAACTGATTTCTGTAAAAATGACATTAATGTGCCTTTTAATTGAAAACTATGATATATTTCTAAATTAAACTTACACATTCTGAAAGAGCGATATTTGACGAACAAAATGCGCTAGGCTACAAGAAAATCTATGCAGTGGTTCCAGAGATATCTGCGTTGGTGTTGAAAAGGTATCAGGAAACTGATTTCTGTAAAAATAACATGAAAGTCGCATGCAAGTTGCTTTTACTTGAAAACTGTAATATATTTCTAAATTAAGCTTACACATTCTGAAAGACGGATGTTAGACGAACAAAATGCGCTAGGCTGTAGGAAAATCTATTCAGTGGTTCCAGAGATATCTGCATTAGTGTTGAAAAATTATCAGAAACTGATTTCTGTAAAAATGACATGATAGTGGCTTTTACTAAAAACTTTAATATATTTCTAAATTAGGCTTACACATTCTGAAAGAGGGATATTAGACGAACAAAATGCGCTAGGCTGTAAGAAAATCTATGCAGTGGTTCCAGAGATATCTGCGTTGGTGTTGAAAAGTTATCAGGAAACTGATTTCTGTAAAAATGACATTAATGTGCCTTTTAATTGAAAACTATGATATATTTCTAAATTAAACTTACACATTCTGAAAGAGCGATATTTGACGAACAAAATGCGCTAGGCTATAAGAAAATCTATGCAGTGGTTCCAGAGATATCTGCGTTGGTGTTAAAAAGTTATCAGGAAACTGATTTCTGTAAAAATGACATTAATGTGTCTTTTAATTGAAAACTATGATATATTTCTAAATTAAACTTACACATTCTGAAAGAGCGATATTTGACGAACAAAATGCGCTAGGCTACAAGAAAATCTATGCAGTGGTTCCAGAGATATCTGCGTTGGTGTTGAAAAGTTATCAGGAAAATGATTTCTGTAAAAATGACATGGAAGTGACATGAAAGTGGCTTTTACTTGAGACTCTAATATATTTCTAAATTAAACTTACACATTCTGAAAGAGGGATATTAGACGAACAAAATGCGCTAGCCTGTAAAATAACTTCTTAAAAAAATTACTACTTAAAATTACACATTCTGAAAGAGGGATATCATACGAACAAAATGCGCTAGGCTATTAGAAAATGTATGCAGAGGTTCCACTGATATCTGCGTTGGAGTTAAAAAGTTATCAGGAAACTGATTTCTGTATAAATGACATGAAAGTGGCATGAAAGTGGATTTTACTTGAAAACTATAATATATTTCTAAATTAAACTTACACATTCTGAAAGAGGGATATTAGACGAACAAAATGCGCTAGACTGTAAGCAAATCTATGCAGTGGTTCCAGAGATATCTGCGTTGGTGTTGAAAAGTTATCAGGAAACTGATTTCTGTAAAAATGACATGAAAGTGGCTTTTAATTGAAAACTGTAATCAATTTCTAAATTAAAATTACACATTCTAAAAGAGGGATATCATACGAAGAACATGCGCTAGGCTGTAAGAAAATCTATGCTGTGGTTCCAGAGATACCTGCGTTGGTGTTAAAAACTTATCAGGAAACTGATTTCTGTATAAATGACATGAAAGTGGCTTTTAATTGACAACTATGATATATTTCTAAATCAAGCTTACACATTCTGAAAGAGGGATATCAGACGAACAAAAGCTTCCAGAGATATCTGCGTAGGTGTTGAAAAGTTATCAGGAAATTGATTTCTATTTATAAATTACATTAAAGTAGCTTTTACTGGAAAACTGTATTATATTTCTAAATTAAGCTTACACATTCTGAAAGAGGGATATTAGACGAACAAAATGCGCTAGGCTGTAAGCAAATCTATGCAGTGGTTCCAGAGGTATCTGAGTTGGTGTTGAAAATTTATCAGGAAACTGATTTCTGTAAAAATGACATGAAAGTGGCATGATAGTGGCTTTTACTTGAAAACTATGATATATTTCTAAATTAAGCTTACACATTCTGATACAGGGATATTAACCGAACAGAATGCACTAGGCTGTAAGAAAATCGATGCAGTGGTTCCAGATATATCTGCGTTGGTGTTGAAAAGTTACAGGAAACTGATTTCTGTAAAAATGATATGAAAGTGGCATGAAAGCGGCTTTTACTTGAAAACTATAATATATTACTAAATTAAGCTTACATATTCTGAAAGAAGGATATTAGACGAACAAAATGCGCTGGGCTGTAAGAAAATCGATGCAGTGGTTCCAGAGGTATCTGCGTTGGAGTTGAAAAGTTATCAGGAAACTGATTTCTGTAAAAATAAACTGAAAGTGGCTTTTACTTGAAAACTATGACATATTTCTAAATTAAGCATACACATTCTGAAAGATGGATATTAGACGAACAAAATGCTTAGGTTGTAGGATAGTGGTCATTATAGTCATCATGATAATGATCATGCTAGTGATCATGATAATGATCATGCTAGTGATCATGATAATGATCATTCTAGTGATCATGATAATGATCATTCTAGTGATCATGATAATGATCATGATAGTGATCATGATAATGATCATGATAGTGATCATGATAATGATCATTATAGTGATCATGATAGTGATCATGATCACAATAATAATCATGATCATTACCATGATTATAATAATGATCATGATAGTGATCATGATAATGATCATGATAATGATCATGATAGTGATCATGATCATAATAATAATCATGATCCTAATCATGATTATAATAATGATCATGATAATGATCATGATAGTGATCATGATAGTGATCATGATAATGATCATGATCATAATAATGATCATGATAATGATCATGATAGTGATCATTATCATAATAATAATCATGATCATAATCATGATTATAATAATGATCATGATCATAATAATGATCATGATAATGATCATGATAGTGATAATGATCATGATAATGATCATGATATTAATCATCATAATGATCATGATATTTATCATGATAATGATCATGATATTTATGATGATAATGAGCATGATAATGATCATGAAAATGATCATGATAATGATCATGATAGTGATCACGATAATGATCATGATAGTGATCACGATAATGATCATGATAGTGATCATGATAATGATCATGATAGTGATCATGATAATGATCATGATAGTGATCATGATAATGATCATGATAGTGATCATGATCACAATAATAATCATGATCATAACCATGATTATAATAATGATCATGATCATAATAATGATCATGATAATGATCATGATAATGATCATGATAGTGATCATGATAATGATCATGATAATGATCATGATAGTGATCATGATAATGATCATGATAGTGATCATGATAATGACCATGATAGTGATCATGATAATGACCATGATAGTGATCATGATAATGATCATGATAGTGATCATGATCATAATAATAATCATGATCCCAATCATGATTATAATAATGATCATGATCATAATCGTGATTATAATAATGATAATGATCATAATAATGATCATGATAATGATCCTGATAGTGATAATGATAATGATCATGATAATGATCATGATAATGATCATGATATTTATCATGATAATGATCATGATAATGATCATGATAATGATCATGAAAACGATAATGATAATGATCATGAAAACGATCATGATAATGATCATGATAGTGATCATGATAGTGATCATGATAATGATCATGATCATAATAATGATCATGATAATGATCATGATAGTGATCATTATCATAATAATAATCATGATCATAATCATGATTATAATAATGATCATGATCATAATAATGATCATGATAATGATCATGATAGTGATAATGATCATGATAATGATCATGATATTAATCATCATAATGATCATGATATTTATCATGATAATGATCATGATATTTATGATGATAATGAGCATGATAATGATCATGAAAATGATCATGATAATGATCATGATAGTGATCACGATAATGATCATGATAGTGATCACGATAATGATCATGATAGTGATCATGATAATGATCATGATAGTGATCATGATCACAATAATAATCATGATCATAACCATGATTATAATAATGATCATGATCATAATAATGATCATGATAATGATCATGATAATGATCATGATAGTGATCATGATAATGATCATGATAATGATCATGATAGTGATCATGATAATGACCATGATAGTGATCATGATAATGACCATGATAGTGATCATGATAATGACCATGATAGTGATCATGATAATGATCATGATAGTGATCATGATCATAATAATAATCATGATCCCAATCATGATTATAATAATGATCATGATCATAATCGTGATTATAATAATGATAATGATCATAATAATGATCATGATAATGATCCTGATAGTGATAATGATAATGATCATGATAATGATCATGATAATGATCATGATATTTATCATGATAATGATCATGATAATGATCATGATAATGATCATGAAAACGATAATGATAATGATCATGAAAACGATCATGATAGTGATAATGATATTGATCATGATAATGATCATGATAATGATCATGATAATGATCATGATAATGATCAGGATAATGATCATGATAGTGATAATGATAATGATCATCATAATGATCATGATAGTGATCATGATAATGATCATGATAGTGATCATGATAATGATCATTAAAGTGATCATGATATTGATCATGATGGTGATCATGAAAGTGATCATGATCACAATAATAATCATGATCATAACCATGATTATAATATTGATCATGATCATGATCAAGATAATGATCATGATAGTGATCATAATAATGATCATGATAGTGATCATGATCATAATAATAATCATGATCCTAATCATGATTATAATAATGATCATGATAGTGATCATGATAATGCTCATGAGAGTGATTATGACAATGATCATGATAGTGATCATGATCATAATAATAATCATGATCCTAATCATGATTATAATAATGATCATGATCATAATAATGATCATGATAATGATAATGATCATGATAGTGGTCATGATAATGATCATGACAACGATCATGATAATGATCATGATAATGAATATGATAGTGATAATGACAATGATCATGATAATGATCATGATAGTGATCATGATAATGATCATGATAGTGATCATGATAATGATCATGATAGTGATCATGATAATGATCATGATAGTGATCATGATAATGATCATGATAGTGATCATGATAATGATCATGATAGTGATCATAATAATAATCATGATAGTGGTCATGATAATGATCATGATAATGATCGTAATAATGATCATTATCAATAATAATGATCATGATAATGATCATGATAGTGGTCATTATAATGATCATGACAATGATCATGATAGTGATCATGATAATGATCATGATACTGATCATGATAGTGATCATGATAATAATCATGATAGTGATCATGATAATGATCATGACATCATGATAGTGATCACGATAATAATCATGATAGTGATCATGATAATGACCATGATAATGATCATGATAATGATCATGATAATGATCATGATAGTGATAATGATCATGATAATGATCATGATAACGAATATGATAGTGATCATGATAATGATCATGATAGTGGTCATTATAGTCATCATGATAATGATCATGATAATGATCATGCTAGTGATCGTGATAATGATCATGCTAGTGATCGTGATAATGATCATGCTAGTGATAATGATAATGATCACGATAATGATAGTGATCATGATAATGGTCATGATCATGATCATGACAGTGATCATAATAATGATCATGATAATGATCATGATAGTGATCATGATAATGATCATGATCATAATAATGTTCATGAACATAATAATGATCATGATAGTGAGCATGCTAATGATCATGATAATGATCATGTTAATGATTATGATAATGATCATGATAATGATCATGATAATGATCATGATAATGGTCATGGTAATGATCATGATAATGGTCATGATAATGACCATGATAGTGATCATGATAATGATCATGATCATAATAATGATCATGATAATGATCATGATAATGATAATGATCATGATAGTGATCATGCTAATGATCATGATAATGATTATATTAATGATAATGATCATGATAATGATCATGATAGTGATAATGATCATGATAATGATCATGATAACGAATATGATAGTGATCATGATAATGATCATGATAGTGGTCATTATAGTCATCATGATAATGATCATGTTAGTGATCATGATAATGATCATGCTAGTGATCATGATAATGATCATGATAGTGATCATGATAATGGTCATGATAGTGATCATGATAATGATCATGATAGTGATCATGATATTGATCATGATAGTGATCATGATAATGATCATGATCATAATAATGATCATGATAATGACCATGATAGTGATAATGATAATGATCATGATAGTGATAATGATCACGATAATGATAGTGATCAGATAATGATCATGATCATCATCATGACAGTGATCATAATAATGATCATGATAATGATCATGATAGTGATCATGATAATGATCATGATCATAATAATGATCATGGACATAATAATGATCATGATAGTGATCATGATAATGATAATGATCATGATAATGATCATGATAGTGATCATTATCATAATAATAATCATGATCATAATCATGATTATAATAATGATCATGATCATAATAATGATCATGATAATGATCATGATAGTGATAATGATCATGATAATAATCATGATAATGACCATGATATTTATCATCATAATGATCATGATATTTATCATCATAATGATCATGATATTTATCATGATAATGATCATGATATTTATGATGATAATGATCATGATAATGATCATGAAAATGATCATGCTAGTGATCATGATAATGATCATGATAATGATCATGATAGTGATCACGATAATGATCATGAAAATGATCATGATAATGATCATGATAGTGATCATGATAATGATCATGATAGTGATCATGATAATGATCATGATAGTGATCATGATAATGATCATGATAGTTATCATGATAATGATCATGATAGTGATCATGATAATGATCATGATAGTGATCATGATAATGATCATGATAGTGATCATGATAATGATCATGATAATAATAATGATCATGGACATAATAATGATCATGATAGTGATCATGATAATGATAATGATCATGATAGTGATCATGCTAATGATCATGATAATGATCATGTTAATGATTATGATAATGATCATGATAGTGATCATGATAATGATCATGATAATGATCATGATAGTGATCATGATCATAATAATAATCATGATCATGGACTAAATATCTATAACATTGCGCAACATTAGTCCATAAAAAATAATTAACGTTTGAGAGTATATGATTGCTTGTAGCATTTCTATCGTGAAAGTTTATGTTAATGTATTTGAATTAAGTTTTTTAAAATTTTTAAATAATTTAAATGTTTTCTGTTTTTTAAATTTTTATAAGAATGTAAATGTTTAAAATTTTTGAGTTATTTTACTTGAATGTTTTTTTGAGTTTTAAAATTATAAGAATGTAAATTTTAAATATTTGAGTTTTTTGTCGTTTGGTTTTTGATTTTTCTGTTTTTGTTTGAAAAAATAATTTGACTTTAATTTTGTTATTTAAAAAAAAAGAAAATCTAATTTTTGTTTTTTTTCCTGTTTCCTGATGATGTCACCCAAAGGTGTGGCGAAATATTGAAAATATAAATAAAAATTTTTATTATTTATAAAACTGACCTAGTGCTTAATAAATTAGAAAAGAAAAATTATTTAAAAAGGTCAAAAAAACATTTATATGAAACTGATTTCTGTAACAATGACATGAAAGTGGCATGAAATTGGCTCTTACTTGTAAAGTGTATTATATTTCTAAATTAAGCTTACACATTCTGAAAGAGGGATGTTAGACGAACAAAATGCGCTAGGCTGTAAGAAACTCTATGCAGTGGTTCCAGAGATATCTGCGTTGGTGTTGAATAGTTATCAGGAAACTGATTTCTGTAAAAATGACATGGAAGTGGCTTTTACTTGCAAACTGTTATATATTTAAAAATTAAGCTTACACATTTTGAAAGAGAGACATTAGACGAACAAAATGCGCTAGGCTGTAGGAAAATTTACGCATTGGTTTCAGAGATATCTGCGTTGGTGTTGAAAAGTTATCAGGAAACTGATTTCTGTAAAAATGACATGAAAGTGGCATGAAAGTTGCTTTTACTTGAAAACTGTAATATATTTCTAAATTAAGCTTACACATTCTGAAAGAGGGATATTAGACGAACAAAATGCGCTAGGCTGTAGGAAAATCTATGCAGTGGTTCCAGAGATATCTGCGTTGGTGTTGAATAGTTATCAGGAAACTGATATCTGTAAAAATGGCATGGAAGTGGCTTTTACTTGAAAACTATGATATATTTCTAAATTAAACTTACACATTCTGAAAGAGGGATATTTGATGAACAAAATGCGCTAGGCTACAAGAAAATCTATGCAGTGGTTCCAGAGATATCTGCGTTGGTGTCGAATAGTTATCAGGAAACTGATATCTGTAAAAATGGCATGGAAGTGGCTTTTACTTGAAAACTATGATATATTTCTAAATTAAACTTACACATTCTGAAAGAGGGATATTTGATGAACAAAATGCACTAGGCTACAAGAAAATCTATGCAGTGGTTCCAGAGATATCTGCGTTGCTGTTGAAAAGTTAT
Organism: Gymnosoma rotundatum; assembly: GCA_916610165.2. Taxonomy (NCBI): domain Eukaryota; kingdom Metazoa; phylum Arthropoda; class Insecta; order Diptera; family Tachinidae; genus Gymnosoma; species Gymnosoma rotundatum. The sequence goes on along the minus strand of OU744337.1, from coordinate 66,836,950 downwards.
CAGGAAACTGATTTCTGTAAAAATGACATTAATGTGCCTTTTAATTGAAAACTATGATATATTTCTAAATTAAACTTACACATTCTGAAAGAGCGATATTTGACGAACAAAATGCGCTAGGCTACAAGAAAATCTATGCAGTGGTTCCAGAGATATCTGCGTTGGTGTTGAAAAGTTATCAGGAAACTGATTTCTGTAAAAATGACATTAATGTGCCTTTTAATTGAAAACTATGATATATTTCTAAATTAAACTTACACATTCTGAAAGAGCGATATTTGACGAACAAAATGCGCTAGGCTACAAGAAAATCTATGCAGTGGTTCCAGAGATATCTGTGTTGGTGTTGAAAAGGTATCAGGAAACTGATTTCTGTAAAAATGAGATGAAAGTGGCATGAAAGTGGCTTTTACTTGAAATAAATGGCTTTTCTGTATAAATGACATGAAAGTGGATTTTAATTAAAAACTATGATATATTTCTAAATCAAGCTTACACATTCTGAAAGAGGGATATCAGACGAACAAAAGCTTCCAGAGATATCTGCGTAGATGTTGAAAAGTTATCAAGAAACTGATTTCTGTTAAAATGACATGAAAGTGGCTTTTACTTGAAAACTGTAATATGTTTCTAAATTAAGCTTACACATTCTGAAAGAGGGATATTAGGCTGTACGAAAATCTATGCAGTGGTTCCAGAGATATCTGCGTTGGTGTTGAAAAGTTGTGAGGAAACTGATTTCTTTAAAAATGACATGAAAGTGGCTTTTAATTGAAAACTATGATATATTTCTAATTTAAGCTTACATATTCTGAAAGAGGTATATTAGTCGAACGAAATGCGCTAGGCTGTAAAAAATCTATGTAATGGTTCCAGAGATATCTGTGTTGGTGTTGAAAAGTTAACAGGAAACTGATTTCTGTAAAAATGACATGAAAGTGGCTTTTACTTGAAAACTGTAATATATTTAAAAATTAAGCTTACACATTCTGAAAGAGGAATATTAGACAAACAAAATGCGCTAGGCTGTAAGAAAATCTATGCAGTGGTTCCAGAGATATCTGCGTTGGTGTTGAAAAGTTATCAGGAAATTGATTTCTATTTATAAATTACATTAAAGTAGCTTTTACTGGAAAACTGTAATATATTTCTAAATTAAGCTTACACATTCTGAAAGAGGGATATTAGACGAACAAAATGTGCTAGGCTGTAAGAAAATCTATGCAGTGGTTCCAGAGATATCTGCGTTGGTGTTGAAAATTTATCAGGAAACTGATTTCTGTAAAAATGACATGAAAGTGGCTTTTAATTGAAAACTATGATATATTGCTAAATCAAGCTTACACATTCTGAAAGAGGGATATCAGACGAACAAAATGCGCTAGGCTGTAAGAAAATCTATGTAGTGGTTCTGAGATATCTGCGTTGGTGTTAAAAAGTTATCAGGAGACTGATTTCTGTAAAAATAACATGAAAGTGGCATGAAAGTGGCTTTTAATTGAAAACTTTAATATATTTATAAATTAAGCTTACACATGCTGAAAGAGGGATATTAGACGAACAAAATGCTAGGTTCCAGAGGTATCTGCGTTTGTGTTGAAAATTTATCAGGAAACTGATTTCTGTAAAAATGACATGAATGTGGCTTTTAATTGAAAACTATGATATATTTATAAATTAAGCTTACACATTCTGAAAGAGGGATATTAGAAGAACAAAATGCGCTAGGCTGTAAGAAAATCTATGCAGTGGTTCCAGAGATATCTGCGTTGGTATTGAAAAGTTATCAGGAAACTGATTTCTGTAAAAATGACATGAAAGTGGCTTTTAATTGAAAACTGTAATATATTTCTAAATTAAAATTACACATTCTGAAAGAAGGATATCATACGAACAAAATGCGTTAGGCTATTAGAAAATGTATGCAGTGGTTCCAGAGATATCTGCGTTGGAGTTAAAAAGTTATCAGGAAACTGATTTCTGTATAAATGACATGAAAGTGTCATGAAAGCGGCTTTTACTTGAAAACTATAATATATTTCTAAATTAAACTTACACATTCTGAAAGAGGGATATTAGACGAACAAAATGCGCTAGCCTGTAAAATAACTTCTTAAAAAAATTACTACTTAAAATTACACATTCTGAAAGAGGGATATCATACGAACAAAATGCGCTAGGCTATTAGAAAATGTATGCAGAGGTTCCACTGATATCTGCGTTGGAGTTAAAAAGTTATCAGGAAACTGATTTCTGTATAAATGACATGAAAGTGGCATGAAAGCGGCTTTTACTTGAAAACTATAATATATTTCTAAATCAAACTTACACATTCTGAAAGAGGGATATTAGACGAACAAAATGCTAGGTTCCAGAGGTATCTGCGTTTGTGTTGAAAATTTATCAGGAAACTGATTTCTGTAAAAATGACATGAATGTGGCTTTTAATTGAAAACTATGATATATTTATAAATTAAGCTTACACATTCTGAAAGAGGGATATTAGAAGAACAAAATGCGCTAGGCTGTAAGAAAATCTATGCAGTGGTTCCAGAGATATCTGCGTTGGTATTGAAAAGTTATCAGGAAACTGATTTCTGTAAAAATGACATGAAAGTGGCTTTTAATTGAAAACTGTAATATATTTCTAAATTAAAATTACACATTCTGAAAGAAGGATATCATACGAAAAAAATGCGCTAGCCTGTAAGAAAATCTATGCAGTGGTTCCAGAGATATCTGCGTTGGTGTTGAAAATTTATCAGGAAACTGATTTCTGTAAAAATGACATGAAAGTGGCTTTTAATTGAAAACTGTAATGAATTTCTAAATTAAAATTACACATTCTAAAAGAGGGATATCATACGAAGAACATGCGCTAGGCTGTAAGAAAATCTATGCTGTGGTTCCAGAGATACCTGCGTTGGTGTTAAAAACTTATCAGGAAACTGATTTCTGTATAAATGACATGAAAGTGGCTTTTAATTGAAAACTATGATATATTTCTAAATCAAGCTTACACATTCTGAAAGAGGGATATCAGACGAACAAAAGCTTCCAGAGATATCTGCGTAGGTGTTGAAAAGTTATCAAGAAATTGATTTCTGTAAAAATGACATGAAAGTGGCTTTTACTTGAAAACTGTAATATGTTTCTAAATTAAGCTTACACATTCTGAAAGGGGAATATTAGGCTGTAAGAAAATCTATGCAGTGGTTCCAGAGATATCTGCGTTGGTGTTGAAAAGTTGTGAGGAAACTGATTTCTTTAAAAATGACATGAAAGTGGCTTTTAATTGAAAACTATGATATATTTCTAATTTAAGCTTACATATTCTGAAAGAGGGATATTAGACGAACGAAATGCGCTAGGCTGTAAAAAAATCTATGTAGTGGTTCCAGAGATATCTGCGTTGGTGTTGAAAAGTTATCAGGAAATTGATTTCTATTTATAAATTACATTAAAGTAGCTTTTACTGGAAAACTGTATTATATTTCTAAATTAAGCTTACACATTCTGAAAGAGGGATATTAGACGAACAAAATGCGCTAGGCTGTAAGAAAATCTATGCAGTGGTTCCAGAGGTATCTGAGTTGGTGTTGAAAATTTATCAGGAAACTGATTTCTGTAAAAATGACATGAAAGTGGCATGAAAGCGGCTTTTACTTGAAAACTATAATATATTACTAAATTAACCTTACATATTCTGAAAGAAGGATATTAGACGAACAAAATGCGCTGGGCTGTAAGAAAATCGATGCAGTGGTTCCAGAGGTATCTGCGTTGGAGTTGAAAAGTTATCAGGAAACTGATTTCTGTAAAAATGACATGAAAGTGGCTTTTAATTGAAAACTGTAATATATTTCTAAATTAAAATTACACATTCTGAAAGAAGGATATTAGACGAACAAAATGCGCTAGCCTGTAAGAAAATCTATGCAGTGGTTCCAGAGATATCTGCGTTGGTGTTGAAAATTTATCAGGAAACTGATTTCTGTAAAAATGACATGAAAGTGGCATGAAAGTGGCTTTTACTTGAAAACTATAATATATTTCTAAATTAAACTTACACATTCTGAAAGAGGGATATTAGACGAACAAAATGCGCTAGCCTGTAAGAAAATCTATGCAGTGGTTCCAGAGATATCTGCGTTGGTGTTGAAAATTTATCAGGAAACTGATTTCTGTAAAAATGACATGAAAGTGGCTTTTACTTGAAAACTGTAATATATTTAAAAATTAAGCTTACACATTCTGAAAGAGGAATATTAGACAAACAAAATGCGCTAGGCTGTAAGAAAATCTATGCAGTGGTTCCAGAGATATCTGCGTTGGTGTTGAAAAGTTATCAGGAAATTGATTTCTATTTATAAATTACATTAAAGTAGCTTTTACTGGAAAACTGTAATATATTTCTAAATTAAGCTTACACATTCTGAAAGAGGGATATTAGACGAACAAAATGTGCTAGGCTGTAAGAAAATCTATGCAGTGGTTCCAGAGGTATCTGCGTTGGTGTTGAAAATTTATCAGGAAACTGATTTCTGTAAAAATGACATGAAAGTGGCTTTTAATTGAAAACTATGATATATTTCTAAATCAAGCTTACACATTCTGAAAGAGGGATATCAGACGAACAAAATGCGCTAGGCTGTAAGAAAATCTATGTAGTGGTTCTGAGATATCTGCGTTGGTGTTAAAAAGTTATCAGGAGACTGATTTCTGTAAAAATAACATGAAAGTGGCATGAAAGTGGCTTTTAATTGAAAACTTGAATATATTTATAAATTAAGCTTACACATGCTGAAAGAGGGATATTAGACGAACAAAATGCTAGGTTCCAGAGGTATCTGCGTTTGTGTTGAAAATTTATCAGGAAACTGATTTCTGTAAAAATGACATGAATGTGGCTTTTAATTTAAAACTATGATATATTTATAAATTAAGCTTACACATTCTGAAAGAGGGATATTAGAAGAACAAAATGCGCTAGGCTGTAAGAAAATCTATGCAGTGGTTCCAGAGATATCTGCGTTGGTATTGAAAAGTTATCAGGAAACTGATTTCTGTAAAAATGACATGAAAGTGGCTTTTAATTGAAAACTGTAATATATTTCTAAATTAAAATTACACATTCTGAAAGAAGGATATCATACGAACAAAATGCGCTAGGCTATTAGAAAATGTATGCAGTGGTTCCAGAGATATCTGCGTTGGAGTTAAAAAGTTATCAGGAAACTGATTTCTGTATAAATGACATGAAAGTGTCATGAAAGCGGCTTTTACTTGAAAACTATAATATATTTCTAAATTAAACTTACACATTCTGAAAGAGGGATATTAGACGAACAAAATGCGCTAGCCTGTAAAATAACTTCTTAAAAAAATTACTCTTTAAAATTACACATTCTGAAAGAGGGATATCATACGAACAAAATACGCTAGGCTATTAGAAAATGTATGCAGAGGTTCCACTGATATCTGCGTTGGAGTTAAAAAGTTATCAGGAAACTGTTTTCTGTATAAATGACATGAAAGTGGCATGAAAGCGGCTTTTACTTGAAAACTATAATATATTTCTAAATTAAACTTACACATTCTGAAAGAGGGATATTAGACGAACAAAATGCGCTAGCCTGTAAGAAAATCTATGCAGTGGTTCCAGAGATATCTGCGTTGGTGTTGAAAATTTATCAGGAAACTGATTTCTGTAAAAATGACATGAAAGTGGCTTTTAATTGAAAACTGTAATGAATTTCTAAATTAATATTACACATTCTAAAAGAGGGATATCATACGAAGAACATGCGCTAGGCTGTAAGAAAATCTATGCTGTGGTTCCAGAGATACCTGCGTTGGTGTTAAAAACTTATCAGGAAACTGATTTCTGTATAAATGACATGAAAGTGGCTTTTAATTGAAAACTATGATATATTTCTAAATCAAGCTTACACATTCTGAAAGAGGGATATCAGACGAACAAAAGCTTCCAGAGATATCTGCGTAGGTGTTGAAAAGTTATCAAGAAATTGATTTCTGTAAAAATGACATGAAAGTGGCTTTTACTTGAAAACTGTAATATGTTTCTAAATTAAGCTTACACATTCTGAAAGGGGAATATTAGGCTGTAAGAAAATCTATGCAGTGGTTCCAGAGATATCTGCGTTGGTGTTGAAAAGTTGTGAGGAAACTGATTTCTTTAAAAATGACATGAAAGTGGCTTTTAATTGAAAACTATGATATATTTCTTATTTAAGCTTACATATTCTGAAAGAGGGATATTAGACGAACGAAATGCGCTAGGCTGTAAAAAAATCTATGTAGTGGTTCCAGAGATATCTGCGTTGGTGTTGAAAAGTTATCAGGAAATTGATTTCTATTTATAAATTACATTAAAGTAGCTTTTACTGGAAAACTGTATTATATTTCTAAATTAAGCTTACACATTCTGAAAGAGGGATATTAGACGAACAAAATGCGCTAGGCTGTAAGAAAATCTATGCAGTGGTTCCAGAGGTATCTGAGTTGGTGTTGAAAATTTATCAGGAAACTGATTTCTGTAAAAATGACATGAAAGTGGCATGAAAGCGGCTTTTACTTGAAAACTATAATATATTACTAAATTAAGCTTACATATTCTGAAAGAAGGATATTAGACGAACAAAATGCGCTGGGCTGTAAGAAAATCGATGCAGTGGTTCCAGAGGTATCTGCGTTGGAGTTGAAAAGTTATCAGGAAACTGATTTCTGTAAAAATAAACTGAAAGTGGCTTTTACTTGAAAACTATGACATATTTCTAAATTAAGCATACACATTCTGAAAGATGGATATTAGACGAACAAAATGCGCTAGGCTGTAAAAAAATCTATGTAATGGTTCCAGAGATATCTGTGTTGGTGTTGAAAAGTTAACAGGAAACTGATTTCTGTAAAAATGACATGAAAGTGGCTTTTACTTGAAAACTGTAATATATTTAAAAATTAAGCTTACACATTCTGAAAGAGGAATATTAGACAAACAAAATGCGCTAGGCTGTAAGAAAATCTATGCAGTGGTTCCAGAGATATCTGCGTTGGTGTTGAAAAGTTATCAGGAAATTGATTTCTATTTATAAATTACATTAAAGTAGCTTTTACTGGAAAACTGTAATATATTTCTAAATTAAGCTTACACATTCTGAAAGAGGGATATTAGACGAACAAAATGTGCTAGGCTGTAAGAAAATCTATGCAGTGGTTCCAGAGGTATCTGCGTTGGTGTTGAAAATTTATCAGGAAACTGATTTCTGTAAAAATGACATGAAAGTGGCTTTTAATTGAAAACTATGATATATTTCTAAATCAAGCTTACACATTCTGAAAGAGGGATATCAGACGAACAAAATGCGCTAGGCTGTAAGAAAATCTATGTAGTGGTTCTGAGATATCTGCGTTGGTGTTAAAAAGTTATCAGGAGACTGATTTCTGTAAAAATAACATGAAAGTGGCATGAAAGTGGCTTTTAATTGAAAACTTTAATATATTTATAAATTAAGCTTACACATGCTGAAAGAGGGATATTAGACGAACAAAATGCTAGGTTCCAGAGGTATCTGCGTTTGTGTTGAAAATTTATCAGGAAACTGATTTCTGTAAAAATGACATGAATGTGGCTTTTAATTGAAAACTATAATATATTTATAAATTAAGCTTACACATTCTGAAAGAGGGATATTAGAAGAACAAAATGCGCTAGGCTGTAAGAAAATCTATGCAGTGGTTCCAGAGATATCTGCGTTGGTATTGAAAAGTTATCAGGAAACTGATTTCTGTAAAAATGACATGAAAGTGGCTTTTAATTGAAAACTGTAATATATTTCTAAATTAAAATTACACATTCTGAAAGAAGGATATCATACGAACAAAATGCGCTAGGCTATTAGAAAATGTATGCAGTGGTTCCAGAGATATCTGCGTTGGAGTTAAAAAGTTATCAGGAAACTGATTTCTGTATAAATGACATGAAAGTGTCATGAAAGCGGCTTTTACTTGAAAACTATAATATATTTCTAAATTAAACTTACACATTCTGAAAGAGGGATATTAGACGAACAAAATGCGCTAGCCTGTAAAATAACTTCTTAAAAAATTACTACTTAAAATTACACATTCTGAAACAGGGATATCATACGAACAAAATGCGCTAGGCTATTAGAAAATGTATGCAGAGGTTCCACTGATATCTGCGTTGGAGTTAAAAAGTTATCAGGAAACTGATTTCTGTATAAATGACATGAAAGTGGCATGAAAGCGGCTTTTACTTGAAAACTATAATATATTTCTAAATTAAACTTACACATTCTGAAAGAGGGATATTAGACGAACAAAATGCGCTAGCCTGTAAGAAAATCTATGCAGTGGTTCCAGAGATATCTGCGTTGGTGTTGAAAATTTATCAGGAAACTGATTTCTGTAAAAATGACATGAAAGTGGCTTTTACTTGAAAACTGTAATATGTTTCTAAATTAAGCTTACACATTCTGAAAGGGGAATATCAGACGAACAAAAGCTTCCAGAGATATCTGCGTAGGTGTTGAAAAGTTATCAAGAAATTGATTTCTGTAAAAATGACATGAAAGTGGCTTTTACTTGAAAACTATGATATATTTCTAAATCAAGCTTAAACATTCTGAAAGATGGATATTAGACGAACAAAATGCTTAGGTTGTAGGATAGTGGTCATTATAGTCATCATGATAATGATCATGCTAGTGATCATGATAATGATCATTCTAGTGATCATGATAATGATCATGATAGTGATCATGATAATGATCATGATAGTGATCATGATAATGATCATGATAGTGATCATGATAATGATCATGATAGTGATCATGATAATGATCATTATAGTGATCATGATATTGATCATGATAGTGATCATGATCACAATAATAATCATGATCATTACCATGATTATAATAATGATCATGATCATAATAATGATCATAATAATGATCATGATAGTGATCATGAAAATGATCATGATAATGATCATGATAGTGATCATGATCATAATAATAATCATGATCCTAATCATGATTATAATAATGATCATGATAATGATCATGATAGTGATCATGATAGTGATCATGATAATGATCATGATAGTGATCATGATAATGATCATGATAGTGATTATGATAATGATCATGATAGTGATCATTATCATAATAATAATCATGATCATAATCATGATTATAATAATGATCATGATCATAATAATGATCATGATAATGATCATGATAGTGATAATGATCATGATAATGATCATGATATTAATCATCATAATGATCATGATATTTATCATGATAATGATCATGATATTTATGATGATAATGATCATGATAATGATCATGAAAATGATCATGATAATGATCATGATAGTGATCACGATAATGATCATGATAGTGATCATGATAATGATCATGATAGTGATCATGATAATGATCATGATAGTGATCATGATCACAATAATAATCATGATCATAACCATGATTATAATAATGATCATGATAATGATCATGATAATGATCATGATAGTGATCATGATAATGATCATGATAGTGATCATGATAATGATCATGATAATGATCATGATAGTGATCATGATAATGACTATGATAGTGATCATGATAATGATCATGATAGTGATCATGATAATGATCATGATAGTGATCATGATCATAATAATAATCATGATCCCAATCATGATCATAATCGTGATTATAATAATGATAATGATCATAATAATGATCATGATAATGATCACGATAGCGATAATGATAATGATCATGATAATGATCATGATAATGATCATGATATTTATCATGATAATGATCATGATAATGATCATGAAAACGATCATGATAATGATCATGAAAACGATCATGATAGTGATAATGATATTGATCATGATAATGATCATGATAATGATCATGATAATGATCAGGATAATGATCATGATAGTGATAATGATAATGATCATCATAATGATCATGATAGTGATCATGATAATGATCATGATAGTGATCATGATAATGATCATTAAAGTGATCATGATATTGATCATGATGGTGATCATGAAAGTGATCATGATCACAATAATAATCATGATCATAACCATGATTATAATAATGATCATGATCATAATAATGATCATGATCATGATCAAGATAATGATCATGATAGTGATCATAATAATGATCATGATAGTGATCATGATCATAATAATAATCATGATCCTAATCATGATTATAATAATGATCATGATAGTGATCATGATAATGCTCATGAGAGTGATTATGACAATGATCATGATAGTGATCATGATCATAATAATAATCATGATCCTAATCATGATTATAATAATGATCATGATCATAATAATTATCATGATAATGATAATGATCATGATAATGATAGTGATCATAATAATGATCATGATAGTGATCATAATAATAATCATGATAGTGGTCATGATAATGATCATGACAACGATCATGATAATGATCATGATAATGAATATGATAGTGATCATGACAATGATCATGATAATGATCATGATAGTGATCATGATAATGATCATGATAGTGATCATGATAGTGATCATGATAATGATCATGATAGTGATCATAATAATAATCATGATAGTGGTCATGATAATGATCATGATAATGATCGTAATAATGATCATTATCAATAATAATGATCATGATAATGATCATGATAGTGGTCATGATAATGATCATGACAATGATCATGATAGTGATCATGATAATGATCATGATACTGATCATGATAGTGATCATGATAATAATCATGATAGTGATCATGATAATGATCATGACATCATGATAGTGATCACGATAATAATCATGATAGTGATCATGATAATGACCATGATAATGATCATGATAATGATCATGATAATGATCATGATAGTGATAATGATCATGATAATGATCATGATAACGAATATGATAGTGATCATGATAATGATCATGATAGTGGTCATTATAGTCATCATGATAATGATCATGCTAGTGATCATGATAATGATCATGCTAGTGATAATGATCATGAAAACGATCATGCTAGTGATCATGATAATGATCATGATAATGATCATGATAATGATCATGATAATGATCATGATAATGATCATGATAATGATCATGATAATGATCATGATAATGATCATGATAATGATCATATAATGATCATGATAATGATCATGATAATGATCATGATAATGACCATGATAGTGATCATGATAATGATCATGATCATAATAATGATCATGATAATGATCATGATAATGATAATGATCATGATAGTGATCATGCTAATGATCATGATAATGATTATGTTAATGATAATATTCATGATAATGATCTTGATAGTGATAATGATAATGATCATGATAATGATCATGATAACGAATATGATAGTGATCATGATAATGATCATGATAGTGGTCATTATAGTCATCATGATAATGATCATGTTAGTGATCATGATAATGATCATGCTAGTGATCATGATAATGATCATGCTAGTGATCATGATAATGATCATGATAATGATCATGATAATGAATATGATAGTGATCATGACAATGATCATGATAATGATCATGATAGTGATCATGATAATGATCATGATAGTGATCATGATAGTGATCATGATAATGATCATGATAGTGATCATAATAATAATCATGATAGTGGTCATGATAATGATCATGATAATGATCGTAATAATGATCATTATCAATAATAATGATCATGATAATGATCATGATAGTGGTCATGATAATGATCATGACAATGATCATGATAGTGATCATGATAATGATCATGATACTGATCATGATAGTGATCATGATAATAATCATGATAGTGATCATGATAATGATCATGACATCATGATAGTGATCACGATAATAATCATGATAGTGATCATGATAATGACCATGATAATGATCATGATAATGATCATGATAATGATCATGATAGTGATAATGATCATGATAATGATCATGATAACGAATATGATACTGATCATGATAATGATCATGATAGTGGTCATTATAGTCATCATGATAATGATCATGATAATGATCATGATAATGATCATGATAATGATCATGATAATGATCATGATAATGATCATGATAATGATCATGATAATGATCATGATAATGATCATGATAATGATCATGATAATGATCATGCTAGTGATCATGATAATGATCATGCTAGTGATAATGATAATGATCACGATAATGATAGTGATCATGATAATGGTCATGATCATGATCATGACAGTGATCATAATAATGATCATGATAATGATCATGATAGTGATCATGATAATGGTCATGATCATAATAATGTTCATGAACATAATAATGATCATGATAGTGATCATGATAATGATAATGATCATGATAGTGAGCATGCTAATGATCATGATAATGATCATGTTAATGATTATGATAATGATCATGATAATGATCATGATAATGATCATGATAATGATCATGATAATGATCATGATAATGGTCATGGTAATGACCATGATAATGGTCATGATAATGACCATGATAGTGATCATGATAATGATCATGATCATAATAATGATCATGATAATGATCATGATAATGATAATGATCATGATAGTGATCATGCTAATGATCATGATAATGATTATGTTAATGATAATGATCATGATAATGATCATGATAGTGATAATGATCATGATAATGATCATGATAACGAATATGATAGTGATCATGATAATGATCATGATAGTGGTCATTATAGTCATCATGATAATGATCATGTTATTGATCATGATAATGATCATGCTAGTGATCATGATAATGACCATGATAGTGATAATGATAGTGATCAGATAATGATCTTGATCATGATCATGACAGTGATCATAATAATGATCATGATAATGATCATGATAGTGATCATGATAATGATCATGATCATAATAATGATCATGGACATAATAATGATCATGATAGTGATCATGATAATGATCATGATAGTGATCATGCTAATGATCATGATAATGATCATGTTAATGATTATGATAATGATCATGATAGTGATCATGATAATGATCATGGTAATGATCATGATAGTGATCATGATCATAATAATAATCATGATCCTAATCATGATTATAATAATGATCATGATAATGATCATGATAGTGATCATGATAGTGATCATGATAATGATCATGATCATAATAATGATCATGATAATGATCATGATAGTGATCATTATCATAATAATAATCATGATCATAATCATGATTATAATAATGATCATGATCATAATAATGATCATGATAATGATCATGATAGTGATAATGATCATGATAATGATCATGATAATGACCATGATATTTATCATCATAATGATCATGATGTTTATCATGATAATGATCATGATATTTATGATGATAATGATCATGATAATGATCATGAAAATGATCATTATAATGATCATGAAAATGATCATGATAATGATCATGATAGTGATCACGATAATGATCATGATAGTGATCATGATAATGATCATGATAGTGATCATGATAATGATCATGATAGTGATCATGATAATGATCATGATAGTGATCATAATCACAATAATAATCATGATCATAACCATGATCATGATAATGATCATGATAGTAATCATGATCACAATAATAATCATGATCATAACCATGATTATAATAATGATCATGATAATGATCATGATAATGATCATGATAGTGATCATGATAATGATCATGATAATGATCATGATAGTGATCATGATAATGATCATGATAGTGATCATGATAATGACCATGATAGTGATCAAGATAATGATCATGATAGTGATCATGATCATAATAATAATCATGATCCCAATCATGATTATAATAATGATCATGATCATAATCGTGATTATAATAGTGATAATGATCATAATAATGATCATGATAATGATCATGATAGTGATAATGATAATGATCATGATAATGATCATGATAATGATCATGATATTTATCATGATAATGATCATGATAATGATCATGATAATGATCATGAAAACGATCATGATAATGATCATGAAAATGATCATGATAGTGATAATGATATTGATCATGATAATGATCATGATAATGATCATGATAATGATCAGGATAATGATCATGATAGTGATAATGATAATGATCATGATAATGATCATGATCATGATAACGAATATGATAGTGATCATGATAATGATCATGATAGTGGTCATTATAGTCATCATGATAATGATCATGATAATGATCATGATAGTGATCATGATAATGATCATGATAGTGATCATAATAATAATCATGATAGTGGTCATGATAATGATCATGATAATGATCGTAATAATGATTATTATCAATAATAATGATAATAATGATCATGATAATTATCATGATAGTGGTCATGATAATGATCATGACAATGATCATGATAGTGATCATGATAATGATCATGATACTGATCATGATAATGATCATGATAGTGAGCATGATAATGATCATGATAGTGATCATGATAATGATCATTATAGTAATCATGATATTGATCATGATAGTGATCATGATAGTGATCATGATCACAATAATAATCATGATCATAACCATGATTATAATAATGATCATGATCATAATAATGATCATGATCATGATCAAGATAATGATCATGATAGTGATCATAATAATGATCATGATAGTGATCATGATAATGCTCATGAGAGTGATTATGACAATGATCATAATAATAATCATGATCCTAATCATGATTATAATAATGATCATGATCATAATAATGATCATGATAATGATCATGATAGTGGTCATTATAGTCATCATGATAATGATCATGTTATTGATCATGATAATGATCATGCTAGTGATCATGATAATGATCATGATAGTGATCATGATAATGGTCATGATAGTGATCATGATAATGATCATGATAGTGATCATGATATTGATCATGATATTGATCATGATAATGATCATGATCATAATAATGATCATGATAATGACCATGATAGTGATAATGATAATGATCATGATAGTGATAATGATCACGATAATGATAGTGATCAGATAATGATCATGATCATGATCATGACAGTGATCATAATAATGATCATGATAATGATCATGATAGTGATCATGATAATGATCATGATCATAATAATGATCATGGACATAATAATGATCATGATAGTGATCATGATAATGATCATGATAGTGATCATGCTAATGATCATGATAATGATCATGTTAATGATTATGATAATGATCATGATAGTGATCATGATAATGATCATGATAATGATCATGATAGTGATCATGATCATAATAATAATCATGATCCTAATCATGATTATAATAATGATCATGATAATGATCATGATAGTGATCATGATAGTGATCATGATAATGATCATGATCATAATAATGATCATGATAATGATCATGATAGTGATCATTATCATAATAATAATCATGATCATAATCATGATTATAATAATGATCATGATCATAATAATGATCATGATAATGATCATGATAGTGATAATGATCATGATAATGATCATGATAATGACCATGATATTTATCATCATAATGATCATGATATTTATCATGATAATGATCATGATATTTATGATGATAATGATCATGATAATGATCATGAAAATGATCATTATAATGATCATGAAAATGATCATGATAATGATCATGATAGTGATCACGATAATGATCATGATAGTGATCACGATAATGATCATGATAGTGATCATGATAATGATCATGATAGTGATCATGATAATGATCATGATAGTGATCATAATCACAATAATAATCATGATCATAACCATGATCATGATAATGATCATGATAATGATCGTAATAATGATCATTATCAATAATAATGATAATAATGATCATGATAATGATCATGATACTGATCATGATAATGCTCATGAGAGTGATTATGACAATGATCATGATAGTGATCATGATCATAATAATAATCATGATCCTAATCATGATTATAATAATGATCATATTCATAATAATGATCATGTTAATGATAATGATAATGATAGTGATCATGATAATGATCATGATAGTGATCATAATAATAATCATAATAGTGGTCATGATAATGATAATGATCATGACAACGATCATGATAATGATCATGATAATGAATATGATAGTGATCATGACAATGATCATGATAATGATCATGATATTTATCATGATAGTGATAATGATCATGATAATGATCATGATAATGATCATGATATTTATCATCATAATGATCATGATATTTATCATGATAATGATCATGATATTTATCATGATAATGATCATGATATTTATGATGATAATGATCATGATAATGATCATGAAAATGATCATGATAATGATCATGATAGTGATCACGATAATGATCATGATAGTGATCATGATAATGATCATGATAGTGATCATGATAATGATCATGATAGTGATCATGATAATGATCATGATAGTGATCATGATAATGATCATGATAGTGATCATGATAATGATCATGATAGTGATCATGATCACAATCATAATCATGATCATAACCATGATTATAATAATGATCATGATAATGATCATGATAATGATCATGATAGTGATCATGATAATGATCATGATAATGATCATGATAGTGATCATGATAATGACCATGATAGTGATCATGATAATGATCATGATAGTGATCATTATCATAATAATAATCATGATCATAATCATGATTATAATAATGATCATGATCATAATAATGATCATGATAATGATCATGATAGTGATAATGATCATGATAATGATCATGATAATGACCATGATATTTATCATCATAATGATCATGATATTTATCATGATAATGATCATGATATTTATGATGATAATGATCATGATAATGATCATGAAAATGATCATTATAATGATCATGAAAATGATCATGATAATGATCATGATAGTGATCACGATAATGATCATGATAGTGATCACGATAATGATCATGATAGTGATCATGATAATGATCATGATAGTGATCATGATAATGATCATGATAGTGATCATAATCACAATAATAATCATGATCATAACCATGATCATGATAATGATCATGATAGTAATCATGATCACAATAATAATCATGATCATAACCATGATTATAATAATGATCATGATAATGATCATGATAATGATCATGATAGTGATCATGATAATGATCATGATAATGATCATGATAGTGATCATGATAATGATCATGATAGTGATCATGATAATGACCATGATAGTGATCATGATAATGATCATGATAGTGATCATGATCATAATAATAATCATGATCCCAATCATGATTATAATAATGATCATGATCATAATCGTGATTATAATAGTGATAATGATCATAATAATGATCATGATAATGATCATGATAGTGATAATGATAATGATCATGATAATGATCATGATAATGATCATGATATTTATCATGATAATGATCATGATAATGATAATGATCATGAAAACGATCATGATAATGATCATGAAAATGATCATGATAGTGATAATGATATTGATCATGATAATGATCATGATAATGATCATGATAATGATCAGGATAATGATCATGATAGTGATAATGATAATGATCATGATAATGATCATGATAACGAATATGATAGTGATCATGATAATGATCATGATAGTGGTCATTATAGTCATCATGATAATGATCATGATAATGATCATGATAGTGATCATGATAATGATCATGATAGTGATCATAATAATAATCATGATAGTGGTCATGATAATGATCATGATAATGATCGTAATAATAATCATTATCAATAATAATGATAATAATGATCATGATAATGATCATGATAGTGGTCATGATAATGATCATGACAATGATCATGATAGTGATCATGATAATCATCATGATACTGATCATGATAATGATCATGATAGTGAGCATGATAATGATCATGATAGTGATCATGATAATGATCATTATAGTGATCATGATATTGATCATGATAGTGATCATGATAGTGATCATGATCACAATAATAATCATGATCATAACCATGATTATAATAATGATCATGATCATAATAATGATCATGATCATGATCAAGATAATGATCATGATAGTGATCATAATAATGATCATGATAGTGATCATGATCATAATAATAATCATGATCCTAATCATGATTATAATAATGATCATGATAGTGATCATGATAATGCTCATGAGAGTGATTATGACAATGATCATGATAGTGATCATGATCATAATAATAATCATGATCCTAATCATGATTATAATAATGATCATGATCATAATAATGATCATGTTAATGATAATGATAATGATAGTGATCATGATAATGATCATGATAGTGATCATAATAATAATCATAATAGTGGTCATGATAATGATCATGACAACGATCATGATAATGATCATGATAATGAATATGATAGTGATCATGACAATGATCATGATAATGATCATGATATTTATCATGATAGTGATAATGATCATGATAATGATCATGATAATGATCATGATATTTATCATCATAATGATCATGATATTTATCATGATAATGATCATGATATTTATCATGATAATGATCATGATATTTATGATGATAATGATCATGATAATGATCATGAAAATGATCATGATAATGATCATGATAGTGATCACGATAATGATCATGATAGTGATCATGATAATGATCATGATAGTGATCATGATAATGATCATGATAGTGATCATGATAATGATCATGATAGTGATCATGATAATGATCATGATAGTGATCATGATAATGATCATGATAGTGATCATGATAATGATCATGATAGTGATCATGATCACAATCATAATCATGATCATAACCATGATTATAATAATGATCATGATAATGATCATGATAATGATCATGATAGTGATCATGATAATGATCATGATAATGATCATGATAGTGATCATGATAATGACCATGATAGTGATCATGATAATGATCATGATAGTGATCATGATCATAATAATAATCATTATCCCAATCATGATTATAATAATGATCATGATCATAATCGTGATTATAATAATGATAATGATCATAATAATGATCATGATAATGATCATGATATTTATCATGATAATGATCATGATAATGATCATGATAATGATCATGAAAACGATCATGATAATGATCATGAAAACGATCATGATAGTGATAATGATATTGATCATGATAATGATCATGATAATGATCATGATAATGATCAGGATAATGATCATGATAGTGATAATGATAATGATCATCATAATGATCATGATAGTGATCATGATAATGATCATGATAGTGATCATGATAATGATCATTATAGTGATCATGATATTGATCATGATAGTGATAATGAAAGTGATCATGATCACAATAATAATCATGATCATAACCATGATTATAATAATGATCATGATCATAATAATGATCATGATCAAGATAATGATCATGATAGTGATCATAATAATGATCATGATCATGATCAAGATAATGATCATGATAGTGATCATAATAATGATCATGATAGTGATCATGATCATAATAATAATCATGATCCTAATCATGATTATAATAATGATCATGATAGTGATCATGATAATGCTCATGAGAGTGATTATGACAATGATCATGATAGTGATCATGATAATGATAGTGATCATAATAATGATCATGATAGTGATCATAATAATAATCATGATAGTGGTCATGATAATGATCATGACAACGATCATGATAATGATCATGATAATGAATATGATAGTGATCATGACAATGATCATGATAATGATCATGATAATGATCATGATAGTGATCATGATAATGATCATGATCATAATAATGATCATGGACATAATAATGATCATGATAGTGATCATGATAATGATCATGATAGTGATCATGCTAATGATCATGATAATGATCATGCTAATGATCATGATAATGATCATGTTAATGATTATGATAATGATCATGATAGTGATCATGATAATGATCATGATAATGATCATGATAGTGATCATGATCATAATAATAATCATGATCCTAATCATGATTATAATAATGATCATGATCATAATAATGATCATGATAATGATAATGATCATGATAATGATAGTGATCATGATAATGATCATGATAGTGATCATAATAATAATCATAATAGTGGTCATGATAATGATCATGACAACGATCATGATAATGATCATGATAATGAATATGATAGTGATCATGACAATGATCATGATAATGATCATGATATTTATCATGATAGTGATAATGATCATGATAATGATCATGATAATGATCATGATAATGATCATGATATTTATCATCATAATGATCATGATATTTATCATGATAATGATCATGATATTTATGATGATAATGATCATGATAATGATCATGAAAATGATCATGATAATGATCATGATAGTGATCACGATAATGATCATGATAGTGATCATGATAATGATCATGATAGTGATCATGATAATGATCATGATAGTGATCATGATAATGATCATGATAGTGATCATGATCACAATCATAATCATGATCATAACCATGACTATAATAATGATCATGATCATAATAATGATCATGATCATAATAATGATCATGATAATGATCATGATAATGATCATGATAGTGATCATGATAATGATCATGATAATGATCATGATAGTGATCATGATAATGACCATGATAGTGATCATGATAATGATCATGATAGTGATCATGATCATAATAATAATCATGATCCCAATCATGATTATAATAATGATCATGATCATAATCGTGATTATAATAATGATAATGATCATAATAATGATCATGATAATGATCATGATAGTGATAATGATAATGATCATGATAATGATCATGATAATGATCATGAAAACGATCATGACATTGATCATGAAAACGATCATGATAGTGATAATGATATTGATCATGATAATGATCATGATAATGATCATGATAATGATCAGGATAATGATCATGATAGTGATAATGATAATGATCATCATAATGATCATGATAGTGATCATGATAATGATCATGATAGTGATCATGATAATGATCATTATAGTGATCATGATATTGATCATGATAGTGATAATGAAAGTGATCATGATCACAATAATAATCATGATCATAACCATGATTATAATAATGATCATGATCATAATAATGATCATGATCATGATCAAGATAATGATCATGATAGTGATCATAATAATGATCATGATCATGATCAAGATAATGATCATGATAGTGATCATAATAATGATCATGATCATGATCAAGATAATGATCATGATAGTGATCATAATAATGATCATGATAGTGATCATGATCATAATAATAATCATGATCCCAATCATGATTATAATAATGATCATGATCATAATCGTAATTATAATAGTGATAATGATCATAATAATGATCATGATAATGATCATGATAGTGATAATGATAATGATCATGATAATGATCATGATAATGATCATGATATTTATCATGATAATGATCATGATAATGATCATGAAAACGATCATGATAATGATCATGAAAATGATCATGATAGTGATAATGATATTGATCATGATAATGATCATGATAATGATCAGGATAATGATCATGATAGTCATAATGATAATCATCATGATAATGATCATGATAACGAATATGATAGTGATCATGATAATGATCATGATAGTGGTCATTATAGTCATCATGATAATGATCATGATAATGATCATGATAGTGATCATGATAATGATCAGGATAATGATAATGATCATGATAATGATAGTGATCATAATAATGATCATGATAGTGATCATAATAATAATCATGATAGTGGTCATGATAATGATCATGACAACGATCATGATAATGATCATGATAATGAATATGATAGTGATCATGACAATGATCATGATAATGATCATGATAGTGATCATGATAATGATCATGATAGTGATCATGATAATGATCATGATAGTGATCATGATAACGATCATGATATTTATCATCATAATGATCATGATATTTATCATGATAATGATCATGATATTTATGATGATAATGATCATGATAATGATCATGAAAATGATCATGATAATGATCATGATAGTGATCACGATAATGATCATGATAGTGATCATGATAATGATCATGATAGTGATCATGATAATGATCATGATAGTGATCATGATAATGATCATGATAGTGATCATGATAATGATCATGATAGTGATCATGATAATGATCATGATAGTGATCATGATCACAATCATAATCATGATCATAACCATGATTATAATAATGATCATGATCATAATAATGATCATGATCATAATAATGATCATGATAATGATCATGATAATGATCATGATAGTGATCATGATAATGATCATGATAGTGATCATGATCATAATAATAATCATGATCCCAATCATGATCATAATCGTGATTATAATAATGATAATGATCATAATAATGATCATGATAATGATCATGATAGTGATAATGATAATGATCATGATAATGATCATGATAATGATCATGATATTTATCATGATAATGATCATGATAATGATCATGATAATGATCATGAAAACGATCATGATAATGATCATGAAAACGATCATGATAGTGATAATGATATTGATCATGATAATGATCATGATAATGATCATGATAATGATCATGATAATGATCAGGATAATGATCATGATAGTGATAATGATAATGATCATCATAGTGATCATAATAATGATCATGATCATGATCATGATCAAGATAAAGATCATGATAGTGATCATAATAATGATCATGATAGTGATCATGATCATAATAATAATCATGATCCTAATCATGATTATAATAATGATCATGATAGTGATCATGATAATGCTCATGAGAGTGATTATGACAATGATCATGATAGTGATCATGATCATAATAATAATCATGATCCTAATCATGATTATAATAATGATCATGATCATAATAATGATCATGATAATGATCATGATAATGATAGTGATCATAATAATGATCATGATAGTGATCATAATAATAATCATGATAGTGGTCATGATAATGATCATGACAACGATCATGATAATGATCATGATAATGAATATGATAGTGATCATGACAATGATCATGATAATGATCATGATATTTATCATGATAGTGATAATGATCATGATAATGATCATGATATTTATCATCATAATGATCATGATATTTATCATGATAATGATCATGATATTTATGATGATAATGATCATGATAATGATCATGAAAATGATCATGATAATGATCATGATAGTGATCACGATAATGATCATGATAGTGATCATGATAATGATCATGATAGTGATCATGATAATGATCATAATAGTGATCATGATAATGATCATGATAGTGATCATGATCACAATCATAATCATGATCATAACCATGATTATAATAATGATCATGATCATAATAATGATCATGATAATGATCATGATAATGATCATGATAGTGATCATGATAATGATCATGATAATGATCATGATAGTGATCATGATAATGACCATGATAGTGATCATGATAATGATCATGATAGTGATCATGATCATAATAATAATCATGATCCCAATCATGATTATAATAATGATCATGATCATAATCGTGATTATAATAATGATAATGATCATAATAATGATCATGATAATGATCATGATAGTGATAATGATAATGATCATGATAATGATCATGATATTTATCATGATAATGATCATGATAATGATCATGATAATGATCATGAAAACGATCATGATAATGATCATGAAAACGATCATGATAGTGATAATGATATTGACCATGATAATGATCATGATAATGATCATGATAATGATCAGGATAATGATCATGATAGTGATAATGATAATGATCATCATAATGATCATGATAGTGATAGTGATCATGATAATGATCATTATAGTGATCATGATATTGATCATGATAGTGATAATGAAAGTGATCATGATCACAATAATAATCATGATCATAACCATGATTATAATAATGATCATGATCATAATAATGATCATGATCATGATCATAATAATGATCATGATCATGATCAAGATAATGATCATGATAGTGATCATAATAATGATCATGATCATGATCAAGATAATGATCATGATAGTGATCATAATAATGATCATGATAGTGATCATGATCATAATAATAATCATGATCCTAATCATGATTATAATAATGATCATGATAGTGATCATGATAATGCTCATGAGAGTGATTATGACAATGATCATGATAGTGATCATGATCATAATAATAATCATGATCCTAATCATGATTATAATAATGATCATGATCATAATAATGATCATGATAATGATAATGATCATGATAATGATAGTGATCATAATAATGATCATGATAGTGATCATAATAATAATCATGATAGTGGTCATGATGATGATCATGACAACGATCATGATAATGATCATGATAATGAATATGATAGTGATCATGACAATGATCATGATAATGATCATGATAGTGATCATGATAATGATCATGATAGTGATCATGATAATGATCATGATATTTATGATGATAATGATCATGATAATGATCATGAAAATGATCATGATAATGATCGTGATAATGATCATGATAATGATCATGAAAATGATCATGATAATGATCGTGATAGTGATCACGATAATGATCATGATAGTGATCATGATAATGATCATGATAGTGATCATGATAATGATCATGATAGTGATCATGATAATGATCATGATAGTGATCATGATCACAATCATAATCATGATCATAACCATGATTAAAATAATGATCATGATCATAATAATGATCATGATAATGATCATGATAATGATCATGATAGTGATCATGATAATGACCATGATAGTGATCATGATAATGATCATTATAGTGATCATGATCATAATAATAATCATGATCCCAATCATGATTATAATAATGATCATGATCATAATCGTGATTATAATAATGATAATGATCATAATAATGATCATGATAATGATCATGATAGTGATAATGATAATGATCATGATAATGATCATGATAATGATCATGATATTTATCATGATAATGATCATGATAATGATCATGATATTTATCATGATAATGATCATGATAATAACATGATAATGATCATGAAAACGATCATGATAATGATCATGAAAACGATCATGATAGTGATAATGATATTGATCATGATAATGATCATGATAATGATCATGATAATGATCAGGATAATGATCATGATAGTGATAATGATAATGATCATCATAATGATCATGATAGTGATCATGATAATGATCATGATAGTGATCATGAAAATGATCATTATAGTGATCATGATATTGATCATGATAGTGATAATGAAAGTGATCATGATCACAATAATAATCATGATCATAACCATGATTATAATAATGATCATGATCATAATAATGATCATGATCATGATCATAATAATGATCATGATCATGATCAAGATAATGATCATGATAGTGATCATAATAATGATCATGATCATGATCAAGATAATGATCATGATAGTGATCATAATAATGAGCATGATAGTGATCATGATCATAATAATAATCATGATCCTAATCATGATTATAATAATGATCATGATAGTGATCATGATAATGCTCATGAGAGTGATTATGACAATGATCATGATAGTGATCATGATCATAATAATAATCATGATCCTAATCATGATTATAATAATGATCATGATCATAATAATGATCATGATAATGATAATGATCATGATAATGATAGTGATCATAATAATGATCATGATAGTGATCATAATAATAATCATGATAGTGGTCATGATAATGATCATGACAACGATCATGATAATGATCATGATAATGAATATGATAGTGATCATGACAATGATCATGATAATGATCATGATAGTGATCATGATAATGATCATGATAGTGATCATGATAATGATCATGATATTTATCATCATAATGATCATGATATTTATCATGATAATGATCATGATATTTATGATGATAATGATCATGATAATGATCATGAAAATGATCATGATAATGATCATGATAGTGATCACGATAATGATCATGATAGTGATCATGATAATGATCATGATAGTGATCATGACAATGATCATGATAGTGATCATGATAATGATCATGATAGTGATCATGATCACAATCATAATCATGATCATAACCATGATTATAATAATGATCATGATAATGATCATGATAATGATCATGATAGTATGATAATGATCATGATAATGATCATGATAGTGATCATGATAATGACCATGATAGTGATCATGATAATGATCATGATAGTGATCATGATCATAATAATAATCATGATCCCAATCATGATTATAATAATGATCATGATCATAATCGTGATTATAATAATGATAATGATCATAATAATGATCATGATAATGATCATGATAGTGATAATGATAATGATCATGATAATGATCATGATAATGATCATGATATTTATCATGATAATGATCATGATAATGATCATGATAATGATCACGAAAACGATCATGATAATGATCATGAAAACGATCATGATAGTGATAATGATATTGATCATGATAATGATAATGACAATGATCATGATAATGATCAGGATAATGATCATGATAGTGATAATGATAATGATCATCATAGTGATCATAATAATGATCATGATCATGATCAAGATAATGATCATGATAGTGATCATAATAATGATCATGATAGTGATCATAATAATGATCATGATAGTGATCATAATAATGATCATGATAGTGATCATGATCATAATAATAATCATGATCCTAATCATGATTATAATAATGATCATGATAGTGATCATGATAATGCTCATGAGAGTGATTATGACAATGATCATGATAGTGATCATGATAATGATCATGATACTGATCATGATAGTAATCATGATAATAATCATGATAGTGATCATGATAATGATCATGACATCATGATAGTGATCACGATAATAATCATGATAGTGATCATGATAATGACCATGATAATGATCATGATAATGATCATGATAATGATCATGATAATGATCATGATAATGATCATGATAATGATCATGATAATGATCATGATAATGATCATGATAATGTTCATGATAGTGATAATGATCATGATAATGATCATGATAACGAATATGATAGTGATCATGATAATGATCATGATAGTGGTCATTATAGTCATCATGATAATGATCATGATAATGATCATGATAATGATCATGATAATGATCATGCTAGTGATCATGATAATGATCATGCTAGTGATCATGATAATCATCATGATAGTGATCATGATAATGATCATGATAGTGATCATGATAACGGTCATGATAGTGATCATGATAATGATAATGATCATGATAGTGATCATGGTATTGATCATGATAGTGATCATGATAATGATCATGATCATAATATTGATCATGATAATGATCATGATAGTGATAATGATAATGATCATGATAGTGATAATGATAATGATCACGATAGTGATAATGATAATGATCACGATAATGATAGTGATCATGATAATGATCATGATCATGACAGTGATCATAATAATGATCATGATAATGATCATGATAGTGATCATGATAATGATCATGATCATAATAATGTTCATGAACATAATAATGATCATGATAGTGATCATGATAATGATAATGATCATGATAGTGATCATGCTAATGATCATGATAATGATCATGTTAATGATTATGATAATGATCTTGATAATGATCATGATAATGATCATGATAATGATCATGATAATGATCATGATAATGATCATGATAATGATCATGATAATGATCATGATAATGATCATGATAATGATCATGATAATGGTCATGGTAATGATCATGATAATGGTCATGATAATGACCATGATAGTGATCATGATAATGATCATGATCATAATAATGATCATGATAATGATCATGATAATGATAATGATCATGATAGTGATCATGCTAATGATCATGATAATGATTATGTTAATGATAATGATCATTATAATGATCATGATAGTGATAATGATAATGATCATGATAATGATCATGATAACGAATATGATAGTGATCATGATAATGATCATGATAGTGGTCATTATAGTCATCATGATAGTGATCAGATAATGATCATGATCATGACAGTGATCATAATAATGATCATGATAATGATCATGATAGTGATCATGATAATGATCATGATCATAATAATGATCATGGACATAATAATGATCATGATAGTGATCATGATAATGATAATGATCATGATAGTGATCATGCTAATAATCATGATAATGATCATGTTAATGATTATGATAATGATCATGATAGTGATCATGATAATGATCATGATAATGATCATGATACTGATCATGATCATAATCATGATTATAATAATGATCATGATAATGATCATGATAGTGATCATGATAATGATCATGATAATGATCATGATAGTGATCATGATAATGATCATGATAGTGATCATGATAATCATCATGATAGTGATCATGATCACAATAATAATCATGATCATAACCATGATCATGATAATGATCATGATAGTGATCATGATCACAATAATAATAATCATGATCATAACCATGGTTATAATAATGATCATGATAATGATCATGATAATGATCATGATAATGATCATGATAGTGATCATGATAATGATCATGATAATGATCATGATAGTGATCATGATAATGATCATGCTAGTGATCATGATAATGATCATGATAGTGATCATGATAATGATCATGATAGTGATCATGATAATGATCATTATAGTGATCATGATATTGATCATGATATTGATCATGATATTGATCATGATAATGACCATGATAGTGATCATGATAATGATCATGATAGTGATCATAATAATAATCATGATAGTGGTCATGATAATGATCATGATAATGATCGTAATAATGATCATTATCAATAATAATGATAATAATGATCATGACAATGATCATGATAGTGATCATGATAATGATCATGATACTGATCATGATAGTGCTCATGATAATAATCATGATAGTGATCATGATAATGATCATGACATCATGATAGTGATCACGATAATAATCATGATAGTGATCATTATAATGACCATTATAATGATCATGATAATGATCATGATACTGATCATGATCATAATCATGATTATAATAATGATCATGATAATGATCATGATAGTGATCATGATAATGATCATGATAATGATCATGATAGTGATCATGATAATGATCATGATAGTGATCATGATAATCATCATGATAGTGATCATGATCACAATAATAATCATGATCATAACCATGATCATGATAGTGATCATGATAGTGATCATGATCACAATAATAATCATGATCATAACCATGATTATAATACTGATCATGATCATAATAATGATCATGATCATAATAATGATCATGATCATGATCAAGATAATGATCATGATAGTGATCATAATAATGATCATGATAGTGATCATGATCATAATAATAATCATGATCCTAATCATGATTATAATAATGATCATGATAGTGATCATGATAATGCTCATGAGAGTGATCATGATAATGATCATGATAGTGATCATGATAATGACCATGATAGTGATCATGATAATGATCATGATAGTGGTCATTATAGTCATCATGATAATGATCATGCTAGTGATCATGATAATGACAATAATAATCATGATCATAACCATGATTATAATAATGATCATGATCATAATAATGATCATGATCATAATAATGATCATGATCATGATCAAGATAATGATCATGATAGTGATCATAATAATGATCATGATAGTGATCATGATCATAATAATAATCATGATCCTAATCATGATTATAATAATGATCATGATAGTGATCATGATAATGCTCATGAGAGTGATCATGATAATGATCATGATAGTGATCATGATAATGACCATGATAGTGATCATGATAATGATCATGATAGTGGTCATTATAGTCATCATGATAATGATCATGCTAGTGATCATGATAATGATCATGATAGTGATCATGATACTGATCATGATAGTGATCATGATAATGATCATGATAGTGATCATGATAATGATCATTATAGTGATCATGATATTGATCATGATAATGACCATGATAGTGATCATGATAATGATCATGATAGTGATCATAATAATAATCATGATAGTGGTCATGATAATGATCATGATAATGATCGTAATAATGATCATTATCAATAATAATGATAATAATGATCATGACAATGATCATGATAGTGATCATGATAATGATCATGATACTGATCATGATAGTGCTCATGATAATAATCATGATAGTGATCATGATAATGATCATGACATCATGATAGTGATCACGATAATAATCATGATAGTGATCATTATAATGACCATTATAATGATCATGATAATGATCATGATAATGATCATGATAATGATCATGATAATGATCATGATAATGATCATGATAATGATCATGATAATGATCATGATAATGATCATGATAGTGATAATGATCATGATAATGATCATGATAACGAATATGATAGTGATCATGATAATGATCATGATAGTGGTCATTATAGTCATCATGATAATGATCATGATAATGATCATGATAATGATCATGCTAGTGATCATGATAATGATCATGCTAGTGATCATGATAATGATCATGATAGTGATCATGATAATGGTCATGATAGTGATCATGATAATGATCATGATAGTGATCATGATAATGGTCATGATAGTGATCATGATAATGATCATGATAGTGATCATGATATTGATCATGATAGTGATCATGATAATGATCATGATAATGATCATGATAATGATCATGATAATGATCATGATAGTGATAATGATCATGATAATGATCATGATAACGAATATGATAGTGATCATGATAATGATCATGATAGTGGTCATTATAGTCATCATGATAATGATCATGATAATGATCATGCTAGTGATCATGATAATGATCATGCTAGTGATCATGATAATGATCATGATAGTGATCATGATAATGGTCATGATAGTGATCATGATAATGATCATGATAGTGATCATGATATTGATCATGATAGTGATCGTGATAATGATCATGATCATAATATTGATCATGATAATGATCATGATAGTGATAATGATAATGCTCATGATAGTGTTAATGATAATGATCACGATAATGATAGTGATCATGATAATGATCATGATCATGACAGTGATCATAATAATGATCATGATAATGATCATGATAGTGATCATGATAATGATCATGATAGTGATCATGATAATGATCATGATCATAATAATGTTCATTAACATAATAATGATCATGATAGTGATCATGATAATGATAATGATCATGATAGTGATCATGCTAATGATCATGATAATGATCATGTTAATGATCATGATAATGGTCATGATAATGATCATGATAATGGTCATGATAATGACCATGATAGTGATCATGATAATGATTATGATCATAATAATGATCATGATAATGATCATGATAATGATAATGATCATGATAGTGATCATGCTAATGATCATGATAATGATCATGATAATGATCATTATAGTGATCATGATATTGATCATGATAATGACCATGATAGTGATCATGATAATGATCATGATAGTGATCATAATAATAATCATGATAGTGGTCATGATAATGATCATGATAATGATCGTAATAATGATCATTATCAATAATAATGATAATAATGATCATGATAGTGGTCATGATAATGATCATGACAATGATCATGATAGTGATCATGATAATGATCATGATACTGATCATGATAGTGCTCATGATAATAATCATGATAGTGATCATGATAATGATCATGACATCATGATAGTGATCACGATAATAATCATGATAGTGATCATTATAATGACCATGATAATGATCATGATAATGATCATGATAATGATCATGATAATGATCATGATAATGATCATGATAATGATCATGATAATGCTCATGATAATGATCATGATAATGATCATGATAATGATCATGATAATGATCATGATAATGATCATGATAATGATCATGATAATGATCATGATAATGATCATGATAGTGATAATGATCATGATAATGATCATGATAACGAATATGATAGTGATCATGATAATGATCATGATAGTGGTGATTATAGTCATCATGATAATGATCATGATAATGATCATGTTAGTGATCATGATAATGATCATGCTAGTGATCATGATAATGATCATGATAGTGATCATGATAATGGTCATGATAGTGATCATGATAATGATCATGATAGTGATCATGATATTGATCATGATAGTGATCATGATAATGATCATGATAATGACCATGATAGTGATAATGATAATGATCATGATAGTGATAATGATCACGATAATGATAGTGATCATGATAATGATCATGATCATGATCATGACAGTGATCATAATAATGATCATGATAATGATCATGATAGTGATCATGATAATGATCATGATCATAATAATGATCATGGACATAATAATGATCATGATAGTGATCATGATAATGATAATGATCATGATAGTGATCATGCTAATGATCATGATAATAATCATGTTAATGATTATGATAATAATCATGTTAATGATTATGATAATGATCATGATAGTGATCATGATAATGATCATGATAATGATCATGATAGTGATCATGATCATAATAATAATCATGATCCTAATTATGATTATAATAATGATCATGATAATGATCATGATAGTGATCATGATAGTGATAATGATAATGATCATGATAATGATCATGATAATGATCATGATATTTATCATGATAATGATAATGATCATGATAATGATCATGAAAACGATCATGATAATGATCATGAAAACGATCATGATAGTGATAATGATATTGATCATGATAATGATCATGATAATGATCAGGATAATGATCATGATAGTGATAATGATAATGATCATCATAATGATCATGATAATGATCATGATAACGAATATGATAGTGATCATGATAATGATCATGGTAGTGGTCATTATAGTCATCATGATAATGATCATGATAATGATCATGCTAGTGATCATGATAATGATCATGATAGTGATCATGATAATGATCATGATAGTGATCATGATAATGATAATTATAGTAATCATGATATTGATCATGATAGTGATCATGATCACAATAAAAATCATGATCATAACCATGATTATAATAATGATCATGATCATAATAATGATCATGATAGTGATCATGATAATGATCATGATAGTGATCATGATAATGATCATGATAGTGATCATGATCATAATAATAATCATGATCCTAATCATGATTATAATAATGATCATGATAGTGATCATGATAATGCTCATGAGAGTGATTATGACAATGATCATGATAGTGATCATGATCATAATAATAATCATGATCCTAATCATGATTATAATAATGATCATGATCATAATAATGATCATGATAATGATAATGATCATGATAATGACAGTGATCATGATAATAATCATGAGAGTGATCATAATAATAATCATGATAGTGGTCATGATAATGATCATGACAACGATCATGATAATGATCATGATAATGAATATGATAGTGATCATGACAATGATCATGATAATGATCATGATAGTGATCATGATAATGATCATGATAGTGATCATGATAATGATCATGATAGTGATCATAATAATAATCATGATAGTGGTCATGATAATGATCATGATAATGATCGTAATAACGATCATTATCAATAATAATGATAATAATGATCATGATAATGATCATGATAGTGGTCATGATAATGATCATGACAATGATCATGATAGTGATCATGATAATGATCATGATACTGATCATGATAGTGATTATGATAATAATCATGATAGTGATCATGATAATGATCATGACATCATGATAGTGATCACGATAATAATCATGATAGTGATCATGATAATGACCATGATAATGATCATGATAATGATCATGATAATGATCATGATAATGATCATGATAATGATCATGATAATGATCATGATAATGATCATGATAATGATCATGATAATGATCATGATAGTGATAATGATCATGATAATGATAATGATCATGATAATGATCATGATAACGAATATGATAGTGATCATGATAATGATCATGATAGTGGTCATTATAGTCATCATGATACTGATCATGCTAGTGATCATGATAATGATCATGCTAGTGATCATGATAATGATCATGATAGTGATCATGATA
Source organism: Gymnosoma rotundatum (assembly GCA_916610165.2). NCBI lineage: Eukaryota > Metazoa > Arthropoda > Insecta > Diptera > Tachinidae > Gymnosoma > Gymnosoma rotundatum. The sequence continues at coordinate 66,802,149 of OU744337.1, read as the reverse complement.
ATGGTCATGATAGTGATCATGATAATGATCATGATAGTGATCATGATATTGATCATGATAGTGATCGTGATAATGATCATGATCATAATATTGATCATGATAATGATCATGATAGTGATAATGATAATGATCATGATAGTGATAATGATAATGATCACGATAATGATAGTGATCATGATCATGACAGTGATCATAATAATGATCATGATAATGATTATGATAGTGATCATGATAATGATCATGATCATAATAATGTTCATTAACATAATAATGATCATGATAGTGATCATGATAATGATAATGATCATGATAGCGATCATGATAATGATCATGATACTGATCATGATAGTGATTATGATAATAATCATGATAGTGATCATGATAATGATCATGACATCATGATAGTGATCACGATAATAATCATGATAGTGATCATGATAATGACCATGATAGTGATCATGATAATGGTCATGATAATGGTCATGATAATGACCATGACAATGATCATGATAGTGATCATGATAATGATCATGATACTGATCATGATAGTGATTATGATAATAATCATGATAGTGATCATGATAATGATCATGACATCATGATAGTGATCACGATAATAATCATGATAGTGATCATGATAATGACCATGATAGTGATCATGATAATGGTCATGATAATGGTCATGATAATGACCATGATAGTGATCATGATAATGATCATGATCATAATAATGATCATGATAATGATCATGATAATGATCATGATAATGATCATGATAATGATAATGATCATGATAGTGATCATGCTAATGATCATGATAATGATTATGTTAATGATAATGATCATGATAATGATCATGATAGTGATAATGATAATGATCATGATAATGATCATGATAACGAATATGATAGTGATCATGATAATGATCGTGATAGTGGTCATTATAGTCATCATGATAATGATCATGATAGTGGTCATGATAATGATCATGACAATGATCATGATAGTGATCATGATAATGATCATGATACTGATCATGATAGTGATTATGATAATAATCATGATAGTGATCATGATAATGATCATGACATCATGATAGTGATCACGATAATAATCATGATAGTGATCATGATAATGACCATGATAGTGATCATGATAATGGTCATGATAATGGTCATGATAATGACCATGATAGTGATCATGATAATGATCATGATCATAATAATGATCATGATAATGATCATGATAATGATCATGATAATGATCATGATAATGATCATGATAATGATCATGATAATGATAATGATCATGATAGTGATCATGCTAATGATCATGATAATGATTATGTTAATGATAATGATCATGATAATGATCATGATAGTGATAATGATAATGATCATGATAATGATCATGATAACGAATATGATAGTGATCATGATAATGATCGTGATAGTGGTCATTATAGTCATCATGATAATGATCATGATAATGATCATGTTAGTGATCATGATAATGATCATGCTAGTGATCATGATAATGATCATGATCATAATAATGATCATGATAATGACCATGATAGTGATAATGATAATGATTATGATAGTGATAATGATCACGATAATGATAGTGATCATGATAATGATCATCATCATGATCATGACAGTGATCATAATAATGATCATGATAATGATCATGATAGTGATCATGATAATGATCATGATCATAATAATGATCATGGACATAATAATGATCATGGACATAATAATGATCATGATAGTGATCATGATAATGATAATGATCATGATAGTGATCATGCTAATGATCATGATAATAATCATGTTAATGATTATGATAATGATCATGATAGTGATCATGATAATGATCATGATAATGATCATGATAGTGATCATGATCATAATAATAATCATGATCCTAATCATGATTATAATAATGATCATGATAATGATCATGATAGTGATCATGATAGTGATAATGATAATGATCATGATAATGATCATGATAATGATCATGATATTTATCATGATAATGATCATGATAATGATCATGATAATGATCTTGAAAACGATCATGATAATGATCATGAAAACGATCATGATAGTGATAATAATATTGATCATGATAATGATCATGATAATGATCAGGATAATGATCATGATAGTGATAATGATAATGATCATCATAATGATCATGATAATGATCATGATAACGAATATGATAGTGATCATGATAATGATCATGATAGTGGTCATTATAGTCATCATGATAATGATCATGATAATGATCATGATAATGATCATGCTAGTGATCATGATAATGATCATGATAGTGATCATGATAATGATCATGATAGTGATCATGATAATGATAATTATAGTGATCATGATATTGATCATGATAGTGATCATGATCACAATAATAATCATGATCATAACCATGATTATAATAATGATCATGATCATAATAATGATCATGATAGTGATCATGATAATGATCATGATAGTGATCATGATAATGATCATGATAGTGATCATGATCATAATAATAATCATGATCCTAATCATGATTATAATAATGATCATGATAGTGATCATGATAATGCTCATGAGAGTGATTATGACAATGATCATGATAGTGATCATGTTCATAATAATAATCATGATCCTAATCATGATTATAATAATGATCATGATCATAATAATGATGATTATCATAATAATGATCATGATAATGACCATGATAGTGATAATGATAATGATCATGATAGTGATAATGATCACGATAATAATAGTGAACATGATAATGATCATGATCATGACAGTGATCATAATAATGATCATGATAATGATCATGATAGTGATCATGATACTGATCATGATCATAATAATGATCATGGACATAATAATGATCATTATAGTGATCATGCTAATGATCATGATAATGATCATGTTAATGATTATGATCATGATAATTATCATGATATTGATCATGATAGTGATCATGATAGTGATCATTATAGTGATCATGATAATGATCATGATAATGATCATGATAATGATCATGATAATGATCATGATAATGATCATGATATTGATCATGATAGTGATCATGATAGTGATCATTATAGTGATCATGATAATGATCATGATAATGATCATGATAGTGATCATGATAATGATCATGATAATGATCATGATAGTGATCATGATAATGATCATGATAGTGATCATGATAATGATGATGATAGTGATCATGATAATGATCATGATAGTGATCATGATAATGATCATGATAGTGATCATGATAATGATCATGATAGTGATCATGATAGTGATCATGATAGTGCTCATGATAATGATCATGATAATGATCATGATATTGATCATGATAGTGATCATGATAGCGATCATTATAGTGATCATGATAATGTTCATGATAATGATCATGATATTGATCATGATAATGATCATGATAATGATCATGATAATGATAATGACCATGATATTTATCATCATAATGATCATGATATTTATCATGATAATGATCATGATATTTATGATGATAATGATCATGATAATGATCATGAAAATGATCATTATAATGATCATGAAAATGATCATGATAATGATCATGATAGTGATCACGATAATGATCATGATAGTGATCATGATAATGATCATGATAGTGATCATGATAATGATCATGATAGTGATCATGATAATGATCATGATAGTGATCATGATCACAATAATAATCATGATCATAACCATGATCATGATAATGATCATGATAGTAATCATGATCACAATAATAATCATGATCATAACCATGATTATAATAATGATCATGATAATGATCATGATAATGATCATGATAGTGATCATGATAATGATCATGATAATGATCATGATAATGATCATGATAGTGATCATGATAATGATCATGATAATGATCATGATAGTGATCATGATAATGATCATGATAGTGATCATGATAATGACCATGATAGTGATCATGATAATGATCATGATAGTGATCATGATCATAATAATAATCATGATCCCAATCATGATTATCATAATGATCATGATCATAATCGTGATTATAATAGTGATAATGATCATAATAATGATCATGATAATGATCATGATAGTGATAATGATAATGATCATGATAATGATCATGATATTTATCATGATAATGATCATGATAATGATCATGATAATGATCATGAAAACGATCATGATAATGATCATGAAAACCATGATAGTGATAATGATATTGATCATGATAATGATCATGATAATGATCATGATAATGATCAGGATAATGATCATGATAGTGGTCATTATAGTCATCATGATAATGATCATGATAATGATCATGATAGTGATCATGATAATGATCATGATAGTGATCATGATAATGATCATGATAGTGATCATAATAATAATCATGATAGTGGTCATGATAATGATCATGATAATGATCGTAATAATGATCATTATCAATAATAATGATAATAATGATCATGATAATGATCATGATAGTGGTCATGATAATGATCATGATAATGATCATGATACTGATCATGATAATGATCATGATACTGATCATGATAATGATCATGATAGTGATCATGATAATGATCATGATAGTGATCATGATAATGATCATTATAGTGATCATGATATTGATCATGATAGTGATCATGATAGTGATCATGATAGTGATCATGATAGTGATCATGATAATGACCATGATCATAATAATGATCATGATAATGATCATGATAGTGATAATGATAATGATCACGATAATGATAGTGATCATGATAATGATCATGATAGTGATCATGATAATGATCATAATAATGATCATGAACATAATAATGATCATGATAGTGATCATGATAATGATAATAATCATGATAGTGATCATGATAATGAAAACGATAATGATCATGATAATGATCATGATAATGATCATGATAATGATCATGATAATGGTCATGATAATGATCATGATAATGGTCATGATAATGACCATGATAGTGATCATGATAATGATCATGATCATAATAATGATCATGATAATGATAATGATGATAATGATTATGTTAATGATTAATGATAATGATAATGATAATGATCATGTTAATGATTAATGATCATGATAATGATCATTATAGTGATCATGATAATGATCATGATAATGATCATGATAATAATCATGATAATGATCATGATAGTGATCATGATAATGATCATTATAGTGATCATGATATTGATCATGATAGTGATCATGATCACAATAATAATCATGATCATTACCATGATTATAATAATGATCATGATCATAATAATGATCATGATAATGATCATAATAATGATCATGATAGTGATCATGATAATGATCATGATAATGATCATGAATGAAATGACATGAAAGTGGCATGAAAGCGGCTTTTACATGAAAACTATAATATATTTCTAAATTAAACTTACACATTCTGAAAGAGGGATATTAGACGAACAAAATGCGCTAGCCTGTAAGAAAACCTATGCAGTGGTTCCAGAGATATCTGCGTTGGTGTTGAAAAGTTATCAGGAAACTGATTTCTGTAAAAATGACATGAAAGTGGCTTTTAATTGAAAACTGTAATGAATTTCTAAATTAAAATTACACATTCTAAAAGAGGGATATCATACGAAGAACATGCGCTAGGCTGTAAGAAAATCTATGCTGTGGTTCCAGAGATACCTGCGTTGGTGTTAAAAACTTATCAGGAAACTGATTTCTGTATAAATGACATGAAAGTGGCTTTTAATTGAAAACTATGATATATTTCTAAATCAAGCTTACACATTCTGAAAGAGGGATATCAGACGAACAAAAGTTTCCAGAGATATCTGCGTAGGTGTTGAAAAGTTATCAAGAAATTGATTTCTGTAAAAATGACATGAAAGTGGCTTTTACTTGAAAACTGTAATATGTTTCTAAATTAAGCTTACACATACTGAAAGGGGAATATTAGGCTGTAAGAAAATCTATGCAGTGGTTCCAGAGATATCTGCGTTGGTGTTGAAAAGTTGTGAGGAAACTGATTTCTTTAAAAATGACATGAAAGTGGCTTTTAATTGAAAACTATGATATATTTCTAATTTAATCTTACATATTCTGAAAGAGGGATATTAGACGAACGAAATGCGCTAGGCTGTAAAAAAATCTATGTAGTGGTTCCAGAGATATCTGCGTTGGTGTTGAAAAGTTATCAGGAAATTGATTTCTATTTATAAATTACATTAAAGTAGCTTTTACTGGAAAACTGTATTATATTTCTAAATTAAGCTTACACATTCTGAAAGAGGGATATTAGACGAACAAAATGCGCTAGGCTGTAAGAAAATCTATGCAGTGGTTCCAGAGGTATCTGAGTTGGTGTTGAAAATTTATCAGGAAACTGATTTCTGTAAAAATGACATGAAAGTGGCATGATAGTGGCTTTTACTTGAAAACTATGATATATTTCTAAATTAAGCTTACACATTCTGAAACAGGGATATTAACCGAACAGAATGCACTAGGCTGTAAGAAAATCGATGCAGTGGTTCCAGATATATCTGCGTTGGTGTTGAAAAGTTACAGGAAACTGATTTCTGTAAAAATGATATGAAAGTGGCATGAAAGCGGCTTTTACTTGAAAACTATAATATATTACTAAATTAAGCTTACATATTCTGAAAGAAGGATATTAGACGAACAAAATGCGCTGGGCTGTAAGAAAATCGATGCAGTGGTTCCAGAGGTATCTGCGTTGGAGTTGAAAAGTTATCAGGAAACTGATTTCTGTAAAAATAAACTGAAAGTGGCTTTTACTTGAAAACTATGACATATTTCTAAATTAAGCATACACATTCTGAAAGATGGATATTAGACGAACAAAATGCTAAGGTTGTAGGATAGTGGTCATTATAGTCATCATGATAATGATCATGCTAGTGATCATGATAATGATCATTCTAGTGATCATGATAATGATCATGATAGTGATCATGATAATGATCATGATAGTGATCATGATAATGATCATGATAGTGATCATGATAATGATCATTATAGTGATCATGATATTGATCATGATAGTGATCATGATCACAATAATAATCATGATCAATACCATGATTATAATAATGATCATGATAATGATCATAATAATGATCATGATAATGATCATAATAATGATCATGATAGTGATCATGATAATGATCAGGATAATGATCATTATCATAATAATAATCATGATCATAATCATGATTATAATAATGATCATGATCATAATAATGATCATGATAATGATCATGATAGTGATAATGATCATGATAATGATCATGATAATGATCATGATAGTGATCATGATAATGATCATGATAATGATCATGATAGTGATCATGATAATGACTATGATAGTGATCATGATAATGATCATGATAGTGATCATGATCATAATAATAATCATGATCATAATAATAATCATGATCCCAATCATGATCATAATCGTGATTATAATAATGATAATGATCATAATAATGATCATGATAATGATCATGATAGTGATCATGATAATGATCATTATAGTGATCATGATATTGATCATGATAGTGATCATGATCATAATAATAATCATGATCCTAATCATGATTATAATAATGATCATGATAATGATCATGATAGTGATCATGATAGTGATCATGATAATGATCATGATAGTGATCATTATCATAATAATAATCATGATCATAATCATGATTATAATAATGATCATGATCATAATAATGATCATGATAATGATCATGATAGTGATAATGATCATGATAATGATCATGATATTAATCATCATAATGATCATGATATTTATCATGATAATGATCATGATATTTATGATGATAATGATCATGATAATGATCATGAAAATGATCATGATAATGATCATGATAGTGATCACGATAATGATCATGATAGTGATCATGATAATGATCATGATAGTGATCATGATAATGATCATGATAGTGATCATGATAATGATCGTGATAGTGATCATGATCACAATAATAATCATGATCATAACCATGATTATAATAATGATCATGATCATAATAATGATCATGATAATGATCATGATAATGATCATGATAGTGATCATGATAATGATCATGATAATGATCATGATAGTGATCATGATAATGACTATGATAGTGATCATGATAATGATCATGATAGTGATCATGATCATAATAATAATCATGATCCCAATCATGATCATAATCGTGATTATAATAATGATAATGATCATAATAATGATCATGATAATGATCATGATAGTGATAATGATAATGATCATGATAATGATCATGATAATGATCATGATATTTATCATGATAATGATCATGATAATGATCGTGATAATGATCATGATAATGATCATGATAATGATCATGAAAACGATCATGATAATGATCATGAAAATGATCATGATAGTGATAATGATATTGATCATGATAATGATCATGATAATGATCATGATAATGATCAGGATAATGATCATGATAGTGATAATGATAATGATCATCATAATGATCATGATAGTGATCATGATAATGATCATGATAGTGATCATGATAATGATCATTAAAGTGATCATGATATTGATCATGATGGTGATCATGAAAGTGATCATGATCACAATAATAATCATGATCATAACCATGATTATAATAATGATCATGATCATGATCAAGATAATGATCATGATAGTGATCATAATAATGATCATGATAGTGATCATGATCATAATAATAATCATGATCCTAATCATGATTATAATAATGATCATGATAGTGATCATGATAATGCTCATGAGAGTGATTATGACAATGATCATGATAGTGATCATGATCATAATAATAATCATGATCCTAATCATGATTATAATAATGATCATGATCATAATAATGATCATGATAATGATAATGATCATGATAATGATAGTGATCATAATAATGATCATGATAGTGATCATAATAATAATCATGATAGTGGTCATGATAATGATCATGACAACGATCATGATAATGATCATGATAATGAATATGATAGTGATCATGACAATGATCATGATAATGATCATGATAGTGATCATGATAATGATCATGATAGTGATCATGATAATGATCATGATAGTGATCATGATAGTGATCATGATAATGATCATGATAGTGATCATAATAATAATCATGATAGTGGTCATGATAATGATCATGATAATGATCGTAATAATGATCATTATCAATAATAATGATCATGATAATGATCATGATAGTGGTCATGATAATGATCATGACAATGATCATGATAGTGATCATGATAATGATCATGATAATGATCGTAATAATGATCATTATCAATAATAATGATCATGATAATGATCATGATAGTGATCATGATAATGATCATGACATCATGATAGTGATCACGATAATAATCATGATAGTGATCATGATAATGACCATGATAATGATCATGATAATGATCATGATAATGATCATGATAGTGATAATGATCATGATAATGATCATGATAACGAATATGATAGTGATCATGATAATGATCATGATAACGAATATGATAGTGATCATGATAATGATCATGATAGTGGTCATTATACTCATCATGATAATGATCATGATAATGATCATGCTAGTGATCATGATAATGATCATGCTAGTGATAATGATAATGATCACGATAATGATAGTGATCATGATAATGGTCATGATCATGATCATGACAGTGATCATAATAATGATCATGATAATGATCATGATAGTGATCATGATAATGGTCATGATCATAACAATGTTCATGAACATAATAATGATCATGATAGTGATCATGATAATGATAATGATCATGATAGTGAGCATGCTAATGATCATGATAATGATCATGTTAATGATTATGATAATGATCATGATAATGATCATGATAATGATCATGATAATGATCATGATAATGATCATGATAATGGTCATGGTAATGATCATGATAGTGGTCATTATAGTCATCATGATAATGATCATGTTAGTGATCATGATAATGATCATGCTAGTGATCATGATAATGATCATGATAGTGATCATGATAATGGTCATGATAGTGATCATGATAATGATCATGATAGTGATCATGATATTGATCATGATAGTGATCATGATAATGATCATGATCATAATAATGATCATGATAATGACCATGATAGTGATAATGATAATGATCATGATAGTGATAATGATCACGATAATGATAGTGATCAGATAATGATCATGATCATGATCATGACAGTGATCAGAATAATGATCATGATTATGATCATGATAGTGATCATGATAATGATCATGATCATAATAATGATCATGGACATAATAATGATCATGATAGTGATCATGATAATGATCATGATAGTGATCATGCTAATGGTCATGATAGTGATCATGATAATGATCATGATAGTGATCATGATATTGATCATGATAGTGATCATGATAATGATCATGATCATAATAATGATCATGATAATGACCATGATAGTGATAATGATAATGATCATGATAGTGATAATGATCACGATCATGATAGTGATCATGCTAATGATCATGATAATGATTATGTTAATGATAATGATCATGATAATGATCATGATAGTGATAATGATAATGATCATGATAATGATCATGATAATGATCATGATAACGAATATGATAGTGATCATGATAATGATCATGATAGTGGTCATTATAGTCATCATGATAATGATCATGTTAGTGATCATGATAATGATCATGCTAGTGATCATGATAATGATCATGATAGTGATCATGATAATGGTCATGATAGTGATCATGATAATGATCATGATAGTGATCATGATATTGATCATGATAGTGATCATGATAATGATCATGATCATAATAATGATCATGATAATGACCATGATAGTGATAATGATAATGATCATGATAGTGATAATGATCACGATAATGATAGTGATCAGATAATGATCATGATCATGATCATGACAGTGATCAGAATAATGATCATGATTATGATCATGATAGTGATCATGATAATGATCATGATCATAATAATGATCATGGACATAATAATGATCATGATAGTGATCATGATAATGATCATGATAGTGATCATGCTAATGATCATGATAATGATCATGTTAATGATTATGATAATGATCATGATAGTGATCATGATAATGATCATGATAGTGATCACGATAGTGATCATGATAGTGATCATGATCACAATAATAATCATGATCATAACCATGATCATGATAATGATCATGACAGTAATCATGATCACAATAATAATCATGATCATAACCATGATTATAATAATGATCATGATAATGATCATGATAGTGATCATGATAATGATCATGATAATGATCATGATAGTGATCATGATAATGATCATGATAGTGATCATGATAATGACCATGATAGTGATCATGATAATGATCATGATAGTGATCATGATCATAATAATAATCATAATAATAATCATGATATTGGTCATGATAATGATCATGATAATGATCGTAATAATGATCATTATCAATAATAATGATAATAATGATCATGATAATGATCATGATAGTGGTCATGATAATGATCATGACAATGATCATGATAGTGATCATGATAATGATCATGATACTGATCATGATAATGATCATGATACTGATCATGATAATGATCATGATAGTGATCATGATAATGATCATGATAGTGATCATGATAATGATCATTATAGTGATCATGATATTGATCATGATAGTGATCATGATAGTGATCATGATCACAATAATAATCATGATCATAATAATGATCATGATCATGATCATAATAATGATCATGATCATGATAGTGATCATAATAATGATCATGATAGTGATCATGATCATAATAATAATCATGATCCTAATCATGATTATAATAATGATCATGATAGTGATCATGATAATGCTCATGAGAGTCATTATGACAATGATCATGATAGTGATCATGATCATAATAATAATCATGATCCTAATCATGATTATAATAATGATCATGATCATAATAATGATCATGATAATGATAATGATCATGATAATGATAGTGATCATGATAATGATCATGATAGTGATCATAATAATAATCATAATAGTGGTCATGATAATGATCATGACAACGATCATGATAATGATCATGATAATGAATATGATCGTGATCATGACAATGATCATGATAATGAATATGATCGTGATCATGACAATGATCATGATAATGATCATGATATTTATCATGATAGTGATAATGATCATGATAATGATCATGATATTTATCATCATAATGATCATGATATTTATCATGATAATGATCATGATATTTATGATGATAATGATCATGATAATGATCATGAAAATGATCATGATAATGATCATGATAGTGATCACGATAATGATCATGATAGTGATCATGATAATGATCATGATAGTGATCATGATAATGATCATGATAGTGGTCATGATAATGATCATGATAGTGATCATGATCACAATCATAATCATGATCATAACCATGATTATAATAATGATCATGATCATAATAATGATCATGATAATGATCATGATAATGATCCTGATAGTGATCATGATAATGATCATGATAATGATCATGATAGTGATCATGATAATGACCATGATAGTGATCATGATAATGATCATGATAGTGATCATGATAGTGATCATGATCATAATAATAATCATGATCCCAATCATGATTATAATAATGATCATGATCATAATCGTGATTATAATAATGATAATGATCATAATAATGATCATGATAATGATCATGATAGTGATAATGATAATGATCATGATAATGATCATGATAATGATCATGATATTTATCATGATAATGATCATGATAATGATCATGATAATGATCATGAAAACGATCATGATAATGATCATGAAAACGATCATGATAGTGATAATGATATTGATCATGATAATGATCATGATAATGATCATGATAATGATCAGGATAATGATCATGATAGTGATAATGATAATGATCATCATAATGATCATGATAGTGATCATGATAATGATCATGATAGTGATCATGATAATGATCATTATAGTGATCATGATATTGATCATGATAGTGATAATGAAAGTGATCATGATCACAATAATAATCATGATCATAACCATGATTATAATAATGATCATGATCATAATAATGATCATGATCATAATAATGATCATGATCATGATCAAGATAATGATCATGATAGTGATCATAATAATGATCATGATCATGATCAAGATAATGATCATGATAATGATCATAATAATGATCATGATAGTGATCATGATCATAATAATAATCATGATCCTAATCATGATTATAATAATGATCATGATAGTGATCATGATAATGCTCATGAGAGTGATTATGACAATGATCATGATAGTGATCATGATCATAATAATAATCATGATCCTAATCATGATTATAATAATGATCATGATCATAATAATGATCATGATAATGATAATGATCATGATAATGATAGTGATCATAATAATGATCATGATAGTGATCATAATAATAATCATGATAGTGGTCATGATAATGATCATGACAACGATCATGATAATGATCATGACAATGATCATGATAATGATCATGATAGTGATCATGATCATAATAATAATCATGATCCCAATCATGATTATAAAAATGATCATGATCATAATCGTGATTATAATAATGATAATGATCATAATAATGATCATGATAATGATCATGATAGTGATAATGATAATGATCATGATAATGATCATGATAATGAATATGATAGTGATCATGACAATGATCATGATAATGATCATGATAGTGATCATGATAATGATCATGATAGTGATCATGATAATGATCATGATAGTGATCATGATAATGATCATGATATTTATCATCATAATGATCATGATATTTATCATCATAATGATCATGATATTTATCATGATAATGATCATGATATTTATGATGATAATGATCATGATAATGATCATGAAAATGTTCATGATAATGATCATGATAGTGATCACGATAATGATCATGATAGTGATCATGATAATGATCATGATAGTGATCATGACAATGATCATGATAGTGATCATGATAATGATCATGATAGTGATCATGATCACAATCATAATCATGATCATAACCATGATTATAATAATGATCATGATCATAATAATGATCATGATAATGATCATGATAATGATCATGATAGTGATCATGATAATGACCATGATAGTGATCATGATAATGATCATGATAGTGATCATGATCATAATAATAATCATGATAGTGATCATGATAATGATCATGATAGTGATCATGATAATGATCATGATATTTATCATCATAATGATCATGATATTTATCATGATAATGATCATGATATTTATGATGATAATGATCATGATAATGATCATGAAAATGTTCATGATAATGATCATGATAGTGATCACGATAATGATCATGATAGTGATCATGATAATGATCATGATAGTGATCATGACAATGATCATGATAGTGATCATGATAATGATCATGATAGTGATCATGATCACAATCATAATCATGATCATAACCATGATTATAATAATGATCATGATCATAATAATGATCATGATAATGATCATGATAATGATCATGATAGTGATCATGATAATGATCATGATAATGATCATGATAGTGATCATGATAATGATCATGATAATGATCATGATAGTGATCATGATAATGACCATGATAGTGATCATGATAATGATCATGATAGTGATCATGATCATAATAATAATCATGATCCCAATCATGATTATAATAATGATCATGATCATAATCGTGATTATAATAATGATAATGATCATAATAATGATCATGATAATGATCATGATAGTGATAATGATAATGATCATGATAATGATCATGATAATGATCATGATATTTATCATGATAATGATCATGATAATGATCATGATAATGATCATGAAAACGATCATGATAATGATCATGAAAACGATCATGATAGTGATAATGATATTGATCATGATAATGATCATGATAATGATCATGATAATGATCAGGATAATGATCATGATAGTGATAATGATAATGATCATCATAGTGATCATAATAATGATCATGATCATGATCAAGATAATGATCATGATAGTGATCATAATAATGATCATGATAGTGATCATAATAATGATCATGATAGTGATCATGATCATAATAATAATCATGATCCTAATCATGATTATAATAATGATCATGATAGTGATCATGATAATGCTCATGAGAGTGATTATGACAATGATCATGATAGTGATCATGATCATAATAATAATCATGATCCTAATCATGATTATAATAATGATCATGATCATAATAATGATCATGATAATGATAATGATCATGATAATGATAGTGATCATAATAATGATCATGATAGTGATCATAATAATAATCATGATAGTGGTCATGATAATGATCATGACAACGATCATGATAATGATCATGATAATGAATATGATAGTGATCATGACAATGATCATGATAATGATCTTGATAGTGATCATGATAATGATCATGATAGTGATCATGATAATGATCATGATAGTGATCATAATAATAATCATTATAGTGGTCATGATAATGATCATGATAATGATCGTAATAATGATCATTATCAATAATAATGATCATGATAATGATCATGATAGTGGTCATGATAATGATCATGACAATGATCATGATAGTGATCATGATAATGATCATGATACTGATCATGATAGTAATCATGATAATTATCATGATAGTGATCATGATAATGATCATGACATCATGATAGTGATCACGATAATAATCATGATAGTGATCATGATAATGACCATGATAATGATCATGATAATGATCATGATAATGATCATGATAATGATGATAATGATCATGATAATGATCATGATAATGATCATGATAATGATCATGATAATGATCATGATAATGATCATGATAGTGATAATGATCATGATAATGATCATGATAACGAATATGATAGTGATCATGATAATGATCATGATAGTGGTCATTATAGTCATCATGATAATGATCATGATAATGATCATGATAATGATCATGCTAGTGATCATGATAATGATCATGCTAGTGATCATGATAATCATCATGATAGTGATCATGATAATGATCATGATAGTGATCATGATAATGGTCATGATAGTGATCATGATAATGATAATGATCATGATAGTGATCATGATATTGATCATGATAGTGATCATGATAATGATCATGATCATGATAGTGATAATGATAATGATCATGATAGTGATAATGATAATGATCACGATAATGATAATGATAATGATCACGATAATGATAGTGATCATGATAATGATCATGATCATGACAGTGATCATAATAATGATCATGATAATGATCATGATAGTGATCATGATAATGATCATGATCATAATAATGTTCATGAACATAATAATGATCATGATAGTGATCATGATAATGATAATGATCATGATAGTGATCATGCTAATGATCATGATAATGATCATGTTAATGATTATGATAATGATCATGATAATGATCATGATAATGATCATGATAATGATCATGATAATGATCATGATAATGATCATGATAATGATCATGATAATGATCATGATAATGATCATGATAATGATCATGATAATGATCATGATAATGATCATGATAATGGTCATGGTAATGCTCATGATAATGGTCATGATAATGACCATGATAGTGGTCATGATAATGATCATGATCATAATAATGATCATGATAATGATCATGATAATGATCATGATAATGATCATGATAGTGATCATGCTAATGATCATTATAATGATTATGTTAATGATAATGATCATTATAAAGATCATGATAGTGATAATGATAATGATCATGATAATGATCATGATAATGATCATGATAACGAATATGATAGTGATCATGATAACGATCATGATAGTGGTCATTATAGTCATCATGATAGTGATCAGATAATGATCATGATCATGACAGTGATCATAATAATGATCATGATAATGATAGTGATCATGATAATGATCATGTTCATAATAATGATCATGGACATAATAATGATCATGATAGTGATCATGATAATGATAATGATCATGATAGTGATCATGCTAATAATCATGATAATGATCATGTTAATGATTATGATAATGATCATGATAGTGATCATGATAATGATAATGATCATGATAGTGATCATGATCATAATCATGATTATAATAATGATCATGATAATGATCATGATAGTGATCATTATCATAATAATAATCATGATCATAATCATGATTATAATAATGATCATGATTATAATAATGATCATGATCATAATAATGATCATTGTCATGATCATTATCATGACCACTATCATGATCATGATCATTATTATCATTATTATTGATAATGATCATTATTACGATCATTATCATGATCATTATAATGACCACTATCATGATTATTATTATGATCACTATCATGATCATTATCATGATCACTATCATGATCATTATCATGATCACTATCATGATCATTATCATGATCATTGTCATGATCACTATCATATTCATTATCATGATCATTATCATGATCGTTGTCATGATCATTATCATGACCACTATCATGATTATTATTATGATCACTATCATGATCATTATCATGATCACTATCATTATCATGATCATTATCATTATCATGATCATTATTATGATCATGATCATTATTATAATCATGATTAGGATCATGATTATTATTATGATCATGATCACTATCATGATCATTGTCATAATCACTCTCATGAGCATTATCATGATCACTATCATGATCATTATTATAATCATGATTAGGATCATGATTATTATTATGATCATGATCACTATCATGATCATTATTATGATCACTATCATGATCATTATTATGATCACTATCATGATCATTATCTTGATCATGATCATGATCATTATTATGATCATGATCATTATTATAATCATGGTTATGATCATGATTATTATTGTGATCATGATCACTATCATGATCACTATCATGATCAATATCATGATCACTATCATGATCACTATCATGATCAATATCATGATCACTATAATGATCATTATCATGATCACTATCATGATCATTATCATGATCACTATCATGATCATTATCATGATCACTATCATGATCATTATCACGATCACTATCATGATCATTATCATGATCATTATCATGATCATTATCATGATGACTATAATGACCACTATCATGATCATTATCATGATCACTATCATGATCATGATAATGATCATGATAGTGATCATGATAATGATCATGATAGTGATCATGATAATGACCATGATAGTGATCATGATAATGATCATGATAGTGGTCATTATAGTCATCATGATAATGATCATGCTAGTGATCATGATAATGATCATGATAGTGATCATGATAATGATCATGATAGTGATCATGATAATGATCATGATAGTGATCATGATAATGATCATTATAGTGATCATGATATTGATCATGATAGTGATCATGATAGTGATCATGATATTGATCATGATAGTGATCATGATAGTGATCATGATCACAATAATAATCATGATCATAACCATGATTATAATAATGATCATGATCATAATAATGATCATGATCATGATCAAGATAATGATCATGATAGTGATCATAATAATGATCATGATAGTGATCATAATAATGATCATGATAGTGATCATGATCATAATAATAATCATGATCCTAATCATGATTATAATAATGATCATGATAGTGATCATGATAATGCTCATGAGAGTGATTATGACAATGATCATGATAGTGATCATGATCATAATAATAATCATGATCCTAATCATGATTATAATAATGATCATGATCATAATAAGGATCATGATAATGATAATGATCATGATAATGATAGTGATCATGATAATGATCATGATAGTGATCATAATAATAATCATGATAGTGGTCATGATAATGATCATGACAACGATCATGATAATGATCATGATAATGAATATGATAGTGATCATGACAATGATCATGATAATGATCATGATAGTGATCATGATAATGATCATGATAGTGATCATGATAATGATCATGATAGTGATCATAATAATAATCATGATAGTGGTCATTATAATGATCATGATAATGATCGTAATAATGATCATTATCAATAATAATGATAATAATGATCATGATCATGATAGTGGTCATGATAATGATCATGACAATGATCATGATAGTGATCATGATAATGATCATGATACTGATCATGATAGTGATCATGATACTGATCATGATAGTGATCATGATAATAATCATGATAGTGATCATGATAATGATCATGACATCATGATAGTGATCACGATAATAATCATGATAGTGATCATGATAATGACCATGATAATGATCATGATAATGATCATGATAATGATCATGATAATGATCATGATAATGATCATGATAATGATCATGATAATGATCATGATAATGATCATGATAATGATCATGATAATGATCATGATAATGATCATGATAATGATCATGATAGTGATAATGATCATGATAATGATCATGATAACGAATATGATAGTGATCATGATAATGATCATTATAGTGGTCATTATAGTCATCATGATAATGATCATGATAATGATCATGCTAGTGATCATGATAATGATCATGCTAGTGATCATGATAATGATCATGCTAGTGATCATGATAATGATCATGATAGTGATCATGATAATGGTCATGATAGTGATCATGATAATGATCATGATAGTGATCATGATATTGATCATGATAGTGATCGTGATAATGATCATGATCATAATATTGATCATGATAATGATCATGATAGTGATAATGATAATGATCATGATAGTGATAATGATAATGATCACGATAATGATAGTGATCATGATAATAATCATGATAGTGGTCATGATAATGATCATGATAATGATCGTAATAATGATCATTATCAATAATAATGATAATAATGATCATGATAATGATCATGATAGTGGTCATGATAATGATCATGATAATAATCATGATAGTGATCATGATATTGATCAAGACATCATGATAGTGATCACGATAATAATCATGATAGTGATCATGATAATGACCATGATAATGATCATGATAATGATCATGATAATGATCATGATAATGATCATGATAATGATCATGATAATGATCATGATAATGATCATGATAATGATCATGATAATGATCATGATAATGATCATGATAATGATCATGATAATGATCATGATAATGATCATGATAATGATCATGATAGTGATAATGATCATGATAATGATCATGATAACGAATATGATAGTGATCATGATAGTGGTCATTATAGTCATCATGATAATGATCATGATAATGATCATGCTAGTGATCATGATAATGATCATGCTAGTGATCATGATAATGATCATGATAGTGATCATGATAATGGTCATGATAGTGATCATGATAATGATCATGATAGTGATCATGATATTGATCATGATAGTGATCGTGATAATGATCATGATCATAATATTGATCATGATAATGATCATGATAGTGATAATGATAATGATCATGATAGTGTTAATGATAATGATCACGATAATGATAGTGATCATGATAATGATCATGATCATGACAGTGATCATAATAATGATCATGATCATAATAATGTTCATTAACATAATAATGATCATGATAGTGATCATGATAATGATAATGATCATGATAGTGATCATGCTAATGATCATGATAATGATCATGTTAATGATTATGATAATGATCATGATAATGATCATGATAATGATCATGATAATGGTCATGATAATGATCATGATAATGGTCATGATAATGACCATGATAGTGATCATGATAATGATCATGATCATAATAATGATCATGATAATGATCATGATAATGATAATGATCATGATAGTGATCATGCTAATGATCATGATAATGATCATGATAATGATCATGATAGTGATAATGATAATGATCATGATAATGATAATGATAATGATAATGATAATGATCATGATAACGAATATGATAGTGATCATGATAATGATCATGATAGTGTTCATTATAGTCATCATGATAATGATCATGATAATGATCATGTTAGTGATCATGATAATGATCATGCTAGTGATCATGATAATGATCATGATAGTGATCATGATAATGGTCATGATAGTGATCATGATAATGATCATGATAGTGATCATGATATTGATCATGATAGTGATCATGATAATGATCATGATAATGACCATGATAGTGATAATGATCATGATAGTGATAATGATCACGATAATGATAGTGATCATGATAATGATCATGTTAATGATTATGATAATGATCATGATAGTGATCATGATAATGATTATGATAATGATCATGATAGTGATCATGATCATAATAATAATCATGATCCTAATCATGATTATAATAATGATCATGATAATGATCATGATAGTGATCATGATAGTGATAATGATAATGATCATGATAATGATCATGATAATGATCATGATATTTATCATGATAATGATAATGATCATGATAATGATCATGAAAACGATCATGATAATGATCATGAAAACGATCATGATAGTGATAATGATATTGATCATGATAATGATCATGATAATGATCAGGATAATGATCATGATAGTGATAATGATAATGATCATCATAATGATCATGATAATGATCATGATAACGAATATGATAGTGATCATGATAATGATCATGATAGTGGTCATTATAGTCATCATGATAATGATCATGATAATGATCATGCTAGTGATCATGATAATGATCATGATAGTGATCATGATAATGATCATGATAGTGATCATGATAATGATAATTATGGTAATCATGATATTGATCATGATAGTGATCATGATAGTGATCATGATCACAATAAAAATCATGATCATAACCATGATTATAATAATGATCATGATCATAATAATGGTCATGATAGTGATCATGATAATGATCATGATAGTGATCATGATAATGATCATGATAGTGATCATGATAATGCGCATGAGAGTGATTATGACAATGATCATGATAGTGATCATGATCATAATAATAATCATGATCCTAATCATGATTATAATAATGATCATGATCATAATTATGATCATGATAATGATAATGATCATGATAATGACAGTGATCATGATAATAATCATGATAGTGATCATAATAATAATGATCATGAAAACGATCATGATAATGATCATGATAATGATTATGATAGTGATCATGACAATGATCATGATAATGATCATGATAGTGATCATGATAATGATCATGATAGTGATCATAATAATAATCATGATAGTGGTCATGATAATGATCATGATAATGATCGTAATAACGATCATTATCAATAATAATGATAATAATGATCATGATAATGATCATGATAGTGGTCATGATAATGATCATGACAATGATCATGATAGTGATCATGATAATGATCATGATACTGATCATGATAGTGATTATGATAATAATCATGATAGTGATCATGATAATGATCATGACATCGTGATAGTGATCACGATAATAATCATGATAGTGATCATGATAATGACCATGATAATGATCATGATAATGATCATGATAATGATCATGATAATGATCATGATAGTGATAATGATCATGATAATGATAATGATCATGATAATGATCATGATAACGAATATGATAGTGATCATGATAATGATCATGATAGTGGTCATTATAGTCATCATGATAATGATCATGATAATGATCATGCTAGTGATCATGATAATGATCATGCTAGTGATCATGATAATGATCATGCTAGTGATCATGATAATGGTCATGATAGTGATCATGATAATGATCATGATAGTGATCATGATATTGATCATGATAGTGATCGTGATAATGATCATGATCATAATATTGATCATGATAATGATCATGATAGTGATAATGATCATGATAGTGATAATGATAATGATAATGATCATGATAATGATAATGATCATGATAGCGATCATGCTAATGATCATGATAATGATCATGATAATGATCATGATAATGGTCATGATAATGATCATGATAATGGTCATGATAATGATCATGATAATGGTCATGATAATGACCATGATAGTGATCATGATAATGATCATGATCATAATAATGATCATGATAATGATCATGATAATGATAATGATCATGATAGTGATAATGATCATGATAATGATCATGATAACGAATATGATAGTGATCATGATAGTGGTCATTATAGTCATCATGATAATGATCATGATAATGATCATGCTAGTGATCATGATAATGATCATGCTAGTGATCATGATAATGATCATGCTAGTGATCATGATAATGATCATGATAGTGATCATGATAATGGTCATGATAGTGATCATGATAATGATCATGATAGTGATCATGATATTGATCATGATAGTGATCGTGATAATGATCATGATCATAATATTGATCATGATAATGATCATGATAGTGATAATGATAATGATCATGATAGTGTTAATGATAATGATCACGATAATGATAGTGATCATGATAATGATCATGATCATGACAGTGATCATAATAATGATCATGATCATAATAATGTTCATTAACATAATAATGATCATGATAGTGATCATGATAATGATAATGATCATGATAGTGATCATGCTAATGATCATGATAATGATCATGTTAATGATTATGATCATGATAATGATCATGATAATGATCATGATAATGGTCATGATAATGATCATGATAATGGTCATGATAATGACCATGATAGTGATCATGATAATGATCATGATCATAATAATGATCATGATAATGATCATGATAATGATAATGATCATGATAGTGATCATGCTAATGATCATGATAATGATCATGATAATGATCATGATAGTGACAATGATAATGATCATGATAATGATAATGATCATGATAACGAATATGATAGTGATCATGATAATGATCATGATAGTGTTCATTATAGTCATCATGATAATGATCATGATAATGATCATGTTAGTGATCATGATAATGATCATGCTAGTGATCATGATAATGATCATGATAGTGATCATGATAATGGTCATGATAGTGATCATGATAATGATCATGATAGTGATCATGATATTGATCATGATAGTGATCATGATAATGATCATGATAATGACCATGATAGTGATAATGATCATGATAGTGATAATGATCACGATAATGATAGTGATCATGATAATGATCATGATCATGATCATGACAGTGATCATAATAATGATCATGATAATGATCATGATAGTGATCGTGATAATGATCATGATAGTGATCATGATAATGATCATGATCATAATAATGATCATGGACATAATAATGATCATGATAGTGATCATGATAATGATAATGATCATGATAGTGATCATGCTAATGATCATGATAATAATCATGTTAATGATTATGATAATGATCATGATAGTGATCATGATAATGATCATGATAATGATCATGATAGTGATCATGATCATAATAATAATCATGATCCTAATCATGATTATAATAATGATCATGATAATGATCATGATAGTGATCATGATAGTGATAATGATAATGATCATGATAATGATCATGATAATGATCATGATATTTATCATGATAATGATAATGATCATGATAATGATCATGAAAACGATCATGATAATGATCATGAAAACGATCATGATAGTGATAATGATATTGATCATGATAATGATCATGATAATGATCAGGATAATGATCATGATAGTGATAATGATAATGATCATCATAATGATCATGATAATGATCATGATAACGAATATGATAGTGATCATGATAATGATCATGATAGTGGTCATTATAGTCATCATGATAATGATCATGATAATGATCATGCTAGTGATCATGATAATGATCATGATAGTGATCATGATAATGATCATGATAGTGATCATGATAATGATAATTATAGTAATCATGATATTGATCATGATAGTGATCATGATAGTGATCATGATCACAATAAAAATCATGATCATAACCATGATTATAATAATGATCATGATCATAATAATGATCATGATCATAATAATGATCATGATAGTGATCATGATAATGATCATGATAGTGATCATGATAATGATCATGATAGTGATCATGATAATGCGCATGAGAGTGATTATGACAATGATCATGATAGTGATCATGATCATAATAATAATCATGATCCTAATCATGATTATAATAATGATCATGATCATAATAATGATCATGATAATGATAATGATCATGATAATGATCATGATAATGATCATGATAGTGATCATGATAATGATCATGATAGTGATCATAATAATAATCATGATAGTGGTCATGATAATGATCATGATAATGATCGTAATAACGATCATTATCAATAATAATGATAATAATGATCATGATAATGATCATGATAGTGGTCATGATAATGATCATGACAATGATCATGATAGTGATCATGATAATGATCATGATACTGATCATGATAGTGATTATGATAATAATCATGATAGTGATCATGATAATGATCATGACATCATGATAGTGATCACGATAATAATCATGATAGTGATCATGATAATGACCATGATAATGATCATGATAATGATCATGATAATGATCATGATAATGATCATGATAATGATCATGATAATGATCATGATAATGATCATGATAGTGATAATGATCATGATAATGATAATGATCATGATAATGATCATGATAACGAATATGATAGTGATCATGATAATGATCATGATAGTGGTCATTATAGTCATCATGATAATGATCATGATAATGATCATGCTAGTGATCATGATAATGATCATGCTAGTGATCATGATAATGATCATGATAGTGATCATGATAATGGTCATGATAGTGATCATGATAATGATCATGATAGTGATCATGATATTGATCATGATAGTGATCGTGATAATGATCATGATCATAATATTGATCATGATAATGATCATGATAGTGATAATGATAATGATAATGATCATGATAGTGATAATGATAATGATAATGATCACGATAATGATAGTGATCATGATAATGATCATGATCATGATCATGACAGTGATCATAATAATGATCATGATAATGATCATGATAGTGATCATGATAATGATCATGATCATAATAATGTTCATTAACATAATAATGATCATGATAGTGATCATGATAATGATAATGATCATGATAGCGATCATGCTAATGATCATGATAATGATCATGATAATGATCATGATAATGGTCATGATAATGATCATGATAATGGTCATGATAATGATCATGATAATGGTCATGATAATGACCATGATAGTGATCATGATAATGATCATGATCATAATAATGATCATGATAATGATCATGATAATGATAATGATCATGATAATGATTATGTTAATGATAATGATCATGATAATGATCATGATAGTGATAATGATAATGATCATGATAATGATCATGATAACGAATATAATAGTGATCATGATAATGATCGTGATAGTGGTCATTATAGTCATCATGATAATGATCATGATAATGATCATGTTAGTGATCATGATAATGATCATGCTAGTGATCATGATAATGATCATGATCATAATAATGATCATGATAATGACCATGATAGTGATAATGATAATGACCATGATAGTGATAATGATAATGATTATGATAGTGATAATGATCACGATAATGATAGTGATCATGATAATGATCATGATCATGATCATGACAGTGATCATAATAATGATCATGATAATGATCATGATAGTGATCATGATAATGATCATGATCATAATAATGATCATGGACATAATAATGATCATGATAGTGATCATGATAATGATAATGATCATGATAGTGATCATGCTAATGATCATGATAATAATCATGTTAATGATTATGATAATGATCATGATAGTGATCATGATAATGATCATGATAATGATCATGATAGTGATCATGATCATAATAATAATCATGATCCTAATCATGATTATAATAATGATCATGATAATGATCATGATAGTGATCATGATAGTGATAATGATAATGATCATGATAATGATCATGATAATGATCATGATATTTATCATGATAATGATCATGATAATGATCATGATAATGATCATGAAAACGATCATGATAATGATCATGAAAACGATCATGATAGTGATAATGATATTGATCAATATAATGATCATGATAATGATCAGGATAATGATGATGATAGTGATAATGATAATGATCATCATAATGATCATGATAATGATCATGATAACGAATATGATAGTGATCATGATAATGATCATGATAGTGGTCATTATAGTCATCATGATAATGATCATGATAATGATCATGATCCTAATCATGATTATAATAATGATCATGATAGTGATCATGATAATGCTCATGAGAGTGATTATGACAATGATCATGATAGTGATCATGATCATAATAATAATCATGATCCTAATCATGATTATAATAATGATCATGATCATAATAATGATCATGATAATGATAATGATCATGATAATGATAGTGATCATGATAATGATCATGATAGTGATCATAATAATAATCATGATAGTGGTCATGATAATGATTATGACAACGATCATGATAATGATCATGATAATGAATATGATAGTGATCATGACAATGATCATGATAATGATCATGATAGTGATCATGATAATGATCATGATAGTGATCATAATAATAATCATGATAGTGGTCATGATAATGATCATGATAATGATCGTAATAATGATCATTAACAATAATAATGATAATAATGATCATGATAATGATCATAATAGTGGTCATGATAATGATCATGACAATCATCATGATAGTGATCATGATAATGATCATGATACTGATCATGATAGTGATCATGATAATAATCATGATAGTGATCATGATAATGATCATGACATCATGATAGTGATCACGATAATTATCATGATAGTGATCATGATAATGACCATGATAATGATCATGATAATGATCATGATAATGATCATGATAATGATCATGATAATGATCATGATAATTATCATGATAGTGATAATGATCATGATAATGATCATGATAACGAATATGATAGTGATCATGATAATGATCATGATAGTGGTCATTATAGTCATCATGATAATGATCATGATAATGATCATGATAATGATCATGCTAGTGATCATGATAATGATCATGCTAGTGATCATGATAATGATCATGCTAGTGATCATGATAATGATCATGATAGTGATCATGATAATGGTCATGATAGTGATCACGATAATGATCATGATAGTGATCATGATATTGATCATGATATTGATCATGATAATGATCATGATCATAATATTGATCATGATAATGATCATGATAGTGATAATGATAATGATCATGATAGTGATAATGATCATGATAGTGATAATGATAATGATCACGATAATGATAGTGATCATGATAATGATCATGATCATGATCATGACAGTGATCATAATAATGATCATGATAATGATCATGATAGTGATCATGATAATGATCATGATCATAATAATGTTCATGAACATAATAATGATCATGATAGTGATCATGATAATGATAATGATCATGATAGTGATCATGCTAATGATCATGATAATGATCATGTTAATGATTATGATAATGATCATGATAATGATCATGATAATGATCATGATAATGATCATGATAATGGTCATAATAATGATCATGATAATGGTCATAATAATGATCATGATAATGGTCATAATAATGACCATGATAGTGATCATGATAATGATCATGATCATAATAATGATCATGATAATGATCATGATAATGATAATGATCATGATAGTGATCATGCTAATGATCATGATAATGATTATGTTAATGATAATGATCATGATAATGATCATGATAGTGATAATGATAATGATCATGATAATGATCATGATAATGATCATGATAATGATCATGATAACGAATATGATAGTGATCATGATAATGATCATGATAGTGGTCATTATAGTCATCATGATAATGATCATGATAATGATCATGTTAGTGATCATGATAATGATCATGCTAGTGATCATGATAATGATCATGATAGTGATCATGATAATGGTCATGATAGTGATCATGATAATGATCATGATAGTGATCATGATATTGATCATGATAGTGATCATGATAATGATCATGATCATAATAATGATCATGATAATGACCATGATAGTGATAATGATAATGATCATGATAGTGATAATGATCACGATAATAATAGTGATCATGATAATGATCATGATCATGATCATGACAGTGATCATAATAATGATCATGATAATGATCATGATAGTGATCATGATACTGATCAAGATCATAATAATGATCATGGACATAATAATGATCATTATAGTGATCATGATAATGATAATGATCATGATAGTGATCAGCTAATGATCATGATAATGATCATGATAATGATCATGATAATGATCATGATAATGATCATGATAATGATCATGATAATGATCATGATAGTGATCATGATAATGATCATGATAGTGATCATGATAATGATCATGATAGTGATCATGATAATGATCATGATAGTGATCATGATAATGATCATGAAAGTGATCATGATAGTGATCATGATAGTGATCATGATAATGATCATGATAATGATCATGATATTGATCATGATAGTGATCATGATAGTGATCATTATAGTGATCATGATAATGATCATGATAATGATCATGATATTGATCATGATAATGATCATGATAATGATCATGATAATGATCATAATAATGATCATGAACATAATAATGATCATGATAGTGATCATGATAATGATCATAATAATGATCATGAACATAATAATGATCATGATAGTGATCATGATAATGATCATGATAATGATCATGATAATGATCATGATAATGGTCATGATAATGATCATGATAATGGTCATGATAATGACCATGATAGTGATCATGATAATGATCATGATCATAATAATGATCATTATCATGATCATTATCATGATCATTATCATGATCATTATCATGATCATTATCATGATCACTATCATGATCATTATTATGTTCATGATCATTATTATGATCATTATCATGATCATTATCATGATCATTATCATGATCATTATCATGATCATTATCATGATCACTATCATGATCATTATTATGTTCATGATCATTATTATGATCATTATCATGATCACTATCATGATCATTATTATGTTCATGATCATTATTATGATCATTATCATGATCATTATCATGATCATTATTATGATCATTATCATGATCATTATCATGATCATTATCATGATCATTATCATGATCAATATCATGATCATTATCATGATCATTATCATGATCACTATAATGATCACTATCATGATCACTATCATGATCAATATCATGATCATTATCATGATCATTATCATGATCATTATCATAATCATTAACATGATCATTATCATGATCATTAGCATGATCACTATCATGATCATTATCATTATCATGATCACTATAATGATCATTATTATGTCCATGATCATTATTATGATCTTGATCAGTATCATGATCACTATCATGATCATTATCATGATCATTATTATGATCACTGTCATGATCATGATCATGATCATTATCATGATCACTATTATTATCGTGATCATTATCACTATCATGATCATTATCATTATCACTATCATGGTCATTATCATGATCATTATTATGATCATGATCATTATCATGATCACTATCATGATCAATATCATGATCACTATCATGATCATTATCATGATCATGACAGTGATCATAATAATGATCATGATAATGATCATGATAGTGATCATGATACTGATCAAGATCATAATAATGATCATGGACATAATAATGATCATTATAGTGATCATGATAATGATCATGATAGTGATCATGCTAATGATCATGATAATGATCATGTTAATGATTATGATAATGATCATGATAATGATCATGATAATGATCATGATAATGATCATGATAGTGATCATGATAATGATCATGATAGTGATCATGATAATGATCATGATAATGATCATGATATTGATCATGATAATGATCATGATAATGATCATGATAATGATCATGAAAACGATCATGATAATGATCATGAAAACGATCATGATAGTGATAATGATATTGATCATGATAATGATCATGATAATGATCAGGATAATGATTGTGATAGTGATAATGATAATGATCATCATAATGATCATGATAATGATCATGATAGCGAATATGATAGTGATCATGATAATGATCATGATAGTGGTCATTATAGTCATCATGATAATGATCATGATAATGATCATGCTAGCGAATATGATAGTGATCATGATAATGATCATGATAGTGGTCATTATAGTCATCATGATAATGATCATGATAATGATCATGCTAGTGATCATGATAATGATCATGATAGTGATCATTATAGTCATCATGATAATGATCATGATAATGATCATGCTAGTGATCATGATAATGATCATGATAGTGATCATGATAATGATCATGATAGCGAATATGATAGTGATCATGATAATGATCATGATTGTGGTCATTATAGTCATCATGATAATGATCATGATAATGATCATGCTAGTGATCATGATAATGATCATGATAGTGATCATTATAGTCATCATGATAATGATCATGATAATGATCATGCTAGTGATCATGATAATGATCATGATAGTGATCATGATAATGATAATTATAGTGATCATGATATTGATCATGATAGTGATCATGATAGTGATCATGATCACAATAATAATCATGATCATAACCATGATTATAATAATGATCATGATCATAATAATGATCATGATAGTGATCATGATAATGATAATTATAGTGATCATGATATTGATCATGATAGTGATCATGATAGTGATCATGATAATGATCATGATAGTGATCATTATAGTCATCATGATAATGATCATGATAATGATCATGCTAGTGATCATGATAATGATCATGATAGTGATCATGATAATGATCATGATAGCGAATATGATAGTGATCATGATAATGATCATGATAGTGGTCATTATAGTCATCATGATAATGATCATGATAATGATCATGCTAGTGATCATGATAATGATCATGATAGTGATCATTATAGTCATCATGATAATGATCATGATAATGTTCATGCTAGTGATCATGATAATGATCATGATAGTGATCATGATAATGATAATTATAGTGATCATGATATTGATCATGATAGTGATCATGATAGTGATCATGATCACAATAATAATCATGATCATAACCATGATTATAATAATGATCATGATCATAATAATGATCATGATAGTGATCATGATAATCATCATGATAGTGATCATGATCATAATAATAATCATGATCCTAATCATGATTATAATAATGATCATGATAGTGATCATGATAATGCTCATGAGAGTGATTATGACAATGATCATGATAGTGATCATGATCATAATAATAATCATGATCCTAATCATGATTATAATAATGATCATGATCATAATAATGATCATGATAATGATCATGATAATGATAGTGATCATGATAATGATCATGATAGTGATCATAATAATAATCATGATAGTGGTCATGATAATGATAATGACAACGATCATGATAATGATCATGATAATGAATATGATAGTGATCATGACAATGATCATGATAATGATCATGATAGTGATCATGATAATGATCATGATAGTGATCATAATAATAATCATGATAGTGGTCATGATAATGATCATGATAATGATCGTAATAATGATCATTATCAATAATAATGATAATAATGATCATGATAATGATCATAATAGTGGTCATGATAATGATCATGACAATCATCATGATAGTGATCATGATAATGATCATGATACTGATCATGATAGTGATCATGATAATAATCATGATAGTGATCATGATAATGATCATGACATCATGATAGTGATCACGATAATTATCATGATAGTGATCATGATAATGACCATGATAATGATCATGATAATGATCATGATAATGATCATGATAATGATCATGATAATTATCATGATAATTATCATGATAGTGATAATGATCATGATAATGATCATGATAACGAATATGATAGTGATCATGATAATGATCATGATAGTGGTCATTATAGTCATCATGATAATGATCATGATAATGATCATGATAATGATCATGCTAGTGATCATGATAATGATCATGCTAGTGATCATGATAATGATCATGATAGTGATCATGATAATGGTCATGATAGTGATCACGATAATGATCATGATAGTGATCATGATATTGATCATGATAGTGATCATGATAATGATCATGATCATAATATTGATCATGATAATGATCATGATAGTGATAATGATAATGATCATGATAGTGATAATGATAATGATCACGATAATGATAGTGATCATGATAATGATCATGATCATGATCATGATCATGACAGTGATCATAATAATGATCATGACAGTGATCATAATAATGATCATGATAATGATCATGATAGTGATCATGATAATGATCATGATCATAATAATGTTCATGAACATAATAATGATCATGATAGTGATCATGATTATGATAATGATCATGATAGTGATCATGCTAATGATCATGATAATGATCATGTTAATGATTATGATAATGATCATGATAATGATCATGATAATGATCATGATAATGATCGTGATAATGGTCATGATAATGATCATGATAATGGTCATGATAATGATCATGATAATGGTCATAATAATGATCATGATAATGGTCATAATAATGACCATGATAGTGATCATGATAATGATCATGATCATAATAATGATCATGATAATGATCATGATAATGATAATGATCATGATAGTGATCATGCTAATGATCATGATAATGATTATGTTAATGATAATGATCATGATAATGATCATGATAGTGATAATGATCATGATAATGATCATGATAATGATCATGATAACGAATATGATAGTGATCATGATAATGATCATGATAGTGGTCATTATAGTCATCATGATAATGATCATGATAATGATCATGTTAGTGATCATGATAATGATCATGCTAGTGATCATGATAATGATCATGCTAGTGATCATGATAATGATCATGATAGTGATCATGATAATGGTCATGATAGTGATCATGATAATGATCATGATAGTGATCATGATATTGATCATGATAGTGATCATGATAATGATCATGATCATAATAATGATCATGATAATGACCATGATAGTGATAATGATAATGATCATGATAGTGATAATGATCACGATAATAATAGTGATCATGATAATGATCATGATCATGATCATGACAGTGATCATAATAATGATCATGATAATGATCATGATAGTGATCATGATACTGATCATGATCATAATAATGATCATGGACATAATAATGATCATTATAGTGATCATGATAATGATAATGATCATGATAGTGATCATGCTAATGATCATGATAATGATCATGTTAATGATTATGATAATGATCATGATAATGATCATGATAATGATCATGATAATGATCATGATAGTGATCATGATAATGATCATGATAGTGATCATGATAATGATCATGATAGTGATCATGATAATGATCATGATAGTGATCATGATAATGATCATGATAGTGATCATGATAGTGATCATGATAGTGATCATGATAATGATCATGATAATGATCATGATATTGATCATGATAGTGATCATGATAGTGATCATGATAATGATCATGATAGTGATCATGATAATGATCATGATAGTGATCATGATAATGATCATGATAATGTTCATGATAATGATCATGATAACGTTCATGATAATGATCATGATAATGATCATGATAACGTTCATGATAATGATCATGATAATGCTCATGATAATGAT
This sequence comes from Gymnosoma rotundatum, assembly GCA_916610165.2. Classification (NCBI taxonomy): domain Eukaryota; kingdom Metazoa; phylum Arthropoda; class Insecta; order Diptera; family Tachinidae; genus Gymnosoma; species Gymnosoma rotundatum. The sequence continues at coordinate 66,766,584 of OU744337.1, read as the reverse complement.
AGTCATCATGATAATGATAATGATGATTATGTTAATGATTAATGATAATGATAATGATCATGTTAATGATTAATGATCATGATAATGATCATTATAGTGATCATGATAATGATCATGATAATGATCATGATAATAATCATGATAATGATCATGATAATGATCATAATAATGATCATGATAATGATCATAATCATGATAATGATCACGATAACGATCATGATAATGATCATAATAACGATCATGATAATGATCATGATAGTGATCATGATAATGATAATGATCATGATAGTGATCATGATAATGATCATGATAATGATCATGATCATGATAGTGATCATGATAATGATCATGATAGTGATCATGATAATGATCATGATAGTGATCATGATAATGATCATGATAATGTTCATGATAATGATCATGATAACGTTCATGATAATGATCATGATAATGATCATGATAACGTTCATGATAATGATCATGATAATGCTCATGATAATGATAGTCATCATGATAATGATCATGATAATGATCATAATAGTGATCATAATAGTGATCACGATATTGATCATGATAGTGATCATGATAATGATCGTGATAGTGATCATGATAGTGATCATGATAGTGATCATGATAATGATCATGATAATGATCATGATATTGATCATGATAATGATCATGATAGTGATCACGATAATAATTTTGATAGTGATCATGATAATGATCATGATAATGATCATGAAAACGATCATGATAATGATCATGAAAATGATCATGATAATGATCATGAAAATGATCATGATAATGATCATGATAGTGATCACGATAATGATCATGATAGTGATCATGATAATGATCATGATAGTGATCATGATAGTGATCATGATAGTGATCATGATAGTGATCATGATAGTGATCATGATAATGATCATGATAATGATCATGATATTGATCATGATAATGATCATGATAATGATCATGATAATGATCATGATAGTGATCATGATAATGATCATGATAGTGATCATGATATTGATCATGATAGTGATCATGATATTGATCATGATAGTGATAATGATAATGACCATGGTCATAATAATGATCATGATAGTGATAATGATCATGATAATGATCATGATAGTGATCATAATAATAGTCATGATAGTGCTCATGATAATGATCATGATAATGATCGTAATAATGATCATTATCAATAATAATGATAATAATGATCATGATAATGATAATGATCATGATCATAATAATGATCATGATAGTGGTCATGATAATGATCATGACAACGATCATGATAGTGGTCATGATAATGATCATGATAGTGATCATGATAATGATCATGATAGTGATCATAATAATAATCATGATAGTGGTCATGATAATGATCATGATAATGATCGTAATAATGATCATTAACAATAATAATGATCATGATAATGATCATAATAGTGGTCATGATAATGATCATGACAATCATCATGATAGTGATCATGATAATGATCATGATACTGATCATGATAGTGATCATGATAATAATCATGATAGTGATCATGATAATGATCATGACATCATGATAGTGATCACGATAATTATCATGATAGTGATCATGATAATGACCATGATAATGATCATGATAATGATCATGATAATGATCATGATAATGATCATGATAATGATCATGATAATTATCATGATAGTGATAATGATCATGATAATGATCATGATAACGAATATGATAGTGATCATGATAATGATCATGATAGTGGTCATTATAGTCATCATGATAATGATCATGATAATGATCATGATAATGATCATGCTAGTGATCATGATAATGATCATGCTAGTGATCATGATAATGATCATGCTAGTGATCATGATAATGATCATGATAGTGATCATGATAATGGTCATGATAGTGATCACGATAATGATCATGATAGTGATCATGATATTGATCATGATAGTGATCATGATAATGATCATGATCATAATATTGATCATGATAATGATCATGATAGTGATAATGATAATGATCATGATAGTGATAATGATAATGATCATGATAGTGATAATGATAATGATCACGATAATGATAGTGATCATGATAATGATCATGATCATGATCATGACAGTGATCATAATAATGATCATGATAATGATCATGATAGTGATCATGATAATGATCATGATCATAATAATGTTCATGAACATAATAATGATCATGATAGTGATCATGATAATGATAATGATCATGATAGTGATCATGCTAATGATCATGATAATGATCATGTTAATGATTATGATAATGATCATGATAATGATCATGATAATGATCATGATAATGATCGTGATAATGGTCATGATAATGATCATGATAATGGTCATAATAATGATCATGATAATGGTCATAATAATGACCATGATAGTGATCATGATAATGATCATGATCATAATAATGATCATGATAATGATCATGATAATGATAATGATCATGATAGTGATCATGCTAATGATCATGATAATGATTATGTTAATGATAATGATCATGATAATGATCATGATAGTGATAATGATAATGATCATGATAATGATCATGATAATGATCATGATAACGAATATGATAGTGATCATGATAATGATCATGATAGTGGTCATTATAGTCATCATGATAATGATCATGATAATGATCATGATAGTGATCATGATAATGATCATGATAGTGATCATGATAATGATCATGAAAGTGATCATGATAATGATCATGATAATGTTCATGATAATGATCATGATAACGTTCATGATAATGATCATGATAATGATCATGATAACGTTCATGATAATGATCATGATAATGCTCATGATAATGATAGTCATCATGATAATGATCATGATAATGATCATAATAGTGATCATAATAGTGATCACGATATTGATCATGATAGTGATCATGATAATGATCGTGATAGTGATCATGATAGTGATCATGATAGTGATCATGATAATGATCATGATAATGATCATGATATTGATCATGATAATGATCATGATAGTGATCACGATAATAATTTTGATAGTGATCATGATAATGATCATGATAATGATCATGAAAACGATCATGATAATGATCATGAAAATAATCATGATAATGATCATGAAAATGATCATGATAATGATCATGAAAACGATCATGATAATGATCATGAAAATGATCATGATAATGATCATGAAAATGATCATGATAATGATCATGATAGTGATCACGATAATGATCATGATAGTGATCATGATATTGATCATGATAGTGATCATGATAGTGATCATGATAGTGATCATGATAGTGATCATGATAGTGATCATGATAATGATCATGATAATGATCATGATATTGATCATGATAATGATCATGATAATGATCATGATAATGATCATGATAGTGATCATGATAATGATCATGATAGTGATCATGATATTGATCATGATAGTGATCATGATATTGATCATGATAGTGATAATGATAATGACCATGGTCATAATAATGATCATGATAGTGATAATGATCATGATAATGATCATGATAGTGATCATAATAATAGTCATGATAGTGCTCATGATAATGATCATGATAATGATCGTAATAATGATCATTATCAATAATAATGATAATAATGATCATGATAATGATAATGATCATGATCATAATAATGATCATGATAGTGGTCATGATAATGATCATGACAACGATCATGATAGTGGTCATGATAATGATCATGATAGTGATCATGATAATGATCATGATAGTGATCATAATAATAATCATGATAGTGGTCATGATAATGATCTGATAATGATCGTAATAATGATCATTAACAATAATAATGATAATAATGATCATGATAATGATCATAATAGTGGTCATGATAATGATCATGACAATCATCATGATAGTGATCATGATAATGATCATGATACTGATCATGATAGTGATCATGATAATAATCATGATAGTGATCATGATAATGATCATGACATCATGATAGTGATCACGATAATTATCATGATAGTGATCATGATAATGACCATGATAATGATCATGATAATGATCATGATAATGATCATGATAATGATCATGATAATGATCATGATAATTATCATGATAGTGATAATGATCATGATAATGATCATGATAACGAATATGATAGTGATCATGATAATGATCATGATAGTGGTCATTATAGTCATCATGATAATGATCATGATAATGATCATGATAATGATCATGCTAGTGATCATGATAATGATCATGCTAGTGATCATGATAATGATCATGCTAGTGATCATGATAATGATCATGATAGTGATCATGATAATGGTCATGATAGTGATCACGATAATGATCATGATAGTGATCATGATATTGATCATGATAGTGATCATGATAATGATCATGATCATAATATTGATCATGATAATGATCATGATAGTGATAATGATAATGATCATGATAGTGATAATGATAATGATCATGATAGTGATAATGATAATGATCACGATAATGATAGTGATCATGATAATGATCATGATCATGATCATGACAGTGATCATAATAATGATCATGATAATGATCATGATAGTGATCATGATAATGATCATGATCATAATAATGTTCATGAACATAATAATGATCATGATAGTGATCATGATAATGATAATGATCATGATAGTGATCATGCTAATGATCATGATAATGATCATGTTAATGATTATGATAATGATCATGATAATGATCATGATAATGATCATGATAATGATCGTGATAATGGTCATGATAATGATCATGATAATGGTCATAATAATGATCATGATAATGGTCATAATAATGACCATGATAGTGATCATGATAATGATCATGATCATAATAATGATCATGATAATGATCATGATAATGATAATGATCATGATAGTGATCATGCTAATGATCATGATAATGATTATGTTAATGATAATGATCATGATAATGATCATGATAGTGATAATGATAATGATCATGATAATGATCATGATAATGATCATGATAACGAATATGATAGTGATCATGATAATGATCATGATAGTGGTCATTATAGTCATCATGATAATGATCATGATAATGATCATGTTAGTGATCATGATAATGATCATGCTAGTGATCATGATAATGATCATGATAGTGATCATGATAATGGTCATGATAGTGATCATGATAATGATCATGATAGTGATCATGATATTGATCATGATAGTGATCATGATAATGATCATGATCATAATAATGATCATGATAATGACCATGATAGTGATAATGATAATGATCATGATAGTGATAATGATCACGATAATAATAGTGATCATGATAATGATCATGATCATGATCATGACAGTGATCATAATAATGATCATGATCATGATAGTGATCATGATACTGATCAAGATCATAATAATGATCATGGACATAATAATGATCATTATAGTGATCATGATAATGATAATGATCATGATAGTGATCATGCTAATGATCATGATAATGATCATGTTAATGATTATGATAATGATCATGATAATGATCATGATAATGATCATGATAATGATCATGATAGTGATCATGATAATGATCATGATAGTGATCATGATAATGATCATGATAGTGATCATGATAATGATCATGATAGTGATCATGATAATGATCATGATAGTGATCATGATAATGATCATGAAAGTGATCATGATAGTGATCATGATAGTGATCATGATAATGATCATGATAGTGATCATGATAATGATCATGATAATGATCATGATATTGATCATGATAGTGATCATGATAGTGATCATTATAGTGATCATGATAATGATCATGATAATGATCATGATATTGATCATGATAATGATCATGATAATGATCATGATAATGATCATAATCATGATCATTATCATGATCACTATAATGATCACTATCATGATCACTATCATGATCAATATCATGATCATTATCATGATCATTATCATGATCATTATCATAATCATTAACATGATCATTATCATGATCATTAGCATGATCACTATCATGATCATTATCATTATCATGATCACTATAATGATCATTATTATGTCCATGATCATTATTATGATCTTGATCAGTATCATGATCACTATCATGATCATTATCATGATCATTATTATGATCACTGTCATGATCATGATCATGATCATTATCATGATCACTATTATTATCGTGATCATTATCACTATCATGATCATTATCATTATCACTATCATGGTCATTATCATGATCATTATTATGATCATGATCATTATCATGATCACTATCATGATCAATATCATGATCACTATCATGATCATTATCATGATCATGACAGTGATCATAATAATGATCATGATAATGATCATGATAGTGATCATGATACTGATCAAGATCATAATAATGATCATGGACATAATAATGATCATTATAGTGATCATGATAATGATAATGATCATGATAGTGATCATGCTAATGATCATGATAATGATCATGTTAATGATTATGATAATGATCATGATAATGATCATGATAATGATCATGATAATGATCATGATAATGATCATGATAATGATCATGATAGTGATCATGATAATGATCATGATAGTGATCATGATAATGATCATGATAATGATCATGATATTGATCATGATAATGATCATGATAATGATCATGATAATGATCATGAAAACGATCATGATAATGATCATGAAAACGATCATGATAGTGATAATGATATTGATCATGATAATGATCATGATAATGATCAGGATAATGATCATGATAGTGATAATGATAATGATCATCATAATGATCATGATAATGATCATGATAGCGAATATGATAGTGATCATGATAATGATCATGATAGTGGTCATTATAGTCATCATGATAATGATCATGATAATGATCATGCTAGTGATCATGATAATGATCATGATAGTGATCATGATAATGATCATGATAGTGATCATGATAATGATCATGATAGTGATCATGATAATGATAATTATAGTGATCATGATATTGATCATGATAGTGATCATGATAGTGATCATGATCACAATAATAATCATGATCATAACCATGATTATAATAATGATCATGATCATAATAATGATCATGATAGTGATCATGATAATCATCATGATAGTGATCATGATCATAATAATAATCATGATCCTAATCATGATTATAATAATGATCATGATAGTGATCATGATAATGCTCATGAGAGTGATTATGACAATGATCATGATAGTGATCATGATCATAATAATAATCATGATCCTAATCATGATTATAATAATGATCATGATCATAATAATGATCATGATAATGATAATGATCATGATAATGATAGTGATCATGATAATGATCATGATAGTGATCATAATAATAATCATGATAGTGGTCATGATAATGATAATGACAACGATCATGATAATGATCTTGATAATGAATATGATAGTGATCATGACAATGATCATGATAATGATCATGATAGTGATCATGATAATGATCATGATAGTGATCATAATAATAATCATGATAGTGGTCATGATAATGATCATGATAATGATCGTAATAATGATCATTATCAATAATAATGATAATAATGATCATGATAATGATCATAATAGTGGTCATGATAATGATCATGACAATCATCATGATAGTGATCATGATAATGATCATGATACTGATCATGATAGTGATCATGATAATAATCATGATAGTGATCATGATAATGATCATGACATCATGATAGTGATCACGATAATTATCATGATAGTGATCATGATAATGACCATGATAATGATCATGATAATGATCATGATAATGATCATGATAATGATCATGATAATGATCATGATAATTATCATGATAGTGATAATGATCATGATAATGATCATGATAACGAATATGATAGTGATCATGATAATGATCATGATAGTGGTCATTATAGTCATCATGATAATGATCATGATAATGATCATGATAATGATCATGCTAGTGATCATGATAATGATCATGCTAGTGATCATGATAATGATCATGATAGTGATCATGATAATGGTCATGATAGTGATCACGATAATGATCATGATAGTGATCATGATATTGATCATGATAGTGATCATGATAATGATCATGATCATAATATTGATCATGATAATGATCATGATAGTGATAATGATAATGATCATGATAGTGATAATGATAATGATCACGATAATGATAGTGATCATGATAATGATCATGATCATGATCATGATCATGACAGTGATCATAATAATGATCATGATAATGATCATGATAGTGATCATGATAATGATCATGATCATAATAATGTTCATGAACATAATAATGATCATGATAGTGATCATGATTATGATAATGATCATGATAGTGATCATGCTAATGATCATGATAATGATCATGTTAATGATTATGATAATGATCATGATAATGATCATGATAATGATCATGATAATGATCGTGATAATGGTCATGATAATGATCATGATAATGGTCATAATAATGATCATGATAATGGTCATAATAATGACCATGATAGTGATCATGATAATGATCATGATCATAATAATGATCATGATAATGATCATGATAATGATAATGATCATGATAGTGATCATGCTAATGATCATGATAATGATTATGTTAATGATAATGATCATGATAATGATCATGATAGTGATAATGATCATGATAATGATCATGATAATGATCATGATAACGAATATGATAGTGATCATGATAATGATCATGATAGTGGTCATTATAGTCATCATGATAATGATCATGATAATGATCATGTTAGTGATCATTATAATGATCATGCTAGTGATCATGATAATGATCATGATAGTGATCATGATAATGGTCATGATAGTGATCATGATAATGATCATGATAGTGATCATGATATTGATCATGATAGTGATCATGATAATGATCATGGTCATAATAATGATCATGATAATGACCATGATAGTGATAATGATAATGATCATGATAGTGATAATGATCACGATAATAATAGTGATCATGATAATGATCATGATCATGATCATGACAGTGATCATAATAATGATCATGATAATGATCATGATAGTGATCATGATACTGATCAAGATCATAATAATGATCATGGACATAATAATGATCATTATAGTGATCATGATAATGATAATGATCATGATAGTGATCATGCTAATGATCATGATAATGATCATGTTAATGATTATGATAATGATCATGATAATGATCATGATAATGATCATGATAATGATCATGATAGTGATCATGATAATGATCATGATAGTGATCATGATAATGATCATGATAGTGATCATGATAATGATCATGATAGTGATCATGATAATGATCATGATAGTGATCATGATAGTGATCATGATAGTGATCATGATAATGATCATGATAATGATCATGATATTGATCATGATAGTGATCATGATAGTGATCATTATAGTGATCATGATAATGATCATGATAATGATCATGATATTGATCATGATAATGATCATGATAATGATCATAATAATTATCATGATAATGATCATGATAGTGATCATGATAATGGTCATGATAGTGATCATGATAATGATCATGATAATGGTCATGATAGTGATCATGATAATGATCATGATAGTGATCATGATATTGATCATGATAGTGATCATGATAATGACCATGATCATAATAATGATCATGATAATGATCATGATAGTGATAATGATAATGATCACGATAATGATAGTGATCATGATAATGATCATGATAGTGATCATGATAATGATCATAATAATGATCATGAACATAATAATGATCATGATAGTGATCATGATAATGATAATAATCATGATAGTGATCATGATAATGAAAACGATAATGATCATGATAATGATCATGATAATGATCATGATAATGATCATGATAATGGTCATGATAATGATCATGATAATGGTCATGATAATGACCATGATAGTGATCATGATAATGATCATGATCATAATAATGATCATGATAATGATAATTATGATTATGTTAATGATTAATGATAATGATAATGATCATGTTAATGATTAATGATCATGATAATGATCATTAAAGTGATCATGATAATGATCATGATAATGATCATGATAATAATCATGATAATGATCATGATAATGATCATAATAATGATCATGATAATGATCATAATCATGATAATGATCACGATAACGATCATGATAATGATCATAATAACGATCATGATAATGATCATGATAGTGATCATGATAATGATAATGATCATGATAGTGATCATGATAATGATCATGATAATGATCATGATAATGATCATGATAGTGATCATGATAATGATCATGATAGTGATCATGATAATGATCATGATAGTGATCATGATAATGATCATGATAATGTTCATGATAATGATCATGATAACGTTCATGATAATGATCATGATAATGATCATGATAACGTTCATGATAATGATCATGATAATGCTCATGATAATGATAGTCATCATGATAATGATCATGATAATGATCATAATAGTGATCATAATAGTGATCACGATATTGATCATGATAGTGATCATGATAATGATCGTGATAGTGATCATGATAGTGATCATGATAGTGATCATGATAATGATCATGATAATGATCATGATATTGATCATGATAATGATCATGATAGTGATCACGATAATAATTTTGATAGTGATCATGATAATGATCATGATAATGATCATGAAAACGATCATGAAATGATCATGAAAATAATCATGATAATGATCATGAAAATGATCATGATAATGATATTGAAAATGATCATGATAATGATCATGATAGTGATCACGATAATGATCATGATAGTGATCATGATAATGATCATGATAGTGATCATGATAGTGATCATGATAGTGATCATGATAGTGATCATGATAGTGATCATGATAATGATCATGATAATGATCATGATATTGATCATGATAATGATCATGATAATGATCATGATAATGATCATGATAGTGATCATGATAATGATCATGATAGTGATCATGATATTGATCATGATAGTGATCATGATATTGATCATGATAGTGATAATGATAATGACCATGGTCATAATAATGATCATGATAGTGATAATGATCATGATAATGATCATGATAGTGATCATAATAATAGTCATGATAGTGCTCATGATAATGATCATGATAATGATCGTAATAATGATCATTATCAATAATAATGATAATAATGATCATGATAATGATAATGATCATGATCATAATAATGATCATGATAGTGGTCATGATAATGATCATGACAACGATCATGATAGTGGTCATGATAATGATCATGACAACGATCATGATAGTCATTATGATTATGATCATGATAGTCATCATGATAATGATCATGATAATGATCATAATAATGATCATAATAGTGATCATGATAATGATCATGATAATGATCATGATAATGATCATGAAAACGATCATGATAATGATCATGAAAATGATCATGATAATGATCATGAAAATGATCATGATAATGATCATGAAAATGATCATGATAATGATCATGAAAACGATCATGATAATGATCATGAAAATGATCATGATAATGATCATGAAAATGATCATGATAATGATCATGAAAATGATCATGATAATGATCATGTTAGTGATCACGATAATGATCATGATAGTGATCATGATAATGATCATGATAGTGATCATGATAGTGATCATGATAGTGATCATGATAGTGATCATGATAGTGATCATGATAATGATCATGATAATGATCATGATATTGATCATGATCATTATTATGATCATTATCATGATCATTATCATGATGACTATCATGATCATAATCATAATGACTATCATGATCGTTGTCATGATCATTATCATGACCACTATCATGATCGTTGTCATGATCATTATCATGACCACTATCATGATCATTATTATGATCATGATCATTATCATTATCATGATCATTATTATCATTATTATTGATAATGATCATTATTACGATCATTATCATGATCATTATCATGACATTGATCATAATAATGATCATGATAATGATCATGATAGTGATCATGATACTGATCAAGATCATAATAATGATCATGGACATAATAATGATCATTATAGTGATCATGATAATGATAATGATCATGATAGTGATCATGCTAATGATCATGATAATGATCATGTTAATGATTATGATAATGATCATGATAATGATCATGATAATGATCATGATAATGATCATGATAATGATCATGATAATGATCATGATAGTGATCATGATAATGATCATGATAGTGATCATGATAATGATCATGATAATGATCATGATATTGATCATGATAATGATCATGATAATGATCATGATAATGATCATGAAAACGATCATGATAATGATCATGAAAACGATCATGATAGTGATAATGATATTGATCATGATAATGATCATGATAATGATCAGGATAATGATCATGATAGTGATAATGATAATGATCATCATAATGATCATTATAATGATCATGATAGCGAATATGATAGTGATCATGATAATGATCATGATAGTGGTCATTATAGTCATCATGATAATGATCATGATAATGATCATGCTAGTGATCATGATAATGATCATGATAGTGATCATGATAATGATCATGATAGTGATCATGATAATGATCATGATAGTGATCATGATAATGATAATTATAGTGATCATGATATTGATCATGATAGTGATCATGATAGTGATCATGATCACAATAATAATCATGATCATAACCATGATTATAATAATGATCATGATCATAATAATGATCATGATAGTGATCATGATAATCATCATGATAGTGATCATGATCATAATAATAATCATGATCCTAATCATGATTATAATAATGATCATGATAGTGATCATGATAATGCTCATGAGAGTGATTATGACAATGATCATGATAGTGATCATGATCATAATAATAATCATGATCCTAATCATGATTATAATAATGATCATGATCATAATAATGATCATGATAATGATAATGATCATGATAATGATAGTGATCATGATAATGATCATGATAGTGATCATAATAATAATCATGATAGTGGTCATGATAATGATAATGACAACGATCATGATAATGATCATGATAATGAATATGATAGTGATCATGACAATGATCATGATAATGATCATGATAGTGATCATGATAATGATCATGATAGTGATCATAATAATAATCATGATAGTGGTCATGATAATGATCATGATAATGATCGTAATAATGATCATTATCAATAATAATGATAATAATGATCATGATAATGATCATAATAGTGGTCATGATAATGATCATGACAATCATCATGATAGTGATCATGATAATGATCATGATACTGATCATGATAGTGATCATGATAATAATCATGATAGTGATCATGATAATGATCATGACATCATGATAGTGATCACGATAATTATCATGATAGTGATCATGATAATGACCATGATAATGATCATGATAATGATCATGATAATGATCATGATAATGATCATGATAATGATCATGATAATTATCATGATAGTGATAATGATCATGATAATGATCATGATAACGAATATGATAGTGATCATGATAATGATCATGATAGTGGTCATTATAGTCATCATGATAATGATCATGATAATGATCATGATAATGATCATGCTAGTGATCATGATAATGATCATGCTAGTGATCATGATAATGATCATGATAGTGATCATGATAATGGTCATGATAGTGATCACGATAATGATCATGATAGTGATCATGATATTGATCATGATAGTGATCATGATAATGATCATGATCATAATATTGATCATGATAATGATCATGATAGTGATAATGATAATGATCATGATAGTGATAATGATAATGATCACGATAATGATAGTGATCATGATAATGATCATGATCATGATCATGATCATGACAGTGATCATAATAATGATCATGATAATGATCATGATAGTGATCATGATAATGATCATGATCATAATAATGTTCATGAACATAATAATGATCATGATAGTGATCATGATTATGATAATGATCATGATAGTGATCATGCTAATGATCATGATAATGATCATGTTAATGATTATGATAATGATCATGATAATGATCATGATAATGATCATGATAATGATCGTGATAATGGTCATGATAATGATCATGATAATGGTCATAATAATGATCATGATAATGGTCATAATAATGACCATGATAGTGATCATGATAATGATCATGATCATAATAATGATCATGATAATGATCATGATAATGATAATGATCATGATAGTGATCATGCTAATGATCATGATAATGATTATGTTAATGATAATGATCATGATAATGATCATGATAGTGATAATGATCATGATAATGATCATGATAATGATCATGATAACGAATATGATAGTGATCATGATAATGATCATGATAGTGGTCATTATAGTCATCATGATAATGATCATGATAATGATCATGTTAGTGATCATGATAATGATCATGCTAGTGATCATGATAATGATCATGATAGTGATCATGATAATGGTCATGATAGTGATCATGATAATGATAATGATAGTGATCATGATATTGATCATGATAGTGATCATGATAATGATCATGATCATAATAATGATCATGATAATGACCATGATAGTGATAATGATAATGATCATGATAGTGATAATGATCACGATAATAATAGTGATCATGATAATGATCATGATCATGATCATGACAGTGATCATAATAATGATCATGATAATGATCATGATAGTGATCATGATACTGATCAAGATCATAATAATGATCATGGACATAATAATGATCATTATAGTGATCATGATAATGATAATGATCATGATAGTGATCATGCTAATGATCATGATAATGATCATGTTAATGATTATGATAATGATCATGATAATGATCATGATAATGATCATGATAATGATCATGATAGTGATCATGATAATGATCATGATAGTGATCATGATAATGATCATGATAGTGATCATGATAATGATCATGATAGTGATCATGATAATGATCATGATAGTGATCATGATAGTGATCATGATAGTGATCATGATAATGATCATGATAATGATCATGATATTGATCATGATAGTGATCATGATAGTGATCATTATAGTGATCATGATAATGATCATGATAATGATCATGATATTGATCATGATAATGATCATGATAATGATCATAATAATGATCATGATAATGATCATGATAATGATCATGATAGTGATCATGATAATGGTCATGATAGTGATCATGATAATGATCATGATAGTGATCATGATATTGATCATGATAGTGATCATGATAATGACCATGATCATAATAATGATCATGATAATGATCATGATAGTGATAATGATAATGATCACGATAATGATAGTGATCATGATAATGATCATGATAGTGATCATGATAATGATCATAATAATGATCATGAACATAATAATGATCATGATAGTGATCATGATAATGATAATAATCATGATAGTGATCATGATAATGATCATGATAATGATCATGATAATGATCATGATAATGGTCATGATAATGATCATGATAATGGTCATGATAATGACCATGATAGTGATCATGATAATGATCATGATCATAATAATGATCATGATAATGATAATGATGATTATGTTAATGATTAATGATAATGATAATGATCATGTTAATGATTAATGATCATGATAATGATCATTATAGTGATCATGATAATGATCATGATAATGATCATGATAATAATCATGATAATGATCATGATAATGATCATAATAATGATCATGATAATGATCATAATCATGATAATGATCACGATAACGATCATGATAATGATCATAATAACGATCATGATAATGATCATGATAGTGATCATGATAATGATAATGATCATGATAGTGATCATGATAATGATCATGATAATGATCATGATAATGATCATGATAGTGATCATGATAATGATCATGATAGTGATCATGATAATGATCATGATAGTGATCATGATAATGATCATGATAATGTTCATGATAATGATCATGATAACGTTCATGATAATGATCATGATAATGATCATGATAACGTTCATGATAATGATCATGATAATGTTCATGATAATGATAGTCATCATGATAATGATCATGATAATGATCATAATAGTGATCATAATAGTGATCACGATATTGATCATGATAGTGATCATGATAATGATCGTGATAGTGATCATGATAGTGATCATGATAGTGATCATGATAATGATCATGATAATGATCATGATATTGATCATGATAATGATCATGATAGTGATCACGATAATAATTTTGATAGTGGTCATGATAATGATCATGATAATGATCATGAAAACGATCATGATAATGATCATGAAAATAATCATGATAATGATCATGATAATGATCATGAAAACGATCATGATAATGATCATGAAAATGATCATGATAATGATCATGAAAATGATCATGATAATGATCATGATAGTGATCACGATAATGATCATGATAGTGATCATGATAATGATCATGATAGTGATCATGATAGTGATCATGATAGTGATCATGATAGTGATCATGATAGTGATCATGATAATGATCATGATAATGATCATGATATTGATCATGATAATGATCATGATAATGATCATGATAATGATCATGATAGTGATCATGATAATGATCATGATAGTGATCATGATATTGATCATGATAGTGATCATGATATTGATCATGATAGTGATAATGATAATGACCATGGTCATAATAATGATCATGATAGTGATAATGATCATGATAATGATCATGATAGTGATCATAATAATAGTCATGATAGTGCTCATGATAATGATCATGATAATGATCGTAATAATGATCGTTATCAATAATAATGATAATAATGATCATGATAATGATAATGATCATGATCATAATAATGATCATGATAGTGGTCATGATAATGATCATGACAACGATCATGATAGTGGTCATGATAATGATCATGACAACGATCATGATAGTCATTATGATTATGATCATGATAGTCATCATGATAATGATCATGATAATGATCATAATAATGATCATAATAGTGATCATGATAATGATCATGATAATGATCATGATAATGATCATGAAAACGATCATGATAATGATCATGAAAATGATCATGATAATGATCATGAAAATGATCATGATAATGATCATGAAAACGATCATGATAATGATCATGAAAATGATCATGATAATGATCATGAAAATGATCATGATAATGATCATGAAAATGATCATGATAATGATCATGATAGTGATCACGATAATGATCATGATAGTGATCATGATAATGATCATGATAGTGATCATGATAGTGATCATGATAGTGATCATGATAGTGATCATGATAGTGATCATGATAATGATCATGATAATGATCATGATATTGATCATGATCATTATTATGATCATTATCATGATCATTATCATGATGACTATCATGATCATAATCATAATGACTATCATGATCGTTGTCATGATCATTATCATGACCACTATCATGATCGTTGTCATGATCATTATCATGACCACTATCATGATCATTATTATGATCATGATCATTATCATTATCATGATCATTATTATCATTATTATTGATAATGATCATTATTACGATCATTATCATGATCATTATCATGAGCACTATCATGACTATTATTATGATCACTATCATGATCATTATCATGATCATTATCACTATCATGATCATTATTATGACCATGGTCATTATCATTATCACTATCATGATCAATATCATGATCACTATCATGATCAATATCATGATCACTATCATGATCATTATCATGATCACTATCATGATCATTATCATGATCATTATCATGATCATTATCATGATCAATATCATGATCATTATCATGATCATTATCATGATCACTATCATGATCACTATCATGATCACTATCATGATCACTATCATGATCACTATCATGATCATTATCATGATCACTATCATGATCATTATCGTGATCACTATCATGATCATTATCATGATCATTTTCATGATCATTATCATGATCATTTTCATGATCATTATCATGATCGTTTTCATGATCATTATCATGATCATTTTCATGATCATTATCATGATTATTTTCATGATCATTATCATGATCGTTTTCATGATCATTATCATGATCATTATCATGATCACTATCAAAATTATTATCGTGATCACTATCATGATCATTATCATGATCAATATCATGATCATTATCATGATCATTATCATGATCACTATCATGATCACTATCATGATCACTATCACGATCATTATCATGATCACTATCATGATCAATATCGTGATCACTATTATGATCACTATTATGATCATTATCATGATCATTATCATGATGACTATCATTATCATGAGCATTATCATGATCATTATCATGAACGTTATCATGATCATTATCATGATCATTATCATGAACGTTATCATGATCATTATCATGAACATTATCATGATCATTATCATGATCACTATCATGATCATTATCATGATCACTATCATGATCATTATCATGATCATGATCACTATCATGATCATTATCATGATCATTATCATGATCATTATCATGATCACTATCATGATCATTATCATTATCATGATCACTATCATGATCATTATCATGATCGTTATTATGATCATTATCATGATCGTTATCGTGATCATTATCATGAGTATGATCATTATCATGATCATTATTATGATCATTATCATGATCATTATCATGATTATTATCATGATCATTATCATGATCATTATCATGATCACTATAATGATCATTATCATGATCATTAATCATTAACATGATCATTATCATTATCATTAATCATTAACATAATCATCATTATCATTATCATGATCATTATTATGATCATGATCATTATCATGATCACTATCATGGTCATTATCATGACCATTATCATGATCATTATCATGACCATTATCATGATCATTATCATGATCATTATCATGATCATTATCATGATCATTATCGTTTTCATTATCATGATCACTATCATGATCACTATCATGATTTTTATCATTATCATGATCACTATCATGATCATTATTATGTTCATGATCATTATTATGATCATTATCATGATCACTATCATGATCATTATCATGATCACTATCATTATCGTGATCATTATCATTATCACTATCATGATCATTATCATGATCATTATTATGATCATGGTCATTATCATGATCACTATCATGATCAATATCATGATCACTATCATGATCATTATCATGATCACTATCATGATCATTATCATGATCACTATCATGATCATTATCATGATCATTATCATGATCATTATTATGATCATTATCATGATCATTATCATGATCAATATCATGATCATTATCATGATCATTATCATGATCACTATAATGATCACTATCATGATCACTATCATGATCAATATCATGATCATTATCATGATCATTATCATGATCACTATCATGATCACTATCATGATCACTATCATGATCATTATCATGATCACTATCATGATCATTATCATGATCACTATCATGATCATTATCATGATCACTATCATGATCATTATCATGATCATTATCATGATCATTATCATGATCATTATCATAATCATTAACATGATCATTATCATGATCATTAGCATGATCACTATCATGATCATTATCATTATCATGATCACTATAATGATCATTATTATGTCCATGATCATTATTATGATCTTGATCAGTATCATGATCACTATCATGATCATTATCATGATCATTATTATGATCACTGTCATGATCATGATCATGATCATTATCATGATCACTATTATTATCGTGATCATTATCACTATCATGATCATTATCATTATCACTATCATGGTCATTATCATGATCATTATTATGATCATGATCATTATCATGATCACTATCATGATCAATATCATGATCACTATCATGATCATTATCATGATCACTATCATGACCATTATCATGATCACTATCATGATCATTATCATGATCACTAGCATGATCATTATCATGATCACTAACATGATCATTATCATGATCATTATCATGATGACTATAATGACCACTATCATGATCATTATCATGATCACTATCATATTCGTTATCATGATCATTATCATGATCATTATCATGATCATTATCACTATCATGATCATTATCATGATCATTATCATTAACATAATCATTATCATGATCATTAGCATGATCACTATCATGATCATTATCATTATCATGATCATTATCATGATCATTATGATAATGATCATGAAAACGATCATGATAATGATCATGAAAATGATCATGATAATGATCATGAAAATGATCATGATAATGATCATGAAAATGATCATGATAATGATCATGAAAATGATCATGATAATGATCATGATAGTGATCACGATAATGATCATGATAGTGATCATGATAATGATCATGATAGTGATCATGATAGTGATCATGATAGTGATCATGATAGTGATCATGATAGTGATCATGATAATGATCATGATAATGATCATGATATTGATCATGATAATGATCATGATAATGATCATGATAGTGATCATGATAATGATCATGATAGTGATCATGATATTGATCATGATAGTGATCATGATATTGATCATGATAGTGATAATGATAATGACCATGGTCATAATAATGATCATGATAGTGATAATGATCATGATAATGATCATGATAATGATCATGATAGTGATCATAATAATAGTCATGATAGTGCTCATGATAATGATCATGATAATGATCGTAATAATGATCATTATCAATAATAATGATAATAATGATCATGATAATGATAATGATCATGATCATAATAATGATCATGATAGTGGTCATGATAATGATCATGACAACGATCATGATAGTGGTCATGATAATGATCATGACAACGATCATGATAGTCATTATGATTATGATCATGATAGTCATCATGATAATGATCATGATAATGATCATAATAGTGATCATAATAGTGATCATGATAATGATCATGATAATGATCATGATAATGATCATCATAGTGATCACGATAATAATCATGATAGTGATCACGATAATAATTATGATAGTGATCATGATAATGATCACGATAATGATCATGATAATGATCATGATAATGACCATGATAGTGATCATGATAATGATCATGATAATGATCATGATAATGATCATGATAATGATAATGATCATGATAGTGATCATGTTAATGATTAATGATCATGATAATGATCATGATAGTGATCATGATAATGATCATGATAGTGATCATGATAATGATCATGATAGTAATCATGATAATGGTCATGATAATGATCATAATATTGATCATGATAATGATCATTATCATAATAATGATCATGATAATGATCATGATAGTGCTCATAATAATAATCATGATAGTGCTCATGATAATGATCATGATAATGATCTTAATAATGATCATGATAATGATCATGATATTGATCATGATAATGATCATGATAATGATCATGATAATGATCATGATAATGATCATGATAGTGATCATGATAATGATCATGATAGTGATCATAATAATAATCATGATAGTGGTCATGATAATGATCATGACAACGATCATGATAATAATCATGATAATGAATAGATAGTGATCATGACAATGATCATGATAATGATCATGATAGTGATCATGATAATGATCATGATAGTTGATCATAATAATAATCATGATAGTGGTCATGATAATGATCATGATAATGATTGTAATAATGATCATTATCAATAATAATGATAATAATGATCATGATAATGATCATGATAGTGATCATGATAATGATCATGACAATGATCATGATAGTGATCATGATAATGATCATGATACTGATCATGATAGTGATCATGATAATAATCATGATAGTGATCATGATAGTGATCATGATAATAATCATGATAGTGATCATGATAATGATCATGACATCATGATAGTGATCACGATAATAATCATGATAGTGATCATGATAATGACCATGATAATGATCATGATAATGATCATGATAGTGATCATGATAATGATCATGATAGTGGTCATGATAATGATCATGATAATGATCATGATAATGATCATGATAATGATCATGATAGTGATCATGATAATGATCATGATAGTGATCATGATAATGATCATGATAGTGATCATGATAATGATCATGATAATGATCATGATAGTGATCATGATAATGATCATGATAGTGATCATAATAATAATCATGATAGTGGTCATGATAATGAATAGATAGTGATCATGACAATGATCATGATAATGATCATGATAGTGATCATGATAATGATCATGATAGTGATCATAATAATAATCATGATAGTGGTCATGATAATGATCATGATAATGATTGTAATAATGATCATTATCAATAATAATGATAATAATGATCATGATAATGATCATGATAGTGATCATGATAATGATCATGACAATGATCATGACAGTGATCATGATAATGATCATGATACTGATCATGATAGTGATCATGATAATAATCATGATAGTGATCATGATAATGATCATGACATCATGATAGTGATCACGATAATAATCATGATAGTGATCATGATAATGACCATGATAATGATCATGATAATGATCATGATAATGATCATGATAATGATCATGATAATGATCATGATAATGATCATGATAGTGATCATGATAGTGATCATGATAATGATCATGATCATAATAATGATCATGATAATGATCATGATAGTGATCATGATAATGATCATGATAATGATCATGATAGTGATCATGATAATGATGATGATAGTGATCATGATAATGATCATGATAGTGATCATAATAATAATCATGATAGTGGTCATGATAATGATCAGGACAACGATCATGATAATGATCATGATAATGAATAGATAGTGATCATGACAATGATCATGATAATGATCATGATAGTGATCATGATAATGATCATGATAGTGATCATAATAATAATCATGATAGTGGTCATGATAATGATCATGACACCGATCATGATAATGATCATGATAATGAATATGATAGTGATCATGACAATGATCATGATAATGATCATGATAGTGATCATGATAATGATCATGATAGTGATCATAATAATAATCATGATAGTGGTCATGATAATGATCATGACAACGATCATGATAATGATCATGATAATGAATATGATAGTGATCATGACAATGATCATGATAATGATCATGATAGTGATCATGATAATGATCATGATAGTGATCATGATAATGATCATGATCATAATAATGAACATAATGAACATGATAATGATCATGATAGTGATAATGATCATGATAATGATCATGATATTGATCATGATAATGATCATGATAATGATCATGATAATGATCATGATCATAATAATGATCATGATAATGATCATGATAGTGATCATGATAATGATCATGATAATGATCATGATAGTGATCATGATAATGATCATGATAGTGATCATGATAATGATCATGATAGTGATCATGATAATGATCATGATAGTGATCATAATAATAATCATGATAGTGGTCATGATAATGATCATGACAACGATCATGATAATGATCATGATAATGAATATGATAGTGATCATGACAATGATCATGATAATGATCATGATAGTGATCATAATAATAATCATGATAGTGGTCATGATAATGATCATGATAATGATCGTAATAATGATCATTATCAATAATAATGATAATAATGATCATGATAATGATCATGATAGTGATCATGATAATGATCATGACAATGATCATGATAGTGATCATGATAATGATCATGATACTGATCATGATAGTGATCATGATAATAATCATGATAGTGATCATGATAATGATCATGACATCATGAAAGTGATCACGATAATAATCATGATAGTGATCACGATAATAATCATGATAGTGATCATGATAATGACCATGATAATGATCATGATAATGATCATGATACTGATCATGATAGTGATCATGATAATGATCATGAGAGTGATCATGATAATGATCATGATAGTGATCATGATCATAATAATAATCATGATCCTAATCATGATTATAATAATGATCATGATCATAATAATGATCATGATAATGATCATGATAATGATCATGATAGTGATCATGATAATGATCATGATCATGATCATGATAATGATCATGATAGTGATCATGATAATGATCATGATAGTGATCATGATAATGATCATGATAGTGATCATGATAATGATCATGATCATAATAATGATCATGATAATGATCATGATAGTGATCATGATAATATTCATGATAATGATCATGATAGTGATCATGATAATGATCATGATAGTGATCATAATAATAATCATGATAGTGGTCATGTTAATGATCATGACAACGATCATGATAATGATCATGATAATGAATATGATAGTGATCATGACAATGATCATGATAATGATCATGATAGTGATCATGATAATGATCATGATAGTGATCATAATAATAACCATGATAGTGGTCATGATAATGATGATGATAATTATCGTAATAATGATCATTATCAATAATAATGATAATAATGATCATGATAATGATCATGATAGTGATCATGATAATGATCGTGACAATGATCATGATAGTGATCATGATAATGATCATGATACTGATCATGATAGTGATCATGATAATAAAAATGATAGTGATCATGATAATGATCATGACATCATGATAGTGATCACGATAATAATCATGATAGTGATCATGATAATGACCATGATAATGATCATGATAGTGATCATGATAATGACCATGATAGTGATCATGATAATGATCATGATAGTGATTATGATAATGACCATGATAATCATCATTATATTGATCATGATAATGACCATGATAGTGATCATGATAATGATCATGATAGTGATCATGATAATGATCATGATATTTATCATGATAATGATCATGATAATGATAATGATCATGATAATGATAATGATAATGATCATGATAATGATCATGATAATGATCATGATAATGATCATGATAATGATCATGATAATGATCATGATAGCGATCATGATAATGATCATGACAATGATCATGATAGTGATCATGATAGTGATCATGATAATGACCATGATAATGATCATGATAGTGATCATGATAATGATCATGATATTTATCATGATAATGATCATGATAATGATAATGATAATGATCATGATAATGATAATGATAATGATCATGATAATGATCATGATAATGATCATGATAATGATCATGATATTTATCATGATAATGATCATGATCATGATAATGATCATGATAATGATCATGATAATGATCATGATAATGATCATGATAATGATCATGATAATGATCATGATAATGATCATGATAATGATCATGATAATGATCATGATAATGATCATGATAATGATCATGATAATGATCATGATAATGATAATGATAATGATCATGATAATGATAATGATAATGATCATGATAATGATCATGATAATGATCATGATAATGATCATGATAATGATCATGATAATGATCATGATAGCGATCATGATAATGATCATGACAATGATCATGATAGTGATCATGATAATAATCATGATCCTAATCATGATTATAATAATGATCATGATAATGATCATGATAGTGATCATGATAGTGATCATGATAATGATCATGATCATAATAATGATCATGATAATGATCATGATAGTGATCATTATCATAATAATAATCATGATCATAATCACGATTATAATAATGATCATGATCATAATAATGATCATGATAATGATCATGATAGTGATAATGATCATGATAATGATCATGATATTAATCATCATAATGATCATGATATTTATCATGATAATGATCATGATATTTATGATGATAATGATCATGATAATGATCATAAAAATGATCATGATAATGATCATGATAGTGATCACGATAATGATCATGATAGTGATCATGATAATAATCATGATAGTGATCATGATAATGATCATGAAAGTGATCATGATAATGATCATGATAGTGATCATGATCACAATAATAATCATGATCATAACCATGATTATAATAATGATCATGATCATAATAATGATCATGATAATGATCATGATAATGATCATGATAGTGATCATAACCATGATTATAATAATGATCATGATCATAATAATGATCATGATAATGATCATGATAATGATCATGATAGTGATCATGATAATGATCATGATAATGATTATGATAGTGATCATGATAATGACCATGATAGTGATCTTGATAATGATCATGATAGTGATCATGATCATAATAATAATCATGATCCCAATCATGATTATAATAATGATCATGATCATAATCGTGATTATAATAATGATAATGATCATAATAATGATCATGATAATGATCATGATAGTGATAATGATAATGATCATGATAATGATCATGATAATGATCATGATATTTATCATGATAATGATCATGATAATGATCATGATAATGATCATGATAATGATCATGATAATGATCATGAAAACGATCATGATAATGATCATGAAAACGATCATGATAGTGATAATGATATTGATCATGATAATGATCATGATAATGATCATGATAATGATCAGGATAATGATCATGATAGTGATAATGATAATGATCATCATAATGATCATGATAGTGATAATGATAATGA
The DNA here is from genome assembly GCA_916610165.2 of Gymnosoma rotundatum. Taxonomy (NCBI): domain Eukaryota; kingdom Metazoa; phylum Arthropoda; class Insecta; order Diptera; family Tachinidae; genus Gymnosoma; species Gymnosoma rotundatum. The sequence continues at coordinate 66,739,387 of OU744337.1, read as the reverse complement.
TCATGATAGTGATCATGATAATGATCATTAAAGTGATCATGATATTGATCATGATGGTGATCATGAAAGTGGTCATGATAATGATCATGACAATGATCATGATAGTGATCATGATAATGATCATGATACTGATCATGATAGTGATCATGATAATAATCATGATAGTGATCATGATAATGATCATGACATCATGATAGTGATCACGATAATAATCATGATAGTGATCATGATAATGACCATGATAATGATCATGATAATGATCATGATAATGATCATGATAGTGATAATGATCATGATAATGATCATGATAACGAATATGATAGTGATCATGATAATGATCATGATAGTGGTCATTATAGTCATCATGATAATGATCATGATAATGATCATGATAATGATCATGATAATGATCATGATAATGATCATGCTAGTGATCATGATAATGATCATGCTAGTGATAATGATAATGATCACGATAATGATAGTGATCATGATAATGGTCATGATCATGATCATGACAGTGATCTAATAATGATCATTATAATGATCATGATAGTGATCATGATAATGATCATGATCATAATAATGTTCATGAACATAATAATGATCATGATAGTTATCATGATAATGATAATGATCATGATAGTGAGCATGCTAATGATCATGATAATGATCATGTTAATGATTATGATAATGATCATGATAATGGTCATGGTAATGATCATGATAATGGTCATGATAATGACCATGATAGTGATCATGATAATGATCATGATCATAATAATGATCATGATAATGATCATGATAATGATAATGATCATGATAATGATCATGCTAATGATCATGATAATGATTATGTTAATGATAATGATCATGATAATGATCATGATAGTGATAATGATAATGATCATGATAATGATCATGATAATGATCATGATAATGATCATGATAACGAATATGATAGTGATCATGATAATGATCATGATAGTGGTCATTATAGTCATCATGATAATGATCATGATAATGATCATGTTAGTGATCATGATAATGATCATGCTAGTGATCATGATAATGATCATGATAGTGATCATGATAATGGTCATGATAGTGATCATGATAATGATCATGATAGTGATCATGATATTGATCATGATAGTGATCATGATAATGATCATGATCATAATAATGATCATGATAATGACCATGATAGTGATAATGATAATGATCATGATAGTGATAATGATCACGATAATGATAGTGATCAGATAATGATCATGATCATGATCATGACAGTGATCATAATAATGATCATGATAATGATCATGATAGTGATCATGATAATGATCATGATAGTGATCATGATAATGATCATGATCATAATAATTATCATGGACATAATAATGATCATGATAGTGATCATGATAATGATAATGATCATGATAGTGATCATGCTAATGATCATGATAATGATCATGTTAATGATTATGATAATGATCATGATAGTGATCATGATAATGATCATGATAATGATCATGATAGTGATCATGATCATAATAATAATCATGATCCTAATCATGATTATAATAATGATCATGATAATGATCATGATAGTGATCATGATAGTGATCACGATAATGGTCATGATCATAATAATGATCATGATAATGATCATGATAGTGATCATTATCATAATAATAATCATGATCATAATCATGATTATAATAATGATCATGATCATAATAATGATCATGATAATGATCATGATAGTGATAATGATCATGATAATGATCATGATAATGATCATGATAATGACCATGATATTTGTCATCATAATGATCATGATATTTATCATGATAATGATCATGATATTTATGATGATAATGATCATGATAATGATCATAAAAATGATCATTATAATGATCATGAAAATGATCATGATAATGATCATGATAGTGATCACGATAATGATCATGATAGTGATCATGATAATGATCATGATAGTGATTATGATAATGATCATGATAGTGATCATGATGACAATAATAATCATGATCATAACCATGATCATGATAATGATCATGATAGTAATCATGATCACAATAATAATCATGATCATAACCATGATTATAATAATGATCATGATAATGATCATGATAGTGATCATGATAATGATCATGATAATGATCATGATAGTGATCATGATAATGATCATGATAGTGATCATGATAATGACCATGATAGTGATCATGATAATGACCATGATAGTGATCATGATAATGATCATGATAGTGATCATGATCATAATAATAATCATGATCCCAATCATGATTATAATAATGATCATGATCATAATCGTGATTATAATAGTGATAATGATCATAATAATGATCATGATAATGATCATGATAGTGATAATGATAATGATCATGATAATGATCATGATAATGATCATGATATTTATCATGATAATGATCATGATAATGATCATGATATTTATCATGATAATGATCATGATAATGATCATGATAATGATCATGAAAACGATCATGATAATGATCATGAAAACGATCATGATAGTGATAATGATATTGATCATGATAATGATCATGATAATGATCATGATAATGATCAGGATAATGATCATGATAGTGATAATGATAATGATCATGATAATGATCATGATAACGAATATGATAGTGATCATGATAATGATCATGATAGTGGTCATTATAGTCATCATGATAATGATCATGATAATGATCATGCTAGTGATCATGATAATGATCATGATAGTGATCATGATAATGATCATGATAGTGATCATGATAATGATCATGATAGTGATCATGATAATGATCATGATAGTGATCATGATAATGATCATTATAGTGATCATGATAGTGATTATGATAGTGATCATGATAGTGATCACTATCATGATCATTATCATGATCACTATCATGATCATTATCATGATCACTATCATGATCATTATCATGATCACTATCATGATCATTATCGTGATCACTATCATGATCATTATCATGATCATTTTCATGATCATTATAATGATCATTTTCATGATCATTATCATGATCATTATCATCATAAATATCATGATCATTATCATGATAAATATCATGATCATTATGATGATAAATATCATGGTCATTATCATGATCATTATCATGATCATTATCACTATCATGATCATTATCATGATCATTATTATGATCATGATCATTATTATAATCATGATTATGATCATGATTATTATTATGATAATGATCACTATCATGATCATTATCATGATCATTATTATGATCATGACCATTATCATGATCACTATCATGATCACTATCATGATCATTATCATGATCATTATTATAATCATGATTAGGATCATGATTATTATTATGATCATGATCACTATCATGATCATTATCATGATCATTATCATGATCACTATCATGATCATTATCATAATCATTAACATGATCATTATCATGATCATTAGCATGATCACTATCATGATCATTATCATTATCATGATCACTATCATGATCATTATTATGTCCATGATCATTATTATGATCATGATCATTATCATGATCACTATCATGATCATTATCATGATCATTATTATGATCACTGTCATGATCATGATCATGATCATTATCTGATCACTATCATTATCGTGATCATTATCACTATCATGATCATTATCATTATCAATATCATGGTCATTATCATGATCATTATTATGATCATGATCATTATCATGATCACTATCATGATCAATATCATGATCACTATCATGATCATTATCATGATCACTATCATGACCATTATCATGATCACTATCATGATCATTATCATGATCACTAGCATGATCATTATCATGATCACTAACATGATCATTATCATGATCATTATCATGATGACTATAATGACCACTATCATGATCATTATCATGATCACTATCATATTCGTTATCATGATCATTATCATGATCATTATCATGATCATTATCATTATCACTATCATGATCATTATCATGATCATTATCATTAACATAATCATTATCATGATCATTAGCATGATCACTATCATGATCATTATCATTATCATGATCATTATCATGATCATTATTATGATCATGATCATTATCATGATCACTATCATGGTCATTATCATGACCATTATCATGATCATTACCATGACCATTATCATGATCATTACCATGACCATTATCATGATCATTATCATGATCATTATCATGATCATTATCATAATCATTAACCTGATCATTATCATGATCATTAGCATGCTCACTATCATGATCATTATCATTATCATTATCATAATAACTATCATGATCATTATTATGTTCATGAACATTATTATGATCATGATCATTATCATGATCACTATCATGATCATTATCATGATCATTATTATGATCACTGTCATGATCATGATCATGACCATTATCATGATCACTATCATTATCGTGATCATTATCATTATCACTAGCATGATCATTATCATGATCACTAGCATGATCATTATCATGATCATTATCATGATCATTATCATGATGACTATAATGACCACTATCATGATCATTATCATGATCACTATCATATTCGTTATCATGATCATTATCATGATCATTATCACTATCATGATCATTATCATGATCATTATCATGATCATTATCATGGTCATTATCATGATCACTATCATGATTATTATCGTGATCACTATCATGATGTCATGATCATTATCATGATCACTATCATGATTATTATCATGATCACTATCATGATCAGTATCATGATCATTATCATGATCACTATCATGATCATTGTCATGATCATTATCATGACCACTATCATGATCATTATCATGATCATTATTATTGATAATGATCAATATTACGATCATTATTATGATCATGATCATTATTATAATCATGATCATTATTATAATCATGATTAGGATCATGATTATTATTATGATCATGATCACTATCATGATCATTGTCATAATCACTCTCATGAGCATTATCATGATCACTATCATGATCATTATTATGATCACTATCATGATCATTATCTTGATCATGATCATGATCATTATCATGATCATGATCATGATCATTATTATGATCATGATCATTATTATAATCATGGTTATGATCATGATTATTATTGTGATCATGATCACTTTCATGATCACCATCATGATCAATGTCATGATCACTTTAATGATCATTATCATGATCACTATCATGATCATTATCATTATCACTATCATGATCATTATGATGATCATTATCATTATCACTATCATGATCATTATCCTGATCATTATCATGATCATTATCATGATCATTATCATGATCAATATCATTATCACTATCATGATCGTTTTCATGATCATTATCATGATCGTTTTCATGATCATTATCATGATCATTATCATGATCATTATCATGATAAATATCATGATCATTATCATGATAAATATCATGATCATTATCATGATCATTATCATGATCATTATCATTATCACTATCATGATCATTATCATGATCATTATTATGATCATTATCATTATTATAATCACGATTATGATCATGATCATTATTATAATCATGATTGGGATCATGATTATTATTATGATCATGATCACTATCATGATCATTATCAAGATCACTATCATGGTCATTATCATGATCACTATCATAATCATTATCATGATCATTATCATGATCACTATCATGATCATTATCATGATCATTATCATGATCATTATTATGATCATGATCATTATTATAATCATGGTTATGATCATGATTATTATTGTGATCATGATCACTATCATGATCATTATCATGATCACTATCATGATCATTATCATGATCACTATCATGATTATTATCATGATCACTATCATGATCATTATCGTGATCACTATCATGATCATTATCATGATCATTTTTATGATCATTATCATGATCATTATCATCATAAATATCATGATCATTATCATGATAAATATCATGATCATTATGATGATTAATATCATGATCATTATCATGATCATTATCACTATCATGATCATTATCATGATCATTATTATGATCATGATCATTATTATAATCATGATTATGATCATGATTATTATTATGATAATGATCACTATCATGATCATTATCATGATCATTATTATGATCATGATCATTATCATGATCACTATCATGATCACTATCATGATCATTATCATGATCATTATTATAATCATGATTAGGATCATGATTATTATAATGATCACTATCATGATCATTGTCATGATCATTATCATGATCGCTATCATGATCATTATCATGATCATTATCATGATCATTATCATGATCATTATCATGATCATTATCATGATCATTATCATTATCATTATCATGATCATTATCATGATCATTATCATTATCATGATCATTATCATGATCATTATCATGATCATTATCATGATCATGATCATTATCATGATAAATATCATGATCATTATCATGAGCATTATCATGATCATTATCATGATAAATATCATGATCATTATCATGATCACTATCATGATAATGATAATGATCATGATAGTGATCATGATAATGATCATGATAGTGATCATGATAATGATCATGATAGTGATCATGATAATGATCATGATAGTGATCATGATAATGATCATTATAGTGATCATGATATTGATTATGATAGTGATCATGATCACAATAATAATCATGATCATAACCATGATTATAATAATGATCATGATCATAATAATGATCATGATCATGATCAAGATAATGATCATGATAGTGATCATAATAATGATCATGATAGTGATCATAATAATGATCATGATAGTGATCATGATCATAATAATAATCATGATCCTAATCATGATTATAATAATGATCATGATAGTGATCATGATAATGCTCATGAGAGTGATTATGACAATGATCATGATAGTGATCATGATCATAATAATAATCATGATCCTAATCATGATCCTAATCATGATTATTATAATGATCATGATCATAATAATGATCATGATAATGATAATGATCATGATCATTATTATAATCATGATTAGGATCATGATTATTATTATGATCATGATCACTATCATGATCATTGTCATAATCACTCTCATGAGCATTATCATGATCACTATCATGATCATTATTATGATCACTATCATGATCATTATCTTGATCATGATCATGATCATTATTATGATCATGATCATTATTATAATCATGGTTATGATCATGATTATTATTGTGATCATGATCACTATCATGATCAATATCATGATCACTATAATGATCATTATCATGATCACTATCATGATCATTATCATGATCACTATCATGATCATTATCATGATCACTATCATGATCATTATCATGATCACTAGCATGATCATTATCATGATGACTATAATGACCACTATCATGATCATTATCATGATCACTATCATATTCGTTATCATGATCATTATCATGATCATTATCATTATCACTATCATGATCATTATCCTGATCATTATCATGATCATTATCATGATCATTATCATGATCAATATCATTATCACTATCATGATCGTTTTCATGATCATTATCATGATCGTTTTCATGATCATTATCATGATCATTATCATGATCATTATCATGATAAATATCATGATCATTATCATGATCATTATCATGATCATTATCATTATCACTATCATGATCATTATCATGATCATTATTATGATCATTATCACTATTATAATCACGATTATGATCATGATCATTATTATAATCATGATTGGGATCATGATTATTATTATGATCATGATCACTATCATGATCATTATCATGATCACTATCATGGTCATTATCATGATCACTATCATGGTCATTATCATGATCACTATCATGATCATTATCATGATCACTATCATGATCATTATCATGATCATTATCATGATCACTATCATGATCAGTATCATGATCATTATCATGATCATTATTATAATCATGGTTATGATCATGATTATTATTGTGATCATGATTACTATCATGATCATTATCATGATCATGGTTATGATCATGATTATTATTGTGATCATGATCACTATCATGATCATTATCATGATCACTATCATGATCATATCATGATCACTATCATGATCATTATCATGATCACTATCATGATCATTATCATGATCACTATCATGATCATTATCATGATCACTATCATGATCATTATCGTGATCACTATCATGATCATTATCATGATCATTTTCATGATCATTATAATGATCATTTTCATGATCATTATCATGATCATTATCATCATAAATATCATGATCATTATCATGATAAATATCATGATCATTATGATGATAAATATCATGGTCATTATCATGATCATTATCATGATCATTATCACTATCATGATCATTATCATGATCATTATTATGATCATGATCATTATTATAATCATGATTATGATCATGATTATTATTATGATAATGATCACTATCATGATCATTATCATGATCATTATTATGATCATGACCATTATCATGATCACTATCATGATCACTATCATGATCATTATCATGATCATTATTATAATCATGATTAGGATCATGATTATTATTATGATCATGATCACTATCATGATCATTATCATGATCATTATCATGATCACTATCATGATCATTATCATAATCATTAACATGATCATTATCATGATCATTAGCATGATCACTATCATGATCATTATCATTATCATGATCACTATCATGATCATTATTATGTCCATGATCATTATTATGATCATGATCATTATCATGATCACTATCATGATCATTATCATGATCATTATTATGATCACTGTCATGATCATGATCATGATCATTATCTGATCACTATCATTATCGTGATCATTATCACTATCATGATCATTATCATTATCACTATCACTATCATGGTCATTATCATGATCATTATTATGATCATGATCATTATCATGATCACTATCATGATCAATATCATGATCACTATCATGATCATTATCATGATCACTATCATGACCATTATCATGATCACTATCATGATCATTATCATGATCACTAGCATGATCATTATCATGATCACTAACATGATCATTATCATGATCATTATCATGATGACTATAATGACCACTATCATGATCATTATCATGATCACTATCATATTCGTTATCATGATCATTATCATGATCATTATCATGATCATTATCATTATCACTATCATGATCATTATCATGATCATTATCATTAACATAATCATTATCATGATCATTAGCATGATCACTATCATGATCATTATCATTATCATGATCATTATCATTATTATGATCATGATCATTATCATGATCACTATCATGGTCATTATCATGACCATTATCATGATCATTACCATGACCATTATCATGATCATTACCATGACCATTATCATGATCATTATCATGATCATTATCATGATCATTATCATAATCATTAACATGATCATTATCATGATCATTAGCATGCTCACTATCATGATCATTATCATTATCATAATAACTATCATGATCATTATTATGTTCATGAACATTATTATGATCATGATCATTATCATGATCACTATCATGATCATTATCATGATCATTATTATGATCACTGTCATGATCATGATCATGACCATTATCATGATCACTATCATTATCGTGATCATTATCATTATCACTAGCATGATCATTATCATGATCACTAGCATGATCATTATCATGATCATTATCATGATCATTATCATGATCATTATCATGATGACTATAATGACCACTATCATGATCATTATCATGATCACTATCATATTCGTTATCATGATCATTATCATGATCATTATCACTATCATGATCATTATCATGATCATTATCATGATCATTATCATGGTCATTATCATGATCACTATCATGATTATTATCGTGATCACTATCATGATGTCATGATCATTATCATGATCACTATCATGATTATTATCATGATCACTATCATGATCAGTATCATGATCATTATCATGATCACTATCATGATCATTGTCATGATCATTATCATGACCACTATCATGATCATTATCATGATCATTATTATTGATAATGATCAATATTACGATCATTATTATGATCATGATCATTATTATAATCATGATCATTATTATAATCATGATTAGGATCATGATTATTATTATGATCATGATCACTATCATGATCATTGTCATAATCACTCTCATGAGCATTATCATGATCACTATCATGATCATTATTATGATCACTATCATGATCATTATCTTGATCATGATCATGATCATTATCTTGATCATGATCATGATCATTATTATGATCATGATCATTATTATAATCATGGTTATGATCATGATTATTATTGTGATCATGATCACTTTCATGATCACCATCATGATCAATATCATGATCACTTTAATGATCATTATCATGATCACTATCATGATCATTATCATTATCACTATCATGATCATTATGATGATCATTATCATTATCACTATCATGATCATTATCCTGATCATTATCATGATCATTATCATGATCATTATCATGATCAATATCATTATCACTATCATGATCGTTTTCATGATCATTATCATGATCGTTTTCATGATCATTATCATGATCATTATCATGATCATTATCATGATAAATATCATGATCATTATCATGATCATTATCATGATCATTATCATGATAAATATCATGATCATTATCATGATCATTATCATGATCATTATCATGATCATTATCATTATCACTATCATGATCATTATCATGATCATTGTTATGATCATTATCATTATTATAATCACGATTATGATCATGATCATTATTATAATCATGATTGGGATCATGATTATTATTATGATCATGATCACTATCATGATCATTATCAAGATCACTATCATGGTCATTATCATGATCACTATCATAATCATTATCATGATCATTATCATGATCACTATCATGATCATTATCATGATCACTATCATGATCATTATCATGATCATTATCATGATCATTATTATGATCATGATCATTATTATAATCATGGTTATGATCATGATTATTATTGTGATCATGATCACTATCATGATCATTATCATGATCACTATCATGATCATTATCATGATCACTATCATGATTATTATCATGATCACTATCATGATCATTATCGTGATCACTATCATGATCATTATCATGATCATTTTTATGATCATTATCATGATCATTATCATCATAAATATCATGATCATTATCATGATAAATATCATGATCATTATGATGATTAATATCATGATCATTATCATGATCATTATCACTATCATGATCATTATCATGATCATTATTATGATCATGATCATTATTATAATCATGATTATGATCATGATTATTATTATGATAATGATCACTATCATGATCATTATCATGATCATTGTTATGATCATGATCATTATCATGATCACTATCATGATCACTATCATGATCATTATCATGATCATTATTATAATCATGATTAGGATCATGATTATTATAATGATCACTATCATGATCATTGTCATGATCATTATCATGATCGCTATCATGATCATTATCATGATCATTATCATGATCATTATCATGATCATTATCATGATCATTATCATGATCATTATCATGATCATTATCATTATCATTATCATGATCATTATCATGATCATTATCATGATCATTATCATGATCATTATCATGATCATTATCATGATCATTATCATGATCATTATCATGATCATTATCATGATCATTATCATGATCATTATCATGATCATTATCATGATCATTATCATGATCATGATCATTATCATGATAAATATCATGATCATTATCATGATCATTATCATGATCATTATCATGATAAATATCATGATCATTATCATGATCACTATCATGATCATTATCATGATCACTATCATGGTCATTATCATGATCAATATAATGATGATTATCATGGTCATTATCATAATCACTATCATGATCATTATCATGATCACTATCATGGTCATTATCATGATCACTATCATGATCATTATCATGGTCATTATCATGATCACTATCATGATTATTATCGTGATCACTATCATGATGTCATGATCATTATCATGATCACTATCATTTTTATTATCATGATCACTATCATGATCAGTATCATGATCATTATCACGATCATTATCATGATCACTATCATGATCATTATCATGATCACTATCATGATCATTATCATGATCATTATTATCATTATTATTGATAATGATCATTATTACGATAATTATCATCATCATTATCATGACCACTATCATGATTATTATTATGATCACTATCATGATCATTATCATGATCACTATCATGATCATTATCATGATCATTGTCATGATCACTATCATATTCATTATCATGATCATTATCATGATCGTTGTCATGATCATTAACATGACCACTATCATAATTATTATTATGATCACTATCATGATCATTATCATGATCACTATCATGATCATTATCATGAATATTATCATGATCACTATCATGATCATTATCATGATCATTATTATGATCATGATCATTATCATGATCACTATCATGATCATTATCATGATCACTATCATGATCATTATCATGATCATGATCATTATCATGATCACTATCATGATCATTATCATGATCATTATCATGATCATTATTATGATCATGATCATTATTATAATCATGATTAGGATCATGATTATTATTATGATCATGATCACTATCATGATCATTATCATGATCACTCTCATGATCATTATCATGATCACTATCATGATCAGTATCATGATCATTATCATGATCATTATCATGGTCATTATCATGATCACTATCATGATTATTATCGTGATCACTATCATGATTATTATCGTGATCACTATCATGATGTCATGATCATTATCATGATCACTATCATGATTATTATCATGATCACTATCATGATCAGTATCATGATCATTATCATGATCACTATCATGATCATTGTCATGATCATTATCATGATCACTATCATGATCATTATCATGATCATTATTATCATTATTATTGATAATGATTATGATAATGATCATGATAGTGATCATGATAATGATCATGATAATGATCATGATAGTGATCATGATCATAATAATAATCATGATCCTAATCATGATTATAATAATGATCATGATAATGATCATGATAGTGATCATGATAGTGATCATGATAGTGATCATGATAATGGTCATCATGATCATAATAATGATCATGATAATGATCATGATAGTGATCATTATCATAATAATAATCATGATCATAATCATGATTATAATAATGATCATGATCATAATAATGATCATGATAATGATCATGATAGTGATAATGATCATGATAATGATCATGATAATGACCATGATATTTATCATCATAATGATCATGATATTTATCATGATAATGATCATGATATTTATGATGATAATGATCATGAAAATGATCATTATAATGATCATGAAAATGATCATGATAATGATCATGATAGTGATCACGATAATGATCATGATAGTGATCATGATAATGATCATGATAGTGATCATGATAATGATCATGATAGTGATCATGATAATGATCATGATAGTGATCATGATAATGATCATGATAGTGATCATGATAATGATCATGATAGTGATCATGATAATGATCATGATAGTGATCATGATCACAATAATAATCATGATCATAACCATTATCATGATAATGATCATGATAGTAATCATGATCACAATAATAATCATGATCATAACCATGATTATAATAATGATCATGATAATGATCATGATAATGATCATGATAGTGATCATGATAATGATTATGATAATGATCATGATAGTGATCATGATAATGATCATGATAGTGATCATGATAATGACCATGATAGTGATCATGATAATGACCATGATAGTGATCATGATAATGATCATGATAGTGATCATGATCATAATAATAATCATGATCCCAATCATGATTATAATAATGATCATGATCATAATCGTGATTATAATAGTGATAATGATCATAATAATGATCATGATAATGATCATGATAGTGATAATGATAATGATCATGATAATGATCATGATAATGATCATGATATTTATCATGATAATGATCATGATAATGATCATGATAATGATCATGAAAACGATCATGATAATGATCATGAAAACGATCATGATAGTGATAATGATATTGATCATGATAATGATCATGATAATGATCATGATAATGATCAGGATAATGATCATGATAGTGATAATGATAATGATCATGATAATGATCATGATAACGAATATGATAGTGATCATGATAATGATCATGATAGTGGTCATTATAGTCATCATGATAATGATCATGATAATGATCATGCTAGTGATCATGAAAATGATCATGATAGTGATCATGATAATGATCATGATAGTGATCATGATAATGATCATGATAGTGATCATGATAATGATCATTATAGTGATCATGATATTGATCATGATAGTGATCATGATAGTGATCATGATCACAATAATAATCATGATCATAACCATGATTATAATAATGATCATGATCATGATCAAGATAATGATCATGATAGTGATCATAATAATGATCATGATAGTGATCATGATCATAATAATAATCATGATCCTAATCATGATTATAATAATGATCATGATAGTGATCATGATAATGCTCATGAGAGTGATTATGACAATGATCATGATAGTGATCATGATCATAATAATAATCATGATCCTAATCATGATTATAATAATGATCATGATCATAATAATGATCATGATAATGATAATGATCATGATAGTGATCATGATAATGATCATGATAGTGATCATGATAATGATCATGATAGTGATCATAATAATAATCATGATAGTGGTCATGATAATGATCATGACAACGATCATGATAATGATCATGATAATGAATATGATAGTGATCATGACAATGATCATGATAATGATCATGATAGTGATCATGATAATGATCATGATAGTGATCATAATAATAATCATGATAGTGGTCATGATAATGATCATGATAATGATCGTAATAATGATCATTATCAATAATAATGATAATAATGATCATGATAATGATCATGATAGTGGTCATGATAATGATCATGACAATGATCATGATAGTGATCATGATAATGATCATGATACTGATCATGATAATGATCATGATAGTGATCATGATAATGATCATGATAGTGATCATGATAATGATCATGATAGTGATCATGATAATGATCATTATCATGACCACTATCATGATCATTATCATGATCATTATTATCATTATTATTGATAATGATCATTATTACGATCATTATCATGATCATTATCATGACCACTATCATGATTATTATTATGATCACTATCATAATCATTATCATGATCACTATCATGATCATTATCATGATCATTGTCATGATCACTATCATATTCATTATCATGATCATTATCATGATCGTTGTCATGATCATTATCATGACCACTATCATGATTATTATTATGATCACTATCATGATCATTATCATGATCACTATCATGATCATTATCATTATCATGATCATTATTATGATCATGATCATTATTATAATCATGATTAGTGATCATGATAGTGATCATGATAATGATCATGATAGTGATCATGATAATGATCATGATAGTGATCATGATAATGATCATTATAGTGATCATGATATTGATCATGATAGAGATCATGATAGTGATCATGATCACAATAATAATCATGATCATAACCATGATTATAATAATGATCATGATCATGATCAAGATAATGATCATGATAGTGATCATAATAATGATCATGATAGCGATCATGATCATAATAATAATCATGATCCTAATCATGATCATAATAATGATCATGATAATGATCATGATAATGATCATGATAGTGATCATGATAATGATCATGATAATGATCATGATAGTGATCATGATAATGATCATGATAGTGATCATGATAATGATCATGATCATAATAATGATCATGATAATGATCATGATAGTGATCATGATAATATTCATGATAATGATCATGATAGTGATCATGATAATGATCATGATAGTGATCATAATAATAATCATGATAGTGGTCATGTTAATGATCATGACAACGATCATGATAATGATCATGATAATGAATATGATAGTGATCATGACAATGATCATGATAATGATCATGATAGTGATCATGATAATGGTCATGATCATAATAATGATCATGATAATGATCATTATAGTGATCATTATCATAATAATAATCATGATCATAATCATGATTATAATAATGATCATGATCATAATAATGATCATGATAATGATCATGATAGTGATAATGATCATGATAATGATCATGATAATGATCATGATAATGACCAAGATATTTATCATCATAATGATCATGATATTTATCATGATAATGATCATGATATTTATGATGATAATGATCATGATAATGATCATGATAGTGATCACGATAATGATCATGATAGTGATCACGATAATGATCATGATAGTGATCATGATAATGATCATGATAGTGATCATGATAATGATCATGATAGTGATCATGATAATGATCATGATAGTGATCATGATAATGATCATGATAGTGATCATGATAATGATCATGATAGTGATCATGATAATGATCATGATAGTGATCATGATAATGATCATGATAGTGATCATGATAATGATCATGATAGTGATCATGATCACAATAATAATCATGATCATAACCATGATCATGATAATGATCATGATAGTAATCATGATCACAATAATAATCATGATCATAACCATGATTATAATAATGATCATGATAATGATCATGATAATGATCATGATAGTGATCATGATAATGATCATGATAATGATCATGATAGTGATCATGATAATGATCATGATAGTGATCATGATAATGATCATGATAGTGATCATGATAATGACCATGATAGTGATCATGATAATGACCATGATAGTGATCATGATAATGATCATGATAGTGATCATGATCATAATAATAATCATGATCCCAATCATGATTATAATAATGACCATGATCATAATCGTGATTATAATAGTGATAATGATCATAATAATGATCATGATAATGATCATGATAGTGATAATGATAATGATCATGATAATGATCATGATAATGATCATGATAATGATCATGATATTTATCATGATAATGATCATGATAATGATCATGATAATGATCATGAAAACGATCATGATAATGATCATGAAAACGATCATGATAGTGATAATGATATTGATCATGATAATGATCATGATAATGATCATGATAATGATCAGGATAGTGATAGTGATAATGATAATGATCATGATAATGATCATGATAATGATCATGAAAACGATCATGATAATGATCATGAAAACGATCATGATAGTGATAATGATATTGATCATGATAATGATCATGATAATGATCATGATAATGATCAGGATAATGATCATGATAGTGATAATGATAATGATCATGATAATGATCATGATAACGAATATGATAGTGATCATGATAATGATCATGATAGTGGTCATTATAGTCATCATGATAATGATCATGATAATGATCATGCTAGTGATCATGATAATGATCATGATAGTGATCATGATAATGATCATGATAGTGATCATGATAATGATCATGATAGTGATCATGATAATGATCATGATAGTGATCATGATAATGATCATTATAGTGATCATGATATTGATCATGATAGTGATCATGATAGTGATCATGATCACAATAATAATCATGATCATAACCATGATTATAATAATGATCATGATCATAATAATGATCATGATCATGATCAAGATAATGATCATGATAGTGATCATAATAATGATCATGATAGTGATCATGATCATAATAATAATCATGATCCTAATCATGATTATAATAATGATCATGATAGTGATCATGATAATGCTCATGAGAGTGATTATGACAATGATCATGATAGTGATCATGATCATAATAATAATCATGATCCTAATCATGATTATAATAATGATCATGATCATAATAATGATCATGATAATGATAATGATCATGATAGTGATCATGATAATGATCATGATAGTGATCATAATAATAATCATGATAGTGGTCATGATAATGATCATGACAACGATCATGATAATGATCATGATAATGAATATGATAGTGATCATGACAATGATCATGATAATGATCATGATAGTGATCATGATAATGATCATGATAGTGATCATAATAATAATCATGATAGTGGTCATGATAATGATCATGATAATGATCGTAATAATGATCATTATCAATAATAATGATAATAATGATCATGATAATGATCATGATAGTGGTCATGATAATGATCATGACAATGATCATGATAGTGATCATGATAATGATCATGATACTGATCATGATAATGATCATGATAGTGATCATGATAATGATCATGATCATTATTATCATTATTATTGATAATGATCATTATTACGATCATTATCATGATCATTATCATGACCACTATCATGATTATTATTATGATCACTATCATGATCATTACCATGATCACTATCATGATCATTATTATGATCATGATCATGATCATTATTATGATCATGATCATTATTATAATCATGGTTATGATCATGATTATTATTGTGATCATGATCACTATCATGATCACTATCATGATCAATATCATGATCACTATAATGATCATTATCATGATCACTATCATGATCATGATAGTGATCATGATAATGATCATGATAGTGATCATGATAATGACCATGATAGTGATCATGATATTGATCATGATAGTGATCATGATAGTGATCATGATCACAATAATAATCATGATAGTGGTCATGTTAATGATCATGACAACGATCATGATAATGATCATGATAATGAATATGATAGTGATCATGACAATGATCATGATAATGATCATGATAGTGATCATGATAATGATCATGATAGTGATCATAATAATAATCATGATAGTGGTCATGATAATGATGATGATAATTATCGTAATAATGATCATTATCAATAATAATGATAATAATGATCATGATAATGATCATGATAGTGATCATGATAATGATCGTGACAATGATCATGATAGTGATCATGATAATGATCATGATACTGATCATGATAGTGATCATGATAATAAAAATGATAGTGATCATGATAATGATCATGACATCATGATAGTGATCACGATAATAATCATGATAGTGATCATGATAATGACCATGATAATGATCATGATAGTGATCATGATAATGACCATGATAGTGATCATGATAATGATCATGATAGTGATTATGATAATGACCATGATAATCATCATTATATTGATCATGATAATGACCATGATAGTGATCATGATAATGATCATGATAGTGATCATGATAATGATCATGATATTTATCATGATAATGATCATGATAATGATCATGATAATGATCATGATATTTATCATGATAATGATCATGATCATGATAATGATCATGATAATGATCATGATAATGATAATGATAATGATAATGATAATGATCATGATAATGATCATGATAATGATCATGATAATGATCATGATAATGATCATGATAATGATCATGATAATGATCATGATAGCGATCATGATAATGATCATGATACTGATCATGATAATGATCATGATAGTGATCATGATAATGATCATGATAGTGATCATGATAATGATCATTATAGAGATCATGATATTGATAATGATAGTGATCATGATCACAATAATAATCATGATAATAACCATGATTATAATAATGATCATGATCATAATAATGATCATGATCATGATCAAGATAGTGATCATGATAGTGATCATAATAATGATCATGATAGTGATCATGATCATAATAATAATCATGATCCTAATCATGATTATAATAATGATCATGATAGTGATCATGATAATGCTCATGAGAGTGATTATGACAATGATCATGATAGTGATCATGATCATAATAATAATCATGATCCTAATCATGATTATAATAATAATCATGATCATAATAATGATCATGATAATGATAATGATCATGATAATGATCATAATAGTGATCATAATAATAATCATAATAGTGGTCATAATAATAATCATAATAGTGGTCATGATAATGATCATGACAACGATCATGATAATGATCATGATAATGAATATGATAGTGATCATGACAATGATCATGATAATGATCATGATATTTATCATGATAGTGATAATGATCATGATAATGATCATGATATTTATCATCATAATGATCATGATATTTATCATGATAATGATCATGATATTTATGATGATAATGATCATGAAAATGATCATGATAACCATGATAATAATAATGATCATGATCATAATAATGATCATGATAATGATCATGATAATGATCATGATAATGATCATGATAGTGATCATGATAATGACCATGATAGTGATCATGATAATGATCATGATAGTGATCATGATCATAATAATAATCATGATCCCAATCATGATTATAATAATGATCATGATCATAATCGTGATTATAATAATGATAATGATCATAATAATGATCATGATGATGATCATGATAGTGATAATGATAATGATCATGATAATGATCATGATAATGATCATGATATTTATCATGATAATGATCATGATAATGATCATGATAATGATCATGAAAACGATCATGATAATGATCATGATATTTATCATCATAATGATCATGATAATGATCATGAAAATGATCATGATAATGATCATGAAAATGATCACGATAATGATCATGATAGTGATCATGATAATGATCATGATAGTGATCATGATAATGATCATGATAGTGATCATGATAATGATCATGATAGTGATCATGATCACAATCATAATCATGATCATAACCATGATTATAATAATGATCATGATCATAATAATGATCATGATAATGATCATGATAATGATCATGATAGTGATCATGATAATGATCATGATAATGATCATGATAGTGATCATGATAATGACCATGATAGTGATCATGATAATGATCATGATAGTGATCATGATCATAATAATAATCATGATCCCAATCATGATTATAATAATGATCATGATCATAATCGTGATTATAATAATGATAATGATCATAATAATGATCATTATAATGATCATGATAGTGATAATGATCATGATAATGATCATGATATTTATCATGATAATGATCATGATAATGATCATGAAAACGATCATGATAATGATCATGAAAACGATCATGATAGTGATAATGATATTGATCATGATAATGGTCAGGATAATGATCATGATAGTGATAATGATAATGATCATCATAATGATCATGATAGTGATCATGATAATGATCATGATAGTGATCATGATAATGATCATTATAGTGATCATGATATTGATCATGATAGTGATCATGAAAGTGATCATGATCACAATAATAATCATGATCATAACCATGATTATAATAATGATCATGATCATAATAATGATCATGATCATGATCAAGATAATGATCATGATAGTGATCATAATAATGATCATGATCATGATCAAGATAATGATCATGATAGTGATCATAATAATGATCATGATCATGATCAAGATAATGATCATGATAGTGATCATAATAATGATCATGATAGTGATCATGATCATAATAATAATCATGATCCTAATCATGATTATAATAATGATCATGATAGTGATCATGATAATGCTCATGAGAGTGATTATGACAATGATCATGATAGTGATCATGATCATAATAATAATCATGATCCTAATCATGATTATAATAATGATCATGATCATAATAATGATCATGATAATGATAATGATCATGATAATGATAGTGATCATAATAATGATCATGATAGTGATCATAATAATAATCATGATAGTGGTCATGATAATGATCATGACAACGATCATGATAATGATCATGATAATGAATATGATAGTGATCATGACAATGATCATGATAATGATCATGATAGTGATCATGATAATGATCATGATAGTGATCATGATAATGATCATGATAGTGATCATGATAATGATCATGATAGTGATCATAATAATAATCATGATAGTGGTCATGATAATGATCATGATAATGATCGTAATAATGATCATTATCAATAATAATGATCATGATAATGATCATGATAGTGGTCATGATAATGATCATGACAATGATCATGATAGTGATCATGATAATGATCATGATACTGATCATGATAGTGATCATGATAATAATCATGATAGTGATCATGATAATGATCATGACATGATAGTGATCACGATAATATCACTATCATGATCATTATCATGATCACTATCATGATCATTATCATTATCATGATCACTATCATGATCATTATTATGTTCATGAACATTATTATGATCATGATCATTATCATGATCACTATCATGATCATTATCATGATCATTATTATGATCACTGTCATGATCATGATCATTATCATGATCACTATCATTATCGTGATCATTATCATTATC
Source organism: Gymnosoma rotundatum (assembly GCA_916610165.2). Lineage (NCBI taxonomy): Eukaryota > Metazoa > Arthropoda > Insecta > Diptera > Tachinidae > Gymnosoma > Gymnosoma rotundatum. Next base: position 66,716,458 of record OU744337.1, on the reverse strand, counting down.
ACTATCATGATCATTATCATTATCACTATCATGATCATTATCATGATCAATATTATGATCATGATCATTATCATGATCACTATCATGATCAATATCATGATCACTATCATGATCATTATCATTATCATGATCACTATCATGACCATTATCATGATCACTATCATGATCATTATCATGATCACTATCATGATCATTATCATGATCACTAGCATGATCATTATCATGATCACTAGCATGATCATTATCATGATCATTATCATGATCATTATCATGATGACTATAATGACCACTATCATGATCATTATCATGATCACTATCATATTCGTTATCATGATCATTATCATGATCATTATCAATATCATGATCATTATCATGATCATTATCATGATCATTATCATGATCATTATCATGATCATTATCATGGTCATTATCATGATCATGATAATGATCATGATATTGATAATGATCATGATAATGATCATGATAACGAATATGATAGTGATCATGATAATGATCATGATAGTGGTCATTATAGTCATCATGATAATGATCATGATAATGATCATGATAATGATCATGATAATGATCATGCTAGTGATCATGATAATGATCATGCTAGTGATCATGATAATGATCATGATAGTGATCATGATAATGATCATGATAGTGATCATGATAATGGTCATGATAGTGATCATGATAATGATCATGATAGTGATCATGATATTGATCATGATAGTGATCATGATAATGATCATGATCATAATATTGATCATGATAATGATCATGATAGTGATAATGATAATGATCATGATAGTGATAATGATAATGATCACGATAATGATAGTGATCATGATAATGATCATGATCATGACAGTGATCATAATAATGATCATGATAATGATCATGATAGTGATCATGATAATGATCATGATCATAATAATGTTCATGAACATAATAATGATCATGATAGTGATCATGATAATGATAATGATCATGATAGTGATCATGATAATGATCATGATAGTGATCATGCTAATGATCATGATAATGATCATGTTAATGATTATGATAATGATCATGATAATGATCATGATAATGATCATGATAATGATCATGATAATGGTCATGGTAATGATCATGATAATGGTCATGACAATGACCATGATAGTGATCATGATAATGATCATGATCATAATAATGATCATGATAATGATCATGATAATGATAATGATCATGATAGTGATCATGCTAATGATCATGATAATGATTATGTTAATGATAATGATCATGATAATGATCATGATAGTGATAATGATAATGATCATGATAATGATCATGATAATGATCATGATAACGAATATGATAGTGATCATGATAATGATCATGATAGTGGTCATTATAGTCATCATGATAGTGATCAGATAATGATCATGATCATGATCATGAAAGTGATCATAATAATGATCATGATAATGATCATGATAGTGATCATGATAATGATCATGATCATAATAATGATCATGGACATAATAATGATCATGATAGTGATCATGATAATGATAATGATCATGATAGTGATCATGCTAATAATCATGATAATGATCATGTTAATGATTATGATAATGATCATGATAGTGATCATGATAATGATCATGATAATGATCATGATAGTGATCATGATCATAATAATAATCATGATCCTAATCATGATTATAATAATGATCATGATAATGATCATGATAGTGATCATGATAGTGATCATGATAATGATCATGATCATGATAATGATCATGATAATGATTATGATATTGATCATCCTAATGATCATGATAACGATCATGATAGTGATCATGATAATGCTCATGATAATGATCATGATAATGATCATGATATTGATCATAATAATGATCATGATAATGATCATGATAATGATCATGATAGTGATCATGATAATGATCATGATAATGATCATGATAGTGATCATGATAATGATCGTGACAGTGATCATGATAATGATCAAGATAATGATCACTATCATGATCATTATTATGATCATGATTATTATCATGATCATTATCATGATCACTATCATGATCATTATCATGATCATTATCATGATCATTATTATGATCAATATCATGATCATTATCATGATCATTATCATGAGCATTATCATGATCACTATCATGATCGTTATCATGATCATTAGGATGATCAATATCATAATCATTATCATGATCATTATCATGATCATTATCATGATCACTATCATGATCACTATCATGATCATTATCATGATCATTATTATAATCATGATTAGGATCATGATTATTATTATGATCATGATCACTATCATGATCATTATCATGATCACTATCATGATCATTATCATAATCACTATCATGATCATTATCATGATCATTATTATGATCACTATCATGATCATTATCATGATCATTATCATGTTCATTATCATGATCATTATCATGATCACTATCATGAGTATTATCGTGATCACTATCATGATCATTATCATGATTGTTGTCATGATCATTATCATGACCACTATCATGATCATTATTATGATCATTATCATGATCATTATTATGATCATTATCATGATCATTATCATGATCATTATCATGATCATTATCATGAACACTATCATGATCCCTAACATGATCATTATCATGATCATTATCATGATCACTATCATGATCACTATCATGATCATTATCATGATCATTATCATGATCATTATCATGATCAATATCATGATCATTATCATCATCATCATTATAATGATCATGATAGTGATCATGATAATGATCATGATAATGATGATGATAATGATCATGATCATGATAATGATCATGATAATGATCATGATCGTGATATTGATCATGATTATGATAATGATCATGATAATGATCATGATAATGATCATCATAGTGATCATGATAATGATCATCATAGTGATCATGATAATGATCATCATAGTGATCATGATAATGATCACGATAGCGATAATGATAATGATCATGATAGTAATCATGACCATAATAATAATCATGATTATAATAATGATCATGATAATGATCATGATAGTGATAATGATCATGATAGTGATCATGATAATGATCATGATAGTGATAATGATAATGATCTGATAGTGATCATGATAATGATCATGATAATGATCATGATAATGATCATGATCATAAGAATGATCTTGATAATGATCTTGATATTGATCATGATAATGATCATGATAGTGATCATGATAATGATCATGATAATGATCATGATAGTGATAATGATAATGATCATAATAATGATCACTTTAGGGATCATGATAGTGATCATGATAATGATCATGATGGTGATCATAATAATTATCATGATAGTGGTCATGATAATGATCATGACAATGATCATGATAGTCGTCATAATAATGATCGTGATAAAAGTCATGATAATGATCATGATAGTGATCATTATAATGATCATGATAGTGATCATGATAATGATCATGATAATGATCATCATTATGATCATGATAATGATCATGATTATGATCATGATAATGATCATGATAATGATCATGATAATGATCGTGATAGTGATCATGATAATGATCATGATAGTAATCATGATAACGATCATGATAGTGATCATCATAGTGATTACGATAGTGATCTTGATAATGATCATGATAATGGTCATGGTAGTGATTATGATAATGATCATGATAGTGATCACGATAATAATCATAATAGTGATCATGATAATGATCATAATAGTGATCATGATAATGATCATGATAGTGATCATGATAATGATCATGATAATGATCATGATAGTCGTCATAATAATGATCGTGATAAAAGTCATGATAATGATCATGATAGTGATCATTATAATGATCATGATAGTGATCATGATAATGATCATGATAATGATCATGATTATGATCATGATAATGATCATGATTATGATCATGATAATGATCATGATAATGATCATGATAATGATCGTGATAGTGATCATGATAATGATCATGATAGTAATCATGATAACGATCATGATAGTGATCATCATAGTGATTACGATAGTGATCTTGATAATGATCATGATAATGGTCATGATAATGATCATGATAATAATCATGATAATGATCATGATAGTGATCATGATAGTGATCTTGGTAATGATCATGATAGTGATCATGATAATGATTATGATAGTAATCATGATAATAATCATGATAATGATCATGATAATGATCATGATAGTGATCATGATAAAAATCATGATAGTGATCATCATAATAATCATGATAGTGATCATGATAATGATCATGATAGTGATCATGATAACGATCATGATAGTGATCATCACAATGATCATGATAGTGATCATGATAGTGATCATGATAGTGATCATGATAATGATCATGATAGTGGTCATGATAATGGTCATGATAGTGATCATGATAGTGATCATGATAATGATCATGACAGTGATCATGATAATATTCATGATAATGATAATGATCATGATAATGATCACGATAATGATCATGATAAGGATCATGACAATGATCATGATAAGGATCATGATAATGATCATGATAAGGATCATGATACTGATCATGATAATGATCATGATAATGATCATCACAATGATCATGATAGTGATCATGATAGTGATCATGATAATGATCATGATAGTGATCATGATAATGATCATGATAGTGATCATGATAGTGATCATGATAATGATCATGATAGTGATCATGATAATATTCATGATAATGATAATGATCACGATAATGATCATGATAAGGATCATGACAATGATCATGATAAGGATCATGATAATGATCATGACAATGATCGTGATAATGATCGTGATAATGATCATGATAACGATCATGATAGTGATCATGATAATGATCATGATAGTGATCATGATAATGATCATGAAAATGATCATGATTATGATCATGATAAGGATCATGATAATGATCATGATAAGGATCATGATACTGATCATGATAATGATCATGATAATGATCGTGATAGTGATCATGATAATGATCATGATAGTGATCATGATAATGATCATGATAGTAATCATGATAACGATCATGATAGTAATCATGATAACGATCATGATAGTGATCATCATAGTGATCGTGATAGTGATCATGATAATGATCATGATAGTAATCATGATAACGATCATGATAGTGATCATCATAGTGATCATGATAGCGATCATGATAATGATCATGATGTGATCATGATAATGATCATGATGTGATCATGATAATGATCATGATGTGATCATGATAATGATCATGATAATGATCGTGATAATGATCGTGATAATGATCATGATAACGATCATGATAATGATCATGATAATGATCATGATAATGATCATGATAATGATCATGATAATGATCATGATAATGATCATGATAATGATTATGATAATGATCATGATAATGATCATGATAGTGATCATGATAATGATCATAATAGTGATCATGATAATGATCATAATAGTGATAATGATAATGATCATGATAATGACCATGATAATGATCATGATAATGATCATGATAATGATCATATTAAAAATCATGATAATGATCATGATAATGATCATGATAGTGATCATGATAATGATCATGATAGTGATCATGATAATGATCATGATAGTGATCATGATAATGATCATGATCATAATAATGATATTGATCATTATTATGATCATGATAGTGATCATGATAATGATCATGATAATGATCATGATAATGATCATGATAGTGATCATGATAATGATCATGATAATGATCATGATAGTGATCATGATAATGATCGTGACAGTGATCATGATAATGATCAAGATAATGATCACTATCATGATCATTATTATGATCATGATTATTATCATGATCATGATCATGGTCATAATAATGATCATGATAATTATCATATTGGTGATCATGATAATGATCATGATCATAATAATGATCACGATAATGATTATGATATTGATCATCCTAATGATCATAATAACGATCATGATAGTGATCATGATAATGATCATGATAGTGATCATGATAATGATCATGATAGTCATCATGATAATGATCATGATAGTCATCATGATAATGATAATGATCACGATAATGATCATTATATTGATCATACTAATGATCATGATAATGATCATGATAATGATCATGATAGTGATCATGATAATGATCATGATAATTTTCATGATAATGATCATGATAGTCATCATGATAATGATCATGATAGTCATCATGATAATGATCATGATAATGATCATGATAATGATCATGATAGTGATCATAATAGTGATCATGATAATGATCATGATAATGATCATGATAGCATCATGATAATGATCATGATAGTCATCATGATAATGATCATGATAGTCATCATGATAATGATCATGATAATGATCATGATAGTCATCATGATAATGATCATGATAGTTATCGTGATAATGATCATGATAATGATCATGATAGTGATCATGATAATGATCATGATAGTGATCATGATAATGATCATGATAGTGATCATGATAATGATCATGATCATAATAATGATCACGATAATGATCATTATATTGATCATACTAATGATCATGATAATGATCATGTTAGTGATTATGATAATGATCATGATAATGATCATGATAGTGATCACGATAATAATCATGATAGTGATCACGATAATAATCATGATAGTGATCATGATAATGATCACGATAATGACAATGATAGTGATCATGATAATGATGATGATAATGATCATGATAATGATCATGATAATGATCATGATAGTGATCACGATAATAATCATGATAGTGATCATGATAATGATCATGATAGTGATTATGATAATGATCATGATAGTGATCATGATAATGATCATGATAATGATCATGATAATGGTCACGATAATGGTCATGATATTGATCATGATAGTGATCATGATAATGATCATGATAATGATCATGATAATGATCATGATAGTAATCATGATAATGATCATGATCATAATAATGATAATGATCATGATAATGATAATGATCATAATACTGATCATTATAATGATCATGATAGTGATCATGATAATGATCGTGATAGTGATCATGATAATGATCATGATAGTGATCGTGATAATGATCATGATAGTGATCATGATAATGAACATGATAATGATCATGATAATGGTCACGATAATGGTCATGATAATGATCATGATAGTGATCATGATAATGATCATGATAATGATCATGATAATGATCATGATAATGATCATGATAGTGATCATGATAATGATCATGTTCATGGTCATGATAATGACCTAATGATCATCATTATCATGATTATTAGCATGATAATGATCATGATAGTAATCATGATAATGATCATGATCATAATAATGATAATGATCATGATAATGATAATGATCATAATACTGATCATTATAATGATCATGATAGTGATCATGATAATGATCGTGATAGTGATCATGATAATGATCATGATAGTGATCATGATAATGAACATGATAATGATCATGATAATGGTCACGATAATGGTCATGATAATGATCATGATAGTGATCATGATAATGATCATGATAAGGATCATGATAATGATCATGATAAGGATCATGATAATGATAGTGATCATGATAATGATCATGATGTGATCATGATAATGATCACGATGTGATCATGATAATGATCATGATGTGATCATGATAATAATCGTGATAATGATTATGATAACGATCATGCTAGTGATCATGATAACGATCATGATAGTGATCATCATAGTGATCACGATAGTGATCATGATAATGATCATGATAATGATCATGATAGTGATCATGATAATGATCATGATAGTGATCATGATAATGATCATGATAATTATTATGATAGTAATCATGATAATAATCATGATAATGATCATGATAATTATAGTGATCATGATAATGATCATGATAGTGATCATATTAAAAATCATGATAGTGATCATCATAATATTTATGATAGTGATCATGATAATGATCATGATAGTGATCATGATAACGATCATGATAGTGATCATCACAATGATCATGATAGTGATCATCATAATGATCATGATGGTGATCATGAAAATGATCATGAAAAGGATCATGATAATGATCATGATAATGATCATGATAATGATCATGATAATGATCATGATAATGATCATGATAAGGATCATGATAATGATCATGATAAGGATCATGATACTGATCATGATAAGGATCATGATACTGATCATGATAATGATCATGATAATGATAGTAATCATGATAGTGATCATCATAGTGATCATGATAGTGATCATGATAATGATCATGATGTGATCATGATAATGATCGTGATAATGATCGTGATAATGATCATGATAACGATCATGAAAGTGATCATGATAATGATCACGATAATAATCATGATAATGATAATGATCATGATAATGATCACGATAATGATCATGATAAGGATCATGATACTGATCACTATCATGATCATGATCATGATGATAGTGATCATAATAATGATCATGATCATTATAATGATAATGATCATAATAATGATAATGATCATTATTATGATCATGAAAGTGATCATGATGGTGATCATGATAATGATCATGATCATAATAATGATCACGATAATGATCAGTATATTGATCATACTAATGATCATGATAATGATCATGTTAGTGATTATGATAATGATCATGATAATGATCATGATAGTGATCACGATAATAATCATGATAGTGATCATGATAATGATCACGATAATGACAATGATAGTGATCATGATAATGATGATGATAATGATCATGATATTGATCATGATAATTATGATGATAATGATCATGATAATTATCATGATAATGATCATGATAATGATAATGATCATGATAATGATCATGATAGTGATCACGATAATAATCATGATAGTGATCATGATAATGATCATGATAGTGATCATGATAATGATCACGATCATAATAATGATCACGATAATGATCATGATCATAATAATGATCACGATAATGATCATGATATTGATCATGCTAATGATCATGATAATGATCATGTTAGTGATTATCATCATAGTGATCACGATAATAATCATGATAGTGTTCATGATAATGATCATGATAGTGATGATGATAATGATCATGATAGTGATCATGATAATGATCATGATAGTGATCATGATAATGATCATGATAGTGATCATGATAATGATCATTATTATGATCATGATAATGCTAATGATGGTGATCATGATCATAATAATGATCACGATAATGATCATGATAGTGATCATGATAATGATAATGATCATGATAGTGATCACAATAATGATCATGACAATGATCATGATAGTGATCATAATAGTCATCACGATAATGATCATGATAATGATCTTGATAGTGATCATGATAATGATCATGATAGTGATCATGATGGTGATCATGATAATGACCATGATCATAATAATGATCACGATAATGATCATGATAGTGATCATGATAATGATCATGATAGTGATCATAATAATAATCATGATAATGATCATGATAGTGATCATAATAGTCATCACGATAATGATCATGATAATGATCTTGATAGTGATCATGATAATGATCATGATAGTGATCATGATCATAATAATGATAATGATCATTATTATGATCATGATAGTGATCATGATGGTGATCATGATAATGATCATGATAATGATCATGATCGTAACTTCAAAAGAGCTAATCGACATTTGTTGGAAGAAGAGATTTTAAAGATAGATTGGGGCCAATTATATTATTTTTCAACGGTGGACGAGCAGTTGGGGTTCTTGAATAAACATATTTTGGCTTTGTATGACATGGTTATACCATTACAAACAAAAGTAATTAAAAGTAATAATAAGCCGTGGTTTACCTCAAATATAAAGCATTTAATGAAAAAACGTGATATTGCATATTCGCGTTGGAAGACTATCGTTTGGCTAGGAAAAATACTAACAAAGCAATCAGGCAAGCTAAGTTGTCGTTCTACGCAAACAAATTTGAAAAATCCACAAATGTAAAAAATATATGGAGAACCATTAGAGAAATTGGTGCTGTGCAGGAGAAGTACGTTCATGTAAATCCCATCTCTGATCCAAATGACATTAATAAAAATTTTATTGAGGTCCAAATGCCAAATGCTGATCACTTGTTTTACAGCAAGTTTGATGCTAAAAAGACACCAACCCGACTTTTCAACTTTGACTGTGTAAGCGATGTAGATGTTTTGAGAAGCTGCCTTTCTATTAAATCAATGGCTACGGGAGCTGATGAAATACATCCAGCTTTCCTTAAAATGATTCTCCCATTTATCTTACCATTTTTAACACATATATTTAATTTTATATTCACAACCAGTACTTATCCAAAAATGTGGAAACTGGCAAAAGTCCGTCCTATTCCAAAATCATCCACAGATTATCGCCCAATTACCATTCTACCCTATCTATCTAAAGCTTTTGAAAAAATTCTTAATGAACACAAACTTTTAACATGTAAACAATCAGGTTTTCGCGCCGGACACAGTTGTACCACTGCCCTCGTTGATGTAACTGAAGGCATAAGGAAGGAGCTGAATGATGGTCATATGGTCTTGTTGGTTTTACTTGACCACTCCAAGGATTTTGATACTGTTGATCATACTGTCCTGCTTCAAAAGTTAGAAAAGATGATGCATTTTTCTTCTACATCTACAAATCTAATACGAACTTATCTTAGTGATCGAGAGCAATACGTAGAGGTTACCAAAATGGCTACATCAGTTTCACTTCCTGTCACTAGAGGTGTCCCACAGGGTTCAATCTTGGGGCCTTTACTTTTCTCTGTATATACAAACGATTTGCCGGATCAACTTAGTTATTGTAATATTAGAATGTATGCGGACATCGTCCAAATATTTATCAGTGACAAAAGCGAAAATTTTGTAGATAAACTTAACGAAGATTTAAAAAGAATTTCGTCATGGGCTGCCGTTAATAGTCTGAGTCTTAACCCAAAAAAATCAAAATGTGTTCTGATCCATAAAAGATCCCAACAAATAACTATAAAACCAAATGTTATTGTAGACTGTGAAAACATTGAAATAGTGAATAAAGCTAAGAATTTAGGAATTATATTCAACAGCACATTAACATGGTCGGATCATATTTCAACCGCTTGTGGGAAAACATTTTAATTACCCGGGCATTATGGCCTACACAATATTGCACGCCTTTAAGAATCAGACTTCTTCTTGCAAAAATATATCTGATTCCAGTATTAACATATGGCAGTGAGCTTTTCGGAAACTGTGATGCAAAAAGCAAGTCAAGGCTTAATGTTACTTTTAATAACATAACAAGATATGTTTTTGAGCTTAAGTCGTATGGAAATCATCATCATATAAGCTTTTGTGCAAGACAAATTTTTGGTGTCCAGTTTGACGATTTTTTGAAAATTAAAGTGTTAATATTCCTACATAAAATAGTAACTGCTCGTCAGCCTGAAGAATTATATAACCGACTTAGTTTCAGTCGCTTCGGTAGAAACAAAGCGATTGTACCCTTAACAAGGAAGTCACTAATTTCAAATTGGCAATTTTTTATATTCGCAATACGTCTTTGGAACACTGTCCCACCGGATATTAGAAGCATTAGCAACGTCTTATCTTTTAAAAGGCTAATTTTACAATATTATTCTTAGCTACAATTTAGTGATTGAAATAACAATAACTGATTAAAACTCTTTATGACCTCTTATCCATTTATTTGTCTTAACTTCTTATAATTAAGTATTTTTAATTTAATATGTATAATTCTTATCGTTAATTTTATTGCAATTTTATTTTAGTTGTAACAATGTTTGTTTTGTATCCTAATTTTTGTACTATTGTTATAATAAATGTTAAAATAACGGTTTGTAAACTTTTGCTACTTTAAGACTTAAGTTTTGCTGCAGAAGATACCAAAATAAATAAATAAATAAATAATGATCACGATAATGATCATGATATTGATCATGCTAATGATCATGATAATGATCATGTTAGTGATTATCATGATAGTGATCACGATAATAATCATGATAGTGATCATGATAATGATCACGATAATGACAATGATAGTGATCATGATAATGATGATGATAATGATCATGATAATGATCATGATAATGATCATGATAGTGATCATGATAATGATCATGATAATGATCATGATAATGATCATGATAATGATCATGATAATGATCATGATAGTGATCATGATAATGATCATGATCATAATAATGATCATGATAACGATCATGATAATGATTCTGATAGTGATCATGCTAATGATCATTATAATGATCATGTTACTGATTATGATAATGATCATGATAATGATCATAATAGTGATCGCGATAATAGTCATGATAGTAATCATGATAATGATCACGATAATGATCATGATAGTGATCATGATAATGATCATGATAATGATCATGATAATGATCATGATAATGATCATGCTAGTGATCATGATAATGATCATAATAATGATCATGATAATGATCATGATAATGATCCTGATAGTGATCATGCTAACGATCATGATAATGATCATGTTACTGATTATGATAATGATCATGATAATGATCATAATAGTGATCGCGATAATAGTCATGATAGTGATCATGATAATGATCACGATAATGATCATGATAGTGATCATGATAATGATCATGATAATGATCATGATAGTGATCATGATAATGATCATGATAATGATCATGATAGTGATCATGATAATGATAATTATAATGATCATGATAGTGATCATTTTAATGATCATGATAATGATCATGTTAATGATTATGATAATGATCATGATAATGATCATAATAGTGATCACGATAATAATCATGATAGTGATCATGATAATGATCATGATCATGATAGTTAACGTGGAATGATCATAATAATGATCATGATAGTTATCATGATAGTGATCATAATAATGATCATGATAATGATCATGATAATGATCATGATAGTGATCATGATAATGATCATGATAGTGATCATGATAATGATCATGATAGTGATCATGATAATGATCATGATAGTGATCATGATAATGATCATGATAGTGATCATGATAATGATCATGATAGTGATCATGATAATGTTCATGATAGTGATCATGATAATGATCATGATCATAATAATGATAATGATCATAATAATGATAATGATCATTATTATGATCATGATAGTGATCATGATGGTGATCATGATAATGATCATGATCATAATAATGATCACGATAATGATCATTATATTGATCATACTAATGATCATGATAATGATCATGTTAGTGATTATGATAATGATCATGATAGTGATCATGATAATGATCATGATAGTGATCACGATAATAATCATGATATTGATCATGATAATGATCACGATAATGACAATGATAGTGATCATGATAATGATGATGATAATGATCAAGATAATTATCATGATAATGATTATGATAATGATCATGATCAAAATAATGATCATGATAATGATCATGATAATGATCATGATAATGATCCTGATAGTGATCATGCTTATGATCATGATACTCATCATGTTACTGATTATGATAATGATCATGTTACTGATTATGATAATGATCATGATAATGATCGTAATAGTGATCGCAATAATAGTCATGATAGTGATCATGATAATGATCACGATAATGATCATGATAGTGATCATGATAATGATCATGATAATGATAATGATCATGATAATGATAATGATCATGATAATGATAATGATCATGATATTGATCATAATAATGATCATGATAATGATCATGATAATGATCATGATAATGATCATGATAGTGATCATAATAGTGATCATGATAGTGATCATAATAGTGATCATGATAATGATCATGATAATGATCATGATAGTGATCATGATAATGATCATGATCATAATAATGATCATGATAATGATCATGATAATGATCATAATAGTGATCGCGATAATAGTCATGATAGTGATCATGATAATGATAATGATATTGATCATAATAATGATCATGATAATGATCATGATAATGATCATGATAGTGATCATGATAATGATCATGATAATGATCATGATAGTGATCATGATAATGATAATGATCATGATAGTGATCATGTTAATGATCATGATAATGATCATGTTAATGATTATGATAATGATCATGATAATGATCATGACAGTGATCACGATAATAATCATGATAGTGATCATGATAATGATCATGATCATGATAGTTATCGTGGAATGATCATAATAATGATCATGATAGTTATCATGATAGTGATCATAATAATGATCATGATAATGATAATGATCATGATAGTGATCATGATAATGATCATGATAGTGATCATGATAATGATCATGATAGTGATCATGATAATGATCATGATAGTGATCATGATAATGATCATGATAGTGATCATGATAATGTTCATGATAGTGATCATGATAATGATCATGATCATAATAATGATCACGATAATGATCATTATATTGATCATACTAATGATCATGATAATGATCATGTTAGTGATTATGATAATGATCATGATAGTGATCATGATAATGATAGTGATCACGATAATAATCATGATAGTGATCATGATAATGATCACGATAATGACAATGATAGTGATCATGATAATTATGATGATAATGATCATGATAATGATCATGATAATTATCATGATAATGATTATGATAATGATCATGATAATGATCATGATCAAAATAATGATCATGATAATGATCATGATAATGATCATGATAATGATCATGATAATGATCATGATAATGATCCTGATAGTGATCATGCTTATGATCATGATACTGATCATGTTACTGATTATGATAATGATCATGTTACTGATTATGATAATGATCATGATAATGATCATAATAGTGATCGCAATAATAGTCATGATAGTGATCATGATAATGATCACGATAATGATCATGATAGTGATCATGATAATGATCATGATAATGGTAATGATCATGATATTGATCATAATAATGATCATGATAATGATCATGATAATGATCATGATAATGATCATGATAATGATCATGATAGTGATCATAATAGTGATCATGATAGTGATCATAATAGTGATCATGATAATGATCATGATAATGATCATGATAGTCATCATGATAATGATCATGATAGTTATCGTGATAATGATCATGATAATGATCATGATAGTGATCATGATAATGATCATGATAGTGATCATGATAATGATCATAATAGTGATCATGATAATGATCATGATAGTGATCATGATAATGATCATGATAGTGATCATGATAATGATCATGATAGTGATCATGATAATGATCATGATCATAATAATGATCACGATAATGATCATTATATTGATCATACTAATGATCATGATAATGATCATGTTAGTGATTATGATAATGATCATGATAATGATCATGATAGTGATCACGATAATAATCATGATAGTGATCATGATAATGATCACGATAATGACAATGATAGTGATCATGATAATGATCATGATAATGATCCTGATAGTGATTATGCTTATGATCATGATACTCATCATGTTACTGATTATGATAATGATCATGTTACTGATTATGATAATGATCATGATAATGATCATAATAGTGATCGCAATAATAGTCATGATAGTGATCATGATAATGATCACGATAATGATCATGATAGTGATCATGATAATGATCATGATAATGATAATGATCATGATAATGATAATGATCATGATATTGATCATAATAATGATCATGATAATGATCATGATAATGATCATGATCATGATAATGATCATGATAGTGATCATAATAGTGATCATGATAGTGATCATAATAGTGATCATGATAATGATCATGATAATGATCATGATAGTGATCATGATAATGATCATGATCATAATAATGATCATGATAATGATCCTGATAGTGATCATGCTAATGATCATGATAATGATCATGTTACTGATTATGATAATGATCATGATAATGATCATAATAGTGATCGCGATAATAGTCATGATAGTGATCATGATAATGATAATGATATTGATCATAATAATGATCATGATAATGATCATGATAATGATCATGATAGTGATCATGATAATGATCATGATAATGATCATGATAGTGATCATGATAATGATAATGATAATGATCATGATAGTGATCATGTTAATGATCATGATAATGATCATGTTAATGATTATGATAATGATCATGATAATGATCATGACAGTGATCACGATAATAATCATGATAGTGATCATGATAATGATCATGATCATGATAGTTATCGTGGAATGATCATAATAATGATCATGATAGTTATCATGATAGTGATCATAATAATGATCATGATAATGATAATGATCATGATAGTGATCATGATAATGATCATGATAGTGATCATGATAATGATCATGATAGTGATCATGATAATGATCATGATAGTGATCATGATAATGTTCATGATAGTGATCATGATAATGATCATGATCATAATAATGATAATGATCATAATAATGATAATGATCATTATTATGATCATGATAGTGATCATGATGGTGATCATGATAATGATCATGATCATAATAATGATCACGATAATGATCATTATATTGATCATACTAATGATCATGATAATGATCATGTTAGTGATTATGATAATGATCATGATAGTGATCATGATAATGATAGTGATCACGATAATAATCATGATAGTGATCATGATAATGATCACGATAATGACAATGATAGTGATCATGATAATTATGATGATAATGATCATGATAATGATCATGATAATTATCATGATAATGATCATGATCAAAATAATGATCATGATAATGATCATGATAATGATCATGATAATGATCATGATAATGATCATGATAATGATCCTGATAGTGATCATGCTTATGATCATGATACTGATCATGTTACTGATTATGATAATGATCATGTTACTGATTATGATAATGATCATGATAATTATCATAATAGTGATCGCAATAATAGTCATGATAGTGATCATGATAATGATCACGATAATGATCATGATAGTGATCATGATAATGATCATGATAATGGTAATGATCATGATATTGATCATAATAATGATCATGATAATGATCATGATAATGATCATGATAATGATCATGATAATGATCATGATAGTGATCATAATAGTGATCATGATAGTGATCATAATAGTGATCATGATAATGATCATGATAATGATCATGATAGTCATCATGATAATGATCATGATAGTTATCGTGATAATGATCATGATAATGATCATGATAGTGATCATGATAATGATCATGATAGTGATCATGATAATGATCATAATAGTGATCATGATAATGATCATGATAGTGATCATGATAATGATCATGATAGTGATCATGATAATGATCATGATCATAATAATGATAATGATCATAATAATGATAATGATCATTATTATGATCATGATAGTGATCATGATGGTGATCATGATAATGATCATGATCATAATAATGATCACGATAATGATCATTATATTGATCATACTAATGATCATGATAATGATCATGTTAGTGATTATGATAATGATCATGATAATGATCATGATAGTGATCACGATAATAATCATGATAGTGATCATGATAATGATCACGATAATGACAATGATAGTGATCATGATAATGATCATGATAGTGATCATGATGGTGATAAAGATAATGATCATGATCATAATAATGATCACGATAATGATCATGATATTGATCATGCTAATGATCATGATAATGATCATGTTAGTGATTATCATGATAGTGATCACGATAATAATCATGATAGTGTTCATGATAATGATCATGATAGTGATGATCATGATAATGATCATGATAGTGATCATGATAATGATCATGATAGTGATCATGATAATGATCATTATTATGATCATGATAACGATCATGATGGTGATCATGATAATGATCATGATCATAATAATGATCACGATAATGATCATGATAGTGATCATGATAATGATCATGATAGTGGTCATAATAATGATCATGATAATGATCATGATAGTGATCATAATAGTCATCACGATAATGATCATGAGAATGATCTTGATAGTGATCATGATAATGATCATGATAGTGATCATGATGGTGATCATGATAATGATCATGATCATAATAATGATCACGATAATGATCATGATAGTGATCATGATAATGATCATGATAGTGATCATAATAATGATCATGATAATGATCATGATAGTGATCATAATAGTCATCACGATAATGATCATGATAATGATCTTGATAGTGATCATGATAATGATCATGATAGTGATCATGATCATAATAATGATAATGATCATTATTATGATTATGATAGTGATAATGATCATTATTATAATCATGATTATTATCATGATCATGATCATAATAATGATCATGATAATGATCATATTGGTGATCATGATAATGATCATGATCATAATAATATTGATCATCCTAATGATCATGATAATGATAGTGATCATGATAATGATCATGATAGTGATCACGATAATAATCATGATAGTGATCATGATAATGATCACGATCATGATAGTTATCGTGATAATGATCATGATAGTGATCATGATGGTGATCATAATAAT
The DNA here is from genome assembly GCA_916610165.2 of Gymnosoma rotundatum. Taxonomy (NCBI): domain Eukaryota; kingdom Metazoa; phylum Arthropoda; class Insecta; order Diptera; family Tachinidae; genus Gymnosoma; species Gymnosoma rotundatum. The sequence continues at coordinate 66,697,504 of OU744337.1, read as the reverse complement.
GATCATGATAATGATCATGATAATGATCATGATAGTGATCATGATAATGATCATGATACTGATCATGATAATGATCATGATAGTGATCATGATAATGATCATGATAGTGATCATGATAATGATCATGATCATAATAATGATATTGATCATTATTATGATCATGATAGTGATCATGATAATGATCATGATAGTGATCATGATAATGATCATGATAGTGATCATGATAATGATCATGATAATGATCATGATAGTGATCATGATAATGATAATTATAATGATCATGATAGTGATCATGTTAATGATCATGATAATGATCATGTTAATGATTATGATAATGATCATGATAATGATCATAATAGTGATCACGATAATAATCATGATAGTGATCATGATAATGATCATGATCATGATAGTTATCGTGGAATGATCATAATAATGATCATGATAGTTATCATGATAGTGATCATAATAATGATCATGATAATGATCATGATAATGATCATGATAGTGATCATGATAATGATCATGATAGTGATCATGATAATGATCATGATAGTGATCATGATAATGATCATGATAGTGATCATGATAATGATCATGATAGTGATCATGATAATGATCATGATAGTGATCATGATAATGATCATGATAGTGATCATGATAATGATCATGATAGTGATCATGATAATGTTCATGATAGTGATCATGATAATGATCATGATCATAATAATGATAATGATCATAATAATGATAATGATCATTATTATGATCATGATAGTGATCATGATGGTGATCATCATAATGATCATGATCATAATAATGATCACGATAATGATCATTATATTGATCATACTAATGATCATGATAATGATCATGTTAGTGATTATGATAATGATCATGATAGTGATCATGATAATGATCATGATAGTGATCACGATAATAATCATGATATTGATCATGATAATGATCACGATAATGACAATGATAGTGATCATGATAATGATGATGATAATGATCATGATAATGATCAAGATAATTATCATGATAATGATTATGATAATGATCATGATCAAAATAATGATCATGATAATGATCATGATAATGATCATGATAATGATCATGATAATGATCCTGATAGTGATCATGCTTATAATCATGATACTCATCATGTTACTGATTATGATAATGATCATGTTACTGATTATGATAATGATCATGATAATGATCATAATAGTGATCGCAATAATAGTCATGATAGTGATCATGATAATGATCACGATAATGATCATGATAGTGATCATGATAATGATCATGATAATGATAATGATCATGATAATGATAATGATCATGATATTGATCATAATAATGATCATGATAATGATCATGATAATGATCATGATAATGATCATGATAGTGATCATAATAGTGATCATGATAGTGATCATAATAGTGATCATGATAATGATCATGATAATGATCATGATAGTGATCATGATAATGATCATGATCATAATAATGATCATGATAATGATCATGATAATGATCCTGATAGTGATCATGCTAATGATCATGATAATGATCATGTTACTGATTATGATAATGATCATGATAATGATCATAATAGTGATCGCGATAATAGTCATGATAGTGATCATGATAATGATATTGATCATAATAGTGATCATGATAATGATAATGATAATGATCATGATAGTGATCATGTTAATGATCATGATAATGATCATGTTAATGATTATGATAATGATCATGATAATGATCATGACAGTGATCACGATAATAATAATGATAGTGATCATGATAATGATCATGATCATGATAGTTATCGTGGAATGATCATAATAATGATCATGATAGTTATCATGATAGTGATCATAATAATGATCCTGATAATGATAATGATCATGATAGTGATCATGATAATGATCATGATAGTGATCATGATAATGATCATGATAGTGATCATGATAATGATCATGATAGTGATCATGATAATGTTCATGATAGTGATCATGATAATGATCATGATCATAATAATGATAATGATCATAATAATGATAATGATCATTATTATGATCATGATAGTGATCATGATGGTGATCATGATAATGATCATGATCATAATAATGATCACGATAATGATCATTATATTGATCATACTAATGATCATGATAATGATCATGTTAGTGATTATGATAATGATCATGATAGTGATCATGATAATGATAGTGATCACGATAATAATCATGATAGTGATCATGATAATGATCGCGATAATGACAATGATAGTGATCATGATAATTATGATGATAATGATCATGATAATGATCATGATAATTATCATGATAATGATTATGATAATGATCATGATAATGATCATGATCAAAATAATGATCATGATAATGATCATGATAATGATCATGATAATGATCCTGATAGTGATCATGCTTATGATCATGATACTGATCATGTTACTGATTATGATAATGATCATGTTACTGATTATGATAATGATCATGATAATGATCATAATAGTGATCGCAATAATAGTCATGATAGTGATCATGATAATGATCACGATAATGATCATGATAGTGATCATGATAATGATCATGATAATGGTAATGATCATGATATTGATCATAATAATGATCATGATAATGATCATGATAATGATCATGATAATGATCATGATAATGATCATGATAGTGATCATAATAGTGATCATGATAGTGATCATAATAGTGATCATGATAATGATCATGATAATGATCATGATAGTCATCATGATAATGATCATGATAGTTATCGTGATAATGATCATGATAATGATCATGATAGTGATCATGATAATGATCATGATAGTGATCATGATAATGATCATAATAGTGATCATGATAATGATCATGATAGTGATCATGATAATGATCATGATAGTGATCATGATAATGATCAAGATCATAATAATGATAATGATCATAATAATGATAATGATCATTATTATGATCATGATAGTGATCATGATGGTGATCATGATAATGATCATGATCATAATAATGATCACGATAATGATCATTATATTGATCATACTAATGATCATGATAATGATCATGTTAGTGATTATGATAATGATCATGATAATGATCATGATAGTGATCACGATAATAATCATGATAGTGATCATGATAATGATCACGATAATGACAATGATAGTGATCATGATAACGATCATGATAATGATCATTATCATGATCATGATAGTGATCACGATAATGATCATGATAATGATCTTGATAGTGATCATGATAATGATCATGATAGTGATCATGATGGTGATAATGATAATGATCATGATCATAATAATGATCACGATAATGATCATGATATTGATCATGCTAATGATCATGATAATGATCATGTTAGTGATTATCATGATAGTGATCACGATAATAATCATGATAGTGTTCATGATAATGATCATGATAGTGATGATGATAATGATCATGATAGTGATCATGATAATGATCATGATAGTGATCATGATAATGATCATGATAGTGATCATGATAATGATCATGATAGTGATCATGATAATGATCATTTATATGATCATGATAACGATCATGATGGTGATCATGATAATGATCATGATCATAATAATGATCACGATAATGATCATGATAGTGATCATGATAATGATCATGATGTGGTCATAATAATGATCATGATAATGATCATGATAGTGATCATAATAGTCATCACGATAATGATCATGAGAATGATCTTGATAGTGATCATGATAATGATCATGATAGTGATCATGATGGTGATCATGATAATGATCATGATCATAATAATGATCACGATAATGATCATGATAGTGATCATGATAATGATCATGATAGTGATCATAATAATGATCATGATAATGATCATGATAGTGATCATAATAGTCATCACGATAATGATCATGATAATGATCTTGATAGTGATCATGATAATGATCATGATAGTGATCATGATCATAATAATGATAATGATCATTATTATGATTATGATAGTGATAATGATCATTATTATAATCATGATTATTATCATGATCATGATCATAATAATGATCATGATAATGATCATATTGGTGATCATGATAATGATCATGATCATAATAATATTGATCATCCTAATGATCTTGATAATGATCATGATAGTGATCATGATAATGATCATGATAGTGATCACGATAATAATCATGATAGTGATCATGATAATGATCACGATCATGATAGTTATCGTGATAATGATCATGATAGTGATCATGATGGTGATCATAATAATGATCATGATAATGATCATGATAATGATCATGATAGTGATCATGATAATGATCATGATAGTGATCATGATAATGATCATGATAGTGATCATGATAATGATCATGATAGTGATCATGATAATGATCATGATAGTGATCATGATAATGATCATGATAGTGATCATGATAATGATCATGATAGTGATCATGATAATGATCATGATAGTGATCATGATAACGATCATGATAGTGATCATGATAATGATCATGATAATGATCATGATAGTGATCATGATAATGATCATGATCATAATAATGATATTGATCATTATTATGATCATGATAGTGATCATGATGGTGATAATGATAATGATCATGATCATAATAATGATCACGATAATGATCATTATATTGATCATACTAATGATCATGATAATGATCATGTTAGTGATTATGATAATGATCATGATAGTGATCATGATAATGATCATGATAGTGATCATGATAATGATCATGATAGTGATCATGATAATGATCATGATAGTGATCATAATAATGATCATGATAATGATCATGATAGTGATCATAATAGTCATCACGATAATGATCATGATAATGATCATGTTAGTGATTATGATAATGATCATGATAGTGATCATGATAATGATCATGATAGTGATCATGATAATGATCATGATAGTGATCATGATAATGAACATGATAGTGATCATGATAATGATCATGATAGTGATCATGATAATGATCATGATAGTGATCATGATAATGATCATGATAGTGATCATGATAATGTTCATGATAGTGATCATGATAATGATCATGATAGTGATCATGATAATGATCATGATAGTGATCATGATAATGTTCATGATAGTGATCATGATAATGATCATGATCATAATAATGATAATGATCATAATAATGATAATGATCATTATTATGATCATGATAGTGATCATGATGGTGATCATCATAATGATCATGATCATAATAATGATCACGATAATGATCATTATATTGATCATACTAATGATCATGATAATGATCATGTTAGTGATTATGATAATGATCATGATAGTGATCATGATAATGATCATGATAGTGATCACGATAATAATCATGATATTGATCATGATAATGATCACGATAATGACAATGATAGTGATCATGATAATGATGATGATAATGATCATGATAATGATCAAGATAATTATCATGATAATGATTATGATAATGATCATGATCAAAATAATGATCATGATAATGATCATGATAATGATCATGATAATGATCATGATAATGATCCTGATAGTGATCATGCTTATGATCATGATACTCATCATGTTACTGATTATGATAATGATCATGTTACTGATTATGATAATGATCATGATAATGATCATAATAGTGATCGCAATAATAGTCATGATAGTGATCATGATAATGATCACGATAATGATCATGATAGTGATCATGATAATGATCATGATAATGATAATGATCATGATAATGATAATGATCATGATATTGATCATAATAATGATCATGATAATGATCATGATAATGATCATGATAATGATCATGATAGTGATCATAATAGTGATCATGATAGTGATCATAATAGTGATCATGATAATGATCATGATAATGATCATGATAGTGATCATGATAATGATCATGATCATAATAATGATCATGATAATGATCATGATAATGATCCTGATAGTGATCATGCTAATGATCATGATAATGATCATGTTACTGATTATGATAATGATCATGATAATGATCATAATAGTGATCGCGATAATAGTCATGATAGTGATCATGATAATGATATTGATCATAATAGTGATCATGATAATGATAATGATAATGATCATGATAGTGATCATGTTAATGATCATGATAATGATCATGTTAATGATTATGATAATGATCATGATAATGATCATGACAGTGATCACGATAATAATAATGATAGTGATCATGATAATGATCATGATCATGATAGTTATCGTGGAATGATCATAATAATGATCATGATAGTTATCATGATAGTGATCATAATAATGATCCTGATAATGATAATGATCATGATAGTGATCATGATAATGATCATGATAGTGATCATGATAATGATCATGATAGTGATCATGATAATGATCATGATAGTGATCATGATAATGTTCATGATAGTGATCATGATAATGATCATGATCATAATAATGATAATGATCATAATAATGATAATGATCATTATTATGATCATGATAGTGATCATGATGGTGATCATGATAATGATCATGATCATAATAATGATCACGATAATGATCATTATATTGATCATACTAATGATCATGATAATGATCATGTTAGTGATTATGATAATGATCATGATAGTGATCATGATAATGATAGTGATCACGATAATAATCATGATAGTGATCATGATAATGATCGCGATAATGACAATGATAGTGATCATGATAATTATGATGATAATGATCATGATAATGATCATGATAATTATCATGATAATGATTATGATAATGATCATGATAATGATCATGATCAAAATAATGATCATGATAATGATCATGATAATGATCATGATAATGATCCTGATAGTGATCATGCTTATGATCATGATACTGATCATGTTACTGATTATGATAATGATCATGTTACTGATTATGATAATGATCATGATAATGATCATAATAGTGATCGCAATAATAGTCATGATAGTGATCATGATAATGATCACGATAATGATCATGATAGTGATCATGATAATGATCATGATAATGGTAATGATCATGATATTGATCATAATAATGATCATGATAATGATCATGATAATGATCATGATAATGATCATGATAATGATCATGATAGTGATCATAATAGTGATCATGATAGTGATCATAATAGTGATCATGATAGTGATCATAATAGTGATCATGATAATGATCATGATAATGATCATGATAGTCATCATGATAATGATCATGATAGTTATCGTGATAATGATCATGATAATGATCATGATAGTGATCATGATAATGATCATGATAGTGATCATGATAATGATCATAATAGTGATCATGATAATGATCATGATAGTGATCATGATAATGATCATGATAGTGATCATGATAATGATCAAGATCATAATAATGATAATGATCATAATAATGATAATGATCATTATTATGATCATGATAGTGATCATGATGGTGATCATGATAATGATCATGATCATAATAATGATCACGATAATGATCATTATATTGATCATACTAATGATCATGATAATGATCATGTTAGTGATTATGATAATGATCATGATAATGATCATGATAGTGATCACGATAATAATCATGATAGTGATCATGATAATGATCACGATAATGACAATGATAGTGATCATGATAACGATCATGATAATGATCATTATCATGATCATGATAGTGATCACGATAATGATCATGATAATGATCTTGATAGTGATCATGATAATGATCATGATAGTGATCATGATGGTGATAATGATAATGATCATGATCATAATAATGATCACGATAATGATCATGATATTGATCATGCTAATGATCATGATAATGATCATGTTAGTGATTATCATGATAGTGATCACGATAATAATCATGATAGTGTTCATGATAATGATCATGATAGTGATGATGATAATGATCATGATAGTGATCATGATAATGATCATGATAGTGATCATGATAATGATCATGATAGTGATCATGATAATGATCATGATAGTGATCATGATAATGATCATTTATATGATCATGATAACGATCATGATGGTGATCATGATAATGATCATGATCATAATAATGATCACGATAATGATCATGATAGTGATCATGATAATGATCATGATGTGGTCATAATAATGATCATGATAATGATCATGATAGTGATCATAATAGTCATCACGATAATGATCATGAGAATGATCTTGATAGTGATCATGATAATGATCATGATAGTGATCATGATGGTGATCATGATAATGATCATGATCATAATAATGATCACGATAATGATCATGATAGTGATCATGATAATGATCATGATAGTGATCATAATAATGATCATGATAATGATCATGATAGTGATCATAATAGTCATCACGATAATGATCATGATAATGATCTTGATAGTGATCATGATAATGATCATGATAGTGATCATGATCATAATAATGATAATGATCATTATTATGATTATGATAGTGATAATGATCATTATTATAATCATGATTATTATCATGATCATGATCATAATAATGATCATGATAATGATCATATTGGTGATCATGATAATGATCATGATCATAATAATATTGATCATCCTAATGATCTTGATAATGATCATGATAGTGATCATGATAATGATCATGATAGTGATCACGATAATAATCATGATAGTGATCATGATAATGATCACGATCATGATAGTTATCGTGATAATGATCATGATAGTGATCATGATGGTGATCATAATAATGATCATGATAATGATCATGATAATGATCATGATAGTGATCATGATAATGATCATGATAGTGATCATGATAATGATCATGATAGTGATCATGATAATGATCATGATAGTGATCATGATAATGATCATGATAGTGATCATGATAATGATCATGATAGTGATCATGATAATGATCATGATAGTGATCATGATAATGATCATGATAGTGATCATGATAACGATCATGATAGTGATCATGATAATGATCATGATAATGATCATGATAGTGATCATGATAATGATCATGATCATAATAATGATATTGATCATTATTATGATCATGATAGTGATCATGATGGTGATAATGATAATGATCATGATCATAATAATGATCACGATAATGATCATTATATTGATCATACTAATGATCATGATAATGATCATGTTAGTGATTATGATAATGATCATGATAGTGATCATGATAATGATCATGATAGTGATCATGATAATGATCATGATAGTGATCATGATAATGATCATGATAGTGATCATAATAATGATCATGATAATGATCATGATAGTGATCATAATAGTCATCACGATAATGATCATGATAATGATCATGTTAGTGATTATGATAATGATCATGATAGTGATCATGATAATGATCATGATAGTGATCATGATAATGATCATGATAGTGATCATGATAATGAACATGATAGTGATCATAATAATAATCATGATAGTGATCATGATAATGATCACGATAATGACAATGATAGTGATCATGATAATGATCATGATAAAGATCACGATAATGACAATGATAGTGATCATGATAATGATGATGATAACGATCATGATAGTGATCATGATAATGATCATGATAATGATCATGATAGTGATCATGATAATGACCATGATAGTGATCATGATAATGATCATGATAATGATCTTGATAGTGATTATGATAATGATCATGATAGTGATCATGATAATGATCATGATAGTGATCATGATAATGATCATGATAGTGATCATGATAATGAACATGATAGTGATCATAATAATAATCATGATAGTGATCATGATAATGATCACGATAATGACAATGATAGTGATCATGATAATGATCATGATAAAGATCACGATAATGACAATGATAGTGATCATGATAATGATGATGATAATGATCATGATAGTGATCATGATAATGATCATGATAATGATCATGATAGTGATCATGATAATGATCATGATAGTGATCATGATAATGATCATGATAATGGTCTTGATAGTGATCATGATAATGATCATGTTAGTGATCATGATGGTGATCATGATAATGATCATGATCATAATAATGATCACGATAATGATCATGATAGTGATCATGATAATGATCATGATAGTGATCATAATAAATATCATGATAATGATCATGATAGTGATCATAATAGTCATCACGATAATGATCATGATAATTATCTTGATAGTGATCATGATAATGATCATGATAGTGATCATGATAATGATCATGATAGTGATCATGATGGTGATCATGATAATGATCATGATCAATATCATGATAATTATCGTTATCATAATGATCATGATAGTGATCATGATAATGATCATGATAGTGATCATGATAATGAACATGATAGTGATCATAATAATGATCATGATAGTGATCATAATAAATATCATGATAATGATCATGATAGTGATCATAATAGTCATCACGATAATGATCATGATAATGATCTTGATAGTGATCATGATAATGATCATGATAGTGATCATCATAATGATCATGATAGTGATCATAATAGTCATCACGATAATGATCATGATAATGATCTTGATAGTGATCATGATAATGATCATGATAGTGATCATGATAATGATCATGATAGTGATCATAATAATGATCATGATAATGATCATGATAGTGATCATAATAGTCATCACGATAATGATCATGATAATGATCATGTTAGTGATTATGATAATGATCATGATAGTGATCATGATAATGATCATGATAGTGATCATAATAGTCATCACGATAATGATCATGATAATGATCATGATAGTGATCACGATAATGAACATGATAGTGATCATAATAATAATCATGATAGTGATCATGATAATGATCACGATAATGACAATGATAGTGATTATGATAATGATCATGATAATGATCACGATAATGACAATGATAGTGATCATGATAATGATGATGATAATGATCATGATAGTGATCATGATAATGATCATGATAGTGATTATTCATTATCATGATCACTGTCATTGTCATTATCATGACATTATCATGATCATTATCATGATCATTATCATAATCATTATCATGATCATTATCGTGATGACTATTATGATCACTATCATGATCATTATCATGATCATTATTATGATCACTATCATGATCATTATCATGATCACTATCATGTTCATTATCATCATCATGATCATTATTATGATCACTATCATGATCATTATCATGATGACTGTTATGATCACTATCATGATCATTATCATGATCATTATTATGATCACTATCATGATCATTATCATGATCACTATCATGATCATTATCGTGATCATTATTATGATCATGATCATTATCATGATCACCATCATGATCACTATCATGATCATTATCATGATCACTATCATGATCATTATCATGATCACTATCAAGATCATTATCATGATCATTATCGTGATGACTATTATGATCACTATCATGATCATTATCATGATCATTATTATGATCACTATCATGATCATTATCATGATCACTATCATGATCATTATCGTGATCATTATTATGATCATGATCATTATCATGATCACCATCATGATCACTATCATGATCATTATCATGATCACTATCAAGATCATTATCATGATCATTATCATGATCACTATCATGATCACTATCATGATCATTATCATAATCACTATCAAGATCATTATCATGATCATTATCATGATCACTATCATGGTCATTATCATGATCACTATCATGATCATTATCATGATCATTATCATGATCACTATCATGATCGTTATCATCATCATTATCATGATCACTATCATTGTCATTATCGTGATCTTTATCATGATCATTATCATGATCACTATCATTGTCATTATCGTGATCATTATCATGATCACTATCATGATTATTATTATGATCACTATCATGTTCATTATCATGATCACTATCATGATCATTATCATGATCATTATCATGATCACTATCATGATCATTATCATGATCATTAGCATGATCAATATCATGATCATTATCGTGATCATTATTATGATCATGATCATTATCATGATCACCATCATGATCACTATCATGATCATAATAATGATCATTATCATGATCACTATCATGATCATTATCATGATCACTATCATGATCATTATCATGATCACTATCATGATCATTATCATGATCACTATCATGATCATTATCATGATCACTATCATGATCATTATCATGATCACTATCATGATCATTATCATGATCACTATCATGATCATTATCATGATCACTATCATGATCATTATCATAATCACTATCATGATCATTATCATGATCACTATCATGATTATTATCGTGATCACTATCATGATCATTATCATGATCATTATCATGATCATTATCATGATAATTATCATGATCATTATCATCATAATTATCATGATCATTATCATGATCATTATCATCATCATTATCATGATCACTATCATTGTCATTATCGTGATCATTATCATGATCACTATCATGATTATTATCGTGATCACTATCATGATCATTATCATGATCATTATCATGATCATTATCATGATCATTATCATGATCATTATCATAATCACTAACATGATCATTCTCATGATCATTAGTATGATCAATATAATGATCATTATCGTGATCATTATTATGATCATGATCATTATCATGATCACCATCATGAACACTAGCATGATCATTATCATGATCATTATCATAATCACTAACATGATCATTATCATGATCATTAGTATGATCAATATAATGATCATTATCGTGATCATTATTATGATCATGATCATTATCATGATCACCATCATGATCACTATCATGATCATAATAATGATCATTATCATTATTATGATCATTATCATTATTATGATCATAATCATTATCATGATCACTATCATGATCATTATCATGATCACTATCATGATCATTATCATGATCACTATCATGATCATTATCATGATCACTATCATGATCATTATCATGATCACCATCATCATGATCATAATAATGATCATGATAATGATCATGATAATGATCCTGATAATGATCATGATAATGATCCTGATAGTGATCATGCTAATGATCCTGATAGTGATCATGCTAATGATCATGATAATGATCATGTTACTGATTATGATAATGATCATAATAGTGATCGCGATAATAGTCATGATAGTGATCATGATAATGATCACGATAATGATCATGATAGTGATCATGATAATGACCATGATATTGATCATAATAATGATCATGATAATGATCATGATAATGATCATGATAGTGATCATGATAATGATCATGATAGTGATCATGATAATGATCATGATAGTGATCATGATAATGATCATGATAGTGATCATGATAATGATCATGATAGTGATCATGATAATGATCATGATAGTGATCATGATAATGATCATGTTACTGATTATGATCATGATAATGATCATAATAGTGATCGCGATATAGTCATGATAGTGATCATGATAATGATCACGATAATGATCATGATAGTGATCATGATAATGATCATGATAATGATCATGATAATGATCATGATATTGATCATAATAATGATCATGATAATGATCATGATAATGATCATGATAATGATCATGATAATGATCATGATAGTGATCATAATAGTGATCATGATAATGATCATGATAATGATCATGATAGTCGTCATGATAATGATCATGATAGTTATCGTGATAATGATCATGATAATGATCATGATAGTGATCATGATAATGCTCATGATAGTGATCATGATAATGATCATAATAGTGATCATGATAATGATCATGATAGTGATCATGATAATGATCATGATAGTGATCATGATAATGATCATGATCATAATAATGATAATGATCATGATAGTGATCATGATAATGATCATGATAATGATCATGATAGTGATCATGATAATGATCATGATAATGATCATGATAATGATCATGATAGTGATCATGATAATGATCATGATGGTGATCATGATAATGATCATGATCATAATTATGATCACGATAATGATCATGATATTGATCATGCTAATGATCATGATAATGATCATGTTAGTGATTATCATGATAGTGATCACGATAATAATCATGATAGTGTTCATGATAATGATCATAATAATGATCATGATAATGATCATGATAGTGATCATGATAATGATCATGATAATGATCATGATAATGATCATGATAGTGATCATGATGGTGATCATGATAATGATCATGATCATAATTATGATCACGATAATGATCATGATATTGATCATGCTAATGATCATGATAATGATCATGTTAGTGATTATCATGATAGTGATCACGATAATAATCATGATAGTGTTCATGATAATGATGATGATAATGATCATGATAATGATCATGATAATGATCATGATCATTATCATAATAATTATCATGATAATGATCATGATAATTATCATGATAATGATCATGATAATGATCATGATAGTGATCACGATAATAATCATGATAGTGATCATGATAATGATCATGATAATGATTATGATAATGATCATGATAGTGATCATGATAATGATCATGATAGTGATCATGATAATGATCATGATAGTGATCATGATAATGATCATGATAGTGATCATGATAATGATCATGATAGTGATCATGATAATGATCATGATAGTGATCATGATAATGATCATGATAGTGATAGTGATCATGATAATGATCATGATAGTGATCATGATAATGATCATTATTATGATCATGATCATAATAATGATCACGATAATGATCATGATATTGATCATGCTAATGATCATGATAATGATCATTATTATGATCATGATCATAATAATGATCACGATAATGATCATGATATTGATCATGCTAATGATCATGATAATGAGCATGATAGTGATCATGATAATGATCATCATAATGATCATGGTAGTGATCACGATAATAATCATGATAGTGATCATGATAATGATCACGATCATGATAGTTATCGTGATAATGATCATGATAGTGATCATGATGGTGATCATTATCATAATCATTATCATGATAATTATCATGATCATTATCATGATCATTATCATCATCATTATCATGATCACTATCATTGTCATTATCGTGATCATTATCATGAACACTATCTTGATTATTATCGTGATCACTATCATGATCATTATCATGATCACTATCATGATCATTATCATAATCACTAACATGATCATTATCATGATCATTATCATGATCATTATTATGATCACTATCATGATAACTATCATGATCATTATTATGATCATTATCACGATAACTATCATGATCATGATCATTATCATGATCACTATCATGATTGTTATCGTGATCACTATCATGATCATTATCATGATCATTATCATAATCATTAACATGATCATTATCATGATCATTAACATGATCACTATCATGATCATTATCATGATCACTATCATGATCATTATCATGATCATTATCATGATCACTATCATGATCATTATCGTGATCACTATCATGATTATTATCGTGATCACTATCATGATCATTATCATGGTCATTATCATGATCATTATTATGATCATTATCATGAACACTATCATGAATATTATCGTGATCACTATCATGATAATCACTAACATGATCATTAGCATGATCAATATCATGATCATTATCGTGATCATAATTATGATCATGATCATTATCATGATCACCATCATGATCACTATCATGATCATTATCATGATCACTATCAAGATCATTATCATGGTCATTATCGTGATGACTATTATGATCACTATCATGATCATTATCATGATCATTATTGTGATCACTATCATGATCATTATCATGATCACTATCATGATCATTATCATGATCACTATCATGATCATTATCATGATCATTATCGTCATCATTATCATGATCACTATCATTGTCATTCTCGTGATCATTATCATGATCACTATCATGATTATTATCGTGATCACTATCATGATTATTATCGTGATCACTATCATGATCATTATCATGATCATTATCATGATCATTATCATAATCACTAACATGATCATTATCATGATCATTAGCATGATCAATATCATAATCATTATCGTTATCATTATTATGATCATGATCATTATCATGATCACCATCATGATCACTATCATGATCATTATCATGATCACTATCATGATCATTATCATGCTCACTATCATGATCATTATCATGATCACTATCATGATCATTATCATGATCACCAATATGATCATTATCATGATCATTATTATGACCATGATCATTATTATGATCATGATAATTATCATGATCACAATAATGATCATGATAGTGATCATTATCATGACCATTATCATGATCACTATCATGATCATTATCATGATCACTATCATGATCATTATCATGATCATTATCATGATCACTATTATGATCATTATCATGATCATTATCATGATGATTATTATGATCATTATCATGATCATTATATTGATCATACTAATGATCATGATAATGATCATGTTAGTGACATGACAATGATCATTATCCTGATCATTATCATGATCATTATCATAATCACTAACATGATCATTATCATGATCATTAGTATGATCAATATAATGATCATTATCGTGATCATTATTATGATCATGATCACTATCATGATTATTATCGTGATCACTATCATGATCATTATCATGATCATTATCATGATCACTATCATGATCATTATCATGATCATTAGGATGATCAATATCATGATCATTATCGTGATCATTATTATGATCATGATCATTATCATGATCACCAATATGATCATTATCATGATCATTATTATGACCATGATCATTATTATGAACATAATCATGATCATGATAATAATCATGATCATAATAATGATCATGATAGTGATCATTATCATGTTCATTATCATGATCATTATCATGATCATTATCATGATCACTATCATGATCATTATCGTGATCATTATCATGATCACTATCATGATCATTATCATGATCATTATCATAATCACTAACATGATCATTATCATGATCATTAGTATGATCAATATAATGATCATTATCGTGATCATTATTATGATCATTATCATGATCACCATCATGATCACTATCATGACCATAATAATGATCATTATCATTATTATGATCATTATCATGATCACTATCATGATCATTATCATGATCACTATCATAATCATTATCATGATCACTATCATGATCACTATCATGATCATTATCATGATCACTATCATGATCATTATCATGATCACTATCATGATCATTATCATGATCACTATCATGATCATTATCATGATCACTATCATGATCATTATCATGATCACTATCATGATCACTATTATGATTATTATCATGATCACTATCATGATCACTATCATGATCATTATCATAATCACTGTCATGATCATTATCATGATCATTATCATGATCATTATCACGATAACTATCATGATCATTATCATGATGACTATCATGATCATTATCATGATGACTATCATGATCATTATCATGACCATTATCATGATCACTATTATGATCACTATCATGATCATTATCGTGATCATTATTATGATCATTATCATGATCATTATCATGATCATTATTATGATCAACATCATGATCATTATCATGATCATTATCATGATCATTATCATGATCACTATCATGATCATTACCGTGATCATTATCATGATCACTATCATGACTATTATCGCGATCACTATTATGATCATTATCATGATCATAATCAGTAACATGATCATTATCATGATCATAAGCATGATCACTATCAGGATCATTATAATGATCATTATTTTGATCATGATCATTATCATGATCACTATCATGATCATTATCATAATCATTATCATGATAATTATCATGATCATTATCATGATCATTATCATCATCATTATCATGATCACTATCATTGTCATTATCGTGATCATTATCATAATCACTATCATGATTATTATCGTGATCACTATCATGATCATTATCATGATCACTATAATGATCATTATCATAATCACTAACATGATCATTATCATGATCATTAGTATGATCAATATAATGATCATTATCGTGATCATTATTATGATCATGATCATTATCATGATCACCATCATGATCACTATCATGATCATAATAATGATCATTATCATTATTATGATCATTATCATTATTATGATCATGATCATTATCATGATCACTATCATGATCATTATCATGATCACAATCATGATCATTATCATGATCACTATCATGATCATTATCATGATCACTATCATGATCATTATCATGATCACTATCATGATCATTATCATGATCATTATCATGATCATTACCATGATCATTATCATGATCATTATCGTGATCATTATCATGATCACTATCATGACTATTATCGCGATCACTATTATGATCATTATCATGATCATTATCATAATCAGTAACACGATCATTATCATGATCATAAGCATGATCACTATCAGGATCATTATCATGATCATTATTTTGATCATGATCATTATCATGATCACTATCATGATCATTATTATGATCATTATCACGATAACTATCATGATCATGATCATTATCATGATCACTATCATGATTATTATCGTGATCACTATCATGATCATTATCATGATCATTATCATGATCATTACCATGATCATTATCATGATCATTATCATGATCATTATCATGATCACTATCATGATCATTATCATGATCATTATCATGATTATTATTATGATCATTATCATCATCATTATCATGATCTCTATCATTGTCATTATCATGATCACTGTCATTGTCATTATCATGATCGTTATCATGATCGTTATCATGATCATTATCATGATCATTATCATGATCACTATCATGATCATTATCGTGATCATTATCATGATCACTATCATGACTATTATCGCGATCACTATTATGATCATTATCATGATCATTATCATAATCAGTAACACGATCATTATCATGATCATAAGCATGATCACTATCAGGATCATTATCATGATCATTATTTTGATCATGATCATTATCATGATCACTATCATGATCATTATCATAATCATTATCATGATAATTATCATGATCATTATCATGATCATTATCATCATCATTATCATGATCACTATCATTGTCATTATCGTGATCATTATCATGATCACTATCGTGATCATTATCATGATCACTATCATGATTATTATCGTGATCACTATCATGATCATTATCATGATCACTATCATGATCATTATCATAATCACTAACATGATCATTATCATGATCATTAGTATGATCAATATAATGATCATTATCGTGATCATTATTATGATCATGATCATTATCATGATCACCATCATGATCACTATCATGATCACCATCATGATCACTATCATGATCATAATAATGATCATGATATTGATCATAATAATGATCATGATAGTGATCATGAAAATGATCATGATAGTGATCATGATAATGATCGTGAATGTGATCATGATAATGTTCATGATAGTGATCATGATAATGATCATGATAATTATCATGATAATGATTATGATAATGATCATGATAGTGATCATGATAATGATCATGATCAAAATAATGATCATGATAATGATCCTGATAGTGATCATGCTTATGATCATGATAATGATCATGTTACTGATTATGATAATGATCATGATAATGATCATGATAGCGATAATAGTCATGATAGCGATCATGATAATGATCACGATAATGATCATGATAGTGATCATGATAATGATCATGATAATGATCATGATATTGATCATAATAATGATCATGATATTGATCATAATAATGATCATGATAATGATCATAATAGTGATCATGATAATGATCATGATAATGATCATGATAGTCATCATGATAATGATCATGATAGTGATCATGATAATGATCATGATAGTGATCATGATAATGATCATGATAGTGATCATGACAATGATCATGATAGTGATCATGATAATGATCATGATAGTGATCATGATAATGATCATGATAGTGATCATGATAATGATCATGATAGTGATCATGATAATGATCATGATAGTGATTATGATAATGATCATGATAGTGATCATGATAATGATCATGATCATAATAATGATAATGATCATAATAATGATAATGATCATTATTATGATCATGATAGTGATCATGATGGTGATCATGATAATGATCATGATCATAATAATGATCACGATAATGATCATTATATTGATCATACTAATGATCATGATAATGATCATGTTAGTGATTATGATAATGATCATGCTAGTGTTCATGATGGTGATCATGATAATGATCATGATCATAATAATGATCACGATAATGATCATTATATTGATCATACTAATGATCATGAGAATGATCATGTTAGTGATTATGATAATGATCATGATAATGATCATGATAATGATCATGATAATGATCATGATAATGATCATGATAGTGATCACGATAATAATCATGATAGTGATCATGATAATGATCACGATAATGACAATGATAGTGATCATGATAATGATGATGATAATGATCATGATAATGATCATGATAATTATGATGATAATGATCATGATAATTATCATGATAATGATCATGATAATGATCATGATAATGATCATGATAGTGATCACGATAATAATCATGATAGTGATCATGATAATGATCATGATAGTGATTATGATAATGATCATGATAGTGATCATGATAATGATCATGATAGTGATCATGATAATGATCATGATAGTGATCATGATAATGATCATGATAGTGATCATGATAATGATCATGATAGTGATCATGATAATGATCATGATAGTGATCATGATAATGATCATGATAGTGATCATGATAATGATCATTATCATGATCACTATCATGATCATTATCATGATCATTATCATGATCACTATCATGATCATTATCATGATCATTAGCATGATCAATATCATGATCATTATCGTGATCATTATTATGATCATGATCATTATCATGATCACCATCATGATCACTATCATGATCATAATAATGATCATTATCATGATCACTATCATGATCATTATCATGATCACTATCATGATCATTATCATGATCACTATCATGATCATTATCATGATCACTATCATGATCATTATCATGATCACTATCATGATCATTATCATGAACACTATCATGATCATTATCATGATCACTATCATGATCATTATCATGATCACTATCATGATCATTATCATGATCACTATCATGATCATTATCATGATCACTATCATGATCATTATCATGATCACTATCATGATCATTATCATGATCATTATCATGATCATTATCATGATCATTATCATCATAATTATCATGATCATTATCATGATCATTATCATCATCATTATCATGATCACTATCATTGTCATTATCGTGATCATTATCATGATCACTATCATGATTATTATCGTGATCACTATCATGATCATTATCATGATCATTATCATGATCATTATCATGATCATTATCATGATCATTATCATAATCACTAACATGATCATTCTCATGATCATTAGTATGATCAATATAATGATCATTATCATGATAATTATCATGATCATTATCATCATAATTATCATGATCATTATCATGATCATTATCATCATCATTATCATGATCACTATCATTGTCATTATCGTGATCATTATCATGATCACTATCATGATTATTATCGTGATCACTATCATGATCATTATCATGATCATTATCATGATCATTATCATGATCATTATCATGATCATTATCATGATCATTATCATAATCACTAACATGATCATTCTCATGATCATTAGTATGATCAATATAATGATCATTATCGTGATCACTATCATGATCATTATCATGATCATTATCATGATCATTATCATGATAATTATCATGATCATTATCATCATAATTATCATGATCATTATCATGATCATTATCATCATCATTATCATGATCACTATCATTGTCATTATCGTGATCATTATCATGATCACTATCATGATTATTATCGTGATCACTATCATGATCATTATCATGATCATTATCATGATCATTATCATGATCATTATCATAATCACTAACATGATCATTCTCATGATCATTAGTATGATCAATATAATGATCATTATCGTGATCATTATTATGATCATGATCATTATCATGATCACCATCATGAACACTAGCATGATCATTATCATGATCATTATCATAATCACTAACATGATCATTATCATGATCATTAGTATGATCAATATAATGATCATTATCGTGATCATTATTATGATCGTGATCATTATCATGATCACCATCATGATCACTATCATGATCATAATAATGATCATTATCATTATTATGATCATTATCATTATTATGATCATGATCATTATCATGATCACTATCATGATCATTATCATGATCACTATCATGATCGTTATCATGATCACTATCATGATCATTATCATGATCACTATCATGATCATTATCATGATCACTATCATGATCATTATCATGATCACTATCATGATCATTATCATGATCACTATCATGATCATTATCATGATCACTATCATGATCATTATCATGATGACTATCATGATCATTATCATGATCATTATCATGATCACTATTATGATCATTATCATGATCATTATTATGATCAATATCATGATCATTATTATGATCAATATCATGATCATTATCATGATCATTATCATGATCACTATCATGATCATTATCGTGATCATTATCATGATCGCTATCATGACTATTATCGCGATCACTATTATGATCATTATCATGATCATTATCATAATCAGTAACATGATCATTATCATGATCATAAGCATGATCACTATCAGGATCATTATCATGATCATTATTTTGATCATGATCATTATCATGATCACTATCATGATCATTATCATAATCATTATCATGATAATTATCATGATCATTATCATGATCACTATCATGAACATTATCATGATCACATTCACGATCATTATCATGATCACTATCATGATCATTTTCATGATCACTATCATGATCATTATTATGATCAATATCATGATCATTATTATGATCATGATAGTGATCATGATGGTGATCATGATAGTGATCATGATGGTGATCATGATAATGATCATGATCATAATAATGATCACGATAATGATCATTATATTGATCATACTAATGATCATGATAATGATCATGTTAGTGATTATGATAATGATCATGATAGTGATCATGATAATGATCATGATAGTGATCACGATAATAATCATGATAGTGATCATGATAATGATCACGATAGTGATCATGATAATGATCACGATAATGACAATGATAGTGATCATGATAATGATGATGATAATGATCATGATAATGATCATGATAATTATCATGATAATGATTATGATAATGATCATGATAGTGATCATGATAATGATCATGATCAAAATAATGATCATGATAATGATCCTGATAGTGATCATGCTTATGATCATGATAATGATCGTGTTACTGATTATGATAATGATCATGATAATGATCATAATAGTGATCGCGATAATAGTCATGATAGTGATCATGATAATGATCACGATAATGATCATGATAGTGATCATGATAATGATCATGATAATGATCATGATAACGATCATGATAACGATCATGATAATGACAATGACAGTGATCATGATAATGACAATGATAGAGATCATGATAATGATGATGATAATGATCATAATAATAATCATGATAATGATCATGATAATGATCATGATAGTGATCATGATAATGATCATGATAATGATCATGATAATGATCATGGTAATGATCATGATAATGATCATGATAATGATCATGATAGTGATCACGATAATAATCATGATAGTGATCATGATAATGATCATGATCATGATAGTTATCGTGATAATGATCATAATAATGATCATGATAGTGATCATGATAATGATCATGATCAAAATAATGATCATGATAATGATCCTGATAGTGATCATGCTTATGATCATGATAATGATCGTGTTACTGATTATGATAATGATCATGATAATGATCATAATAGTGATCGCGATAATAGTCATGATAGTGATCATGATAATGATCACGATAATGATCATGATAATGATCATGGTAATGATCATGATAATGATCATGATAATGATCATGATAGTGATCATGATAATGATCATGATAGTGATCATGATAATGATCATGATAGTGATCATGATAATGATCATGATTGTGATCATGATAATGATCATGATAGTGATCATGATAATGATCATGATCATAATAATGATAATGATCATAATAATGATAATGATCATTATTATGATCATGATAGTGATCATGATGGTGATCATGATAATGATCATGATCATAATAATGATCACGATAATGATCATTATATTGATCATACTAATGATCATGATAATGATCATGTTAGTGATTATGATAATGATCATTATAGTGATCATGATAATGATCATGATAGTGATCACGATAATAATCATGATAGTGATTATGATAATGATCACGATAATGACAATGATAGTGATCATGATAATGATGATGATAATGATCATGATAATGATCATGATAATTATCATGATAATGATTATGATAATGATCATGATAGTGATCATGATAATGATCATGATCAAAATAATGATCATGATAATGATCCTGATAGTGATCATGCTTATGATCATGATAATGATCATGTTACTGATTATGATAATGATCATGATAATGATCATAATAGTGATCGCGATAATAGTCATGATAGTGATCATGATAATGATCACGGTAATGATCATGATAGTGATCATGATAATGATCATGATAATGATCATGATAATGATCATGATGTTGATCATAATAATGATCATGATAATGATCATGATAATGATCATAATAATGATCACGATAATGATCATGATAGTGATCATAATAGTGATCATGATAATGGTCATGATAATGATCATGATAGTCATCATGATAATGATCATGATAGTCATCATGATAATGATCATGATAGTTATCGTGATAATGATCATGATAATGATCATGATAATGATCATGACAGTGATTATGATAATGATCATGATAGTGATCATGATAGTGATCATGATAATAATCATAATAGTGATCATGATAGTGATCATGATAATGATCATGATAGTGATCATGATAATGATCATGATAGTGATCATGATAATGATCATGATAGTGATCATGATAATGATCATGATAGTTATCATGATAGTGATCATGATAATGATTATGATAGTGATCATGATAATGATCATGATAGTGATCATGATAATGATCATAATAATTATAATGATCATTATTATGGTCATGATAGTGATCATGATGGTGATCATGATAATGATCATAATAATGATCACGATAATGATCATTATATTGATCATACTAATGATCATGATAATGATCATGTTAGTGATTATGATAATGATCATGATAATGATCATGATAGTGATCATGATAATGATCACGATAATGATCATGATAGTGATCATGATAATGATCATGATAATGATCATGATAATGAACATGATAATGATCACTATCATGATCATTATTATGATCATGATTATTATCATGATCATGATCATGTTCATAATAATGATCATGGTCATAATAATGATCATGATAATGATCATATTGGTGATCATGATAATGATCATGATCATAATAATGATCACGATAATGATCATGATATTGATCATCCTAATGATCATGATAATGATCATGATAGTGATCATGATAATGATCATGATAATGATCATGATAGTGATCACGATAATAATCATGATAGTGATCATGATCATAATAATGATCACGATAATGATCATTATATTGATCATACTAATGATCATGATAATGATCATGTTAGTGATTATGATAATGATCATGATAATGATCAGGATAATGATCATTGTCATGTCACTAACATGATCATTATCATGATCATTAGTATGATCAATATAATGATCATGATAATGATCATAATAATCATCATGATAATGATCATGATAATGATCATGATAGTGATCATGATAATGATAGTGATAATGATAATGATCATGATGGTGATCATGATAATGACAATGATAGTGATCATGATAATGATGATGATAATGATCATGATAATGATCATGATAATGATCATGATCATTATCATAATAATTATCATGATAATGATCATGATAATTATCATGATAATGATCATGATAATGATCATGATAGTGATCACGATAATAATCATGATAGTGATCATGATAATGATCATGATAATGATTATGATAATGATCATGATAGTGATCATGATAATGATCATGATAGTGATCATGATAATGATCATGATAGTGATCATGATAATGATCATGATAGTGATCATGATAATGATCATGATAGTGATCATGATAATGATCATGATAGTGATCATGATAATGATCATGATAGTGATAGTGATCATGATAATGATCATGATAGTGATCATGATAATGATCATTATTATGATCATGATCATAATAATGATCACGATAATGATCATGATATTGATCATGCTAATGATCATGATAATGAGCATGATAGTGATCATGATAATGATCATCATAATGATCATGGTAGTGATCACGATAATAATCATGATAGTGATCATGATAATGATCACGATCATGATAGTTATCGTGATAATGATCATGATAGTGATCATGATGGTGATCATTATCATAATCATTATCATGATAATTATCATGATCATTATCATGATCATTATCATCATCATTATCATGATCACTATCATTGTCATTATCGTGATCATTATCATGAACACTATCTTGATTATTATCGTGATCACTATCATGATCATTATCATGATCATTATCATAATCATTAACATGATCATTATCGTGATCACTATCATGATTATTATCGTGATCATTATCATGATCACTATCATGATCATTATCATGATCATTATCATGATCACTATCATGATCATTATCGTGATCACTATCATGATCATTATCATAATCATTATCATGATAATTATCATGATCATTATCATGATCATTATCATCATCATTATCATGATCACTATCATTGTCATTATCGTGATCATTATCATGATCACTATCATGATCATTATCGTGATCATTATCATGATCACTATCATGACTATTATCGCGATCACTATTATGATCATTATCATGATCATTATCATAATCAGTAACACGATCATTATCATGATCATAAGCATGATCACTATCAGGATCATTATCATGATCATTATTTTGATCATGATCATTATCATGATCACTATCATGATCATTATCATAATCATTATCATGATAATTATCATGATCATTATCATGATCATTATCATCATCATTATCATGATCACTATCATGATCATTATCATGATCACTATCATGATCATTATCATGATCATTATCATGATCATTATCATGATCATTATCATGATCATTATTATGATCACCATCATGATCACTATCATGATCATTATCATGATAACTATCATGATCGTGATCATTATCATGATCACTATCATGATTATTATCGTGATCACTATCATGATCATTATGATGATCATTATCATGATCACTATCATGCTCATTATCATGATCATTAGCATGATCAATATCATGATCATTATCGTGATCATTATTATGATCATGATCATGATCATTATCATGATCACCATCATGATCACTATCATGATCATAATAATGATCATTATCATGATCACTATCATGATCATTATCATGATCACTATCATGATCATTATCATGATCACTATCATGATCATTATCATGATCATTATCATGATCATTATCATGATCACTATCATGATCATTATCATGATCATTATTATGATCATTATCATGAACACTATCATGATTATTATCGTGATCACTATCATGATAATCACTAACATGATCATTATCATGATCATTAGCATGATCAATATCATGATCATTATCGTGATCATAATTATGATCATGATCATTATCATGATCACCATCATGATCATTATCATGATCACTATCATGATCATTATCATGATCACTACCATGATCATTATCATGATCACTATCATGATCATTATCATGATCATTATCATGATCATTATCATGATCACTATCATGATCATTATCATGATCATTATCATGATCACTATCATGATCGTTATCATTATTATGATCATGATCATTATCATGATCACTATCATGATCACTATCATGATCATTATCATGATCACTATCATGATCATTATCATGATCACTATTATGATCATTATCATGATCACTATCATGATCATTATCATGATCACTATCATGATCATTATCATGATCACTATTATGATCATTATCATGATCACTATCATGATCATTATCATGATCACTATCATGATCATTATCATGATCATTATCACGATAACTATCATGATCATTATCACGATAACTATCATGATCATTATCATGATGACTATCATGATCATTATCATGATCATTATCATGATCATTATCATGATCATTATCATGATCATTATCATGATCATTATCATGATCATTATTATGATCAATATCATGATCATTATCATGATCATTATCATGATCATTATCATGATCACTATCATGATCATTATCGTGATCATTATCATGATCACTATCATGACCATATCGCGATCACTATTATGATCATTATCATGATCATAATCAGTAACATGATCATTATCATGATCATTATCATGATCACTATCATGATCATTATCATGATCACTATCATGATCATTATCATAATCACTATCATGATCATTATCATGATCACTATCATGATCATTATCATGATCACTATCATGATCATTATCATGATCATTATCATGATCATTATTATGATCAATATCATGGTCATTATCATGATCACTATCATGATCATTATCGTGATCATTATCATGATCACTATCATGACTATTATCGCGATCACTATTATGATCATTATCATGATCATTATCATAATCAGTAACATGATCATTATCATGATCATTAGCATGATCACTATCAGGATCATTATCATGATCATTATCAGTTTCATTATCATGATCATTATCATGATCATTATTATGATCATGATCATTATCATGATCACTATCATGATCATTATCATGATCATTATCATGATCATTATCATGATCATTATCATGATCATTATCATGATCACTATCATGATCATTATCATGATCATTATCATGATCATTATCATCATCATTATCATGATCACTATCATTGTCATTATCGTGATCATTATCATGATCACTATCATGATTATTATCGTGATCACTATCATGATAATCACTAACATGATCATTATCATGATCATTAGCATGATCAATATCATGATCAATATCATGATCATTATCGTGATCATTATTATGATCATGATCATTATCATGATCACCATCATGATCACTATCATGATCATAATAATGATCATTATCATTATTATGATCATGATCACTATCATTATCATGATCACTATCAAGATCATTATCATGATCACTATCAAGATCATTATCATGATCATTATCGTGATGACTATTATGATCACTATCATGATCATTATCATGATCATTATTATGATCACTATCATGATCATTATCATGATCACTATCATGATCATTATCATGATCACTATCATGATTATTATCATCATCACTATCATGATCATTATCATGAACACTATCATGATTATTATCGTGATCACTATCAAGATCATTATCATGATCATTATCGTGATGACTATTATGATCACTATCATGATCATTATCATGATCATTATTATGATCACTATCATGATCATTATCATGATCACTATCATGATCATTATCATGATCACTAACATGATCATTATCATGATCATTAACATGATCATTATCATGACCATTATCGTCATCATTATCATGATCACAATCATTGTCATTATCGTGATCATTATCATGATCACTATCATGATTATTATCATGATCACTATCATGGTTATTATCGTGATCACTATCATGATCATTATCATGATCATTATCATGATCATTATCATGATCATTATCATAACCACTAACATGATCATTATCATGATCATTAGCATGATCAATATCATGATATTGATCATAATAGTGATCATGATAATGCTCATGATAATGATCATGATCATAATAATTATCATAATAATGATCATGATAATGATCATGATATTGATCATGATAGTGATCATGATAATGCTCATGATAATGAACATGATATTGATCATGATAATGAACATGATAATGATCATGATAATGATCACGATAGTGATCATGATAATGATCATGATAATGATCATGATATTGATCATGATAATGATCATGATAATGATTATGATAGTGATCATGATGATGATCATGATATTGATCATGATAATGATCATGATCATAATAATGATCATAATAATGATCATGATAATGATCATGATATTGATCATGATAGTGATCATGATAATGCTCATGATAATGATCATGATATTGATCATGATAATGAACATGATACTGATCATGATAATGATCACGATAGTGATCATGATAATGATATTGATCATGATAATGATCATGATAGTGATCATGATAATGATCATGATAGTGATCATGATAATGATCATGATACTGATCATGATAATGATCATGATAGTGATCATGATAATGATCATGATAGTGATCATGATAATGATCATGATAGTGATCATGATAATGATCATGATAGTGATCATGATAATGATCATGATAGTGATCATGATAATGATCATGATAGTGATCATGATAATGATCATGATAGTGATCATGATAATGATCATGATAATGAGCATGATAGTGATGATGATGGTGATCATGATAATGATCATGATCATAATAATGATCACGATCATAATAATGATCACGATCATAATAATGATCACGATAATGATCATGATATTGATCATGCTAATGATCATGATAATGAGCATGATAGTGATCATGATAATGATCATCATAATGATCATGATAGTGATCACGATAATAATCATGATAGTGATCATGATAATGATCACGATCATGATAGTTATCGTGATAATGATCATGATAATGATAATGATCATGATAATGATCATGATAGTGATCATAATAATGATCATGATAGTGATCATGATAATGATCATGATAGTGATCATGATAATGATCATGATAATGATCATGATAGTGATTATGATAATGATCATGATGGTGATCATGATAATGATCATGATCATAGTAATGATCATGATAATGATCATGATAATGATCATGATAGTGATCATGCTAATGACCATGATAATGATCATGTTAATGATTAATGATCATGATAATGATCATGATAGTGATCACGATAATAATCATGATAGTGATCATGATAATGATCATGATAGTGATTATGATAATGATCATGATAGTGATCATGATATTGATCATGATAGTGATCATGATAATGATCATGATAGTGATCATGATAATGATCATGATAGTGATCATGATAATGATCATGATAGTGATCATGATAATGATCATGATAGTGATCATGATAATGATCATGATAGTGATCATGATAATGATCACGATAGTGGTCATGATAATGATCGTGATAGTGATCATGATAATGATATGATAGTGATCATGATAATGACCATGGTAGTGATCATGATAATGATCATGATAATGATCATGATAGTGATCATGATAATGATCGTGATAGTGATCATGATAATGATCATGATAGTGATCATGATAGTGATCATGGTAATGATCATGATAATGATCATGATAATGATCATGATAATGATCATGATAATGATCATGATAATGATCATGATAATGGTCATGATAATAATCATGATAGTGATCATGATAATGATCATGATAATGATCATGATATTGATCATGATAATGAACATGATACTGATCATGATAATGATCACGATAGTGATCATGATAATGATCATGATATTGATCATGCTAATGATCATGATAGTGATCATGATAATGATCATGATAGTGATCATGATAATGATCATGATAGTGATCATGATAATGATCATGATAGTGATCATGATAATGATCATGATAGTGATCATGATAATGATCATGATAGTGATCATGATAATGATCATGATAGTGATCATGATAATGATCATGATAGTGATCATGATAATGATCGTGATAATGATCATGAGTGTGATCATTATAATGATCATGATAGTGATAGTGATCATGATAATGATCATGATAGTGATCATGATAATGATCATGATATTGATCATGATAGTGATCATGATAATGCTCATGATAATGATCATGATATTGATCATGATAATGAACATGATACTGATCATGATAATGATCACGATAGTGATCATGATAATGATCATGATATTGATCATGATAATGATCATGATAGTGATCATGATAATGATCATGATAATGATCATGATATTGATCATGATAATGATCATGATATTGATCATGATAATGATCATGATAGTGATCATGATAATGATCATGATAGTGATCAAGATAATTATCATTATCGATAATGATAATGATCATGATAATGATCATATGATAATGATCATGATAGTGATCATGATAGTGATCACGATCATGATATTGATCATTATAGTGATCATGATAATGCTCATGATAATGATCATGATCATAATAATTATCATAATAATGATCATGATAATGATCATGATATTGATCATGATAGTGATCACGATAATGCTCATGATAATGATCATGATATTGATCATGATAATGAACATGATAATGATCATGATAATGATCACGATAGTGATCATGATAATGATCATGATAATGATCATGATAGTGATCATGATAATGGTCATGATAATGATCATGATAGTGATCATGATAATGATCATGATAATGATAATGATCATGATAATGATCATGAGAATGATCATGATAGTGATCATGATAATGATCATGATAGCGATTGATCATGATAATGATATTGATCATGATAATGATCATAATATCGATAATGATAATGATCATGATAATGATCATGGTAATGATCATGGTAATGATCATATGATAATGATCATGATAGTGATCATAATAGTGATCACGATCATGATAATGATCATGATATTGATCATAATAGTGATCATGATAATGCTCATGATAATGATCATGATCATAATAATTATCATAATAATGATCATGATAATGATCATGATATTGATCATGATAGTGATCATGATAATGCTCATGATAATGAACATGATATTGATCATGATAATGAACATGATAATGATCATGATAATGATCACGATAGTGATCATGATAATGATCATGATAATGATCATGATATTGATCATGATAATGATCATGATAATGATCATGATAGTGATCATGATGATGATCATGATATTGATCATGATAATGATCATGATCATAATAATGATCATAATAATGATCATGATAATGATCATGATATTGATCATGATAGTGATCATGATAATGCTCATGATAATGATCATGATATTGATCATGATAATGAACATGATACTGATCATGATAATGATCACGATAGTGATCATGATAATGATATTGATCATGATAATGATCATGATAGTGATCATGATAATGATCATGATAGTGATCATGATAATGATCATGATACTGATCATGATAATGATCATGATACTGATCATGATAATGATCATGATAGTGATCATGATAATGATCATGATAGTGATCATGATAATGATCATGATAGTGATCATGATAATGATCATGATAGTGATCATGATAATGATCATGATAGTGATCATGATAATGATCATGATAGTGATCATGATAATGATCATGATAGTGATCATGATAATGATCATGATAATGAACATGATAGTGATGATGATGGTGATCATGATAATGATCATGATCATAATAATGATCACGATCATAATAATGATCACGATAATGATCATGATATTGATCATGCTAATGATCATGATAATGAGCATGATAGTGATCATGATAATGATCATCATAATGATCGTGATAGTGATCACGATAATAATCATGATAGTGATCATGATAATGATCACGATCATGATAGTTATCGTGATAATGATCATGATAATGATAATGATCATGATAATGATCATGATAGTGATCATAATAATGATCATGATAGTGATCATGATAATGATCATGATAGTGATCATGATAATGATCATGATAATGATCATGATAGTGATTATGATAATGATCATGATGGTGATCATGATAATGATCATGATCATAGTAATGATCATGATAATGATCATGATAATGATCATGATAGTGATCATGCTAATGACCATGATAATGATCATGTTAATGATTAATGATCATGATAATGATCATGATAGTGATCACGATAATAATCATGATAGTGATCATGATAATGATCATGATAGTGATTATGATAATGATCATGATAGTGATCATGATATTGATCATGATAGTGATCATGATAATGATCATGATAGTGATCATGATAATGATCATGATAGTGATCATGATAATGATCATGATAGTGATCATGATAATGATCATGATAGTGATCATGATAATGATCATGATAGTGATCATGATAATGATCATGATAGTGATCATGATAATGATCACGATAGTGGTCATGATAATGATCGTGATAGTGATCATGATAATGATATGATAGTGATCATGATAATGACCATGGTAGTGATCATGATAATGATCATGATAATGATCATGATAGTGATCATGATAATGATCGTGATAGTGATCATGATAATGATCATGATAGTGATCATGATAGTGATCATGGTAATGATCATGATAATGATCATGATAATGATCATGATAATGATCATGATAATGATCATGATAATGATCATGATAATGGTCATGATAATAATCATGATAGTGATCATCATAATGATCATGATAATGATCACTATCATGATCATGATATTGATCATGATAGTGATCATGATAATGCTCATGATAATGATCATGATAATGCTCATGATAATGATCATGATATTGATCATGATAATGAACATGATACGGATCATGATAATGATCACGATAGTGATCATGATAATGATCATGATATTGATCATGCTAATGATCATGATAGTGATCATGATAATGATCATGATAGTGATCATGATAATGATCATGATAGTGATCATGATAATGATCATGATAGTGATCATGATAATGATCATGATAGTGATCATGATAATGATCATGATAGTGATCATGATAATGATCATGATAGTGATCATGATAATGATCATGATAGTGATCATGATAATGATCGTGATAATGATCATGAGTGTGATCATTATAATGATCATGATAGTGATAGTGATCATGATAATGATCATGATAGTGATCATGATAATGATCATGATAGTGATCATGATAATGATCATGATATTGATCATGATAGTGATCATGATAATGCTCATGATAATGATCATGATATTGATCATGATAATGAACATGATACTGATCATGATAATGATCACGATAGTGATCATGATAATGATCATGATATTGATCATGATAATGATCATGATAGTGATCATGATAATGATCATGATAATGATCATGATATTGATCATGATAATGATCATGATAGTGATCATGATAATGATCATGATAATGATCACGATAGTGATCATGATAATGATCATGATATTGATCATGATAATGATCATGATAGTGATCATGATAATGATCATGATAGTGATCAAGATAATTATCATTATCGATAATGATAATGATCATGATAATGATCATATGATAATGATCATGATAGTGATCATGATAGTGATCACGATCATGATAATGATCATGATATTGATCATTATAGTGATCATGATAATGCTCATGATAATGATCATGATCATAATAATTATCATAATAATGATCATGATAATGATCATGATATTGATCATGATAGTGATCACGATAATGCTCATGATAATGATCATGATATTGATCATGATAATGAACATGATAATGATCATGATAATGATCACGATAGTGATCATGATAATGATCATGATAATGATCATGATAGTGATCATGATAATGATCATGATAATGATCATGATAGTGATCATGATAATGATCATGATAATGATAATGATCATGATAATGATCATGAGAATGATCATGATAGTGATCATGATAATGATCATGATAGCGATTGATCATGATAATGATATTGATCATGATAATGATCATAATATCGATAATGATAATGATCATGATAATGATCATGATAATGCTCATGATAATGAACATGATATTGATCATGATAATGAACATGATAATGATCATGATAATGATCACGATAGTGATCATGATAATGATCATGATAATGATCATGATATTGATCATGATAATGATCATGATAATGATCATGATAGTGATCATGATGATGATCATGATATTGTTCATGATAATGATCATGATCATAATAATGATCATAATAATGATCATGATAATGATCATGATATTGATCATGATAGTGATCATGATAATGCTCATGATAATGATCATGATATTGATCATGATAATGAACATGATACTGATCATGATAATGATCACGATAGTGATCATGATAATGATATTGATCATGATAATGATCATGATAGTGATCATGATAATGATCATGATAGTGATCATGATAATGATCATGATACTGATCATGATAATGATCATGATAGTGATCATGATAATGATCATGATAGTGATCATGATAATGATCATGATAGTGATCATGATAATGATCATGATAGTGATCATGATAATGATCATGATAGTGATCAAGATAATTATCATTATCGATAATGATAATGATCATGATAATGATCATATGATAATGATCATGATAGTGATCATGATAGTGATCACGATCATGATAATGATCATGATATTGATCATTATAGTGATCATGATAATGTTCATGATAATGATCATGATCATAATAATTATCATAATAATGCTCATGATAATGATCATGATATTGATCATGATAATGATCATGATAATGATCACGATAGTGATCATGATAATGATCATGATAATGATCATGATAGTGATCATGATAATGATCATGATAATGATCATGATAGTGATCATGATAATGATCATGATAATGATCATGATAGCGATTGATCATGATAATGATATTGATCATGATAATGATCATAATATCGATAATGATAATGATCATGATAATGATCATGGTGATGATCATGGTAATGATCATATGATAATGATCATGATAGTGATCATAATAGTGATCACGATCATGATAATGATCATGATATTGATCATAATAGTGATCATGATAATGCTCATGATAATGATCATGATCATAATAATTATCATAATAATGATCATGATAATGATCATGATATTGATCATGATAGTGATCATGATAATGCTCATGATAATGAACATGATAATGATCATGATAATGATCACGATAGTGATCATGATAATGATCATGATAATGATCATGATA
Source organism: Gymnosoma rotundatum (assembly GCA_916610165.2). Classification (NCBI taxonomy): domain Eukaryota; kingdom Metazoa; phylum Arthropoda; class Insecta; order Diptera; family Tachinidae; genus Gymnosoma; species Gymnosoma rotundatum. Next base: position 66,659,393 of record OU744337.1, on the reverse strand, counting down.
TTGATCATGATAATGATCATGATAATGATCATGATAGTGATCATGATGATGATCATGATATTGATCATGATAATGATCATGATCATAATAATGATCATAATAATGATCATGATAATGATCATGATATTGATCATGATAGTGATCATGATAATGCTCATGATAATGATCATGATATTGATCATGATAATGAACATGATACTGATCATGATAATGATCACGATAGTGATCATGATAATGATATTGATCATGATAATGATCATGATAGTGATCATGATAATGATCATGATAGTGATCATGATAATGATCATGATACTGATCATGATAATGATCATGATAGTGATCATGATAATGATCATGATAGTGATCATGATAATGATCATGATAGTGATCATGATAATGATCATGATAGTGATCATGATAATGATCATGATAGTGATCATGATAATGATCATGATAGTGATCATGATAATGATCATGATAATGAGCATGATAGTGATGATGATGGTGATCATGATAATGATCATGATCATAATAATGATCACGATCATAATAGTGATCACGATAATGATCATGATATTGATCATGCTAATGATCATGATAATGAGCATGATAGTGATCATGATAATGATCATCATAATGATCATGATAGTGATCACGATAATAATCATGATAGTGATCATGATAATGATCACGATCATGATAGTTATCGTGATAATGATCATGATAATGATAGTTATTGTGATAATGATCATGATAATGATAATGATCATGATAATGATCATGATAGTGATCATAATAATGATCATGATAGTGATCATGATAATGATCATGATAGTGATCATGATAGTGATCATGATAATGATCATGATAGTGATCATGATAATGATCATGATAATGATCATGATAGTGATTATGATAATGATCATGATGGTGATCATGATAATGATCATGATCATAGTAATGATCATGATAGTGATCATGATAACGATCATGATAGTGATCATGATAATGATAATCATAGTGATCATGATAATGATCATGATAATGTTCATGATAATGATCATGATAATGTTCATGATAATGATCATGATAGTGATCATGATAGTCATCATGATAATGATCATGATAGTCATCATGATAATGATCATGATATTCATCATGATAATGATCATGATAGTCATCATGATAATGATCATGATAGTCATCATGATAATGATCATGATAATGATCATGATAATGATCATGATAATGGTCATGATAATATTCATGATAGTGATCATGATAATGATCATGATCATGATAATGATCATGATAATGATCATGATAATGATCATAATAGTGATCATGCTAATGACCATGATAATGATCATGTTAATGATTAATGATCATGATAATGATCATGATAGTGATCACGATAATAATCATGATAGTGATCATGATAATGATCATGATAGTGATTATGATAATGATCATGATAGTGATCATGATAATGATCATGATAGTGATCATGATAATGATCATGATAGTGATCATGATAATGATCATGATAGTGATCATGATAATGATCATGATAGTGATCATGATAATGATCATGATAGTGATCATGATAATGATCATGATAGTGATCATGATAATGATCATGATAGTGATCATGATAATGATCATGATAGTGATCATGATAATGATCATGATAGTGATCATGATAATGATCATGATAGTGATCATGATAATGATCATGATAGTGAGCATGATAATGATCACGATAGTGGTCATGATAATAATCGTGATAGTGATCATGATAATGATATGATAGTGATCATGATAATGATATGGTAGTGATCATGATAATGATCATGATAATGATCATGATAGTGATCATGATAATGATCGTGATAGTGATCATGATAATGATCATGATAGTGATCATGATAGTGATCATGGTAATGATCATGATAATGATCATGATAATGATCATGATAATGATCATGATAATGATCATGATAATGATCATGATAATGGTCATGATAATAATCATGATAGTGATCATGATAATAATCATGATAGTGATCATGATAATGATCATGATAATGATCATGTTAATGATTAATGATCATGATAATGATCATGATAGTGATCATGCTAATGATCATGATAATGATCATGTTAATGATTAATGATCATGATAATGATCATGATAGTGATCATGATAATGGTCATGATAATGATCATGATAGTGATCACGACAATAATCATGACAGTGATCATGATAATGATCGTGATAGTGATCATGATAATGATATGATAGTGATCATGATAATGACCATGGTAGTGATCATGATAATGATCATGATAATGATCATGATAGTGATCATGATAATGATCGTGATAGTGATCATGATAATGATCATGATAGTGATCATGATAGTGATCATGGTAATGATCATGATAATGATCATGATAATGATCATGATAATGATCATGATAATGATCATGATAATGATCATGATAATGATCATGATAATGATCATGATAATGATCATGATAATGATCATGATAATGATCATGATAATGGTCATGATAATAATCATGATAGTGATCATGATAATGATCATGATAATGATCATGATAATGATCATGATAGTGATCATGCTAATGATCATGATAATGATCATGTTAATGATTAATGATCATGATAATCATCATGATAGTGATCATGCTAATGATCATGATAATGATCATGTTAATGATTAATGATCATGATAATGATCATGATAGTGATCATGATAATGGTCATGATAATGATCATGATAGTGATCACGACAAAAACCATGACAGTGATCATGATAATGATCACGATAATGATCATGATAATGATCATGATAATGATCATGATAATTATCATAATAATGATCATGATAATGATCATGATAATGACCATGTTCATGATAATGATCATGATAATGGTCATGATAATGATCATGATAGTGATCACGACAATAATCATGACAGTGATCATGATAATGATTACGATAATGATCATGATAATGATCATGATAATGATAATGATCATGATAGTGATCATGATAGTGATCATGGTAATGATCATGATAATGATCATGATAATGATCATGATAATGATCATGATAGTGATCATGATAATAATCACGATAGTGGTCATGATAATGATCGTGATAGTGATCATGATAATGATCATGATAATGATCATGATAATGATCATGATAATGATCATGATAATGATCATGATAATGATCATGATAATGATCATGATAGTGATCATGATAATGATCATGATAGTGATCATGATAGTGATCATGATAATGATCATGATAGTGATCATGATAATTATCATAATAATGATCATGATAATGATCATGATAATGACCATGTTCATGATAATGATCATGATAATGGTCATGATAATGATCATGATAGTGATCACGACAATAATCATGACAGTGATCATGATAATGATTACGATAATGATCATGATAATGATCATGATAATGATAATGATCATGATAGTGATCATGATAGTGATCATGGTAATGATCATGATAATGATCATGATAATGATCATGATAATGATCATGATAGTGATCATGATAATAATCACGATAGTGGTCATGATAATGATCGTGATAGTGATCATGATAATGATCATGATAATGATCATGATAATGATCATGATAATGATCATGATAATGATCATGATAATGATCATGATAATGGTCATGATAATAATCATGATAGTGATCATGATAATGATCATGATAATGATCATGATAATGATCATGATAGTGATCATGCTAATGATCATGATAATGATCATGTTAATGATTAATGATCATGATAATCATCATGATAGTGATCATGCTAATGATCATGATAATGATCATGTTAATGATTAATGATCATGATAATGATCATGATAGTGATCATGATAATGGTCATGATAATGATCATGATAGTGATCACGACAAAAACCATGACAGTGATCATGATAATGATCACGATAATGATCATGATAATGATCATGATAATGATCATGATAATGATCATGATAATGATCATGATAGTGATCATGATAATAATCACGATAGTGGTCATGATAATGATCGTGATAGTGATCATGATAATGATATGATAGTGATCATGGTAGTGACCATGGTAGTGATCATGATAATGATCATGATAATGATCATGATAGTGATCATGATAATGATCATGATAATGATCATGATTATGATCATGATAATGATCATGATAATGGTCATGATAATGATCATGATAGTGATCATGATAATGATCATGATAGTGATCATGATAGTGATCATGATAATGATCATGATAGTGATCATGATAATTATCATAATAATGATCATGATAATGATCATGATAATGACCATGTTCATGATAATGATCATGATAATGGTCATGATAATGATCATGATAGTGATCACGACAATAATCATGACAGTGATCATGATAATGATTACGATAATGATCATGATAATGATCATGATAATGATAATGATCATGATAGTGATCATGATAGTGATCATGGTAATGATCATGATAATGATCATGATAATGATCATGATAATGATCATGATAATGATCATGATAATGATCATGATAATGGTCATGATAATAATCATGATAGTGATCATGATAATGATCATGATCATGATCATGATAATGAGCATGATAATGATCATGATAGTGATCATGCTAATGATCATGATAATGATCATGTTAATGATTAATGATCATGATAATGATCATGATAGTGATCATGATAATGATCATGATAATGATCATGATAGTGATCATGATAATGATCATGATAGTGATCATGATAATGATCGTGATAATGATCATGATGGTGATCATGATAATTATCATGATAATGATCATGATAATGATCACGATAATGATCATGATAATGATCATGATAATGATCATGATAATGATCATGATAATGATCATGATAGTGATCATGATAATGCTCATGATAGTGATCATGATAGTGATCATGATAATGATCATGATAATGATCATGATAATGATCACGATAATGATCATGATAATGATCATGATAATGATCATGATAATGATCATGATAATGATCATGTTAATGATTAATGATAATGATCATGATAATGATCATGATAGTGATCATGATAATGATCATGATAATGATCATGATAGTGATCATGATAATGCTCATGATAGTGATCATGATAGTGATCATGATAATGATCATGATAATGATCATGATAATGATCACGATAATGATCATGATAATGATCATGATAGTGATCATGATAATGATCATGATAATGATCATGATAATGATCATGATAGTGATCATGCTAATGATCATGATAATGATCATGTTAATGATTAATGATAATGATCATGATAGTGATCATAATAGTGATCGTGATAATAGTCATGATAGTGATCATGATAATGATCACGATAAGGATCATGATAGTGATCATGATAATGATCATGATAATGATCATGATAATGATCACGATAATGATCATGATAATGATCACGATAATGATCATGATAATGATCATGATAATGATCATGATAATGATCATGATAATGATCATGATAATGATCATGATAATGATCATGATAATGATCATGATAGTGATCATGATAATGATCATGATCATAATAATGATCATGATAATGATCATGATAATGATCCTGATAATGATCACGATAGTGATCATGCTAATGATCATGATAATGATCATGTTACTGATAATGATAATGATCATGATAATGATCATAATAGTGATCGTGATAATAGTCATGATAGTGATCATGGTAATGATCACGATAATGATAATGATAATGATCACGATAATGATCATGATAATGATCACGATAATGATCATGATAATGATCATGATAATGATCATGATAATGATCATGATAATGATCATGATAATGATCATGATAATGATCATGATAATGATCATGATAATGATCATGACAGTGATCATGATAATGATCATGATCATAATAATGATCATGATAATGATCATGATAATGATCCTGATAATGATCATGATAGTGATCATGCTAATGATCCTGATAATGATCATGATAGTGATCATGCTAATGATCATGATAATGATCATGATAATGATCATCATAGTGATCATGATAATGATCATGATAGTGATCATGATAATGATGATGATAGTGATCATGATAATGATCATGATAGTGATCATGATAATGATCATGATCATAATAATGATCACGATAATGATCATTATATTGATCATACTAATGATCATGATAATGATCGTGTTTGTGATTATGATAATGATCATGATAATGATCATGATAATGATCATGATAGTGATCACGATAATGATCATGATAGTGATCACGATAATGATCATGATAGTGATCATGATAATGATCATGATCATAATAATGATCACGATAATGATCATTATATTGATCATACTAATGATCATGATAATGATCATGTTTGTGATTATGATAATGATCATGATAATGATCATGATAATGATCATGATAGTGATCATGATAATGATCATGATAGTGATCATGATAATGATCATCATAGTGATCATGATAATGATCATGATAGTGATCATGATAATGATCATGATAGTGATCATGATAATGATCATGATAGTGATCATGATAATGATCATGATAGTGATCATGATAATGATCATGATATTAATAATGATCACGATAATGATCATTATATTGATCATACTAATGATCATGATAATGATCATGTTTGTGATTATGATAATGATCATGATAATGATCACGATAATGATCATGATATTGATCATGATAGTGATCATGATAATGCTCATGATAATGATCATGATATTGATCATGATAATGAACATGATAATGATCATGATAATGATCACGATAGTGATCATGATAATGATCATGATAATTATCATGATAATGATCATGATAATGATCATGATAGTGATCATGATAATGATCATGATAGTGATCATGATAATGATCATCATAGTGATCATAATAATGATCATGATAGTGATCATGATAATGATAATGATCACGATAATGACAATGATAGTGATCATGATAATGATGATGATAATGATCATGATAATGATCATGATAATGATCATGATAGTGATCATGATAATGATCATGATAATGATCATGATAATGATCATGATAATGATCATGATAATGATCATGATAGTGATCATGATAATGATCATGATCATAATAATGATCATGATAATGATCATGATAATGATCCTGATAATGATCATGATAATGATCCTGATAGTGATCATGCTAATGATCATGATAATGATCATGATATTGATCATGATAATGATCATGATATTGATCATGATAATGAACATGATACTGATCATGATAATGATCACGATAGTGATCATGATAATGATCATGATAGTGATCATGATAATGATCATGATAGTGATCATGATGATGATCATGATATTGATCATGATAATGATCATAATCATAATTATGATCATAATAATGATCATGATAATGATCATGATAGTGATCATGATAATGATCATAATAATGATCATGATCATGATAATGATATTGATCATGATAATGATCATAATATCGATAATGATAATGATCATGATCATGGTAATGATCATGATAATGATCATGGTAATGATCATGATAATGATCATATGATAATGATCATGATAGTGATCATGATAGTGATCACGATCATGATAATGATCATGATCGTGATCATGATAATGATCATGATAGTGATCATGATAATGATCATGATAGTGATCATGATAATGATCATGATAATGATCATGATATTGATCATGATAGTGATCATGATAATGATCATGATAATGATCATGATATTGATCATGATAATGATCATGATAGTGATCATGATAATGATCACTATCATGATTATTATCGTGATCACTATCATGATCATTATCATGATCACTATCATGATCAATATCATGATCATTATCATGATCATTATCATGATCACTATCATGATCATTATCATGATCACGATCATGATCATTATCATGATCGTGATCACTATCATGATCACTATCATGATCATTATCATATGATCATTATCATGATCATTACCATGATCATTATCATGATCATTACCATGATCATTATCATGATCATTATCATTATCGATATTATGATCATTATCATGATCAATATCATTATCATGATCATGATCATGATCATTATTATGATCATTATCATGATCACTATCATGATCATTATCATGATCATTATTATGATCATAATTATGATTATGATCATTATCATGATCAATATCATGATCATCATCATAATCACTATCATGATCATTATCATGATCACTATCATGATTATTATCATGATCACTATCGTGATCATTATCATGATCAGTATCATGTTCATTATCATGATCAATATCATGATCATTATCATGATCAATATCATGATCATTATCATGATCATTAGCATGATCACTATCAGGATCATTATCATGATCATTATCAGGATCACTATCATGATCATTATCATGATCATTATTATGATCATGATCATTATCATGATCACTATCATGATCATTATCATGATCATTATCATGATCATTATCATGATCATTATCATGATCATTATCATGATCACTATCATGATCATTATCATGATCATTATCATCATCATTATCATGATCACTATCATTGTCATTATCGTGATCATTATCATGATCACTATCATGATTATTATCGTGATCACTATCATGATTATTATCGTGATCACTATCATGATAATCACTAACATGATCATTATCATGATCATTAGCATGATCAATATCATGATCATTATCATGATCACCATCATGATCACTATCATGATCATTATCATGATCACTATCAAGATCATTATCATGATCACTATCAAGATCATTATCATGATCATTATCGTGATGACTATTATGATCACTATCATGATCATTATCATGATCATTATTATGATCACTATCATGATCATTATCATGATCACTATCATGATCATTATCGTGATCATTATTATGATCATGATCATTATCATGATCACCATCATGATCATTATCATGATCATAATAATGATCATTATCATGATCACTATCATGATCATTATCATCATCACTATCATGATCATTATCATGAACACTATCATGATCATTATCATGAACACTATCATGATTATTATCGTGATCACTATCATGATAATCACTAACATGATCATTATCATGATCATTAGTATAATTAATATCATGATCATTATCGTGATCATTATTATGATCATGATCATTATCATGATCACCATCATGATCACTATCATGATCATTATCATGATCTCTATCAAGATCATTATCATGATCATTATCGTGATGACTATTATGATCACTATCATGGTCATTATCATGATCATTATTACGATCACTATCATGATCATTATCATGATCACTATCATGATCATTATCATGATCATTAACATGATCATTATCATGATCATTAACATGATCATTATCATGATCATTATCGTCATCATTATCATGATCACAATCATTGTCATTATCGTGATCATTATCATGATCACTATCATGATTATTATCGTGATCACTATCATGATCATTATCATGATCATTATCATGATCATTATCATGATCATTATCATAACTACTAACATGATCATTATCATGATCATTAGCATGATCAATATGATGATCATTATCGTTTTCATTATTATGATCATGATCATTATCATGATCACCATCATGATCACTATCATGATCATGATAATGATCATTATCATGATCACTATCATGATCATTATCATGATCACTATCATGATCATTATCATGATCATTATCATGATCACTATCATGATCATTATCATGATCATTATCATGATCACTATCATGATCATTATCATAATCATTATCATGATCACTATCATGATCATTATTATGATCAATATCATGATCATTATCATGATCATTATCATGATCACTATCATGATCATTATCATGATCATTATCATGATCACTATCATGATCATTATCATGATCACTATCATGATCATTATCATCATCATTATCATGATCACTATCATTGTCATTATCGTGATCACTATCATTGTCATTATCGTGATCATTATCATGATCACTATCATGATTGTTATCATGATCATTAGTATGATCAATATAATGATCATTATCGTGATCATTATTATGATCATGATCATTATCATGATCACCATCATGATCATTATCATGATCACCATCATGATCACTATCATGATCATAATAATGATCATTATCATTATTATGATCATGATCATTATCATGATCAGTATCATGATCATTATCATGATCACTATCATGATCATTATCACGATCACTATCATGATCATTATCATGATCACTATCATGATCACTATCATGATCATTATCATGATCATTATCATGATCATTATCAGGATCACTATCATGATCATTATCATGATCACTATCATGATCATTATCATCAGCATTATCATGATCACTATCATTGTCATTATCGTGATCATGATCACTATCATGATTGTTATCATGATCATTAGTATGATCAATATAATGATCATTATCGTGATCATTATTATGATCATGATCATTATCATGATCACCATCATGATCATTATCATGATCACCATCATGATCACTATCATGATCATAATAATGATCATTAGCATTATTATGATCATGATCATTATCATGATCAGTATCATGATCATTATCATGATCACTATCATGATCATTATCACGATCACTATCATGATCATTATCATGATCACTATCATGATCATTATCATGATCACTATCATGATCATTATCATGATCACTATCATGATCATTATCATGATCATTATCATGATCATTATCATGATCATTATCATGATCATTATCATGATCATTATCATGATCATTATCATGATCATTATCATGATCATTATCATGATCATTATCATGATCATTATCATGATCATTATCATGATCATTATCATGATCATTATCATGATCATTATCATGATCATTATCATGATCATTATCATGATCATTATCATGATCATTATCATGATCATTATTATGATCACCATCATGATCACTATCATGATCATTATCATGATCACTATCATGATTATTATCGTGATCACTATCATGATCATTATGATGATCATTATCATGATCACTATCATGCTCATTATCATGATCATTAGCATGATCAATATCATGATCATTATCGTGATCATTATTATGATCATGATCATTATCATGATCACCATCATGATCACTATCATGATCATTATCATGATCACTATCATGATCATTATCATTATCATGATCATTATCATGATCATTAATCATTAACATGATCATTATCATGATCATTAGCATAATCACTATCATGATCATTATCATGATTATTATCATGATCATTATTATGATCATGATCATTATCATTATGATCATTATTATGATCATTATCATTATGATCATTATTATGATCACTATCATGATCATTATCATGATCATTATCATGATCACTATTATGATCATTATCATGATCATTATCATGATCATTATCATGATCATTATCATGATCATTATCATGATCATTATCATGATCACTATTATGATCATTATCATGATCATTATCATGATCATTATTATGATAATTATCATGATCACTATCATGATCATTATCATGATCACTATCATGATCATTATTATGATCATTATCATGATCACTATCATGATCATTATCATGATCACCATCACGATCATTATCATGATCACAATCATGATCATTATCATGATCACTATCATGATCATTATCATGATCACTATCATGATCATTATCATGATCACTATCATGATCATTATCATGATCATTATCATGATCATTATCATGATCATTATCATGATCATTATCACGATCATTATCATGACCACTATCGTGATCATTGTCATGATCACTATCATGATCATTATCATGATCACTATCATGATCATTATCATAATTACTATCATGATCATTATCATGATCACTATCATGATTATTATCGTGATCACTATCATGATCATTATCATGATCATTAACATGATCATTATCATGATCATTAGCATGATCACTATCATGATCATTATCATGATCATTATCATGATCATTATCATGATCATGATCATTATCATGATCACTATCATGATTATTATCATGACCATTATCATGATCATTATCATGATCATTATCATGATCATTATCATGATCATTATCATGATCATTATCATGATCATTATCATGATCATTATCATGATCATGATCATTATCATGATCACTATCATGATTATTATCATGACCATTATCATGATCATTATCATGATCATTATCATGATCATTACCATGACCACTATCATGATCACTATCATGATCATTATCATGATCACTATCACGATCACTATCATGATCACTATCATGATCACTATCATGATCATTATCATGATCACTACCATGGTCATTATCATGATCACTATCATATCATTATCATGATCACTATCACGATCATTATCATGATCACTATCACGATCATTATCATGACCACTATCGTGATCATTATCATGACCACTATCGTGATCATTATCATGATCACTATCATGATCATTATCATGATCACTATCATGATCATTATCATGATCACTATCATGATCATTATCATGATCACTATCATGATCATTATCATGATCACTATCATGATCATTATCATGATCACTATCATGATCATTATCATGATCACTATCATGATCATTATCATGATCACTATCATGATCATTATCATGATCACTATCATGATCATTATCATGATCACTATCATGATCATTATCATGATCACTATCATGATCATTATCATGATCACTATCATGATCATTATCATGATCACTATCATGATCATTATCATAATCACTATCATGATCATTATCATGATCACTATCATGATTATTATCGTGATCACTATCATGATCATTATCATGATCATTAATCATTAACATGATCATTATCATGGTCATTAGCATGATCACTATCATGATCATTATCATGATCATTATCATGATCATTATCACTATCATGATCATTATCATGATCACTATCATGATCATTATCATGATCACTATCATGATCATTATCATGATCACTATCATGATCATTATCATGATCACTATCATGATCATTATCATGATCACTATCATGATCATTATCATGATCACTATCATGATCATTATCATGACCACTATCGTGATCATTATCATGATGACTATCATGATCATTATCATGATGAATATCATGATCATTATCATGATGACTATCATGATCATTATCATGATGACTATCATGATCACTATCATGATCATTATCATGAACATTATCATGATCATTATCATGATCACTATGATTATCATTATCATGATCACTATCATGATCATTATCATGATCACTATCATGATCATTACTATGATCATGATCATTATCATGATCACCATCATGATCATTATCATAATCACTATCATGATCATTATCATGATCATTATCATGATCACTATCATGATCATTATCATGATCATTATCATGATCATTATCATGATCACAATCATGATCATTATCATGATCACTATCATGATCATTATCATGATCATTATCATGATCACTACCATGATCATTATCATGATCACTATCATGATCATTATGATTATCATGATCATTATCATGATCATTATCATGATCACAATCATGATCATTATCATGATCACTATCATGATCATTATCATGATCATTATCATGATCATTATCATGATCATTATCATGATCATTATCATGATCATTATCATGATCATTATCATGATCATTATCATGATCATTATCATGATCATTATCATGATCATTATTATGATCACCATCATGATCACTATCATGATCATTATCATGATCACTATCATGATTATTATCGTGATCACTATCATGATCATTATGATGATCATTATCATGATCACTATCATGCTCATTATCATGATCATTAGCATGATCAATATCATGATCATTATCGTGATCATTATTATGATCATGATCATTATCATGATCACCATCATGATCACTATCATGATCATTATCATGATCACTATCATGATCATTATTATGATCATTATCATGATCACTATCATGATCATTATCATGATCACCATCACGATCATTATCATGATCACAATCATGATCATTATCATGATCACTATCATGATCATTATCATGATCACTATCATGATCATTATCATGATCACTATCATGATCATTATCATGATCATTATCATGATCATTATCATGATCATTATCATGATCATTATCACGATCATTATCATGACCACTATCGTGATCATTGTCATGATCACTATCATGATCATTATCATGATCACTATCATGATCATTATCATAATTACTATCATGATCATTATCATGATCACTATCATGATTATTATCGTGATCACTATCATGATCATTATCATGATCATTAACATGATCATTATCATGATCATTAGCATGATCACTATCATGATCATTATCATGATCATTATCATGATCATTATCATGATCATGATCATTATCATGATCACTATCATGATTATTATCATGACCATTATCATGATCATTATCATGATCATTATCATGATCATTATCATGATCATTATCATGATCATTATCATGATCATTATCATGATCATTATCATGATCATTATCATGATCATGATCATTATCATGATCACTATCATGATTATTATCATGACCATTATCATGATCATTATCATGATCATTATCATGATCATTACCATGATCATTATCATGATCATTACCATGACCACTATCATGATCACTATCATGATCATTATCATGATCACTATCACGATCACTATCATGATCACTATCATGATCACTATCATGATCATTATCATGATCACTACCATGGTCATTATCATGATCACTATCATATCATTATCATGATCACTATCACGATCATTATCATGATCACTATCACGATCATTATCATGACCACTATCGTGATCATTATCATGATCACTATCGTGATCATTATCATGATCACTATCATGATCATTATCATGATCACTATCATGATCATTATCATGATCACTATCATGATCATTATCATGATCACTATCATGATCATTATCATGATCACTATCATGATCATTATCATGATCACTATCATGATCATTATCATGATCACTATCATGATCATTATCATGATCACTATCATGATCATTATCATGATCACTATCATGATCATTATCATGATCACTATCATGATCATTATCATGATCACTATCATGATCATTATCATGATC
This sequence comes from Gymnosoma rotundatum, assembly GCA_916610165.2. NCBI lineage: Eukaryota > Metazoa > Arthropoda > Insecta > Diptera > Tachinidae > Gymnosoma > Gymnosoma rotundatum. The sequence goes on along the minus strand of OU744337.1, from coordinate 66,643,849 downwards.
ACTATCATGATCATTATCATGATCACTATCATGATCATTATCATGATCACTATCATGATCATTATCATGATCACTATCATGATCATTATCATAATCACTATCATGATCATTATCATGATCACTATCATGATTATTATCGTGATCACTATCATGATCATTATCATGATCATTAATCATTAACATGATCATTATCATGGTCATTAGCATGATCACTATCATGATCATTATCATGATCATTATCATGACCATTATCACTATCATGATCATTATCATGATCACTATCATGATCATTATCATGATCACTATCATGATCATTATCATGATCACTATCATGATCATTATCATGATCACTATCATGATCATTATCATGACCACTATCGTGATCATTATCATGATGACTATCATGATCATTATCATGATGAATATCATGATCATTATCATGATGACTATCATGATCATTATCATGATGACTATCATGATCACTATCATGATCATTATCATGAACATTATCATGATCATTATCATGATCACTATGATTATCATTATCATGATCACTATCATGATCATTATCATGATCACTATCATGATCATTACTATGATCATGATCATTATCATGATCACCATCATGATCATTATCATAATCACTATCATGATCATTATCATGATCATTATCATGATCACTATCATGATCATTATCATGATCACTATCATGATCATTATTATGATCACTATCATGATCATTATCATGATCATTATCATGATCACAATCATGATCATTATCATGATCACTATCATGATCATTATCATGATCATTATCATGATCACTATCATGATCATTATCATGATCACTATCATGATCATTATGATTATCATGATCATTATCATGATCATTAATCATTAACATGATCATTATCATGATCATTAGCATGATCACTATCATGATCATTATCATGATTATTATCATGATCATTATTATGATCATGATCATTATCATTATGATCATTATTATGATCATTATAATTATGATCATTATTATGATCACTATCATGATCATTATCATGATCATTATCATGATCACTATTATGACCATTATCATGATCATTATCATGATCATTATTATGACCACTATTATGATCATTATCATGATCATTATCATGATCATTATCATGATCATTATTATGATAATTATCATGATCACTATCATGATCATTATCATGATCACTATCATGATCATTATTATGATCATTATCATGATCACTATCATGATCATTATCATGATCACCATCACGATCATTATCATGATCACAATCATGATCATTATCATGATCACTATCATGATCATTATCATGATCACTATCATGATCATTATCATGATCACTATCATGATCATTATCATGATCATTATCATGATCATTATCATGATCATTATCATGATCATTATCACGATCATTATCATGACCACTATCGTGATCATTGTCATGATCACTATCATGATCATTATCATGATCACTATCATGATCATTATCATAATTACTATCATGATCATTATCATGATCACTATCATGATTATTATCGTCATCACTATCATGATCATTATCATGATCATTAATCATTAACATGATCATTATCATGATCATTAGCATGATCACTATCATGATCATTATCATGATCATTATCATGATCATTATCATGATCATGATCATTATCATGATCACTATCATGATTATTATCATGACCATTATCATGATCATTATCATGATCATTATCATGATCATTATCATGATCATTATCATGATCATTATCATGATCATGATCATTATCATGATCACTATCATGATTATTATCATGACCATTATCATGATCATTATCATGATCATTATCATGATCATTACCATGACCACTATCATGATCACTATCATGATCATTATCATGATCACTATCACGATCACTATCATGATCACTATCATGATCACTATCATGATCATTATCATGATCACTATCATGATCATTATCATGATCACTACCATGGTCATTATCATGATCACTATCATATCATTATCATGATCACTATCACGATCATTATCATGATCACTATCACGATCATTATCATGACCACTATCGTGATCATTATCATGACCACTATCGTGATCATTATCATGATCACTATCATGATCATTATCATGATCACTATCATGATCATTATCATGATCACTTTCATGATCATTATCATGATCACTATCATGATCATTATCATGATCACTATCATGATCATTATCATGATCACTATCATGATCATTATCATGATCACTATCATGATCATTATCATGATCACTATCATGATCATTATCATGATCACTATCATGATCATTATCATGATCACTATCATGATCATTATCATGATCACTATCATGATCATTATCATAATCACTATCATGATCATTATCATGATCACTATCATGATTATTATCGTGATCACTATCATGATCATTATCATGATCATTAATCATTAACATGATCATTATCATGGTCATTAGCATGATCACTATCATGATCATTATCATGATCATTATCATGATCATTATCACTATCATGATCATTATCATGATCACTATCATGATCATTATCATGATCACTATCATGATCATTATCATGATCACTATCATGATCATTATCATGACCACTATCGTGATCATTATCATGATGACTATCATGATCATTATCATGATGAATATCATGATCATTATCATGATGACTATCATGATCATTATCATGATGACTATCATGATCACTATCATGATCATTATCATGAACATTATCATGATCATTATCATGATCACTATCATGATCATTATCATGATCACTATCATGATCATTATCATGATCACTATCATGATCATTACTATGATCATGATCATTATCATGATCACCATCATGATCATTATCATAATCACTATCATGATCATTATCATGATCATTATCATGATCACTATCATGATCATTATCATGATCACTATCATGATCATTATTATGATCACTATCATGATCATTATCATGATCATTATCATGATCATTATCATGATCATTATCATGATCACTATCATGATCATTATCATGATCATTATCATGATCACTATCATGATAATGATCATGATAGTGATCATGATAATAATCATGATAGTGATCATGCTAATGACCATGATAATGATCATGTTAATGATTAATGATCATGATAATGATCATGATAGTGATCACGATAATAATCATGATAGTGATCATGATAATGATCATGATAGTGATTATGATAATGATCATGATAGTGATCATGATAATGATCATGATAGTGATCATGATAATGATCATGATAGTGATTATGATAATGATCATGATAGTGATCATGATAATGATCATGATAGTGATCATGATAATGATCATGATAGTGATCATGATAATGATCATGATAGTGATCATGATAATGATCATGATAGTGATCATGATAATGATCATGATAGTGATCATGATAATGATCATGATAATGATCATGATAATGATCCTGATAATGATCATGATAGTGATCATGCTAATGATCATGATAATGATCATGTTACTGATTATGATAATGATCATGATAATGATCATAATAGTGATCGTGATAATAGTCATGATAGTGATCATGATAATGATCACGATAATGATCATGATAGTGATCACGATAATAATCATGATAATGATCATGATAATGATCATGATAGTGATCATGCTAATGATCATGATAATGATCATGTTAATGATTAATGATAATGATCATGATAATGATCATGATAATGATCATGATAGTGATCATGATTGTGATCATGATAATAATCGTGATGGTGATCATGATAATGATCATGATAGTGATCATGATAATGATCATGATAATGATCATGATAATGATCATAATTATAATGATCATAATAATGATCATAATGATAATGATCATGATCATAATAATGATCATGATCATTATCATGATCACTATCATGATCATTATCGTGATCACTATCATGATCATTATCATGATCACTATCATGATCATTATCATGATCATTATCATGATCATTATCATGATCATTATCATGATCACTATCATGATCATTATCATGATCACTATCATGATCATTATCATGATCACTATCATGATCATTATCATGATCACTATCATGATCATTATCATGATCACTATCATGATCATTATCATGATCACTATCATGATCATTATCATAATCACTATCATGATCATTATCATGATCACTATCATGATTATTATCGTGATCACTATCATGATCATTATCATGATCATTAATCATTAACATGATCATTATCATGGTCATTAGCATGATCACTATCATGATCATTATCATGATCATTATCATGATCATTATCACTATCATGATCATTATCATGATCACTTTCATGATCATTATCATGATCACTATCATGATCATTATCATGATCACTATCATGATCATTATCATGACCACTATCATGATCATTATTATGATCATTATCATGATCACTATCATGATCATTATCATGATCACCATCACGATCATTATCATGATCACAATCATGATCATTATCATGATCACTATCATGATCATTATCATGATCACTATCATGATCATTATCATGATCACTATCATGATCATTATCATGATCATTATCATGATCATTATCATGATCATTATCATGATCATTATCATGATCATTATCATGATCATTATCATGATCATTATCATGATCACTATTATGATCATTATCATGATCATTATCATGATCATTATCATGATCATTATTATGATAATTATCATGATCACTATCATGATCATTATCATGATCACTATCATGATCATTATTATGATCATTATCATGATCACTATCATGATCATTATCATGATCACCATCACGATCATTATCATGATCACAATCATGATCATTATCATGATCACTATCATGATCATTATCATGATCATTATCATGATCATTATCATTAATCATTAACATGATCATTATCATGATCATTAGCATGATCACTATCATGATCATTATCATGATCATTATCATGATTATTATCGTGATCACTATCATGATCATTATCGTGATCATTATCATGATCACTATCATGACTATTATCACGATCACTATTATGATCATTATCATGATCATTATCATAATCAGTAACATGATCATTATCATGATCATTAGCATGATCACTATCATGATCATTATCAGGATCATTATCATGATCATTATCATGATCATTATTATGATCATGATCATTATCATGATCACTATCATGATCATTATCATTATCATGATCATTATCATGATCATTAATCATTAACATGATCATTATCATGATCATTAGCATAATCACTATCATGATCATTATCATGATTATTATCATGATCATTATTATGATCATGATCATTATCATTATGATCATTATTATGATCATTATCATTATGATCATTATTATGATCACTATCATGATCATTATCATGATCATTATCATGATCACTATTATGATCATTATCATGATCATTATCATGATCATTATCATGATCATTATCATGATCACTATTATGATCATTATCATGATCATTATCATGATCATTATTATGATAATTATCATGATCACTATCATGATCATTATCATGATCACTATCATGATCATTATTATGATCATTATCATGATCACTATCATGATCATTATCATGATCACCATCACGATCATTATCATGATCACAATCATGATCATTATCATGATCACTATCATGATCATTATCATGATCATTATCATGATCATTATCATGATCATTATCATGATCATTATCATGATCATTATCATGATCATTATCACGATCATTATCATGACCACTATCGTGATCATTGTCATGATCACTATCATGATCATTATCACTATCATGATCATTATCATAATTACTATCATGATCATTATCATGATCACTATCATGATTATTATCGTGATCACTATCATGATCATTATCATGATCATTAACATGATCATTATCATGATCATTAGCATGATCACTATCATGATCATTATCATGATCATTATCATGATCATTATCATGATCATGATCATTATCATGATCACTATCATGATTATTATCATGACCATTATCATGATCATTATCATGATCATTATCATGATCATTATCATGATCATTATCATGATCATTATCATGATCATTATCATGATCATTATCATGATCATTATCATGATCATGATCATTATCATGATCACTATCATGATTATTATCATGACCATTATCATGATCATTATCATGATCATTATCATGATCATTACCATGACCACTATCATGATCACTATCATGATCATTATCATGATCACTATCACGATCACTATCATGATCACTATCATGATCACTATCATGATCATTATCATGATCACTACCATGGTCATTATCATGATCACTATCATATCATTATCATGATCACTATCATGATCATTATCATGATCACTATCATGATCATTATCATGATCACTATCATGATCATTATCATGATCACTATCATGATCATTATCATGATCACTATCATGATCATTATCATAATCACTATCATGATCATTATCATGATCACTATCATGATTATTATCGTGATCACTATCATGATCATTATCGTGATCACTATCATGATCATTATCATGATCATTAATCATTAACATGATCATTATCATGGTCATTAGCATGATCACTATCATGATCATTATCATGATCATTATCATGATCATTATCACTATCATGATCATTATCATGATCACTATCATGATCATTATCATGATCACTATCATGATCATTATCATGATCACTATCATGATCATTATCATGATCACTATCATGATCATTATCATGACCACTATCGTGATCATTATCATGATGACTATCATGATCATTATCATGATGAATATCATGATCATTATCATGATGACTATCATGATCATTATCATGATGACTATCATGATCACTATCATGATCATTATCATGAACATTATCATGATCATTATCATGATCACTATGATTATCATTATCATGATCACTATCATGATCATTATCATGATCACTATCATGATCATTACTATGATCATGATAATGATCATGATAGTGATCATGATAATGATCATGATTGTGATCATGATCATTATCATGATGAATATCATGATCATTATCATGATGACTATCATGATCATTATCATGATGACTATCATGATCACTATCATGATCATTATCATGAACATTATCATGATCATTATCATGATCACTATGATTATCATTATCATGATCACTATCATGATCATTATCATGATCACTATCATGATCATTACTATGATCATGATCATTATAATGATCACCATCATGATCATTATCATAATCACTATCATGATCATTATCATGATCATTATCATGATCACTATCATGATCATTATCATGATCACTATCATGATCATTATTATGATCACTATCATGATCATTATCATGATCATTATCATGATCACAATCATGATCATTATCATGATCACTATCATGATCATTATCATGATCATTATCATGATCACTATCATGATCATTATCATGATCACTATCATGATCATTATGATTATCATGATCATTATCATTATCATTAATTATTAACATGATCATTATCATGATCATTAGCATGATCACTATCATGATCATTATCATGATTATTATCATGATCACTATTATGATCATGATCATTATCATTATGATCATTATTATGATCATTATAATTATGATCATTATTATGATCACTATCATGATCATTATCATGATCATTATCATGATCACTATTATGACCATTATCATGATCATTATCATGATCATTATCATGACCACTATTATGATCATTATCATGATCATTATCATGATCATTATTATGATAATTATCATGATCACTATCATGATCATTAATCATTAACATGATCATTATCATGATCACTATCATGATCATTATCATGATCATTATCATGATAATGATCATGATAATGATCATGATAATGATCATGATAATGATCACGATAATGATCATGATAATGATCATGATAATGATCATGATAATGATCATGATAATGATCATGATAATGATCATGATAGTGATCATGATAATGATCATGATCATAATAATGATCATGATAATGATCATGATAATGATCCTGATAATGATCATGATAGTGATCATGCTAATGATCATGATAATGATCATGTTACTGATTATGATAATGATCATGATAATGATCATAATAGTGATCGTGATAATAGTCATGATAGTGATCATGATAATGATCACGATAATGATCATGATAGTGATCACGATAATAATCATGATAATGATCATGATAATGATCATGATAGTGATCATGCTAATGATCATGATAATGATCATGCTAATGATCATGATAATGATCATGTTAATGATTAATGATAATGATCATGATAATGATCATGATAATGATCATGATAGTGATCATGATAATGATCATGATAGTGATCATGATAATGATCATGATAGTGATCATGATAATGATCATGATTGTGATCATGATAATGATCGTGATGGTGATCATGATAATGATCATGATAGTGATCATGATAATGATCATAATAATGATCATGATAGTGATCATGATAATGATCATGATAGTGATCATGATAATGATCATGATAGTGATCATGATAATGATCATTATCATGATCACTATCATGATCATTATCATGATCACTATCATGATCATTATCATGATCATTATCATGATCACTATCATGATCATTATCATGATCATTATCATGATCACTATCATGATCATTATCATAATCATTATCATGATCACTATCATGATCATTATCATGATCAATATCATGATCATTATCATGATCATTATCATGATCACTATCATGATCATTATCATGATCATTATCATGATCACTATCATGATCATTATCATGATCACTATCATGATCATTATCATCATCATTATCATGATCACTATCATTGTCATTATCGTGATCACTATCATTGTCATTATCGTGATCATTATCATGATCACTATCATGATTGTTATCATGATCATTAGTATGATCAATATAATGATCATTATCGTGATCATTATTATGATCATGATCATTATCATGATCACCATCATGATCATTATCATGATCACCATCATGATCACTATCATTATCATTATTATGATCATGATCATTATCATGATCAGTATCATGATCATTATCATGATCACTATCATGATCATTATCACGATCACTATCATGATCATTATCATGATCACTATCATGATCACTATCATGATCATTATCATGATCACTATCATGATCATTATCATGATCATTATCATGATCACTATCATGATCATTATCATGATCATTATCAGGATCACTATCATGATCATTATCATGATCACTATCATGATCATTATCATCAGCATTATCATGATCACTATCATTGTCATTATCGTGATCACTATCATTGTCATTATCGTGATCATGATCACTATCATGATTGTTATCATGATCATTAGTATGATCAATATAATGATCATTATCGTGATCATTATTATGATCATGATCATTATCATGATCACCATCATGATCACTATCATGATCATAATAATGATCATTATCATTATTATGATCATGATCATTATCATTATTATGATCATGATCATTATCATGATCACTATCATGATCATTATCATGATCACTATCATGATCATTATCATGATCACTATCATGATCATTATCATGATCATTATCATGATCATTATCATGATCATTATCATGATCATTATCATGATCATTATCATGATCATTATCATGATCATTATCATGATCATTATTATGATCACCATCATGATCACTATCATGATCATTATCATGATCACTATCATGATTATTATCGTGATCACTATCATGATCATTATGATGATCATTATCATGATCACTATCATGCTCATTATCATGATCATTAGCATGATCAATATCATGATCATTATCGTGATCATTATTATGATCATGATCATTATCATGATCACCATCATGATCACTATCATGATCATTATCATGATCACTATCATGATCATTATCATTATCATGATCATTATCATGATCATTAATCATTAACATGATCATTATCATGATCATTAGCATGATCCCTATCATGATCATTATCATGATTATTATCATGATCATTATTATGATCATGATCATAATCATTATGATCATTATTATGATCATTATCATTATGATCATTATTATGATCACTATCATGATCATTATCATGATCATTATCATGATCACTATTATGATCATTATCATGATCACTATTATGATCATTATCATGATCATTATCATGATCATTATCATGATCATTATCATGATCATTATCATGATCATTATCATGATCATTATCATGATCACTATTATGATCATTATCATGATCATTATCATGATCATTATCATGATCACTATCATGATCACTATCATGATCATTATCATGATCACTATCATGATCATTATTATGATCATTATCATGATCACTATCATGATCATTATCATGATCACCATCACGATCATTATCATGATCACAATCATGATCATTATCATGATCACTATCATGATCATTATCATGATCACTATCATGATCATTATCATGATCACTATCATGATCATTATCATGATCATTATCATGATCATTATCATGATCATTATCATGATCATTATCATGATCATTATCATGATCATTATCACGATCATTATCATGACCACTATCGTGATCATTGTCATGATCACTATCATGATCATTATCATGATCACTATCATGATCATTATCATAATTACTATCATGATCATTATCATGATCACTATCATGATTATTATCGTGATCACTATCATGATCATTATCATGATCATTAATCATTAACATGATCATTATCATGATCATTAGCATGATCACTATCATGATCATTATCATGATCATTATCATGATCATTATCATGATCATGATCATTATCATGATCACTATCATGATTATTATCATGACCATTATCATGATCATTATCATGATCATTATCATGATCATTATCATGATCATTATCATGATCATTATCATGATCATTATCATGATCATTATCATGATCATTATCATGATCATGATCATTATCATGATCACTATCATGATTATTATCATGACCATTATCATGATCATTATCATGATCATTATCATGATCATTACCATGACCACTATCATGATCACTATCATGATCATTATCATGATCACTATCACGATCACTATCATGATCATTAACATGATCATTATCATGATCATTAGCATGATCACTATCATGATCATTATCATGATCATTATCATGATCATTATCATGATCATGATCATTATCATGATCACTATCATGATTATTATCATGACCATTATCATGATCATTATCATGATCATTATCATGATCATTATCATGATCATTATCATGATCATTATCATTATCATGATCATGATCATTATCATGATCACTATCATGATTATTATCATGACCATTATCATGATCATTATCATGATCATTATCATGATCATTACCATGACCACTATCATAATTACTATCATGATCATTATCATGATCACTATCATGATTATTATCGTGATCACTATCATGATCATTATCATGATCATTAATCATTAACATGATCATTATCATGATCATTAGCATGATCACTATCATGATCATTATCATGATCATTATCATGATCATTATCATGATCATGATCATTATCATGATCACTATCATGATTATTATCATGACCATTATCATGATCATTATCATGATCATTATCATGATCATTATCATGATCATTATCATGATCATTATCATGATCATTATCATGATCATTATCATGATCATGATCATTATCATGATCACTATCATGATTATTATCATGACCATTATCATGATCATTATCATGATCATTATCATGATCATTACCATGACCACTATCATGATCACTACCATGGTCATTATCATGATCACTATCATATCATTATCATGATCACTATCACGATCATTATCATGATCACTATCACGATCATTATCATGACCACTATCGTGATCATTATCATGACCACTATCGTGATCATTATCATGATCACTATCATGATCATTATCATGATCACTATCATGATCATTATCATGATCACTATCATGATCATTATCATGATCACTATCATGATCATTATCATGATCACTATCATGATCATTATCATGATCACTATCATGATCATTATCATGATCACTATCATGATCATTATCATGATCACTATCATGATCATTATCATGATCACTATCATGATCATTATCATGATCACTATCATGATCATTATCATGATCACTATCATGATCATTATCATGATCACTATCATGATCATTATCATAATCACTATCATGATCATTATCATGATCACTATCATGATTATTATCGTGATCACTATCATGATCATTATCATGATCACTATCATGATCATTATCATAATCACTATCATGATCATTATCATGATCGCTATCATGATTATTATCGTGATCACTATCATGATCATTATCATGATCATTAATCATTAACATGATCATTATCATGGTCATTAGCATGATCACTATCATGATCATTATCATGATCATTATCATGATCATTATCACTATCATGATCATTATCATGATCACTATCATGATCATTATCATGATCACTATCATGATCATTATCATGATCACTATCATGATCATTATCATGATCACTATCATGATCATTATCATGACCACTATCGTGATCATTATCATGATGACTATCATGATCATTATCATGATGAATATCATGATCATTATCATGATGACTATCATGATCATTATCATGATGACTATCATGATCACTATCATGATCATTATCATGAACATTATCATGATCATTATCATGATCACTATGATTATCATTATCATGATCACTATCATGATCATTATCATGATCACTATCATGATCATTACTATGATCATGATCATTATCATGATCACCATCATGATCATTATCATAATCACTATCATGATCATTATCATGATCATTATCATGATCACTATCATGATCATTATCATGATCAATATCATGATCATTATTATGATCACTATCATGATCATTATCATGATCATTATCATGATCACAATCATGATCATTATCATGATCACTATCATGATCATTATCATGATCATTATCATGATCACTATCATGATCATTATCATGATCACTATCATGATCATTATGATTATCATGATCATTATCATGATCATTAATCATTAACATGATCATTATCATGATCATTAGCATGATCACTATCATGATCATTATCATGATTATTATCATGATCATTATTATGATCATGATCATTATCATTATGATCATTATTATGATCATTATAATTATGATCATTATTATGATCACTATCATGATCATTATCATTATCATTATCATGATCACTATTATGACCATTATCATGATCATTATCATGATCATTATCATGACCACTATTATGATCATTATCATGATCATTATCATGATCATTATTATGATAATTATCATGATCACTATCATGATCATTAATCATTAACATGATCATTATCATGATCACTATCATGATCATTATCATGATCATTATCATGATCATTATCATGATAATGATCATGATAATGATCATGATAATGATCATGATAATGATCATGATAATGATCACGATAATGATCATGATAATGATCATGATAATGATCATGATAATGATCATGATAATGATCATGATAATGATCATGATAATGATCATGATAGTGATGATCATGATCATAATAATGATCATGATAATGATCATGATAATGATCCTGATAATGATCATGATAGTGATCATGCTAATGATCATGATAATGATCATGTTACTGATTATGATAATGATCATGATAATGATCATAATAGTGATCGTGATAATAGTCATGATAGTGATCATGATAATGATCACGATAATGATCATGATAGTGATCACGATAATAATCATGATAATGATCATGATAATGATCATGATAGTGATCATGCTAATGATCATGATAATGATCATGTTAATGATTAATGATAATGATCATGATAATGATCATCATAGTGATCATGATAATGATCATCATAGTGATCATGATAATGATCATGATAGTGATCATGATAATGATCATGATAGTGATCATGATAATGATCATGATAGTGATCATGATAATGATCATGATAGTGATCATGATAATGATCATGATCATAATAATGATCACGATAATGATCATTATATTGATCATACTAATGATCATGTTTGTGATTATGATAATGATCATGATAATGATCATGATAGTGATCACGATAATGATCATGATAATGATCATGATAATGATCATGATAATGATCATGATAATGATCATGATAATGATCATGATAGTGATTATGATAATGATCATGATAGTGATCATGATAATGATCATGATAGTGATCATGATAATGATCATGATAGTGATCATGATAATGATCATGATAGTGATCATGATAATGATCATGATAGTGATCATGATAATGATCATGATAGTGATCATGATAATGATCATGATAGTGATCATGATAATGATCATTATTATAATGATCATGATAATGATCATGATAATGATCATGATAATGATCATGATAATGATCACGATAATGATCATGATAATGATCATGATAATGATCATGATAATGATCATGATAATGATCATGATAATGATCATGATAATGATCATGATAGTGATGATCATGATCATAATAATGATCATGATAATGATCATGATAATGATCCTGATAATGATCATGATAGTGATCATGCTAATGATCATGATAATGATCATGTTACTGATTATGATAATGATCATGATAATGATCATAATAGTGATCGTGATAATAGTCATGATAGTGATCATGATAATGATCACGATAATGATCATGATAGTGATCACGATAATAATCATGATAATGATCATGATAATGATCATGATAGTGATCATGCTAATGATCATGATAATGATCATGTTAATGATTAATGATAATGATCATGATAATGATCATCATAGTGATCATGATAATGATCATCATAGTGATCATGATAATGATCATGATAGTGATCATGATAATGATCATGATAGTGATCATGATAATGATCATGATAGTGATCATGATAATGATCATGATAGTGATCATGATAATGATCATGATCATAATAATGATCACGATAATGATCATTATATTGATCATACTAATGATCATGTTTGTGATTATGATAATGATCATGATAATGATCATGATAGTGATCACGATAATGATCATGATAATGATCATGATAATGATCATGATAATGATCATGATAATGATCATGATAATGATCATGATAGTGATTATGATAATGATCATGATAGTGATCATGATAATGATCATGATAGTGATCATGATAATGATCATGATAGTGATCATGATAATGATCATGATAGTGATCATGATAATGATCATGATAGTGATCATGATAATGATCATGATAGTGATCATGATAATGATCATGATAGTGATCATGATAATGATCATGATAGTGATCATGATAATGATCACGATAGTGGTCATGATAATGATCACGATAGTGGTCATGATAATGATCGTGATAGTGATCATGATAGTGATCATGATAATGATCATGATAGTGATCATGATAATGATCATGAAAGTGATCATGATAATGATCATGATAGTGATAATGATCATGATAATGATCATGATAATGATCATGATAGTGATCATGCTAATGACCATGATAATGATCATGTTAATGATTAATGATCATGATAATGATCATGATAGTGATCACGATAATAATCATGATAGTGATCATGATAATGATCATGATAGTGATTATGATAATGATCATGATAGTGATCATGATAATGATCATGATAGTGATCATGATAATGATCATGATAGTGATCATGATAATGATCATGATAGTGATCATGATAATGATCATGATAGTGATCATGATAATGATCATGATAATGATCATGATAATGATCATGATAATGATCATGATAGTGATCACGATAATGATCATGATAGTGATCATGATAATGATCATGATCATTATTATGATCATGATCATTATCATTATGATCATTATTATGATCATTATAATTATGATCATTATCATGATCATTATCATGATCATTACCATGACCACTATCATGATCACTATCATGATCATTATCATGATCACTATCACGATCACTATCATGATCACTATCATGATCACTATCATGATCATTATCATGATCACTATCATGATCATTATCATGATCACTACCATGGTCATTATCATGATCACTATCATATCATTATCATGATCACTATCACGATCATTATCATGACCACTATCGTGATCATTATCATGACCACTATCGTGATCATTATCATGATAGTGATCATGATAATGATCATAATAATGATCATGATAGTGATCATGATAATGATCATGATAGTGATCATGATAATTATCATAATAATGATCATGATAATGATCATGATAGTGATCATGATAATGATCATGATAATGATCATGATAGTGATCATGATAATGATCATGATAGTGATCATGATAATGATCATGATAGTGATCATGATAATGATCATGATTGTGATCATGATAATGATCGTGATAGTGATCATGATAATGATCATGGTAGTGATCTTGATAATGATCATAATAATGATCATGATAGTGATCATGATAATGATCATGATAGTGATCATGATAATTATCATAATAATGATCATGATAATGATCATGATAATGATCATGATAATGATCATGATAATGATCATGATAATGATCATGATAATGATCATGATAATGATCATGATAATGATCATAATAGTGATCATGATAATGATCATGATAATGATCATGATAGTGATCATAATAATGATCATAATGATAATGATCATAATAATGATCATAATGATAATGATCATGATCACTATCATGATCATTATCATGATTATTATCATGATCATTATTATGATCATGCTAATGATCATGATAATGATCATGTTAATGATTAATGATCATGATAATGATCATGATAATGATAATGATAGTGATCATGATAATGATCATGATAGTGATCATGATAATGATCATGATAATGATCATGATAGTGATCATGATAATGATCATGATTGTGATCATGATAATGATCATGATAGTGATCATAATAATGATCATGATAGTGATCATGATAATGATCATGATAGTGATCATGATAATGATCATGATAGTGATCATGATAGTGATTATGATAATGATCATGATGGTGATCATGATAATGATCATGATCATAGTAATGATCATGAGAGTGGTCATGATAATGATCATGATAGTGATCATGATAATGATCATGATAGTGATAGTGATCATGATAATGATCATGATAATGTTCATGATAATGATCATGATAGTGATCATGATAGTCATCATGATAATGATCATGATAGTCATCATGATAATGATCATGATATTCATCATGATAATGATCATGATAGTCATCACGATAATGATCATGATAGTCATCATGATAATGATCATGATAGTCATCATGATAATGATCATGATAGTAATCATGATAATGATCATGATAGTGATCATGATAATGATCACGATAATGATCATGATAATGATCATGATAGTGATCATGATAATGATCATAATAATGATCATGATAGTGATCATGATAATGATCATGATAGTGATCATGATAATTATCATAATAATGATCATGATAATGATCATGATAGTGATCATGATAATGATCATGATAATGATCATGATAGTGATCATGATAATGATCATGATAGTGATCATGATAATGATCATGATAGTGATCATGATAATGATCATGATTGTGGTCATGATAATGATCGTGATAGTGATCATGATAATGATCATGGTAGTGATCTTGATAATGATCATAATAATGATCATGATAGTGATCATGATAATGATCATGATAGTGATCATGATAATTATCACGATAATGATCATGATAATGATCATGATAATCATCATGATAATGATCATGATATTGATCATGATAGTGATCATGATAGTCATCATGATAATGATCATGATAGTCATCATGATAATGATCATGATATTCATCATGATAATGATCATGATAGTCATCATGATAATGATCATGATAGTCATCATGATAATGATCATGATAGTCATCATGATAATGATCATGATAATGGTCATGATAATAATCATGATAGTGATAGTGATGATGCTAATAACCATGATACTGATCATGTTAATGATTAATGATCATGATAATGATCATGATAGTGATCACGATAATAATCATGATAGTGATCACGATAATAATCATGATAGTGATCATGATAATGATCATGATAGTGATTATGATAATGATCATGATAGTGATCATGATAATGATCATGATAGTGATCATGATAATGATCATGATAGTGATCATGATAATGATCATGATAGTGATCATGATAATGATCATGATAGTGATCATGATAATGATCATGATAGTGATCATGATAATGATCATGATAGTGATCATGATAATGATCATGATAGTGATCATGATAATGATCACGATAGTGGTCATGATAATGATCGTGATAGTGATCATGATAATGACCATGGTAGTGATCATGATAATGATCATGATAATGATCATGATAGTGATCATGATAATGATCGTGATAGTGATCATGATAATGATCATGATAGTGATCATGATAGTGATCATGGTAATGATCATGATAATGATCATGATAATGATATGATCATGATAGTGATCATGATAATGATCATGATCATGATAATGATCATGATAATGATCATGATAATGATCATGATAGTGATCATGCTAATGATCATAATAATGATCATGTTAATGATTAATGATCATGATAATGATCATGATAGTGATCATATCATTATCATGATCATTATCATGATCATTACCATGATCACTATCATGATCACTATCATGATCATTATCATGATCACTATCACGATCATTATCATGATCACTATCATGATCATTATCATGATCATTATCATGATAATGATCATGATAATGATCATGATAATGATCATGATAGTGATCATGATAATGATCATGATAGTGATCATGCTAATGATCATGATAATGATCATGTTAATGATTAATGATCATGATAGTGATCATGATAATTATCATAATAATGATCATGATAATGATCATGATAATGATCATAATAGTGGTCATGATAATGATCATGATAATGATCATGATAATGGTCATAATAGTGATCATGATAATGATCATGATAATGATCATGATAGTGATCATAATAATGATCATAATGATAATGATCATAATAATGATCATAATGATAATGATCATGATCATAATAATGATCATGATAATAATCATGATAATGATCATGATAGTGATCATGCTAATGATCATGATAATGATCATGTTAATGATTAATGATCATGATAATGATCATGATAATGATAATGATAATGATCATGATAGTGATCATGATAATGATATGATAGTGATAATGATAATGACCATGGTAGTGATCATAATAGTGATCATGATAATGATAGTGATCATGATAATGATCATGATTGTGATCATGATAATGATCGTGATAGTGATCATGATAATGATCTTGATAGTGATCATGATAATGATCATAATAATGATCATGATAGTGATCATGATAATGATCATGATAGTGATCATGATAATGATCATGATAGTGATCATGATAATGATCATGATAGTGATCATGATAATGATCATAATAGTGATCATGATAATGATCATGATAGTGATCATGATAATGATCATGATAGTGATCATGATAATGATCATGATCATAATAATGATAATGATCATAATAATGATAATGATCATTATCATGATCATGATAGTCATCATGATGGTGATCATGATAATGATCATGATCATAATAATGATCACGATAATGATCATTATATTGATCATACTAATGATCATGATAATGATCATGATAATGATCATGATAGTGATCACGATAATGATCATGATAATGATCATGATAGTGATCATGATAATGATCATGATAGTGATCATGATAATGATCATGATAGTGATCATGATAATGATCATGATAGTGATCATGATAATGATCATGATTGTGATCATGATAATGATCGTGATAGTGATCATGATAATGATCATGATAGTGATCATGATAATGATCATAATAATGATCATGATAGTGATCATGATAATGATCATGATAGTGATCATGATAATGATCATGATAGTGATCATGATAATGATCATGATAGTGATCATGATAATGATCATGATAATGATCATGATAATGATCATGATAATGATCATGATAATGATCATGATAATGATCATGATAATGATCATAATAGTGATCATGATAATGATCATGATAATGATCATGATAGTGATCATAATAATGATCATAATGATAATGATCATAATAATGATCATAATGATAATGATCATAATAATGATCATAATGATAATGATCATGATCATAATAATGATCATGATAATAATCATGATAATGATCATGATAGTGATCATGCTAATGATCATGATAATGATCATGTTAATGATTAATGATCATGATAATGATCATGATAATGATAATGATAGTGATCATGATAATGATCATGATAGTGATCATGATAATGATCATGATAATGATCATGATAGTGATCATGATAATGATCATGATTGTGATCATGATAATGATCATGATAGTGATCATAATAATGATCATGATAGTGATCATGATAATGATCATGATAGTGATCATGATAATGATCATGATAATGATCATGATAGTGATTATGATAATGATCATGATAATGATCATGATAGTGATTATGATAATGATCATGATGGTGATCATGATAATGATCATGATAATGTTCATGATAATGATCATGATAGTGATCATGATAGTCATCATGATAATGATCATGATATTCATCATGATAATGATCATGATAGTCATCATGATAATGATCATGATAGTCATCATGATAATGATCATGATAGTCATCATGATAATGATCATGATAGTGATCATGATAATGATCACGATAATGATCATGATAATGATCATGATAATCATCATGATAATGATCATGATAATGATCATGATAGTGATCATGATAGTGATCATGGTAATGATCATGATAATGATCATGATAATGATGATGATAATGATCATGATAATGATCATGATAGTGATCATGATAGTGATCATGGTAATGATCATGATAATGATCATGATAATGATCATGATAATGATCATGATTGTGATCATGATAGTGATCATGATAATGATCATAATAATGATCATGATAGTGATCATGATAATGATCATGATGGTGATCATGATAATGATCATGAACATAGTAATGATCATGACAGTGATCATGATAATGATCATGATAGTGATAGTGATAGTGATCATGATAATGATCATGATAATGTTCATGATAATGATCATGATAGTGATCATGATAGTCATCATGATAATGATCATGATATTCATCATGATAATGATCATGATAGTCATCATGATAATGATCATGATAGTCATCATGATAATGATCATGATAGTCATCATGATAATGATCATGATAGTCATCATGATAATGATCATGATAGTGATCATGATAATGATCATGATAATCATCATGATAATGATCATGATAATGGTCATGATAAAAATCATGATAGTGATCATGATAATGATCATGATAATGATCATGATAGTGATTATGATAATGATCATGATGGTGATCATGATAATGATCATGATCATAGTAATGATCATGATAGTGATCATGATAATGATCATGATAGTGATCATGATAATGATAATCATAGTGATCATGATAATGATCATGATAATGTTCATGATAATGATCATGATAGTGATCATGATAGTCATCATGATAATGATCATGATAGTCATCATGATAATGATCATGATATTCATCATGATAATGATCATGATAGTCATCATGATAATGATCACGATAGTGGTCATGATAATGATCATGATAGTGATCATGATAATGATCATGATAGTGATCATGATAATGATCATGATAGTGATCATGATAATGATCATGATAGTGATAATGATCATGATAATGATCATGATAATGATCATGATAGTGATCATGCTAATGACCATGATAATGATCATGTTAATGATTAATGATCATGATAATGATCATGATAGTGATCACGATAATAATCATGATAGTGATCATGATAATGATCATGATAGTGATTATGATAATGATCATGATAGTGATCATGATAATGATCATGATAGTGATCATGA
This sequence comes from Gymnosoma rotundatum, assembly GCA_916610165.2. Taxonomy (NCBI): domain Eukaryota; kingdom Metazoa; phylum Arthropoda; class Insecta; order Diptera; family Tachinidae; genus Gymnosoma; species Gymnosoma rotundatum. Next base: position 66,621,167 of record OU744337.1, on the reverse strand, counting down.
TAATGATCATGATAGTGATCATGATAATGATCATGATAGTGATCATGATAATGATCATGATAGTGATCATGATAATGATCATGATAGTGATCATGATAATGATCATGATAGTGATCATGATAATGATCATGATAGTGATCATGATAATGATCATGATAGTGATCATGATAATGATCATGAAAGTGATCATGATAATGATCATGATAGTGATCATGATAATGATCATGATAGTGATCATGATAATGATCACGATAGTGATCATTATCATGACCACTATCGTGATCATTATCATGATCACTATCATGATCATTATCATGATCACTATCATGATCATTATCATGATCACTTTCATGATCATTATCATGATCACTATCATGATCATTATCATGATCACTATCATGATCATTATCATGATCACTATCATGATCATTATCATGATCACTATCATGATCATTATCATGATCACTATCATGATCATTATCATGATCACTATCATGATCATTATCATGATCACTATCATGATCATTATCATGATCACTATCATGATCATTATCATGATCACTATCATGATCATTATCATAATCACTATCATGATCATTATCATGATCACTATCATGATTATTATCGTGATCACTATCATGATCATTATCATGATCATTAATCATTAACATGATCATTATCATGATCATTAGCATGATCACTATCATGATCATTATCATGATCATTATCATGATCATTATCACTATCATGATCATTATCATGATCACTATCATGATCATTATCATGATCACTATCATGATCATTATCATGATCACTATCATGATCATTATCATGACCACTATCGTGATCATTATCATGATGACTATCATGATCATTATCATGATGAATATCATGATCATTATCATGATGACTATCATGATCATTATCATGATGACTATCATGATCACTATCATGATCATTATCATGAACATTATCATGATCATTATCATGATCACTATGATTATCATTATCATGATCACTATCATGATCATTATCATGATCACTATCATGATCATTACTATGATCATGATCATTATCATGATCACCATCATGATCATTATCATAATCACTATCATGATCATTATCATGATCATTATCATGATCACTATCATGATTTTTATCATGACCATTATCATGATCATTATCATGATGATTATCATGATCATTATCATGATCACTATCATGATCATTATCATGATCATTATCATGATCATTATCACTATCATGATCATTATCATGATCACTATCATGATCATTATCATGATCACTATCATGATCATTATCATGATCACTATCATGATCATTATCATGACCACTATCGTGATCATTATCATGATGACTATCATGATCATTATCATGATGAATATCATGATCATTATCATGATGACTATCATGATCATTATCATGATGACTATCATGATCACTATCATGATCATTATCATGAACATTATCATGATCATTATCATGATCACTATGATTATCATTATCATGATCACTATCATGATCATTATCATGATCACTATCATGATCATTACTATGATCATGATCATTATCATGATCACCATCATGATCATTATCATAATCACTATCATGATCATTATCATGATCATTATCATGATCACTATCATGATTTTTATCATGACCATTATCATGATCATTATCATGATGACTATCATGATCATTATCATGATGACTATCATGATCATTATCATGATGACTATCATGATCATTATCATGATGAATATCATGATCATTATCATGATGACTATCATGATCACTATCATGATCATTATCATGAACATTATCATGATCATTATCATGATCACTATCACTATCACTATCATGATCATTATCATGATCACTGTCATGATCATTACTATGATCATGATCATTATCATGATCACCATCATGATCATTATCATGATCACTATCATGATCATTATTATGATCATTATCATGATCACTATCATGATCACAATCATGATCATTATCATGATCATTATCATGATCATTATCATGATCATTACCATGATCACTATCATGATCACTATCATGATCATTATCATGATCATTATCATCATCATTATCATGATCATTATCATGATCATTACCATGATCACTATCATGATCACTATCATGATCATTATCATGATCATTATCATGATCATTATCATGATCATTATCATGATCATTATCGTGATCATTATCATGATCACTATCATGATCATTATCATGATGACTATCATGATCATTATCATGATGACTATCATGATCATTATCATGATGACTATCATGATCATTATCATGATGAATATCATGATCATTATCATGATGACTATCATGATCACTATCATGATCATTATCATGAACATTATCATGATCATTATCATGATCACCATCATGATCATTATCATAATCACTATCATGATCATTATCATGATCATTATCATAATCACTATCATGATCATTATCATGATCATTATCATGATCACTATCATGATCATTATCATGATCACTATCATGATCATTATTATGATCACTATCATGATCATTATCATGATCACAATCATGATCATTATCATGATCACTATCATGATCATTATCATGATCATTATCATGATCACTATCATGATCATTATCATGATCACTATCATTATCATTATCATGATCATTATCATGATCATTAATCATTAACATGATCATTATCATGATCATTAGCATGATCACTATCATGATCATTATCATGATTATTATCATGATCATTATTATGATCATGATCATTATCATTATGATCATTATTATGATCATTATCATTATGATCATTATTATGATCATTATCATTATGATCATTATTATGATCACTATCATGATCATTATCATGATCATTATCATGATCACTATTATGATCATTATCATGATCATTATCATGATCATTATCATGATCATTATCATGATCATTATCATGATCATTATCATGATCATTATCATGATCACTATCATGATCATTATCATGATCACTATCATGATCATTATCATGATCACTATCATGATCATTATCATGATCACTATCATGATCATTATTATGATCATTATCATGATCACTATCATGATCATTATCATGATCACTATCACGATCATTATCATGATCACAATCATGATCATTATCATGATCACTATCATGATCATTATCATGATCACTATCATGATCATTATCATGATCACTATCATGATCATTATCATGATCACTATCATGATCATTATCATGATCATTATCGTGATCACTATCATGATCATTATCATGATCATTATCATGATCATTAGTATGATCAATATAATGATCATTATCGTGATCATTATTATGATCATGATCATTATCATGATCACCATCATGATGACTATCATGATCATGATAATGATCATTATCATTATTATGATCATTATCATTATTATGATCATGATCATTATCATGATCACTATCATGATCATTATCATGATCACTATCATGATCATTATCATGATCACTATTATGATCATTATCATGATCACTATCATGATCATTATCATGATCACTATCATGATCATTATCATGATCACTATCATGATCATTATCATGATCACTATCATGATCATTATTATGATCATTATCATGATCACTATCAAGATCATTATCATGATCACTATCACGATCATTATCATGATCACAATCATGATCATTATCATGATCACTATCATTATCATGATCACTATTATGATCACTACCATGGTCATTATCATTATCACTATCATATCATTATCATGATCACTATCATGATCATTATCATTATCATTATCATTATCATGATCATTATCATGATCATTAATCATTAACATGATCATTATCATGATCATTAGCATGATCACTATCATGATCATTATCATGATTATTATCATGATCATTATTATGATCATGATCATTATCATTATGATCATTATTATGATCATTATCATTATGATCATTATTATGATCACTATCATGATCATTATCATGATCATTATCATGATCACTATTATGACCATTATCATGATCATTATCATGATCATTATCATGACCACTATTATGATCATTATCATGATCATTATCATGATCATTATTATGATAATTATCATGATCACTATCATGATCATTAATCATTAACATGATCATTATCATGATCATTAGCATGATCACTATCATGATCATTATCATGATCACTATCATGATCATTATCATGATCATTATCATGATCATTATCATGATAATGATCATGATAATGATCATGATAGTGATCATGATAATGATCATGATAGTGATCATGATAATGATCATGATAGTGATCATGATAGTGATCATGATAATGATCATGATAATGATCATGATAATGATATGATCACTATCATGATCATTATCATGATCATTAATCATTAACATGATCATTATTATGATCATTAGCATGATCACTATCATGATCATTATCATGATCATTATCATGATCATTATCATGATCATGATCATTATCATGATCACTATCATGATCATATCATTATCATGATCATTATCATGATCATTACCATGATCACTATCATGATCACTATCATGATCATTATCATGATCACTATCACGATCATTATCATGATCACTATCATGATCATTATCATGATCATTATCATGATCACTACCATGGTCATTATCATGATCACTATCACGATCATTATCATGACCACTATCGTGATCATTATCATGATCACTATCATGATCATTATCATGATCACTATCATGATTATTATCGTGATCACTATCATGATCATTATCATGATCACTATCATGATCATTATCATGATCACTATCATGATCATTATCATGATCACTATCATGATCATTATCATGATCACTATCATGATCATTATCATGATCACTATCATGATCATTATCATAATCACTATCATGATCATTATCATGATCACTATCATGATTATTATCGTGATCACTATCATGATTATTATCGTGATCACTATCATGATCATTATCATGATCATTAATCATTAACATGATCAGTATCATGGTTATTAGCATCATCACTATCACTATCATGATTATTATCATGACCATTATCATGATCATTATCATGATGACTATCATGATCATTATCATGATGACTATCATGATCATTATCATGATGACTATCATGATCATTATCATGATGAATATCATGATCATTATCATGATGACTATCATGATCATTATCATGATGACTATCATGATCACTATCATGATCAATATCATGATCATTATCATGATGATTATCATGATCATTATCATGATCATTATCGTGATAATTATCATGATCACTATCATGATCATTATCATGATCACTATCATGATCATTATTATGATCATTATCAAGATCACTACCATGATCATTATCATGATCACTATCACGGTCATTATCATGACCACAATCATGATCATTATCATGATCACTATCATGATCATTATCATGATCACTATCATGATCATTATCATGATCACTATCATGATCATTATCATGATCATTATCATGATCACTATCATGATCATTATCATGATCATTATTATGATAATTATCATGATCACTATCATGATCATTATCATGATCACTATCATGATCATTATTATGATCATTATCATGATCACTATCATGATCATTATCATGATCATTATCGTGATCATTATCATGATCACTATCATGATCATTATCATGATTACTATCATGATCATTATCATGATGACTATCATGATCATTATCATGATGACTATCATGATCATTATCGTGATGACTATCATGATCATTATCATGATGAATATCATGATCATTATCATGATGACTATCATGATCATTATCATGATGACTATCATGATCACTATCATGATCATTATCATGAACATTATCATGATCATTATCATGATCACTATCACTATCATGATCATTATCATGATCACTATCATGATCATTATCATGACCACTCTCATGATCATTACTATGATCATGATCATTATCATGATCACCATCATGATCATTATCATAATCACTATCATGATCACTATCATGATCATTATCATGATCACTATCATGATCATTATCATGATCACTATCATGATCATTATTATGATCACTATCATGATCATTATCATGATCACAATCATGATCATTATCATGATCACTATCATGATCATTATCATGATCATTATCATGATCACTATCATGATCATTATCATGATCACTATCATTATCATTATCATGATCATTATCATGATCATTAATCATTAACATGATCATTATCATGATCATTAGCATGATCACTATCATGATCATTATCATGATTATTATCATGATCATTATTATGATCATGATCATTATCATTATGATCATTATTATGATCATTATCATTATGATCATTATTATGATCACTATCATGATCATTATCATGATCATTATCATGATCACTATTATGATCATTATCATGATCATTATCATGATCATTATCATGATCATTATCATGATCATTATCATGATCATTATCATGATCATTATCATGATCATTATCATGATCATTATTATGATAATTATCATGATCACTATCATGATCATTATCATGATCACTATCATGATCATTATTATGATCATTATCAAGATCACTACCATGATCATTATCATGATCACTATCACGATCATTATCATGATCACAATCATGATCATTATCATGATCACTATCATGATCATTATCATGATCACTATCATGATCATTATCATGATCACTATCATGATCATTATCATGATCATTATCATGATCACTATCATGATCATTATCATGATCATTATTATGATAATTATCATGATCACTATCATGATCATTATCATGATCACTATCATGATCATTATTATGATCATTATCATGATCACTATCATGATCATTATCATGATCACTATCACGATCATTATCATGATCACAATCATGATCATTATCATGATCACTATCATGATCATTATCATGATCACTATCATGATCATTATCATGATCACTATCATGATCATTATCATGATCATTATCGTGATCACTATCATGATCATTATCATGATCATTATCATAATCACAAACATGATCATTATCATGATCATTAGTATGATCAATATAATGATCATTATCGTGATCATTATTATGATCATGATCATTATCATGATCACCATCATGATGACTATCATGATCATGATAATGATCATTATCATTATTATGATCATTATCATTATTATGATCATGATCATTATCATGATCACTATCATGATCATTATCATGATCACTACCACGATCATTATCATGATCACTATCATGATCATAATCATGATCACTATGATGATCATTATCATGATCACTATCATGATCATTATCATGATCACTATCATGATCATTATCATGATCACTATCATGATCATTATCATGATCATTATCATGATCATTATTATGATCAATATCATGATCATTATCATGATCATTATCATGATCACTATCATGATCATTATCGTGATCATTATCATGATCACTATCATGACTATTATCGCGATCACTATTATGATCATTATCATGATCATTATCATAATCAGTAACATGATCATTATCATGATCATTAGCATGATCACTATCAGGATCATTATCATGATCATTATCAGGATCATTATCATGATCATTATCATGATCATTATTATGATCATGATCATTATCATGATCACTATCATGATCATTATCATGATCATTATCATGATCATTATCATTATCATTATCATGATCCTTATCATGATCATTATCATGATCATTATCATGATCATTATCATGATCACTATCATGATCATTATCATGATCATTATCATGATCATTATCATCATCATTATCATGATCACTATCATTGTCATTATCGTGATCATTATCATGATCACTATCATGATTATTATCGTGATCACTATCATGATTATTATCGTGATCACTATCATGATAATCACTAACATGATCATTATCATGATCATTAGCATGATCAATATCATGATCATTATCATGATCACCATCTTGATCACTATCATGATCATAATAATGATCATTATCGTTATTATTATGATCATGGTCACTATCATGATCATTATCATGATCACTATTAAGATCATTATCATGATCACTATCAAGATCATTATCATGATCATTATCGTGATGACTATTATGATCACTATCATGATCATTATCATGATCATTATTATGATCACTATCATGATCATTATCATGATCACTATCATGATCATTATCATGATCATTAGTATGATCATTATCATGATCACCATCATGATCATTATCATGATCATAATAATGATCATTATCATGATCACTATCATGATCATTATCATCATCACTATCATGATCATTATCATGAACACTATCATGATCATTATCATGAACACTATCATGATTATTATCGTGATCACTATCATGATAATCACTAACATGATCATTATCATGATCATTAGTATGATCAATATCATGATCATTATCATGATCATTATTATGATCACTATCATGATCATTATCATGATCACCATCATGATCATTATCATGATCATAATAATGATCATTATCATGATCACTATCATGATCATTATCATCATCACTATCATGATCATTATCATGAACACTATCATGATCACCATCATGATCACTATCATGATCATTATCATGATCTCTATCAAGATCATTATCATGATCATTATCGTGATGACTATTATGATCACTATCATGATCATTATCATGATCATTATTATGATCACTATCATGATCATTATCATGATCACTATCATGATCATTATCATGATCATTAACATGATCATTATCATGATCATTAACATGATCATTATCATGATCATTAACATGATCATTATCATGATCATTAACATGATCAATATCATGATCATTATCGTCATCATTATCATGATCACAATCATTGTCATTATCGTGATCATTATCATGATCACTATCATGATTATTATCGTGAATACTATTATGATCATTATCATGATCATTATCATGATCATTATCATGATCATTATCATGATCATTATCATAACCACTAACATGATCATTATCATGATCATTAGCATGATCAATATGATGATCATTATCGTTATCATTATTATGATCATGATCATTATCATGATCACCATCATGATCACTATCATGATCATGATAATGATCATTATCATGATCACTATCATGATCATTATCATGATCATTATCATGATCACTATCATGATCATTATCATGATCATTATCATGATCACTATCATGATCATTATCATGATCACTATCATTGTCATTATCGTGATCACTATCATTGTCATTATCGTGATCATTATCATGATCACTATCATGATTGTTATCATGATCATTAGTATGATCAATATAATGATCATTATCGTGATCATTATTATGATCATGATCATGATCACCATCATGATCACTATCATGATCATAAAAATGATCATTATCATTTTTTATGATCATGATCATTATCATGATCAGTATCATGATCATTATCATGATCACTATCATGATCATTATCATGATCACTATCATGATCATTATCATGATCACTATCATGATCATTATCATGATCACTATCATGATCATTATCATGATCACTATCATGATCATTATCATGATCACTATCATGATCATTATCATGATCACTATCATGATCATTATCATGATCATTATCATGATCATTATCATGATCATTATCATGATCATTATTATGATCACCATCATGATCACTATCATGATCATTATCATGATCATTATCACGATAACTATCATGATCGTGATCATTATCATGATCACTATCATGATTATTATCGTGATCACTATCATGATCATTATGATGATCATTATCATGATCACTATCATGCTCATTATCATGATCATTAGCATGATCAATATCATGATCATTATCGTGATCATTATTATGATCATGATCATTATCATGATCACCATCATGATCACTATCATGATCATTATCATGATCACTATCATGATCATTATCATGATCATTATCATGATCATTAATCATTAACATGATCATTATCATGATCATTAGCATGATCACTATCATGATCATTATCATGATTATTATCATGATCATGATTATTATCATGATCATTATTATGATCATGATCATTATCATTATGATCATTATTATGATCATTATCATTATGATCATTATTATGATCACTATCATGATCATTATCATGATCATTATCATGATCACTATTATGATCATTATCATGATCATTATCATGATCATTATCATGATCATTATCATGATCATTATCATGATCATTATCATGATCATTATCATGATCATTATCATGATCATTATCATGATCACTATTATGATCATTATCATGATCATTATCATGATCATTATTATGATCATTATCATGATCACTATCATGATCATTATCATGATCACTATCATGATCATTATTATGATCATTATCATGATCACTATCATGATCATTATCATGATCACTATCACGATCATTATCATGATCACAATCATGATCATTATCATGATCACTATCATGATCATTATCATGATCACTATCATGATCATTATCATGATCATTATCATGATCATTATCACGATCATTATCATGATCATTATCACGATCATTATCATGACCACTATCGTGATCATTATCATGATCACTATCATGATCATTATCATGATCATTAATCATTAACATGATCATTATCATGATCATTAGCATGATCATTATCATGATCATTAGCATGATCACTATCATGATCATTATCATGATCATTATCATGATCATTATCATGATCATGATCATTATCATGATCATTATCATGATCATGATCATTATCATGATCATGATCATTATCATGATCACTATCATGATCATTATCATGATCACTATCATGATTATTATCATGACCATTATCATGATCATTATCATGATCATTATCATGATCATTATCATGATCATTACCATGATCACTATCATGATCACTATCATGATTATTATCATGATCATTATCATGAACACTATCATGATTATTATCGTGATCACTATCATGATAATCACTAACATGATCATTATCATGATCATTAGTATGATCAATATCATGATCATTATCGTGATCATTATTATGATCATGATCATTATCATGATCACCATCATGATCACTATCATGATCATTATCATGATCTCTATCAAGATTATTATCATGATCATTATCGTGATGACTATTATGATCACTATCATGATCATTATCATGATTATTATTATGATCACTATCATGATCATTATCATGATCACTATCATGATCATTATCATGATCATTAACATGATCATTATCATGATCATTATCGTCATCATTATCATGATCACAATCATTGTCATTATCGTGATCATTATCATGATCACTATCATGATTATTATCGTGATCACTATCATGATCATTATCATGATCATTATCATGATCATTATCATGATCACTATCATGATCATAATCATGATCACTATGATGATCATTATCATGATCACTATGATGATCATTATCATGATCACTATCATGATCATTATTATGATCACTATCATGATCATTATCATGATCATTATCATGATCATTATCATGATCATTATCATGATCATTATCATGATCATTATCATGATCATTATCATGATCATTATCATGATCACTATTATGATCATTATCATGATCATTATCATGATCATTATTATGATAATTATCATGATCACTATCATGATCATTATCATGATCACTATCATGATCATTATTATGATCATTATCATGATCACTATCATGATCATTATCATGATCACTATCACGATCATTATCATGATCACAATCATGATCATTATCATGATCACTATCATGATCATTATCATGATCACTATCATGATCATTATCATGATCATTATCATGATCATTATCACGATCATTATCATGACCACTATCGTGATCATTATCATGATCACTATCATGATCATTATCATGATCATTAATCATTAACATGATCATTATCATGATCGTTAGCATGATCATTATCATGATCATTAGCATGATCACTATCATGATCATTATCATGATCATTATCATTATCATGATCACTATCATGATTATTATCATGACCATTATCATGATCATTATCATGATCATTATCATGATCATTATCATGATCATTATCATGATCATTATCATGATCATTACCATGATCACTATCATGATCACTATCATGATTATTATCATGATCATTATCATGATCACTATCATGATTATTATCATGATCATTATCATGATCATTATCATGATCATTATCATGATCATTATCATGATCATTACCATGATCACTATCATGATTACTATCATGATCATTATCATGATCACTATCACGATCATTATCATGATCACTATCATGATCATTATCATGATCATTATCATGATCACTACCATGGTCATTATCATGATCACTATCATATCATTATCATGATCACTATCACGATCATTATCATGACCACTATCGTGATCATTATCATGATCACTATCATGATCATTATCATGATCACTATCATGATCATTAACATGATCACTATCATGATCATTATCATGATCACTATCATGATCATTATCATGATCACTATCATGATCATTATCATAATCACTATCATGATCATTATCATGATCACTATCATGATTATTATCGTGATCACTATCATGATCATTATCATGATCATTAATCATTATCATGATCACTATCATGATTATTATCATGACCATTATCATGATCATTATCATGATCATTATAATGATCATTATCATGATCATTACCATGATCACTATCATGATCACTATCATGATCATTATCATGATCATTATCATGATGATTATCATGATCATTATCATGATCATTATCGTGATCATTATCATGATCATTATCATGATCATTATCGTGATCACTATCATGATCACTATCATGATCATTATCATGATGACTATCATGATCATTATCATGATCACTATCATGATCATTATCATGATCACTATCATGATCATTATCATGATCATTATTATGATCAATATCATGATCATTATCAAGATCATTATCATGATCACTATCATGATCATTATCGTGATCATTATCATGATCACTATCATGACTATTATCGCGATCACTATTATGATCATTATCATGATCATTATCATAATCAGTAACATGATCATTATCATGATCATTAGCATGATCACTATCAGGATCATTATCATGATCATTATCAGGATCATTATCATGATCATTATCATGATCATTATTATATTCATGATCATTATCATGATCACTATAATGATCATTATCATGATCATTATCATGATCACTATCATGATCATTATCATGATCATTATCATGATCATTATCATGATCATTATCATGATCACTATCATTGTCATTATCGTGATCATTATCATGATCACTATCATGATTATTATCGTGATCACTATCATGATTATTATCGTGATCACTATCATGATAATCACTAACATGATCATTATCATGATCATTAGCATGATCAATATCATGATCATTATCATGATCACCATCATGATCACTATCATGATCATAATAATGATCATTATCATTATTATGATCATGATCACTATCATGATCATTATCATGATCACTATCAAGATCATTATCATGATCACTATCAAGATCATTATCATGATCATTATCGTGATGACTATTATGATCACTATCATGATCATTATCATGATCATTATTATGATCACTATCATGATCATTATCATGATCACTATCATGATCATTATCGTGATCATTATTATGATCATGATCATTATCATGATCACCATCATGATCATTATCATGATCATAATAATGATCATTATCATGATCACTATCATGATCATTATCATCATCACTATCATGATCATTATCATGAACACTATCATGATCATTATCATGAACACTATCATGATTATTATCGTGATCACTATCATGATAATCACTAACATGATCATTATCATGATCATTAGTATGATCAATATCATGATCATTATCATGATCACCATCATGATCACTATCATGATCATTATCATGATCTCTATCAAGATTATTATCATGATCATTATCGTGATGACTATTATGATCACTATCATGATCATTATCATGATCATTATTATGATCACTATCATGATCATTATCATGATCACTATCATGATCATTATCATGATCATTAACATGATCATTATCATGATCATTATCATGATCACTATTATGATCATTATCATGATCATTATCATGATCATTATTATGATAATTATCATGATCACTATCATGATCATTATCATGATCACTATCATGATCATTATTATGATCATTATCATGATCACTATCATGATCATTATCATGATCACTATCACGATCATTATCATGATCATTATCATGATCATTATCATGATCATTATCATGATCATTATTATGATAATTATCATGATCACTATCATGATCATTATCATGATCACTATCATGATCATTATTATGATCATTATCATGATCACTATCATGATCATTATCATGATCACTATCACGATCATTATCATGATCACAATCATGATCATTATCATGATCACTATCATGATCATTATCATGATCACTATCATGATCATTATCATGATCACTATCATGATCATTATCATGATCATGATCATTATCACGATCATTATCATGACCACTATCGTGATCATTATCATGATCACTATCATGATCATTATCATGATCATTAATCATTAACATGATCATTATCATGATCGTTAGCATGATCATTATCATGATCATTAGCATGATCACTATCATGATCATTATCATGATCATTATCATGATCATTATCATGATCATGATCATTATCATGATCATGATCATTATCATGATCACTATCATGATCATTATCATGATCACTATCATGATTATTATCATGACCATTATCATGATCATTATCATGATCATTATCATGATCATTATCATGATCATTATCATGATCATTATCATGATCATTACCATGATCACTATCATGATCACTATCATGATTATTATCATGATCATTATCATGATCATGATCATTATCATGATCATTATCATGATCATTATCATGATCATTACCATGATCACTATCATTATCACTATCATGATCATTATCATGATCACTATCACGATCATTATCATGATCACTATCATGATCATTATCATGATCATTATCATGATCACTACCATGGTCATTATCATGATCACTATCATATCATTATCATGATCACTATCACGATCATTATCATGACCACTATCGTGATCATTATCATGATCACTATCATGATCATTATCATGATCACTATCATGATCATTATCATGATCACTATCATGATCATTATCATGATCACTATCATGATCATTATCATGATCACTATCATGATCATTATCATGATCACTATCATGATCATTATCATAATCACTATCATGATCATTATCATGATCACTATCATGATTATTATCGTGATCACTATCATGATCATTATCATGATCATTAATCATTATCATGATCACTATCATGATTATTATCATGACCATTATCATGATCATTATCATGATCATTATAATGATCATTATCATGATCATTACCATGATCACTATCATGATCACTATCATGATCATTATCATGATCATTATCATGATGATTATCATGATCATTATCATGATCATTATCGTGATCATTATCATGATCATTATCATGATCATTATCGTGATCACTATCATGATCACTATCATGATCATTATCATGATCACTATCATGATCATTATCATGATCACTATCATGATCATTATCATGATCACTATCATGATCATTATCATGATCACTATCATGATCATAATCATGATCACTATGATGATCATTATCATGATCACTATGATGATCATTATCATGATCACTATCATGATCATTATCATGATCACTATCATGATCATTATCATGATCATTATTATGATCAATATCATGATCATTATCAAGATCATTATCATGATCACTATCATGATCATTATCGTGATCATTATCATGATCACTATCACTATCATGATCATTATCATGATCACTATCATGATCATTATCATGATCACTATCATGATCATTATCATGATCACTATCATGATCATTATCATGATCACTATCATGATCATTATCATAATCACTATCATGATCATTATCATGATCACTATCATGATTATTATCGTGATCACTATCATGATCATTATCATGATCATTAATCATTATCATGATCACTATCATGATTATTATCATGACCATTATCATGATCATTATCATGATCATTATAATGATCATTATCATGATCATTACCATGATCACTATCATGATCACTATCATGATCATTATCATGATCATTATCATGATGATTATCATGATCATTATCATGATCATTATCGTGATCATTATCATGATCATTATCATGATCATTATCGTGATCACTATCATGATCACTATCATGATCATTATCATGATGACTATCATGATCATTATCATGATCACTATCATGATCATTATCATGATCACTATCATGATCATTATCATGATCACTATCATGATCATAATCATGATCACTATCATGATCATTATCATGATCACTATGATGATCATTATCATGATCACTATCATGATCATTATCATGATCACTATCATGATCATTATCATGATCACTATCATGATCATTATCATGATCACTATCATGATCATTATCATGATCATTATTATGATCAATATCATGATCATTATCAAGATCATTATCATGATCACTATCATGATCATTATCGTGATCATTATCATGATCACTATCATGACTATTATCGCGATCACTATTATGATCATTATCATGATCATTATCATAATCAGTAACATGATCATTATCATGATCATTAGCATGATCACTATCAGGATCATTATCATGATCATTATCAGGATCATTATCATGATCATTATCATGATCATTATTATATTCATGATCATTATCATGATCACTATAATGATCATTATCATGATCATTATCATGATCACTATCATGATCATTATCATGATCATTATCATGATCATTATCATGATCATTATCATGATCACTATCATTGTCATTATCGTGATCATTATCATGATCACTATCATGATTATTATCGTGATCACTATCATGATTATTATCGTGATCACTATCATGATAATCACTAACATGATCATTATCATGATCATTAGCATGATCAATATCATGATCATTATCATGATCACCATCATGATCACTATCATGATCATAATAATGATCATTATCATTATTATGATCATGATCACTATCATGATCATTATCATGATCACTATCAAGATCATTATCATGATCACTATCAAGATCATTATCATGATCATTATCGTGATGACTATTATGATCACTATCATGATCATTATCATGATCATTATTATGATCACTATCATGATCATTATCATGATCACTATCATGATCATTATCGTGATCATTATTATGATCATGATCATTATCATGATCACCATCATGATCATTATCATGATCATAATAATGATCATTATCATGATCACTATCATGATCATTATCATCATCACTATCATGATCATTATCATGAACACTATCATGATCATTATCATGAACACTATCATGATTATTATCGTGATCACTATCATGATAATCACTAACATGATCATTATCATGATCATTAGTATGATCAATATCATGATCATTATCATGATCACCATCATGATCACTATCATGATCATTATCATGATCTCTATCAAGATTATTATCATGATCATTATCGTGATGACTATTATGATCACTATCATGATCATTATCATGATCATTATTATGATCACTATCATGATCATTATCATGATCACTATCATGATCATTATCATGATCATTAACATGATCATTATCATGATCATTATCATGATCACTATTATGATCATTATCATGATCATTATCATGATCATTATTATGATAATTATCATGATCACTATCATGATCATTATCATGATCACTATCATGATCATTATTATGATCATTATCATGATCACTATCATGATCATTATCATGATCACTATCACGATCATTATCATGATCACAATCATGATCATTATCATGATCATTATCATGATCATTATTATGATAATTATCATGATCACTATCATGATCATTATCATGATCACTATCATGATCATTATTATGATCATTATCATGATCACTATCATGATCATTATCATGATCACTATCACGATCATTATCATGATCACAATCATGATCATTATCATGATCACTATCATGATCATTATCATGATCACTATCATGATCATTATCATGATCACTATCATGATCATTATCATGATCATTATCATGATCATTATCACGATCATTATCATGACCACTATCGTGATCATTATCATGATCACTATCATGATCATTATCATGATCATTAATCATTAACATGATCATTATCATGATGACTATTATGATCACTATCATGATCATTATCATGATCATTATTATGATCACTATCATGATCATTATCATGATCACTATCATGATCATTATCGTGATCATTATTATGATCATGATCATTATCATGATCACCATCATGATCATTATCATGATCATAATAATGATCATTATCATGATCACTATCATGATCATTATCATCATCACTATCATGATCATTATCATGAACACTATCATGATCATTATCATGAACACTATCATGATTATTATCGTGATCACTATCATGATAATCACTAACATGATCATTATCATGATCATTAGTATGATCAATATCATGATCATTATCATGATCACCATCATGATCACTATCATGATCATTATCATGATCTCTATCAAGATTATTATCATGATCATTATCGTGATGACTATTATGATCACTATCATGATCATTATCATGATCATTATTATGATCACTATCATGACCATTATCATGATCACTATCATGATCATTATCATGATCATTAACATGATCATTATCATGATCATTATCATGATCACTATTATGATCATTATCATGATCATTATCATGATCATTATTATGATAATTATCATGATCACTATCATGATCATTATCATGATCACTATCATGATCATTATTATGATCATTATCATGATCACTATCATGATCATTATCATGATCACTATCACGATCATTATCATGATCACAATCATGATCATTATCATGATCATTATCATGATCATTATTATGATAATTATCATGATCACTATCATGATCATTATCATGATCACTATCATGATCATTATTATGATCATTATCATGATCACTATCATGATCATTATCATGATCACTATCACGATCATTATCATGATCACAATCATGATCATTATCATGATCACTATCATGATCATTATCATGATCACTATCATGATCATTATCATGATCACTATCATGATCATTATCATGATCACTATCATGATCATTATCATGATCATTATCATGATCATTATCACGATCATTATCATGACCACTATCGTGATCATTATCATGATCACTATCATGATCATTATCATGATCATTAATCATTAACATGATCATTATCATGATCGTTAGCATGATCATTATCATGATCATTAGCATGATCACTATCATGATCATTATCATGATCATTATCATGATCATTATCATGATCATGATCATTATCATGATCATGATCATTATCATGATCACTATCATGATCATTATCATGATCACTATCATGATTATTATCATGACCATTATCATGATCATTATCATGATCATTATCATGATCATTATCATGATCATTATCATGATCATTATCATGATCATTACCATGATCACTATCATGATCACTATCATGATTATTATCATGATCATTATCATGATCATTATCATGATCATTATCATGATCATTATCATGATCATTACCATGATCACTATCATGATCACTATCATGATCATTATCCTGATCACTATCACGATCATTATCATGATCACTATCATGATCATTATCATGATCATTATCATGATCACTACCATGGTCATTATCATGATCACTATCATATCATTATCATGATCACTATCACGATCATTATCATGACCACTATCGTGATCATTATCATGATCACTATCATGATCATTATCATGATCACTATCATGATCATTATCATGATCACTATCATGATCATTATCATGATCACTATCATGATCATTATCATGATCACTATCATGATCATTATCATAATCACTATCATGATCATTATCATGATCACTATCATGATTATTATCGTGATCACTATCATGATCATTATCATGATCATTAATCATTATCATGATCACTATCATGATTATTATCATGACCATTATCATGATCATTATCATGATCATTATAATGATCATTATCATGATCATTATAATGATCATTATCATGATCATTACCATGATCACTATCATGATCACTATCATGATCATTATCATGATCATTATCATGATGATTATCATGATCATTATCATGATCATTATCGTGATCATTATCATGATCATTATCATGATCATTATCGTGATCACTATCATGATCACTATCATGATCATTATCATGATGACTATCATGATCATTATCATGATCACTATCATGATCATTATCATGATCACTATCATGATCATTATCATGATCACTATCATGATCATAATCATGATCACTATGATGATCATTATCATGATCACTATGATGATCATTATCATGATCACTATCATGATCATTATCATGATCACTATCATGATCATTATCATGATCATTATTATGATCAATATCATGATCATTATCAAGATCATTATCATGATCACTATCATGATCATTATCGTGATCATTATCATGATCACTATCATGACTATTATCGCGATCACTATTATGATCATTATCATGATCATTATCATAATCAGTAACATGATCATTATCATGATCATTAGCATGATCACTATCAGGATCATTATCATGATCGTTATCAGGATCATTATCATGATCATTATCATGGTCATTATTATATTCATGATCATTATCATGATCACTATAATGATCATTATCATGATCATTATCATGATCACTATCATGATCATTATCATGATCATTATCATGATCACTATCATTGTCATTATCGTGATCATTATCATGATCACTATCATGATTATTATCGTGATCACTATCATGATTATTATCGTGATCACTATCATGATAATCACTAACATGATCATTATCATGATCATTAGCATGATCAATATCATGATCATTATCATGATCACCATCATGATCACTATCATGATCATAATAATGATCATTATCATTATTATGATCATGATCACTATCATGATCATTATCATGATCACTATCAAGATCATTATCATGATCACTATCAAGATCATTATCATGATCATTATCGTGATGACTATTATGATCACTATCATGATCATTATCATGATCATTATTATGATCACTATCATGATCATTATCATGATCACTATCATGATCATTATCGTGATCATTATTATGATCATGATCATTATCATGATCACCATCATGATCATTATCATGATCATAATAATGATCATTATCATGATCACTATCATGATCATTATCATCATCACTATCATGATCATTATCATGAACACTATCATGATCATTATCATGAACACTATCATGATTATTATCGTGATCACTATCATGATAATCACTAACATGATCATTATCATGATCATTAGTATGATCAATATCATGATCATTATCATGATCACCATCATGATCACTATCATGATCATTATCATGATCTCTATCAAGATTATTATCATGATCATTATCGTGATGACTATTATGATCACTATCATGATCATTATCATGATCATTATTATGATCACTATCATGATCATTATCATGATCACTATCATGATCATTATCATGATCATTAACATGATCATTATCATGATCATTATCGTCATCATTATCATCATGATCATTATCATGAACACTATCATGATCATTATCATGAACACTATCATGATTATTATCGTGATCACTATCATGATAATCACTAACATGATCATTATCATGATCATTAGTATGATCAATATCATGATCATTATCATGATCACCATCATGATCACTATCATGATCATTATCATGATCTCTATCAAGATTATTATCATGATCATTATCGTGATGACTATTATGATCACTATCATGATCATTATCATGATCATTATTATGATCACTATCATGATCATTATCATGATCACTATCATGATCATTATCATGATCATTAACATGATCATTATCATGATCATTATCGTCATCATTATCATGATCACAATCATTGTCATTATCGTGATCATTATCATGATCACTATCATGATTATTATCGTGATCACTATCATGATCATTATCATGATCATTATCATGATCATTATCATAACCACTAACATGATCATTATCATGATCATTAGCATGATCAATATGATGATCATTATCGTTATCATTATTATGATCATGATCATTATCATGATCACCATCATGATCACTATCATGATCATGATAATGATCATTATCATGATCACTATCATGATCATTATCATGAGCATTATCATGATCACTATCATGATCATTATCATGATCATTATCATGATCACTATCATGATCATTATCATAATCATTATCATGATCACTATCATGATCATTATCATGATCATTATCATGATCACTATCATGATCATTATCATGATCATTATCATGATCACTATCATGATCATTATCATGATCACTATCATGATCATTATCATCATCATTATCATGATCACTATCATTGTCATTATCGTGATCACTATCATTGTCATTATCGTGATCATTATCATGATCACTATCATGATTGTTATCATGATCATTAGTATGATCAATATAATGATCATTATCGTGATCATTATTATGATCATGATCATTATCATGATCACCATCATGATCACTATCATGATCATAATAATGATCATTATCATTATTATGATCATGATCATTATCATGATCAGTATCATGATCATTATCATGATCACTATCATGATCATTATCATGATCACTATCATGATCATTATCATGATCACTATCATGATCATTATCATGATCACTATCATGATCATTATCATGATCACTATCATGATCATTATCATGATCACTATCATGATCATTATCATGATCACTATCATGATCATTATCATGATCACTATCATGATCATTATCATGATCATTATCATGATCATTATCATGATCATTATCATGATCATTATCATGATCATTATTATGATCACCATCATGATCACTATCATGATCATTATCATGATCATTATCATGATCATTATTATGATCAATATCATGATCATTATCATGATCATTATCATGATCACTATCATGATCATTATCGTGATCATTATCATGATCACTATCATGACTATTATCGCGATCACTATTATGATCATTATCATGATCATTATCATAATTAGTAACATGATCATTATCATGATCATTAGCATGATCACTATCAGGATCATTATCATGATCATTATCAGGATCATTATCATGATCATTATCATGATCATTATTATGATCATGATCATTATCATGATCACTATAATGATCATTATCATGATCATTATCATGATCATTATCATGATCATTATCATGATCATTATCATGATCATTATCATGATCATTATCATGATCATTATCATGATCATGATCATTATCATGATCACTATCATGATCATTATCATGATCATTATCATGATCATTATCATCATCATTATCATGATCACTATCATTGTCATTATCCTGATCATTATCATGATCACTATCATGATTATTATCGTGATCACTATCATGATTATTATCGTGATCACTATCATGATAATCACTAACATGATCATTATCATGATCATTAGCATGATCATTATCATGATCATTAGCATGATCAATATCATGATCATTATCATGATCACCATCATGATCACTATCATGATCATAATAATGATCATTATCATTATTATGATCATGATCAATATCATGATCATTATCATGATCACTATCAAGATCATTATCATGATCACTATCAAGATCATTATCATGATCATTATCGTGATGACTATTATGATCACTATCATGATCATTATCATGATCAGTATTATGATCACTATCATGATCATTATCATGATCACTATCATGACCATTATCGTGATCATTATTATGATCATGATCATTATCATGATCACCATCATGATCATTATCATGATCATAATAATGATCATTATCATGATCACTATCATGATCATTATCATCATCACTATCATGATCATTATCATGAACACTATCATGATCATTATCATGAACACTATCATGATTATTATCGTGATCACTATCATGATAATCACTAACATGATCATTATCATGATCATTAGTATGATCAATATCATGATCATTATCGTGATCATTATTATGATCATGATCATTATCATGATCACCATCATGATCACTATCATGATCATTATCATGATCTCTATCAAGATCATTATCATGATCATTATCGTGATGACTATTATGATCACTATCATGATCATTATCCTGATCATTATTATGATCACTATCATGATCATTATCATGATCACTATCATGATCATTATCATGATCACTATCATGATCATTATCATGATCATTAACATGATCATTATCATGATCATTAACATGATCATTATCATGATCATTAACATGATCATTATCATGATCATTATCGTCATCATTATCATGATATCAATCATTGTCATTATCGTGATCATTATCATGATCACTATCATGATTATTATCGTGATCACTATCATGATCATTATCATGAACATTATCATGATCATTATCATAACCACTAACATAATCATTATCATGATCATTAGCATGATCAATATGATGATCATTATCGTTATCATTATTATGATCATGATCATTATCATGATCACCATCATGATCACTATCATGATCATGATAATGATCATTATCATCATCATTATCATGATCACTATCATTGTCATTATCGTGATCATTATCATGATCACTATCATGATTATTATCGTGATCACTATCATGATTATTATCGTGATCACTATCATGATAATCACTAACATGATCATTATCATGATCATTAGCATGATCAATATCATGATCATTATCATGATCACCATCATGATCACTATCATGATCATAATAATGATCATTATCATTATTATGATCATGATCAATATCATGATCATTATCATGATCACTATCAAGATCATTATCATGATCACTATCAAGATCATTATCATGATCATTATCGTGATGACTATTATGATCACTATCATGATCATTATCATGATCAGTATTATGATCACTATCATGATCATTATCATGATCACTATCATGACCATTATCGTGATCATTATTATGATCATGATCATTATCATGATCACCATCATGATCATTATCATGATCATAATAATGATCATTATCATGATCACTATCATGATCATTATCATCATCACTATCATGATCATTATCATGAACACTATCATGATCATTATCATGAACACTATCATGATTATTATCGTGATCACTATCATGATAATCACTAACATGATCATTATCATGATCATTAGTATGATCAATATCATGATCATTATCGTGATCATTATTATGATCATGATCATTATCATGATCACCATCATGATCACTATCATGATCATTATCATGATCTCTATCAAGATCATTATCATGATCATTATCGTGATGACTATTATGATCACTATCATGATCATTATCCTGATCATTATTATGATCACTATCATGATCATTATCATGATCACTATCATGATCATTATCATGATCACTATCATGATCATTATCATGATCATTAACATGATCATTATCATGATCATTAACATGATCATTATCATGATCATTAACATGATCATTATCATGATCATTAACATGATCATTATCATGATCATTATCGTCATCATTATCATGATATCAATCATTGTCATTATCGTGATCATTATCATGATCACTATCATGATTATTATCGTGATCACTATCATGATCATTATCATGAACATTATCATGATCATTATCATAACCACTAACATAATCATTATCATGATCATTAGCATGATCAATATGATGATCATTATCGTTATCATTATTATGATCATGATCATTATCATGATCACCATCATGATCACTATCATGATCATGATAATGATCATTATCATGATCACTATCATGATCATTATCATGATCATTATCATGATCACTATCATGATCATTATCATGATCATTATCATGATCACTATCATGATCATTATCATGATCACTATCATGATCATTATCATAATCATTATCATGATCACTATCATGATCATTATCATGATCATTATCATGATCACTATCATGATCATTATCATGATCATTATCATGATCACTATCATGATCATTATCATGATCACTATCATGAGCATTATCATCATCATTATCATGATCACTATCATTGTCATTATCGTGATCACTATCATTGTCATTATCGTGATCATTATCATGATCACTATCATGATTGTTATCATGATCATTAGTATGATCAATATAATGATCATTATCGTGATCATTATTATGATCATGATCATTATCATGATCACCATCATGATCACTATCAAGATCATAATAATGATCATTATCATTATTATGATCATGATCATTATCATGATCATTATCATGATCAGTATTATGATCATTATCATGATCACTATCATGATCATTATCATGATCACTATCATGATCATTATCATGATCACTATCATGATCATTATCATGATCACTATCATGATCATTATCATGATCACTATCATGATAATTATCATGATCACTATCATGATCATTATCATGATCATTATCATGATCATTATCATGATCATTATCATGATCATTATTATGATCACCATCATGATCACTATCATGATCATTATCATGATCATTATCACGATAACTATCATGATCGTGATCATTATCATGATCACTATCATGATTATTATCGTGATCACTATCATGATCATTATGAAGATCATTATCATGATCACTATCATGCTCATTATCATGATCATTATCATGATCAATATCATGACCATTATCGTGATCATTATTATGATCATGATCATTATCATGATCACCATCATGATCACTATCATGATCATTATCATGATCACTATCATGATCATTATCATTATCATGATCATTATCATGATCATTAATCATTAACATGATCATTATCATGATCATTTGCATGATCACTATCATGATCATTATCATGATTATTATCATGATCATTATTATGATTGAATATTTTTGGGAGATCTTTCTCTTTTTCTGTGGAAATAGATGTAGGCAATAGATGTTTGGGATGGTCACTTCATGCTTTCTTCATAATTATAAGTACTCGTTGAAGTGATTATAATTATGTGTTGCAAGTGAACCATAAAATAATAAGGAGATTAGTAAAGGGTTGTAACGTTTTAGAATTTGAATGCTCACCTTTCCTTATGTATGTTTCGCCAATTAACAAACCTTGTTGAATTCCTTTTGTTCTAAGTTTATTTACATATATAGAATTATTTCTTCACTGGATTTAGTATATGTACGTAGGGTAAGTATCATATAATTAGCTTAAGTAATGTATGATTTAGGGTAAGTATTATAACTTAGGTTAAGTATTATATAATTCAGGGTAAGTATTGTAACTTAGGGTTAAGTATTATATAATTTCTTTTCAGGTTAAATTTCTTTCAATATAAGTTAAATTCAATATAAGTATCTTCTTAGAATTTTGGTGCAATAGGTTTGAAAGTAAAAAGGTAAGTGAGTAATATTTTTCTTCTTTTTTTAAATTACATATTATTCGACTCGGTTTTTAAGCTTTTATTTTTAGAACAAAAACCGATATGCTATGACATTTTAAATTCAGCCTTTTGGCACTCTCTTTTTATTGTAATAAAAGAGTTGCCATGAAATTAGATTGTATTTACATAAATTCTTGTTGCGTGATCTTAAATCGTTTGTTGTTTGCATTTATGTCCAATACTTTGGACATGGCGCCGGCCTTGCCGTTAGGCAACAGATGATTGGTCTTCACTGGTGCTCAAAACTTGTGCCAATGATTTAATTGCCTCCACTATAATTTTGATATCTGGTTTTGCTGTCAATATTTGCGGTTTTGCTTGTTGCTGTTGGCGTTTTGCTGGTTGGTCATGCTGCTTATTTTTCATGTGGCGTGCTTTCATGGTTTTGGATTTGATTCTTCTTAACTCGTTAGGATGTTGCGGATTTGGGTGCAGCAGGGTGTGGTGGTATTGGTTGCATTTTCTACAGGTGTCCACAGAGGCGCAAGCTCGCAAATCATGGCTCCTTGCTAAGCAGTTGGTACAGTAACCGTTGTCTTCGACTACTTCCGACCTCTTCTCCGTTGACATTTTTAAGAACTTGTTGCAAAACCGTAGCGCATGGAACCTTTTGCACAACACACAAATATACACGTCGCGGTTACGTCCCTTCTGGCGACTATGGTGACTGCTGCTACTACTAATAGCAGGACGGTAGTTTTTCAATCTGCGGTTGATCCTAATATTAGGAAAACATAAAAAATGGAAATTAAATAAATAATATAAATATAACATATTATGAATATTGGTATAGTTAAATTTTAGTTTTGATGAGTTCAGTGCCAATAAGGGAGATTCTTTTATAAAATGGCTGAGTGTTAGGGCTAAATCTTCAGGATCTTCTGAGAACGCAAAAATAGCAGGAGAGTTTGGAATACATTCGAGTATTTTTCTAGCGCGCAACAAGTTTCTGCCATTATTAGATATTACCCCTTGGGGTAGGCCGCGCCTCCCAAGGAATCGAGCAAGTGCCGCTTGAGACGCAGCCGAGGAAGGGTCTGAGCAAACTTCTAATTGCACCGCTTTTGTGACAAAGCAAATGAAGACACAAACGTATGCCTTAATGAAACTGGATCTGCGTAAGGGTGGTATTTTGAGCTGAAAGAGTAACCACCAATTACATATTTCCGGTGGATGGGGTGCCATTATCTGCGTAAATAATTTTATCTTGTAAATTATACAAGTTTTATAGTGGCGAAAATTCTTTTTGACTCGGGGTTTGAGTCTAAACATATAAAATTCCGTTTGTGCCATTTTGCACATTAATCTACATTCCGCATGAAAGAGAAGTTTGCGAAGATGGGCTAGATTGGGTTTGCATAATCCAGTATTGCCGTGCAGTATTATGGGGTACCGATTATTGTATGGGAGATCCGATTTTACTAAACGCATATTAACATTTAATATTAGATTGTTATCAATAAAATGTTCTAAATTTTTTAGCGAGCTTTTGCTAAAAAAAGTTTGGGAGTCAACTAAGCACTTGTATTCCCCACAATAGAAGGTTTTTTGAGTAAAAACCAACAGTCTCGCGTTAACAACTTTCATTTCATCATGGGTTTGATGAACAGAATTGGGGATTTTTATTGTCGGCCTTACATTCTGAATCGATTTGTTGGTGGTGCACAGAGGTCTGTTAGTGGGTAATAACGCGGGTACTTTACGAGTATTATAATTAATT
Source organism: Gymnosoma rotundatum (assembly GCA_916610165.2). Taxonomy (NCBI): domain Eukaryota; kingdom Metazoa; phylum Arthropoda; class Insecta; order Diptera; family Tachinidae; genus Gymnosoma; species Gymnosoma rotundatum. The sequence goes on along the minus strand of OU744337.1, from coordinate 66,591,165 downwards.
CGATTCCTCGTTGATAAATTCAAGTTAGTGGCCACACAGTTTGTAGCTGTCTTAAAACCCGGCATGTTGTGTGACGCAGCAAAGGGTGAAGGAGGCAATTTAGAGCTGCTGCTGCTTTGAAGCGAATTGTCATTCGGCCCTAAAGCTTTAAGGGGAGGAGTTACTACTATTCTAATGGGAATATTAAGGAATAAAGAATTGTTGGTATTATGAATTGTAGGCGACAAACTTTTGTTGTTTGCAATATCTGAAGGATGATCAGGTAATTTAAGACTTTCTATACAGTTGTTAACTGGACTTTTGTACTTAGGGTATGCTGAGACATTGCATGAGGTTTCACTATCCTCTCTTGTAATTGTTATGGAGTGCGAGGAAAGTATGTTTATATTTAATGAGTTTAGCTCAGACTTTCCTTTTAATTGCTTTTCAGGGGGATTCTTTATTGGAACGGGACTTCCAGCGAAAGGATAAATACGTTCTCCCTCATATCGAGATTTGAGCGCATTGCACGGAAGATCAATTTTATCATGGGAACGGGGAGTAATCCTCGTTTCACCTCCTGTTTTATTTTTGAGATGATATAACTTTGTGGCGGGAGAAAATTTCGAAAAAGTACTTAAATATTCTTGAACGCAGTTTTGGCCAGGAGAGTGCTGATGTGTGGAGTAGCGAGAAGGGTTTTGGAATCTAGGGTTACCCTGGTTGCGCAATCGAAATATTTTCAACAAATCCCGAATCCGGGATGAGCAGAGGTAATATGCTTCTGTAAAAGCCTCAAAGTGTTCAGTGGATTCCTGTCTTAATTCGGGTGTTATCTCAGTGCGCCCGGATAACATAACTTTTTCGTATGAAGCATCTATTCTGGCCCATCTTTGTTCCAAGTCCTTTAACTTGAACTCGAGAATAGTTTCGCTTTGATCTTCCACTGGGGTTCTGTTAAATTCTTCACAAAATGTAATTAAGCGTTCGGAATCAAACTTGAAGTGATCTTTTGGAGAGGGATTATGATCAGAGGGAGATGTATTTGGCATCTTTATAATTTAGGGATAATTAAGGGTTTTCAGAAATTGTTTATCTAATATACGAGATTTGCTATTCAATTTCCAACAATTGGATAATTCATGTAAAATTAGCTACTAAATCAATTATGAGAGTAAGGGGCTAAGAGTATAGCACTAGATGTGTTTTCTAGTTTAATTAAACGTGAATATGGAAGCTAACTTCAAATTTATCCTTAATTTGAGAAATTGAAATTGTATAATAGATAAACAGCGCAATAGTGAGAACTAATTTGTGACTCGTTGTTAAGTTACGAATACCAAAAATATGTTTCGAAGTTTCTTTTTTCTTTGTGTTGCTTTTTTACATTTTTAATTTCTTTTAGTAATAAATAATTTTAAGGAGATTTATTATTATTTTTAAGTCTTTATACTGATTTTTATTTCAGCTTGGGTTTTTAAAATAAAAATATGTTTTTTTTTTTTTTTTTATTTTTAAATACATATATTTTTAGGGAGATAAATTATTTATTTTTAATTATCAGTGGTAACACTGTATGGGATCGGTAAGAGATTTCCTCAAAATAGATGTAACTTTTTTTATTTTATTTTTGAATATATTTTATTTTTTCACTATTTTTTTTGTGGTGTTATGAATGGGAAGATCGTATACAACACAAGGGGCTATATATATAGCAAGGTTTCTAATTCACTTACAGCTTGTTTAAAGTTTAAGAGATTTCTTCTATCTATCTTTTAGGGGGTCAATGGCTGCTGGGAAATAAAACTAAATAATAATTATCCAGTTAAACCGAGAAATAGATGCGAATGAGTTTTTTAGTTTGTTGTGTTATCTGTATTATCAAGTAGAATAAGGGGCTAATGAATTAGCACTAGACTTTTTATCTAGTTTAATAATGATAATGCAGATAATTACAAAAAACAATACTGAATTATGTAATGAATTAGAAATATAGAGAACGATATAACGAAATATATAGCGTATTAAATTGAGAAAAAAATTATAATATTGTTGTAGGCAATATAAATTTAAAATAAAGTTATATTCCTTAGTATTAATTTTTCTTTAGGGGTTTTTATTAATGGATTTTTTTTTTTTTTTAATTGGGTGTGTAATTTATGTAAATTTTCTTTTATTAGCAATAAATCAATTTATTTGAATTAATAAGCGATTTGTTTTGTGTGCAATTAAAGGGTTTATTTTTATTCATTTAATGGGTTAATGCACAAGATAATAAGAGAAATTATCTTGTCTAAACATATTAATGTACTCTCTTTGTTTTTATGAGTAAAAAAAGTTTTAAAGAGTTGTTAATATTTGTGTTTCGTTTCCTTCTGTGTGACAATTGAGCTTTTTTAATTTAATGAAATGAGTTTAATTGAAATTTAAGAGAAATTTAATCAAATTTCTTGCTTGTAGTTCGGTGGTTGAATTTGAAAAGCTCTTGCTCTCTCAAACATTTATTTGTACTAAAGCTAATTTATGTGTTCTGTAAAATGCTCTATTAAATATCAATGTTTGTAATATTTAAATTTATTAATTTTATGTGTTTGTAGAATAATTCTTGAAATTTAAATAATTTTAATTATTTGTCTTTTTTTGTAATATTGAAAATTTATGAGAATATTTATGTAAATACATATGTTTAAATATTGTCTTTTTTTTATAATTTTTCCAAAGTAATTTGACAAAAAATTTTTCTTTTAAATTAATTTTTGTATTTTGAGAAATTAAATTTTGCTTCCTGTTTTCTAAAGATGTCACACAACGGCGTGGTAAATATTGAAGAAATAGAAATTATTAAACAATATTTTGGTTTAAAATTGACGTAGCGGTTAAAAATTTTTAATAATGAATAATTTTTTTAATGAATAATTTTGTTAATTTCTGTTCAACTTTGAAACAAATTAATTTGTTTCAAGTAGAAATTTTCAACTTTATTAAGCACTTGTACTTTGCTTGATTGTTGTAGTTTACTTTTGTAGCGGACTGTATACAATTCTCTGTTTGCTATTAGTTATATTTATGAAGAAGAAACTTAATTTAAAAGCTTTTGTTCTTCTTTTTTTTTTGTTTTAATAAGCGGAACGAAAAAGTTTTCTGATGTGTACTCTTGATTATTTAAACAATGTTAAAATGAAACAATAATAATGGAACTTGAGTAAATGAAATTAAGAGCATTATTTGATATTATGATTCTCATTAAGAGATTAAAAGAGCAACGTTTTAACTTACGTTTTGATGAAGGTCATAAAACATCAACGAATATAATTTTTGGTGGTTGTTTTGTAACACAAACAATTAATTAAGTTTCACTGTATTTGTTGGTATTTTGTTTTGTGTTTTTTGATCATTAACTGAATATGTACATACGTATATTTGTACATAGATATGTATGCACTAATTTAAAAAAAAATTTTTTTTTTTTTTTTTATAAATTTGTATGTATTTATGTATGAGACAGAAAATGTATGCAATTGGTTGCTAACGGGGATTAACGGTTTTTTCTGAAATTTTTTTTCAGACACAGAATACGATTTTTTTTGTACTTGTTTTTTTTTCCAATATGCATACTTTTTGCACTTTCTTTTCCGAACTTATATATACATATATATTTATACATATATGTATGTAAATTTTTTTATGTTACTAGATGTACAGGTGTTTGTTCGTTTCTAACACTTTTTCTATAATTTTAATTATTTTCTATTATTTACACATAAAACTTTGTTTTTTTTTGTTCACAAAATTCAATTGATGTTTTTGTTTTATCTTTTTAAGTTTTTTTTTTTTTCGTTTAAATACAGTTGAAATTATTGTACTTACGTACGCGTCGCGCTGTTCTATTCTTTACTGATGAACCTTTGTGCTTTTTATGTTTTATTTACCTCATGTTTCTTTTTCTTTTTGTGTAAAGAGAATGTTATTGATGAAAAGCTGGATCCTACACAAACGAATGGACCATGAATATTTTTGGGAGATCTTTCTCTTTTTCTGTGGAAATAGATGTAGGCAATAGATGTTTGGGATGGTCACTTCATGCTTTCTTCATAATTATAAGTACTCGTTGAAGTGATTATAATTATGTGTTGCAAGTGAACCATAAAATAATAAGGAGATTAGTAAAGGGTTGTAACGTTTTAGAATTTGAATGCTCACCTTTCCTTATGTATGTTTCGCCAATTAACAAACCTTGTTGAATTCCTTTTGTTCTAAGTTTATTTACATATATAGAATTATTTCTTCACTGGATTTAGTATATGTACGTAGGGTAAGTATCATATAATTAGCTTAAGTAATGTATGATTTAGGGTAAGTATTATAACTTAGGTTAAGTATTATATAATTCAGGGTAAGTATTGTAACTTAGGGTTAAGTATTATATAATTTCTTTTCAGGTTAAATTTCTTTCAATATAAGTTAAATTCAATATAAGTATCTTCTTAGAATTTTGGTGCAATAGGTTTGAAAGTAAAAAGGTAAGTGAGTAATATTTTTCTTCTTTTTTTAAATTACATATTATTCGACTCGGTTTTTAAGCTTTTATTTTTAGAACAAAAACCGATATGCTATGACATTTTAAATTCAGCCTTTTGGCACTCTCTTTTTATTGTAATAAAAGAGTTGCCATGAAATTAGATTGTATTTACATAAATTCTTGTTGCGTGATCTTAAATCGTTTGTTGTTTGCATTTATGTCCAATACTTTGGACAATGATCATGAACATTATCATTATGATCATTATTATGATCATTATCATTATGATCATTATTATGATCACTATCATGATCATTATCATGATCATTATCATTATGATCATTAATATGATCACTATCATGATCATTATCATGATAATTATCATGATCACTATTATGATCATTTTCATGATCATTATCATGATCATTATCATGATCATTATCATGATCATTATCATGATCATTATCATGATCACTATTATGATCATTATCATGATCATTATCATGATCATTATTATGATAATTATCATGATCACTATCATGATCATTATCATGATCACTATCATGATCATTATTATGATCATTATCATGATCACTATCATGATCATTATCATGATCACTATCACGATCATTATCATGATCACAATCATGATCATTATCATGATCACTATCATGATCATTATCATGATCACTATCATGATCATTATCATGATCACTATCATGATCATTATCATGATCACTATCATGATCATTATCATGATCATTATCATGATCATTATCACGATCATTATCATGACCACTATCGTGATCATTATCATGATCACTATCATGATCATTATCATGATCACTATCATGATGATTATCATAATCACTATCATGATCATTATCATGATCACTATCATGATTATTATCGTGATCACTATCATGATCATTATCATGATCATTAATCATTATCATGATCATTAATCATTAACATGATCATTATCATGATCATTAGCATGATCACTATCATGATCATTATCATGATCATTATCATGATCATTATCATGATCATGATCATTATCATGATCACTATCATGATCATTATCATGATCACTATCATGATTATTATCATGACCATTATCATGATCATTATCATGATCATTATCATGATCATTATCATGATCATTATCATGATCATTATCATGATCATTACCATGATCACTATCATGATCATTATCATGATCATTACCATGATCACTATCATGATCACTATCATGATCATTATCATGATCATTATCATGATCATTATCATGATCATTATCATGATCATTATCATGATCATTATCATGATCATTATCATGATCATTATCATGATCATTATCGTGATCATTATCATGATCACTGTCATGATTATTGTCGTGATCACTATCATGATCATTATCATGACCATTATCATGATCATTATCATGATCATTATCATGATCATTATCATGATCATTACCATGATCACTATCATGATCACTATCATGATCATTATCATGATCACTATCACGATCATTATCATGATCACTATCATGATCATTATCATGATCATTATCATGATCATTACCATGATCATTATCATGATCATTATCATGATCATTATCATGATCATTACCATGATCACTATCATGATCACTATCATGATCATTATCATGATCATTATCATGATCACTATCATGATCATTATCATGATCATTAATCATTAACATGAACATTATCATGATCATTAGCATGATCACTATCATGATCATTATCATGATCATTATCATGATCATTAATCATTAACGTGATCATTATCATGATCATTAGCATGATCACTATCATGATCATTATCATGATCATTATCATGATCATTATCATGATCATGATCATTATCATGATCATGATCACTATCATGATTATTATCATGGCCATTATCATGATCATTATCATGATCATTATCATGATCATTATCATGATCATTATCATGATCATTACCATGATCACTATCATGATCACTATCATGATCATTATCATGATCACTATCACGATCATTATCATGATCACTATCATGATCATTATCATGGTCATTATCATGATCACTATCATATCATTATCATGATCACTATCACGATCATTATCATGACCACTATCGTGATCATTATCATGATCACTATCATGATCATTATCATGATCACTATCATGATCATTATCATGATCACTATCATGATCATTATCATGATCACTATCATGATCATTATCATGATCACTATCATGATCACTATCATGATCACTATCATGATCATTATCATAATCACTATCATGATCATTATCATGATCACTATCATGATTATTATCGTGATCACTATCATGATCATTATCATCATCATTAATCATTAACATGATCATTATCATGATCACTATCATGATCATTATCATGATCACTATCATGATCATTATCATGATCACTATCATGATCATTATAATGATCATTATCATGATCACTACCATGGTCATTATCATGATCACTATCATATCATTATCATGATCACTATCACGATCATTATCATGACCACTATCGTGATCATTATCATGATCACTATCATGATCATTATCATGATCACTATCATGATCACTATCATGATTATTATCATGGCCATTATCATGATCATTATCATGATCATTATCATGATCATTATCATGATCATTAGCATGATCACTATCATGATCACTATCATGATCATTATCATGATCACTATCACGATCATTATCATGATCACTATCATGATCATTATAATGATCATTATCATGATCACTACCATGGTCATTATCATGATCACTATCATATCATTATCATGATCACTATCACGATCATTATCATGACCACTATCGTGATCATTATCATGATCACTATCATGATCATTATCATGATCACTATCATGATCACTATCATGATTATTATCATGGCCATTATCATGATCATTATCATGATCATTATCATGATCATTATCATGATTATTACCATGATCACTATCATGATCACTATCATGATCATTATCATGATCACTATCACGATCATTATCATGATCACTATCATGATCATTATCATGATCATTATCATGATCACTACCATGGTCATTATCATGAACACTATCATGATCATTATCATGAACACTATCATGATTATTATCGTGATCACTATCATGATAATCACTAACATGATCATTATCATGATCATTAGTATGATCAATATCATGATCATTATCGTGATCATTATTATGATCATGATCGTTATCATGATCACCATCATGATCACTATCATGATCATTATCATGATCTCTATCAAGATCATTATCATGATCATTATCGTGATGACTATTATGATCACTATCATGATTATTATCATGATCATTATTATGATCACTATCATGATCATTATCATGATCACTATCATGATCATTATCATGATCACTATCATGATCATTATCATGATCATTATCATGATCATTAACATGATCATTATCATGATCATTATCGTCATCATTATCATGATCACAATCATTGTCATTATCGTGATCATTATCATGATCACTATCATGATTATTATCGTGATCACTATCATGATCATTATCATGAACATTATCATGATCATTATCATAACCACTAACATTATCATGATCATTAGCATGATCAATATGATGATCATTATCGTTATCATTATTATGATCATGATCATTATCATGATCACCATCATGATCACTATCATGATCATGATAATGATCATTATCATGATCACTATCATGATCATTATCATGATCATTATCATGATCACTATCATGATCATTATCATGATCATTATCATGATCACTATCATGATCATTATCATAATCATTATCATGATCACTATCATGATCATTATCATGATCATTATCATGATCACTATCATGATCATTATCATGATCATTATCATGATCACTATCATGATCATTATCATGATCACTATCATGAGCATTATCATCATCATTATCATGATCACTATCATTGTCATTATCGTGATCACTATCATTGTCATTATCGTGATCATTATCATGATCACTATCATGATTGTTATCATGATCATTAGTATGATCAATATAATGATCATTATCGTGATCATTATTATGATCATGATCATTATCATGATCACCATCATGATCACTATCATGATCATAATAATGATCATTATCATTATTATGATCATGATCATTATCATGATCATTATCATGATCAGTATTATGATCATTATCATGATCACTATCATGATCATTATCATGATCACTATCATGATCATTATCATGATCACTATCATGATCATTATCATGATCACTATCATGATCATTATCATGATCACTATTATGATCATTATCATGATCACTATCATGATCATTATCATGATCATTATCATGATCATTATCATGATCATTATCATGATCATTATTATGATCACCATCATGATCACTATCATGATCATTATCATGATCATTATCGTGATCATTATTATGATCATGATCATTATCATGATCACCATCATGATCACTATCATGATCATTATCATGATCACTATCATGATCATTATCATTATCATGATCATTATCATGATCATTAATCATTAACATGATCATTATCATGGTCATTAGCATGATCACTATCATGATCATTATCATGATCATTATCATGATCATTATCATGATCATGATCATTATCATGATCACTATCATGATTATTATCATGACCATTATCATGATCATTATCATGATCATTATCATGATCATTATCATGATCATTACCATGATCACTATCATGATCACTATCATGATCATTATCATGATCATTATCATGATGATTATCATGATCAGTATCATGATCATTATCGTGATCATTATCATGATCACTATCATGATCATTATCATGATGACTATCATGATCATTATCATGATCATTATCATGATGACTATCATGATCATTATCATGATGAATATCATGATCATTATCATGATGACTATCATGATCATTATCATGATGATTATCATGATCACTATCATGATCATTATCATGATCACTATGATTATCATTATCATGATCACTATCATGATCATTACCATGATCACTATCATGATCATTACCATGATCACTATCATGATCATTATCATGATCACTATCATGATCATTACTATGATCATGATCATTATCATGATCACCATCATGATCATTATCATAATCACTATCATGATCATTATCATGATCATTATCATGATCACTATCATGATCATTATCATGATCACTATCATGATCATTATCATGATCACTATCATGATCATTATTATGATCACTATCATGATCATTATCATGATCATTATCATGATCACAATCATGATCATTATCATGATCACTATCATGATCATTATCATGATCATTATCATGATCACTATCATGATCATTATCATGATCACTATCATGATCATTATCATTATCATGATCATTATCATGATCATTAATCATTAGCATGATCATTATCATGATCATTAGCATGATCACTATCATGATCATTATCATGATTATTATAATGATCATTATTATGATCATGATCAGTATCATTATGATCATTATTATGATCATTATCATTATGATCATTATTATGATCACTATCATGATCATTATCATGATCACTATTATGACCATTATCATGATCATTATCATGATCATTATCATGACCACTATTATGATCATTATCATGATCATTATCATGATCATTATTATGATAATTATCATGATCACTATCATGATCATTAATCATTAACATCATCATTATCATGATCATTAGCATGATCACTATAATGATCATTATCATGATCATTATCATGATCATTATCATGATCATTATCATGATCATTATCATGATCATTATCATGATCATTATCATGATCATTATCATGATCATTATCATGATCATTACCATAATCACTATCATGATCACTATCATGATCATTATCATGATCATTATCATGATCATTATCATGATCATTATCATGATCATTATCATGATCATTATCATGATCATTATCATGATCATTATCATGATCATTATCATGATCATTATCATGATCATTATCATGATCATTATCATGATCATTATCATGAACATTATCATGATCATTATCATGATCATTATTATGATCATTATCATGATCATTATCATGATCACTATCATGATCATTATCATGATCATTATCATGATCATTATCATGATCATTATCATGATCATTATCATGATCATTATCATGATCATTACCATGATCATTAGCATGATCATTACCATGATCATTAGCATGATCACTATCATGATCATTATCATGATCATTATCATGATCATTATCATGATCATTATCATGATCATTATCATGATCATTATCATGATCATTATCATGATCATTACCATGATCACTATCATGATCACTATCATGATCATTATCATGATCATTATCATGATCATTACCATGATCACTATCATGATCACTATCATGATCATTATCATGATCATTATCATGATCATTATCATGATCATTATCATGATCATTATCATGATCATTATCATGATCTTTATCATGATCACTATTATGATCATTATCATGATCATTATCATGATCATTATCATGATCACTATCATGATCATTATTATGATCATTATCATGATCACTATCATGATCATTATCATGATCACTATCACGATCATTATCATGATCACTATCACGATCATTATCATGATCACAATCATGATCATTATCATGATCACTATCATGATCATTATCATGATCACTATCATGATCATTATCATGATCACTATCATGATCATTATCATGATCACTATCATGATCATTATCATGATCATTATCATGATCATTATCACGATCATTATCATGACCACTATCACGATCATTATCATGACCACTATCATGATCATTATCATGATCACTATCATGATCATTATCATAATCAATATCATGATCATTATCATGATCACTATCATGATTATTATCGTGATCACTATCATGATCATTATCATGATCATTAATCATTAACATGATCATTATCATGATCACTATCATGATCATTATCATGATCATTATCATGATCATGATCATTATCATGATCACTATCATGATTATTATCATGACCATTATCATGATCATTATCATGATCATTATCATGATCATTATCATGATCATTATCATGATCATTATCATGATCATTACCATGATCACTATCATGATCACTATCATGATCATTATCATGATCATTATCATGATCATTATCATGATCATTATCATGATCATTATCGTGATCATTATCATGATCACTGTCATGATTATTGTCGTGATCACTATCATGATCATTATCATGACCATTATCATGATCTTTATCATGAACATGATCATTATCATGATCATTATCATGATCACTATCATGATCATTATCATGATCATTAATCATTAACATGATCATTATCATGATCATTAGCATGATCACTATCATGATCATTATCATGATCATTATCATGATCATTAATCATTAACATGATCATTATCATGATCATTAATCATTAACATGATCATTATCATGATCATTAGCATGATCACTATCATGATCATTATCATGATCATTATCATGATCATTATCATGATCATTATCATGATCATTATCATGATCATGATCATTATCATGATCACTATCATGATTATTATCATGACCATTATCATGATCATTATCATGATCATTATCATGATCATTATCATGATCATTACCATGATCACTATCATGATCACTATCATGATCATTATCATGATCACTATCACGATCATTATCATGATCACTATCATGATCATTATCATGATCATTATCATGATCACTACCATGGTCATTATCATGATCACTATCATATCATTATCATGATCACTATCACGATCATTATCATGACCACTATCGTGATCATTATCATGATCACTATCATGATCATTATCATGATCACTATCATGATCATTATCATGATCACTATCATGATCATTATCGTGATCACTATCATGATCATTATCATGATCACTATCATGATCATTATCATGATCATTATCATGATCACTATTATGATCATTATCATGATCATTATCATGATCATTATTATGATAATTATCATGATCACTATCATGATCATTATCATGATCACTATCATGATCATTATTATGATCATTATCATGATCACTATCATGATCATTATCATGATCACTATCACGATCATTATCATGATCACAATCATGATCATTATCATGATCACTATCATGATCATTATCATGATCACTATCATGATCATTAATCATTAACATGATCATTATCATGATCATTATCATGATCATTAATCATTAACATGATCATTATCATGATCATTAGCATGATCACTATCATGATCATTATCATGATTATTATCATGATCATTATTATGATCATGATCATTATCATTATGATCATTATTATGATCATTATTATGATCATTATTATGATCATGATCATTATCATGATCACTATCATGATCATTATTATGATCATGATCATTATCATGATCACTATCATGATCATTATTATGATCATGATCATTATCATGATCACTATCATGATCATTATCATGACCATTATCATGATCATTATCATGATCGCTATCATGATCACTATCATGATCATTATCATGATCATTATCATGATCATTATCATGATCATTATCATGATCATTATCGTGATCATTATTATGATCACTGTCATGATTATTGTCGTGATCACTATCATGATCATTATCATGACCATTATCATGATCTTTATCATGAACATGATCATTATCATGATCATTATCATGATCACTATCATGATCATTATCATGATCATTAATCATTAACATGATCACTATCATGATCATTATCATGATCATTATCATGATCATTATCATGATGACTATCATGATCATTATCATGAAAATTATCATGATCATTATCATGATCACTATCATGATCATTATCATGATCATTATCATGATCACTATCATGATCATTATCGTGACCATTATCATGATCATTATCATGATCATTATCATGATCACTATCATGATCATTATCATGATCATTATCATGATCATTATCATGATCACTATCATGATCATTATCATGATCACTATCATGATCATTATCATGACCATTATCAAGATCATTCTCATTATCATTATCAAGATCATTATTATGATCATTATCATGATCACTATCATGATCATTATCATAATCACTATCATGATAGTGATCATGATAATGATCATAAAAATGATCATGATAATGATCATGATAGTAATCATGATAATGATCATAGTAGTGATCATGATAATGATCATGATAGTGATCATGATAATGATCATGATAGTGATCATGATAACGATCATGATAGTGATCATGATAATGATCATGATAGTGATCATGATAATGATCATGATAGTGATCATGATCATACTAATAATCATGATCATAATCATGATTATAATAATGATCATGATCATAATAATGATCATGATAATTATCATGATAGTGATAATGATAATGATCATGATAATGATCATGATAGTGATCATGATAATGATCATGATAGTCATTATCATGATCATGATTATAATAATGATCATGATCATAATAATGATCATGATAATGATCATGATAGTGGTAATGATAATGATCATGATAAGATCATGATAATGATCATGATAGTGATCATGATAGTGATCATGATAATGATCATGATAGTGATCATGATATTGATCATGATAATGATCATGATAATGATCATGATAATGATCATGATAATGATCATGATAATGATCATGATAATGATAATGATAATGATCATGATAATGATCATGATAATGATCATGATCATGATAGTGATCATTATTATGATCATGATCATTATTATGATCATGATCATTATTATAATCATGATAATGATCATGATTATTATTATGATCATGATCACTATCTTGATCACTATCATGATCATTATCATGATCTCTATCATGATCATTATCATGATCACTATCATGATCATTATCATGATCACTATCATGATCATTATCATGATCACTATTATGATCATTATCATGATCACTATCATGATCATTATCATGATCATTTTTATGATCATTATCATGATCACTATCATGATCATTATCATGATCACTATCATGATCATTATCATGATCACTATCATGATCATTATCATGATCACTATCATGATCATTATCATGATCATTATCATGATCATTATCATTATCACTATCATGATCATTATCATGATCATTATTATGATCATGATCATTATTATAATCATGATTATGATCATGATTATTATTATGATCATGATCATTATCATGATCACTATCATGATCATTATCATGATCACTCTCATGATCATTATCACGATCACTATCATGATCATTATCATGATCTTTATCATGATCATTATTATGATCACTATCATGATCATTATCATGATCACTATCATGATCATTATCATGATCACTATCATGATTGCTATCATGATCACTATCATGATCACTATCATGATCACTATCATGATCACTATAATGATCATTATCATGATCACTATCATGATCATTATCATGATCATTATCATTACCACTATCATGATCATTATCATGATCATTATCATGATCATTATCATTACCACTATCATGATCATTATCATTACCACTATCATGATCATTATCATGATCACTATATGATCACTATCATGATCACTATCATGATCACTATCATGATCACTATCATGATCACTATCATGATCACTATCATGATCACTATCATGATCATTATCATGATCACTATCATGATCATTATCATGATCACTATCATGATCATTATCATGATCATTATCATGATCATTACCATTACCACTATCATGATCATGATTATGATCATGATTATTATTATGATCATGATCACTATCATGATCATTATCATGATCACTATCATGATCATTATCATGATCACTATCATGATCATTATCATGATCACTATCATGATCATTATCATGATCACTATCATGATCATTATCATGATCACTATTATGATCATTATCATGATCACTATCATGATCATTATCATGATCATTTTTATGATCATTATCATGATCAGTATCATGATCATTATCATGATCGCTATCATGATCATTATCATGATCATTATCATGATCATTATCATTATCACTATCATGATCATTATCATGATCATTATTATAATCATGATTATGATCATGATTATTATTGTGATCATGATCACTATCATGATCATTATCATGATCATTTTCATGATCATTATCATCATCACTATCATGATCATTATCATGATCACTATCAAGGTCATTATCATGATCACTATCATGATCATTATCATGATCACTATCATGATCATTATCATGATCATTATCATGAACAATATCATGATCATTATCATGATCACTCTCATGATCATTATCATGATCACTCTCATGATCATTATCATGATCACTATCATGATCATTATCATGATCTTTATCATGATCATTATCATGATCATTATCATGATCATTATCATGATGACTATCATGACCACTATCATGATCATTATCATGATCACTATCATATTCATTATCATGATCATTATCATGATCATTATCATGATCATTATTATGATCATGATCATGATCACTATCATGATCATTATCATGATCACTATCATGATCATTATCATGATCACTATCATGATCATTATCATGATTACTATCATGATCTTTATCATGATCATTATCATGATCACTATTATGATCATTATCATGATCACTATCATGATCATCATCATGATCATTTTCATGATCATTATCATGATCATTTTCATGATCATTATCATGATCATTATCATGATCATTATCATGATGACTATCATGACCACTATCATGATCATTATCATGATCACTATCATATTCATTATCATGATCATTATCACGATCACTATCATGATAATGATCATGATAGTGATCATGATCATAATAATAATCATGATCATAATCATGAGTTTAACAATGATCATGATCATAATAATGATCATGATAATGATAATGATCATGATAATGATCATGATAGTGATCATGATAATGATCATGATAATGATCATGATAATGATCATGATAGTGATCATGATAATGATAATGATCATGATAATGATCATGATCTTGATAATGATAATGATCATGATAATGATCATGATAATGATCATGATAATGATCATGATAATGATCATGATAATGAATATGATAGTGATCATGATAATGATCATGATAGTGGTCGTGATAGTCATCATGATAATGATCATGATAATGATCATGATAAAGATCATGATAATGATCATGATAGTGATCATGATAATGATCATGATAGTGATCATGATAATGATCATGATATTGTTCATGATAATGATCATGATAATGATCATGATAACGATCATGATAGTGATCATGATAATGATCATGATAGTGATCATGATAATGACCATGATAGTGATCATGATAATGATAATGATAGTGATCATGATAATGATCATGATAATGATAATGATCATGATAGTGATCATGATAATGATCATGATAGTGATCATGATAATGATCATAAAAATGATCATGATAATGATCATAAAAATGATCATGATAATGATCATGATAGTGATCATGATAATGATCATAATAGTGATCATGATAATGACCATGATAGTGATCATGATAGTGATCAAAATAGTGATCATGATAATGATCATGATAGTGATCATGATAATGATCATGATAGTGATCATGATAATGATCATGATAGTGATCATGATAATGATCATGATAGTGATCATGATAATGATCATGATAGTGATCATGATCATAATAATAATCATGATCATAATCATGATTATAATAATGATCATGATCATAATAATGATCATGATAATGATCATGATAATGATCATGATAATGATCATGATAGTGATCATGATAATGATCATGATAGTGATCACGATAATGATCATGATAGTGATCATGATAATGATCATGATAGTGATCATGATAATGATCATGATAGTGATCATGATAATGGTCATGATAGTGATCATGATAATGATCATGATAGTGATCATGATAATGATCATGATAGTGATCATGATAGTGATCAAAATAGTGATCATGATAATGATCATGATAGTGATCATGATAATGATCATGATAGTGATCATGATAATGATCATGATAGTGATCATGATAATGATCATGATAGTGATCATGATAATGATCATGATAGTGATCATGATCATAATAATAATCATGATCATAATCATGATTATAATAATGATCATGATCATAATAATGATCATGATAATGATCATGATAATGATCATGATAATGATCATGATAGTGATCATGATAATGATCATGATAGTGATCACGATAATGATCATGATAGTGATCATGATAATGATCATGATAGTGATCATGATAATGATCATGATAGTGATCATGATAATGGTCATGATAGTGATCATGATAATGATCATGATAGTGATCATGATAATGATCATGATAGTGATCATGATAATGATCATGATAGTGATCATGATAATGACCATGATAGTGATCATGATAGTGATCATGATAGTGATCATGATAATGATCATGATAATGATCATGATAGTGATCATGATCATGATCAGGATCATAATAATGATCATGATAGTGACAATGATAGTGATAATGATCATGATAATGATCATGATAATGATCATGATAGTGATGATGATAATGATCATGATAATGATCATGATAGTGATCATGATCATAATAATAATCATGATCATAATCATGATCATGATAATGACCATGATAGTGATCATGATAATAATCATGATAGTGATCATGATAATGATCATGATAGCGATCATAATAATGATCATGATAGTGATAGTGATCATGATCATAATAATAATCATGATCATAATCATGATTATAATAATGATCATGATCATGATAATGATCATGATCATAATAATGATCATGATAATGATCATGATAGTGATAATGATAATGATTATGATCATGATAATCATCGTGATAATGATCATGATATTTATCATGATAATGATCATGATAATGATCATGATAATGATCATGAAAATGATCATGATAATGATCATGAAAATGATCATGATAATGATCATGAAAATGATCATGATAATGATCATGAAAATGATCATGATAATGATCATGAAAATGATCATGATAATGATCATGAAAATGATCATGATAATGATCATGATAGTGATCATGATAATGATCATGATAGTGATCATGATAATGATCATGATAGTGATCATGATAATGATCATGATAGTGATAATGATCATGATAATGATCATGATAATGATCATGATAATGATCATGATAGTGATCATGATAATGATCATGATAATGATCATGATAGTGATCATGATAATGATCATGATAATGATCATGATAATGATCATGATAGTGATCATGATAATGATAATAATCATGATAATGATCACGATAATGATCATGATAATGATCGTGATAATGATCATGATAATGATCATGATAATGAATATGATAGTGATCATGATAATGATCATGATAGTGGTCATGATAGTCATCATGATAATGATCATGATAATGATCATGATAATGATCATGATAATGATCATGATAATGATCATGATAATGATCATGATAATGATCATGATAATGATCATGATAATGATCATGATAATGATCATGATAGTGATCATGATAATCATCATGATAGTGATCATGATAATGATCATGATAGTGATCATGATAATGATCATGATATTGTTCATGATAATGATCATGATAATGATCATGATAGTGATCATGATCATGATAGTGATCATGATAATGACCATGATAGTGATTATGATAATGATCATGATAGTGATGATGATAATGATCATGATAATGATCATGATAGTGATCATGATCATAATAATAATCATGATCATAATCATGATTATAATAATGATCATGATCATAATAATGATCATGATAATGATCATGATAGTGATAATGATAATGATCATGATAATGATCATGATAATGATCATGATAGTGATCATAATAGTGATCATGATAGTGATCATGATAATGATCATGATAATGATCATGATAGTGATCATGATAATGATCATGATAGTGATCATGATTATGCTCAGGATCATAATAATGATCATGATAGTGATAATGATCATGATAATGATCATGATAATGATCATGATAGTGATGATGATAATGATCATGGTAATGATCATGATAGTGATCATGATCATAATAATAATCATGATCATAATCATGATCATCATAATGACCATGATAGTGATCATGATAATAATGATAATGATTATAATCATGATTATGATAATGATGATGATAATGATCATGATAGTGATCACTATCATGATCACTATCATGATCATTATCATGATCATTATCATCATCACTATCATGATCATTATCATGATCACTATCATGGTCATTATCATGATCACTATCATGATCATTATCATGATCACTATCATGATCATTATCATGATCATTATCATGAACAATATCATGATCATTATCATGATCACTATCATGATCATTATCATGATCACTATCATGATCATTATCATGATCACTATCATGATCATTATCATGATCTTTATCATGATCATTATCATGATCATTATCATGATGACTATCATGACCACTATCATGATCATTATCATGATCACTATCATATTCATTATCATGATCATTATCATGATCATTATCATGATCATTATCATGATCATTATCGTGATCATTATCATGATCATTATCATTATCATGATCACTATCATGATCATTATCATGATCATTATCATGATCACTATCATGATCATTATCATGATCATTATCATGATCATTATCATGATCACTATCATGATAGTGATCATGATAATGATCATGATAATGATCATGATAGTGATCATGATAATGATAATGATCATGATAATGATCACGATAATGATCATGATAATGATCATGATAATGATCATGATAATGATCATGATAATGATCATGATAATGAATATGATAGTGATCATGATAATGATCATGATAGTGGTCATGATAGTCATCATGATAATGATCATGATAATGATCATGATAAAGATCATGATAATGATCATGATAGTGATCATGATAATGATCATGATAGTGATCATGATAATGATCATGATAGTGATCATGATAATGATCATGATATTGTTCATGATAATGATCATGATAATGATCATGATAATGAATATGATAGTGATCATGATAATGATCATGATAGTGGTCATGATAGTCATCATGATAATGATCATGATAATGATCATGATAAAGATCATGATAATGATCATGATAGTGATCATGATAATGATCATGATAGTGATCATGATAATGATCATGATAGTGATCATGATAATGATCATGATAGTGGTCATGATAGTCATCATGATAATGATCATGATAATGATCATGATAAAGATCATGATAATGATCATGATAGTGATCATGATAATGATCATGATAGTGATCATGATAATGATCATGATAGTGATCATGATAATGATCATGATATTGTTCATGATAATGATCATGATAATGATCATGATAGTGATCATGATAATGATCATGATAGTGATCATGATAATGACCATGATAGTGATCATGATAATGATCATGATAGTGATCATGATCATAATAATAATCATGATCATAATCATGATTATAATAATGATCCTGATCATAATAATGATCATGATCATAATAATGATCATGATAATGATCATGATAGTGATAATGATAATGATCATGATAGTGATAATGATAATGATCATGATAATGATAATGATCATGATAGTGATCATGATAATGATCATGATAGTGATCATGATAATGATCATAAAAATGATCATGATAATGATCATGATAATGATCATGATAATGAATATGATAGTGATCATGATAATGATCATGATAGTGGTCGTGATAGTCATCATGATAATGATCATGATAATGATCATGATAAAGATCATGATAATGATCATGATAGTGATCATGATAGTGATCATGATAATGATCATAATAGTGATCATGATAATGACCACGATAGTGATCATGATAGTGATCATGATAGTGATCATGATCATAATAATAATCATGATCATAATCATGATTATAATAATGATCATGATCATAATAATGATCATGATAATGATCATGATAATGATCATGATAAAGATCATGATAAAGATCATGATAATGATCATGATAGTGATCATGATAATGATCATAAAAATGATCATGATAATGGTCATGATAGTGATCATGATAATGATCATAATAGTGATCATGATAATGACCATGATAGTGATCATGATAGTGATCATGATAGTGATCATGATAATGATCATGATAGTGATCACGATCATAATAATAATCATGATCATAATCATGATTATAATAATGATCATGATCATAATAATGATCATGATAATGATCATGATAATGATCATTATAATGATCATGATAATGATCATTATAATGATCATGATAGTGATCATGATAATGATCATGATAGTGATCACGATAATGATCATGATAGTGATCATGATAATGATCACGATAGTGATCATGATAATGATCATGATAGTGATCATGATAATGGTCATGATAGTGATCATGATAATGATCATGATAGTGATCATGATAATGATCATGATAGTGATCATGATAGTGATCATGATAATGACCATGATAGTGATCATGATAGTGATCATGATAGTGATCATGATAATGATCATGATAATGATCATGATAGTGATCATGATAATGATCATGATAGTGATCATGATCATGATCAGGATCATAATAATGATCATGATAGTGACAATGATAGTGATAATGATCATGATAATGATCATGATAGTGATGATGATAATGATCATGATAATGATCATGATAGTGATCATGATCATAATAATAATCATGATCATAATCATGATCATGATAATGACCATGATAGTGATCATGATAATAATCATGATAGTGATCATGATAATGATCATGATAGTGATCATAATAATGATCATGATAGTGATCATAATAATGATCATGATAGTGATCATGATCATAATAATAATCATGATCATAATCATGATCATGATAATGACCATGATAGTGATCATGATAATAATCATGATAGTGATCATGATAATGATCATGATAGTGATCATGATAATGATCATGATAGTGATCATGATAATGGTCATGATAGTGATCATGATAATGATCATGATAGTGATCATGATAATGATCATGATAGTGATCATGATAGTGATCATGATAATGACCATGATAGTGATCATGATAGTGATCATGATAGTGATCATGATAATGATCATGATAATGATCATGATAGTGATCATGATAATGATCATGATAGTGATCATGATCATGATCAGGATCATAATAATGATCATGATAGTGACAATGATAGTGATAATGATCATGATAATGATCATGATAGTGATGATGATAATGATCATGATAATGATCATGATAGTGATCATGATCATAATAATAATCATGATCATAATCATGATCATGATAATGACCATGATAGTGATCATGATAATAATCATGATAGTGATCATGATAATGATCATGATAGTGATCATAATAATGATCATGATAGTGATAATGATAATGATCATGATAGTGATAATGATAATGATTATGATCATGATAATCATCATGATAATGATCATGATATTTATCATGATAATGATCATGATAATGATCATGATAATGATCATGAAAATGATCATGATAATGATCATGAAAATGATCATGATAATGATCATGATAGTGATCATGATAATGATCATGATAGTGATCATGATAATGATCATGATAGTGATAATGATCATGATAATGATCATGATAATGATCATGATAATGATCATGATAGTGATCATGATAATGATCATGATAATGATCATGATAATGATCATGATAGTGATCATGATAATGATAATGATCATGATAATGATCACGATAATGATCATGATAATGTTCATGATAATGATCATGATAATGATCATGATAATGAATATGATAGTGATCATGATAATGATCATGATAGTGGTCATGATAGTCATCATGATAATGATCATGATAATGATCATGATAATGATCATGATAATGATCATGATAATGATCATGATAATGATCATGATAATGATCATGATAATGATCATGATAATGATCATGATAATGATCATGATAATGATCATGATAATGATCATGATAATGATCATGATAATGAATATGATAGTGATCATGATAATGATCATGATAGTGGTCATGATAGTCATCATGATAATGATCATGATAATGATCATGATAATGATCATGATAATGATCATGATAATGATCATGATAATGATCATGATAATGATCATGATAGTGATCATGATAATCATCATGATAGTGATCATGATAATGATCATGATAGTGATCATGATAATGATCATGATATTGTTCATGATAATGATCATGATAATGATCATGATAGTGATCATGATAATGATCATGATAGTGATCATGATAATGACCATGATAGTGATTATGATAATGATCATGATAGTGATGATGATAATGATCATGATAATGATCATGATAGTGATCATGATCATAATAATAATCATGATCATAATCATGATTATAATAATGATCATGATCATAATAATGATCATGATAATGATCATGATAGTGATAATGATCATTATTATGATCATGATCATTATTAAACTCATGATTATGATCATGATTATTATTATGTTCATGATCACTATCATGATCATTATCATGATCACTATCGTGATCATTATCATGATCATTATCATGATAATCATCATGATAATGATCATGATATTTATCATGATAATGATCATGATAATGATCATGATAATGATCATGATAGTGATCAAGATAATGATCATGATAGTGATCATGATAATGACCATGATAGTGATCATGATAATGATCATGATAATGATCATTATTATGATCATGATCATTATTATAATCATGATAATGATCATTATTATGATCATGATCATTATTATAATCATGATTATGATCATGATTATTATTATGATCATGATCACTATCATGATCATTATCATGATCATTATCATCATCACTATCATGATCACTATCATGATCATTATCATGATCATTATCATCATCACTATCATGATCATTATCATGATCACTATCATGGTCATTATCATGATCACTATCATGATCATTATCATGATCATTATCATGAACAATATCATGATCATTATCATGATCACTATCATGATCATTATCATGATCACTATCATGATCATTATCATGATCTTTATCATGATCATTATCATGATGACTATCATGACCACTATCATGATCATTATCATGATCACTATCATGATCATTATCATGATCATTATCATGATCACTATCATGATCATTATCATGATCATTATCATGATCATTATCATGATCATGATCATTATCATGATCATTATTATGATCATGATCATTATTAAACTCATGATTATGATCATGATTATTATTATGTTCATGATCACTATCATGATCATTATCATGATCACTATCGTGATCATTATCATGATCACTATCATGATCATTATCATGATCATGATCATTATTATGATCATGATCATTATTAAACTCATGATTATGATCATGATTATTATTATGTTCATGATCACTATCATGATCATTATCATGATCACTATCGTGATCATTATCATGATCACTATCATGATCATTATCATGATCACTATCATGGTCTTTATCATGATCATGATTATGATCATGATTATTATTATGATCATGATCACTATCATGATCATTACCATGATCATTATCATCATCACTATCATGATCATTATCATGATCAGTATCATGATCACTATCATGATCATTATCATGATCATTATCATGATCACTATCATGATCACTATTATGATCACTATCATGATCATTATCATGATCATTATCATGATCATTATCATTATCACTATCATGATCATTATCATGATCATTATCATGATCACTATCATGATCATTATCATGATCATTATTATGATCACTATCATGATCACTATTATGATCACTATCATGATCACTATTATGATCACTATCATGATCATTATCATCATCACTATCATGATCATTATCATGATCACTATCATGATCATTATCATGATCATTATCATGAACAATATCATGATCATTATCATGATCACTATCATGATCATTATCATGATCACTATCATGATCATTATCATGATCACTATCATGATCATTATCATGATCACTATCATGATCATTATCATGATCCCTATCATGATCATTATCATGATCTTTATCATGATCATTATCATGATCATTATCATGATCATTATCATGATGACTATCATGACCACTATCATGATCATTATCAAGATCACTATCATATTCATTATCATGATCATTATCATGATCATTATCATGATCATTATCATGATCATTATCATGATCATTATCATGATCATTATCATGATCATTATCGTGATCATTATCATGATCATTATCATTATCATGATCATTATCATTATCATGATCACTATCATGATCATTATCATGATCATTATCATGATCATTATCATGATCACTATCATGATCATTATCATGATCATTATCATGATCATTATCATGATCATTATTATGATCATGACCATTATTAAACTCATGATTATGATCATGATTATTATTATGATCATGATCACTATCATGATCATTATCATGATCACTATCATGATCATTATCATGATCATTTTCATGATCATTATCATGATCATTATCATGATCATTATCATGATAAATATCATGATCATTATCATGATGATTATCATGATCATAATCAGTATCATTATCACTATCATGATCATTATCATGATCATTATTATGATCATGATCATTATTATAATCATGATTATGATCATGATTATTATTATGATCATGATCACTATCATGATCATTATTATGATCACTATCATGATCATTATCATGATCACTATCATGATTATTATCATGATCACTATCATGGTCATTATCATGATCATGATTATGATCATGATTATTATTATGATCATGATCACTATCATGATCATTATCATGATCATTATCATCATCACTATCATGATCACTATCATGATCATTATCATGATCACTATCATGATCATTATCATGATCATTATCATGATCACTATCATGATCACTATCATGATCACTATCATGGTCATTATCATGATCACTATCATGATCATTATCATGATCACTATCATGATCATTATCATGATCACTATCATGATCATTATCATGATCACTATCATGACCATTATCATGATCACTATCATGATCATTATCATGATCACTATCATGATCATTATCATGATCACTATTACGATCATTATCGTGATCACTATCATGATCATTATCATGATCACTATCATGATCATTATCATGATCATTATCATGATCATTATCATGATCATTATCATTACCACTATCATGATCATTATCATGATCATTATTATGATCATGATTATTATTATGATCATGATCACTATCATGATCATTATCATGATCACTATCATGATCATTATCATGATCACTATCATGATCATTATCATGATCACTATCATGATCATTATCATGATCACTATCATGATCATTATCATGATCACTATCATGATCATTATCATGATCACTATCATGATCACTATCATGATCACTATCATGATCATTATCATGATCACTATTATGATCATTATCATGATCACTATCATGATCATTATCATGATCATTTTTATGATCATTATCATGATCACTATCATGATCATTATCATGATCACTATCATGATCACTATCATGATCATTATCATGATCACTATCATGATCATTATCATGATCATTATCATGATCATTATCATTATCACTATCATGATCATTATCATGATCATTATTATGATCAGGATCATTATTATAATCATGATTATTATTATGATCATGATCACTATCATGATCATTATCATGATCACTATCATGGTCATTATCATGATCACTATCATGATCATTATCATGATCACTATCATGATCGTTATCATGATCATTATCATGATCATTATCATTAACAATATCATGATCATTATCATTAACAATATCATGATCATTATCATGATCACTGTCATGATCATTATCATGATCACTGTCATGATCATTATCATGATCTTTATCATGATCATTATCATGATCATTATCATGATCATTATCATGATCACTATCATGATCATTATCATGATCATTATCATTATCATTATTATGATCATGATCATTATTAAACTCATGATTATGATCATGATTATTATTATGATCATGATCACTATCATGATCATTATCATGATCACTATCATGATCATTATCATGATCACTATCATGATCATTATCATGATCATTTTCATGATCACTATCACTATCATGATCATTATCATGATCATTATCATGATCATTATCATGATGACTATAATGACCACTATCATGATCATTATCATGATCATTATCATGATCATTATCATCATTATTATGATCATGATAATGAATATGATAGTGATCATGATAATGATCATGATAGTGGTCATGATAGTCATTATGATAATGATCATGATAATGATCATGATAATGATCATGATAATGATCATGATAATGATCATGATAATGATCATGATAATGATCATGATAATGATCATGATAATGATCATGATAGTGATCATGATAGTGATCATGATCATAATAATAATCATGATCATAATCATGATTTATTAATGATCATGATCATAATAATGATCATGATAATGATCATGATAGTGATAATGATCATGATAATGATCATGATAATGATCATGAGAGTGATCATGATAATGATCATGATAGTGATCATGATCATAATAATAATCATGATCCTAATCATGATTATAATAATGATCATGATCATAATAATGATCATGATCATAATAATGATCATGATCATTTTCATGATCACTATCACTATCACTATCATGATCATTATCATGATCATTATCATGATCATTATCATGATCATTATCATGATGACTATAATGACCACTATCATGATCATTATCATGATCATTATCATGATCATTATCATCATTATTATGATCATGATAATGAATATGATAGTGATCATGATAATGATCATGATAGTGATCATGATAATGATCATGATAGTGATCATGATCATGATCATAATAATGATCATGATAATGATCATGATCATGAATGATCATGATCATAATCATGATTATAATAATGATCATGATCATAATAATGATCATGATAATGATCATGATAGTGATAATGATCATGATAATGATCATGATAGTGATCATGATAATGATCATAATAGTGATCATGATAATGATCATGATAGTGATCATGATAATGATAATGATCATGATAGTGATCATGATAATGATCATGATAGTGATCATGATAATGATCATGATAGTGATCATGATAATGATCATGATAGTGATCATGATAATGATCATGATAGTGATCATGATAATGATCATGATAGTGATCATGATAATGATCATGATAGTGATCATGATAATGATCATGATAGTGATCATGATAATGATCATGATAGTGATCATGATAATGATCATGATAGTGATCATGATCATAATCATGATTATAATAATGATCATGATCATAATAATGATCATGATCATAATAATGATCATGATAATGATCATGATAGTGGTAATGATAATGATCATGATAATGATCATTATAGTGGTAATGATAATGATCATGATAATGATCATGATAAAGATCATGATAGTAATCATGATAATGATCATGATAGTGATCATGATAATGATAGTGATCATGATCATGATCATAATAATGATCATGATAATGATCATGATAATGAATATGATAGTGATCATGATAATGATCATGATAGTGGTCATGATAGTCATCATGATAATGATCATGATAATGATCATGATAATGATCATGATAAAGATCAAGATAATGATCATGATAGTGATCAGGATAATGATCATGAGAGTGATCATGATAATGATCATGAGAGTGATCATGATAATGATCATGATATTGTTCATGATAATGATCATGATAATGATCATGATAGTGACCATGATAATGATCATGATA
Organism: Gymnosoma rotundatum; assembly: GCA_916610165.2. NCBI lineage: Eukaryota > Metazoa > Arthropoda > Insecta > Diptera > Tachinidae > Gymnosoma > Gymnosoma rotundatum. The sequence goes on along the minus strand of OU744337.1, from coordinate 66,561,090 downwards.
GTGATCATGATAATGACCATGATAGTGATCATGATAATGATCATGATAGTGATGATGATAATGATCATGAAAATGATCATGATAATGATCATAATAATAATCATGATCATAATCATGATTATAATAATGATCATGATCATAATAATGATCATGATAATGATCATGATAGTGATAATGCTAATGATCATGATAATGATCATGATAATGATCATGATAGTGATCATGATCATAATAATAATCATGATCATAATCATGATTATAATAATGATCATGATCATAATCATGATTATAATAATGATCATGATCATAATAATGATCATGATAATGATCATGAAAGTGATAATGATCATGATAATGATCATGATAGTGATCATGATAATGATCATAATAGTGATCATGATAATGATCATGATAGTGATCATGATAATGATCATGATAGTGATCATGATAATGATCATGATAGTGATCATGATAATGATCATGATAGTGATCATGATAATGATCATGATAGTGATCATGATAATGATCATGATAGTGATCATGATAATGATCATGATAGTGATCATGATAATGATCATGATAGTGATCATGATAATGATCATGTTAGTGATCATGATAATGATCATGATAGTGATCATGATAATGATCATGATAGTGATCATGATAATGATCATGATAGTGATCATGATAATGATCATGATAGTGATCATGATAATGATCATGATCATAATAATGATCATGATAATGATCATGATAGTGGTAATGATAATGATCATGATAATGATCATGATAGTGGTAATGATAATGATCATGATAATGATCATGATAATGATCATGATAGTGATCATGATAATGATCATGATAGTGATCATGATAGTGATCATGATAGTGATCATGATAACGATCATGATAGTGATCATGATATTGATCATGATAGTGATCATGATAATGATCATGATTGTGATCATGATAATGATCATGATAGTGATCATGATAATGATCATGATAGTGATCATGATAATGATCATGATAGTGATCATGATAATGATCATGATAGTGATCATGATAATGACCATGATAGTGATCATGATAGTGATCATGATAGTGATCATGATAATGACCATGATAATGATCATGATAGTGATCATGATAATGATCATGATAGTGATCATGATAATGATCATGATAGTGATCATGATCATGATCATAATAATGATCATGATAGTGATAATGATCATGATAATGATCATGATAATGATCATGATAATGATCATGATAGTGATCATGATCATAATAATAATCATGATTATAATAATGATCATGATCATAATAATGATCATGATCATAATATTGATCATGATCATAATAATGATCATGATCATAATAATGATCATGATAATGATCATGATAGTGATAATGATAATGATCATGATAATGATCATGTTAATGATCATGATAGTGATCATGATAATGATCATGATAATGATCATGATAGTGATCATAATAATGATCATGATAGTGATCATGATAATGATCATGATAGTGATCATGATAATGATCATGATAGTGATCCTGATAATGACCATGATAGTGATCATGATAATGATCATGATAGTGATCATGATAATGATCATGATAGTGATCATGATAATGGTCATGATAGTGATCATGATAATGATCACGATAGTGATCATGGTCATAATAATAATCATGATCATAATCATGATTATAATAATGATTATGATCATAATAATGATAAATGATAAATGATAAATTATCATGATCAATATCATGATCATTATCATGACCATTATCATGATCATTATCATGATCATTATCATGATCATTATCATGATCGTTATCATGGTCATTATCATGATCAATATCATGATCATTATCATGACCATTATCATGATCATTATCATTATCACTATCATGATCATTATCATGATCATTATTATGATCATGATTATTATGATGATCACTATCATGATCATTATCACTATCATAATCATTATCATGATCACTATCATGACCATTATCATGATCACTATCATGATCATTATCATGATCATTATCATGATCACTGTCATGATCATTATCATGATCACTATCATGGTCATTATCATGATCACTATCATGATCATTATCATGATCACTATCATGATCATTATCATGATCACTATCATGATCATTATCATGATCACTATCATGATCATTATCATGATCACTATCGTGATCATTATCATGATCATTTTCATGATCATTATCATGATCACTATCATGATCATTATCATTATCACTATCATGATCATTATCATTATCACTATCATGATCATTATCGTGATCATTATTATGATCATGATCATTATTATAATCATGATTATGATCATGATTATTATTATGATCATGATCACTATCATGATCATTATCATGATCACTATCATGATCATTATCATGATCACTATCATGATCATTATCATTATCACTATCATGATCATTATCATGATCATTATTATGATCATGATGATTATTATGATCATGATTATGATCATGATTATTATTATGATCATGATCACTATCATGATCATTATCATGATCACTATCATGATCACTATCATGATCATTATCATGATCATTGTCATGATAAATATCATGATCATTATCATGATGATTATCATGATAATGATCATGATAATGATCACGATAGTGATCATGATAATGATCATGATAGTGATCATGAACATAATAATAATCATGATCATAATCATGAGTTAAATAATGATCATGATCATAATAATGATCATTATCACTATCATGATCATTATCATGATCATTATTATGATCATGATCATTATTATAATCATGATTATGATCATGATTATTATTATGATCATGATCACTATCATGATCATTATCATGATCACTATCATGATCACTATCATGATCATTATCATGATCATTATCATGATCACTATCATAATCATTATCATGATCACTATCATGACCATTATCATGATCACTATCATGATCATTATCATGATCATTATCATGATCACTGTCATGATCATTATCATGATCACTATCATGGTCATTATCATGATCATTATCATGATCACTATCATGATCATTATCATGATCATTATCATGATCATTATTATGATCATGATCATTATCATTATCACTATCTTGGTCATTATCATGATCACTAACGTGATCATTATCATGATCACTATCGTGATCATTATCATGATCACTATCATGATCATTATCATGATCACTATCATGATCATTATCATGATCACTATCATGATCACTATCATATTCATTATCATGATCATTATCATGATCATTAACATGATCATTATCATGGTCATTATCATGATCAATATCATGATCATTATCATGATCATTATCATGATCATTATCATTATCACTATCATGATCATTATCATGATTATTATTATGATCATGATCATTATCATGATTACTATCATGATCATTATCATGATCACTATCATGATCATGATCATGATCACTCTCATGATCATGATCATTATCATGATCATTATCATGATCATTATCATTATCACTATCATGATCATTATCATTATCACTATCATGATCATTATCATGATCATTATCATGATCATTATCATGATCATTATCATGATCATTATCATGATCATTATCATGATCAATATCATGATCACTATCATGATCAATATCATGATCACTATCATGATCATTATCATGATCACTATCATGATCACTATCATGATCATTATGATCATGATCATAATAATGATCATGATAATGATCATGATAGTGATAATGATAATGATTATGATCATGATAATCATCATGATAATGATCATGATATTTATCATGATAATGATCATGATAATGATCATGATAATGATCATGAAAATGATCATGATAATGATCATGAAAATGATCATGATAATGATCATGAAAATGATCATGATAATGATCATGATAGTGATCATGATAATGATCATGATAGTGATAATGATCATGATAATGATCATGATAATGATCATGATAATGATCATGATAATGATCATGATAATGATCATGATAGTGATCATGATAATGATCATGATAATGATCATGATAATGATCATGATAGTGATCATGATAATGATAATGATCATGATAATGATCACGATAATGATCATGATAATGATCATGATAATGATCATGATAATGAATATGATAGTGATCATGATAATGATCATGATAGTGGTCATGATAGTCATCATGATAATGATCATGATAATGATCATGATAATGATCATGATAATGATCATGATAATGATCATGATAATGATCATGATAATGATCATGATAATGATCATGATAGTGATCATGATAATCATCATGATAGTGATCATGATAATGATCATGATAGTGATCATGATAATGATCATGATATTGTTCATGATAATGATCATGATAATGATCATGATAGTGATCATGATAATGATCATGATAGTGATCATGATAATGACCATGATAGTGATTATGATAATGATCATGATAGTGATGATGATAATGATCATGATAATGATCATGATAGTGATCATGATCATAATAATAATCATGATCATAATCATGATTATAATAATGATCATGATCATAATAATGATCATGATAATGATCATGATAGTGATAATGATCATTATTATGATCATGATCATTATTTAACTCATGATTATGATCATGATTATTATTATGTTCATGATCACTATCATGATCATTATCATGATCACTATCGTGATCATTATCATGATCATTATCATGATAATGATCATGATAATGATCATGATAATGATCATGACAATGATCATGATAATGATCATGATAATGATCATGATAGTGATCATGATAATGATCATGATAGTGATCATGATAATGATCATGATAGTGATCATGATAATGATCATGATAATGATCATTATTATGATCATGATCATTATTATAATCATGATAATGATCATTATTATGATCATGATCATTATTATAATCATGATTATGATCATGATTATTATTATGATCATGATCACTATCATGATCATTATCATGATCATTATCATCATCACTATCATGATCACTATCATGATCATTATCATGATCATTATCATCATCACTATCATGATCATTATCATGATCACTATCATGGTCATTATCATGATCACTATCATGATCATTATCATGATCATTATCAAGAACAATATCATGATCATTATCATGATCACTATCATGATCATTATCATGATCACTATCATGATCATTATCATGATCTTTATCATGATCATTATCATGATCATTATCATGATGACTATCATGACCACTATCATGATCATTATCATGATCACTATCATGATCATTATCATGATCATTATCATGATCACTATCATGATCATTATCATGATCACTATCATGATCATTATCATGATCACTATCATGATCATTATCATGATCATTATCATGATCATTATTATGATCATGATCATTATTAAACTCATGATTATGATCATGATTATTATTATGTTCATGATCACTATCATGATCATTATCATGATCACTATCGTGATCATTATCATGATCACTATCATGATCATTATCATGATCATTATTATGATCATGATCATTATTAAACTCATGATTATGATCATGATTATTATTATGTTCATGATCACTATCATGATCATTATCATGATCACTATCGTGATCATTATCATGATCACTATCATGATCATTATCATGATCACTATCATGGTCTTTATCATGATCATGATTATGATCATGATTATTATTATGATCATGATCACTATCATGATCATTACCATGATCATTATCATCATCACTATCATGATCATTATCATGATCATTATCATGATCACTATCATGATCATTATCATGATCATTATCATGATCACTATCATGATCACTATTATGATCACTATCATGATCATTATCATGATCATTATCATGATCATTATCATTATCACTATCATGATCATTATCATGATCATTATCATGATCACTATCATGATCATTATCATGATCATTATTATGATCACTATCATGATCACTATTATGATCACTATCATGATCACTATTATGATCACTATCATGATCATTATCATCATCACTATCATGATCATTATCATGATCACTATCATGGTCATTATCATGATCACTATCATGATCATTATCATGATCACTATCATGATCATTATCATGATCATTATCATGAACAATATCATGATCATTATCATGATCACTATCATGATCATTATCATGATCACTATCATGATCATTATCATGATCACTATCATGATCATTATCATGATCACTATCATGATCATTATCATGATCACTATCATGATCATTATCATGATCTTTATCATGATCATTATCATGATCATTATCATGATCATTATCATGATGACTATCATGACCACTATCATGATCATTATCAAGATCACTATCATATTCATTATCATGATCATTATCATGATCATTATCATGATCATTATCATGATCATTATCATGATCATTATCATGATCATTATCATGATCATTATCATGATCATTATCATTATCATGATCATTATCATTATCATGATCACTATCATGATCATTATCATGATCATTATCATGATCATTATCATGATCACTATCATGATCATTATCATGATCATTATCATGATCATTATCATGATCATTATTATGATCATGATCATTATTAAACTCATGATTATGATCATGATTATTATTATGATCATGATCACTATCATGATCATTATCATGATCACTATCATGATCATTATCATGATCATTTTCATGATCATTATCATGATCATTATCATGATCATTATCATGATAATTATCATGATCATTATCATGATGATTATCATGATCATAATCAGTATCATTATTATGATCATGATCATTATTATAATCATGATTATGATCATGATCATTATTATAATCATGATTATGATCATGATCATTATTATAATCATGATCACTATCATGATCATTATTATGATCACTATCATGATCATTATTATGATCACTATCATGATCATTATCATGATCACTCTCATGATCATTATCATGATCATTATCATGATCATGATCATTATCATGATCATTATCATGATCATTATCATGATCATTATTATGATCATGATCATTATTAAACTCATGATTATGATCATGATTATTATTATGATCATGATCACTATCATGATCATTATCATGATCATTATCATCATCACTATCATGATCATTATCATGATCATTATCATGATCATTATCATGATCATTGTCACTATCATGATCATTATTATGATCCTGATCATGATCATGATCACTATCATGATCATTATCATGATCACTATCATGATCATTATCATGATCATGATCACTATGATAATGATCATGATAGTGATCATGATAGTGATCATGATAATGATCATGATAGTGATCATGATATTGATCATGATAGTGATCATGATATTGATCATGATAATGATCATGATAATGATCATGATAATGATCATGATAATGATCATGATAATGATCATGATAATGATCATGATAATGATCATGATAGTGATAATGATAATGATCATGATAGTGATAATGATAATGATCATGATAGTGATGATGATAATGATCATGATAATGATCATGATAGTGATCATGATCATAATAATAATCATGATCATAATCATGAGTTTAATAATGATCATGATCATAATAATGATCATGATAATGATCATGATCATAATAATAATCAAGATCATAATCATGAGTTTAATAATGATCATGATCATAATAATGATCATGATAATGATCATGATAATGATCATGATAATGATCATGATAGTGATCATGATAATGATCATGATAATGATCATGATAATGATCATGATAGTGATCATGATAATGATAATGATCATGATAATGATAATGATCATGATAATGATCACGATAATGATCATGATAATGATCATGATAGTGATCATGATAATGATCATGATAGTGATAATGATAATGATCATGATAGTGATAATGATAATGATCATGATCATGAGAGTGATCATGATAATGATCATGATAGTGATCATGATAATGATCATGATAGTGATCATGATAATGATCATGATATTGTTCATGATAATGATCATGATAATGATCATGATAGTGATAATGATAATGATCATGATCATGAGAGTGATCATGATCATGATCATGATAGTGATCATGATAATGATCATGATAGTGATCATGATAATGATCATGATCATAATAATAATCATGATAATGATCATGATAGTGATAATGATAATGATCATGATAATGATCATGATAATGATCATGATATTGATCATGATAATGACCATGATAATGATCATGTTAATGATCATGATAATGATCATGATAATGAATATGATAGTGATCATGATAGTGATCATGATAATGATCATGATAGTGATCATGATAATGATCATGATAGTGATCATGATAATGATCATGATAGTGATCATGATAATGATCATGATAGTGATCATGATAATGATCACGATAGTGATCATGATAATGATCACGTTAGTGATCATGATAATGACCAAGATAGTGATAATGATAATGATCATGATCATAATAATGATCATGATAATGATCATGATAATGATCATGATAGTGATCATGATCATAATAATAATCATGATCATAATCATGATCATAATAATCATCATGATCATAATAATGATCATGATAATGATCATGATAGTGATAATGATAATGATCATGATAGTGATCATGATAATGATCATGATAGTGATCATGATCATAATAATAATCATGATCATAATCATGATTATAATAATGATCATGATCATAATAATGATCACGATAATGATCATGATAGTGATAATGATAATGATCATGATAGTGATCATGATAATGATCATGAAAATGATCATGATAATGATCACGATAGTGATCATGATAATGATCATGATAGTGATCATGATAATGATCATGATAGTGATCATGATAATGATCATGATAGTGATCATGATAATGATCATGATAGTGATCATGATAATGATCATGATAGTGATCATGATAATGATCATGATAGTGATCATGATAATGACCATGATAGTGATCATGATAATGATCATGACAGTGATCATGATAATGATCATGATAATGATCATGATAGTGATCATGATAATGGTCATGATAGTGATCATGATAATGATTATGATAGTGATCATGATAATGATCATGATAGTGATCATCATAATAATCATGATCATAATAATGATCATGATAATGATCATGATAGTGATAATGATAATGATCATGATAATGGTCATGATAATGATCATGATATTGATCATGATAATGACCATGATAACGATCATGATAATGATCATGATAATGATCATGATAATGATCATGATAATGGTCATGATAATGATCATGATATTGATCATGATAATTTATCATTTATCATTATTATGATCATAATCATTATTATAATCATGATTATGATCATGATTATTATTATGACCATGATCACTATCATGACCATTATCATGATCACTATCGTGACCATTATCATGATCACTATCATGATCATTATCATGATCACTATCATGATCATTATCATGATCACTATCATGGTCATTATCAGGATCACTATCATGATCATTATCATGATCACTATCATGATCATTATCATGATCACTATCATGATCATTATTATGATCACTATCATGATCATTATCATGATCATTATCATGATCACTATCATGATCATTAACATGATCATTATCATGATCATTATCATTATCACTATCATGATCATTATCATGATCATTATTATGATCATGATCATTATTATGATCATGATCAATATTATGATCATGATCATTATTATGATCATGATCATTATTATAATCATGATTATTATTATGATCATGATCACTATCATGATCATTATCATGATCATTATCATGATCATTATCACTATCATGATCATTATTATGATCATGATCATGATCACTATCATGATCATTATCATGATCACTATCATGATCATTATCATGATCACTATCATGATCATTATCATGGTCATTATCATGATCACTATCATGATCACTATCATGATCACTATAATGGTCATTATCATGATCACTATCATGATCATTATCATGATCACTATCATGATCATTATCATGATCACTATCATGATCATTATCATGATCACTATCATGATCATTATCATGATCACAATCATGATCATTATCATGATCACTATCATGATCAATATCATGATCACTATCATGATCGTTATCATGATCACTATCATGATCACTATCATGATCACTATCATGATCACTATCATGATCATTATCATGATCACTATCATGATCATTATCATGATCACTATCATGATCATTATCATGATCACTATCATGATCATTATCATGATCACTATCATGATCATTATCATGATCACTATCATGATCATTATCATGATCACTATTATGATCATTATCATGATCACTATCATGATCATTATCATGATCATTATCATTATCACTATCATGATCATTATCATGATCATTATTATAATCATGATTATGATCATGATTATTATTATGATCATGATCACTATCATGATCATTATCATGATCATTATCATGATCATTAGCATTATCACTATCATGATCATTATCATGATCATTATTATGATCATGATCATTATTATAATCATGATTATGATCATGATTATTATTATGATCATTATCATGATCATTTTCATGATCATTATCATCATCACTATCATGATCATTATCATGATCACTATCATGGTCATTATCATGATCACTATCATGATCATTATCATGGTCACTATCATGATCATTATCATGATCATTATCATGATCATTATCATGATGACTATCATGACCACTATCATGATCATTATCATGATCACTATCATATTCATTATCATGATCATTATCATGATCATTATTATGATCATGATCATGATCACTATCATTATCATGATCACTATCATGATCATTATCATGATTACTATCATGATCTTTATCATGATCATTATCATGATCATTATCATGATCACTATCATGATCATTATCATGATCACTATCATGATCATTATCATGATCACTATTATGATCATTATCATGATCACTATCATGATCATTATCATGATCATTATCATTATCACTATCATGATCATTATCATGATCATTATTATGATCATGATCATTATTATAATCATGATTATGATCATGATTATTATTATGATCATGATCACTATCATGATCATTATCATGATCATTATCATGATCATTAGCATTATCACTATCATGATCATTATCATGATCATTATTATGATCATGATCATTATTATAATCATGATTATGATCATGATTATTATTATGATCATTATCATGATCATTTTCATGATCATTATCATCATCACTATCATGATCATTATCATGATCACTATCATGGTCATTATCATGATCACTATCATGATCATTATAATGGTCACTATCATGATCATTATCATGATCATTATCATGATCATTATCATGATGACTATCATGACCACTATCATGATCATTATCATGATCACTATCATATTCATTATCATGATCATTATCATGATCATTATTATGATCATGATCATGATCACTATCATTATCATGATCACTATCATGATCATTATCATGGTCACTATCATGATCATTATCATGATCATTATCATGATCATTATCATGATGACTATCATGACCACTATCATGATCATTATCATGATCACTATCATATTCATTATCATGATCATTATCATGATCATTATTATGATCATGATCATGATCACTATCATTATCATGATCACTATCATGATCATTATCATGATTACTATCATGATCATTATTATGATCATGATCATGATCACTATCATTATCATGATCACTATCATGATCATTATCATGATCACTATCATGATCATTATCATGATCACTATCATGATCATTATCATGATCACTATCATGATCATTATCATGATCACTATCATGATCATTATCATGATCACTATCATGATCATTATCATTATCATGATCACTATCATGATCATTATCATGATCACTATTATGATCATTATCATGATCACTATCATGATCATTATCATGATCATTATCACTATCATGATCATTATCATGATCATTATTATGATCATGATCATTATTATAATCATGATTATGATCATGATCATTCATGATCATGATCATTATCATGATCATTATTATGATCATGATCACTATCATGATCATTATCATGATCACTATCATGATCATTATCATGATTACTATCATGATCTTTATCATGATCATTATCATGATCACTATTATGATCATTATCATGATCACTATCATGATCATTATCATGATCATTTTCATGATCATTATCATGATCATTTTCATGATCACTATCATGATCATTATCATGATCATTATTATGATCATGATCATTATTATAATCATGATTAGGATCATGATTATTATTATGATCATGATCACTATCATGATCATTATCATGATCACTCTCATGATCATTATCATGATCATTATCATGATCATTATCACTATCATGATCATTATCATGATCATTATTATGATCATGATCATTAATAAATCATGATTATGATCATGATTATTATTATGATCATGATCACTATCATGATCACTATCATGATCATTATCATGATCATTATCATGATCATTATCATGATCATTATCATGATCATTATCATGATCATTATCATGATCATTATCATAATGACTATCATGACCACTATCATGATCATTATCATGATCACTATCATATTCATTATCATGATCATAATAATGATGATAATGATCATGATAATGATCATGATAATGATCATGATAGTGGTCATTATAGTCATCATGATAATGATCATGATAATGATCATGATAATGATCATGATAGTGATAGTGATCATGAAAATGATCATGATAATGATCATGATAGTGATCATGATAATGATCATGATAGTGATCATGATAATGATCATGATAGTGATCATGATAATGATCATGATAGTGATCATGATCATAATAATAATCATGATCATAATCATGAGTTTAATAATGATCATGATCATAATAATGATAATGATAATGATCATGATAATGATCATGATAGTGATCATGATAATGATCATGATAATGATCATGATAATGATAATGATCATGATAATGATCATGATAGTAATCATGATAATGATCATGACAGTGATCATGATAATGATCATGATATTGTTAATGATAATGATCATGATATTGTTAATGATAATGATCATGATAATGATCATGATAACGATCATGATAGTGATCATGATAATGATCATGATAGTGATCATGATAATGACCATGATAGTGATCATGATAATGATCATGATAGTGATCATGATCATAATAATAATCATGATTATAATAATGATCCTGATCATAATAATGATCATGATAATGATCATGATAGTGATAATGATAATGATCATGATAATGATCATGATAATGATCATGATAGTGATCATGATAATGATCATGATAGTGATCATGATAGTGATCATGATAATGATCATGATAGTGATCATGATAATGATCATAAAAATGATCATGATAATGATCATGATAGTGATCATGATAATGATCATAATAGTGATCATGATAATGATCATGATAGTGATCATGATAGTGATCATGATAGTGATCATGATCATCATGATAGTGATCATGATCATAATAATAATCATGATCATAATAATGATCATGATAATGATCATGATAGTGGTAATGATAATGATCATGATAATGATCATGATAATGATCATGATAATGATCATGATAGTGATCATGATAATGATCATGATAGTGATCACGATAATGATCATAATAGTGATCATGATAATGATCATGATAGTGATCATGATAATGATCATGATAGTGATCATGATAATGGTCATGATAGTGATCATGATAATGATCATGATAACGATCATGATCATTATCATGATCACTATCATATTCATTATCATGATCATTATCATGATCATTATTATGATCATGATCATGATCACTATCATGATCATGATCACTATCATGATCATTATCATGGTCACTATCATGATCATTATCATGATCATTATCATGATCATTATCATGATGACTATCATGACCACTATCATGATCATTATCATGATCACTATCATATTCATTATCATGATCATTATCATGATCATTATTATGATCATGATCATGATCACTATCATTATCATGATCACTATCATGATCATTATCATGATTACTATCATGATCATTATTATGATCATGATCATGATCACTATCATTATCATGATCACTATCATGATCATTATCATGATCACTATCATGATCATTATCATGATCACTATCATGATCATTATCATGATCACTATCATGATCATTATCATGATCACTATCATGATCATTATCATGATCACTATCATGATCATTATCATTATCATGATCACTATCATGATCATTATCATGATCACTATTATGATCATTATCATGATCACTATCATGATCATTATCATGATCATTATCACTATCATGATCATTATCATGATCATTATTATGATCATGATCATTATTATAATCATGATTATGATCATGATCATTCATGATCATGATCATTATCATGATCATTATTATGATCATGATCACTATCATGATCATTATCATGATCACTATCATGATCATTATCATGATTACTATCATGATCTTTATCATGATCATTATCATGATCACTATTATGATCATTATCATGATCACTATCATGATCATTATCATGATCATTTTCATGATCATTATCATGATCATTTTCATGATCACTATCATGATCATTATCATGATCATTATTATGATCATGATCATTATTATAATCATGATTAGGATCATGATTATTATTATGATCATGATCACTATCATGATCATTATCATGATCACTCTCATGATCATTATCATGATCATTATCATGATCATTATCACTATCATGATCATTATCATGATCATTATTATGATCATGATCATTAATAAATCATGATTATGATCATGATTATTATTATGATCATGATCACTATCATGATCACTATCATGATCATTATCATGATCATTATCATGATCATTATCATGATCATTATCATGATCATTATCATGATCATTATCATGATCATTATCATAATGACTATCATGACCACTATCATGATCATTATCATGATCACTATCATATTCATTATCATGATCATAATCATGATGATAATGATCATGATAGTGATCATGATAATGATCATGATAGTGGTCATTATAGTCATCATGATAATGATCATGATAATGATCATGATAATGATCATGATAGTGATAGTGATCATGAAAATGATCATGATAATGATCATGATAGTGATCATGATAATGATCATGATAGTGATCATGATAATGATCATGATAGTGATCATGATAATGATCATGATAGTGATCATGATCATAATAATAATCATGATCATAATCATGAGTTTAATAATGATCATGATCATAATAATGATAATGATAATGATCATGATAATGATCATGATAGTGATCATGATAATGATCATGATAATGATCATGATAATGATCATGATAAAGATCATGATAATGATCATGATAGTAATCATGATAATGATCATGACAGTGATCATGATAATGATCATGATATTGTTAATGATAATGATCATGATATTGTTAATGATAATGATCATGATAATGATCATGATAACGATCATGATAGTGATCATGATAATGATCATGATAGTGATCATGATAATGACCATGATAGTGATCATGATAATGATCATGATAGTGATCATGATCATAATAATAATCATGATTATAATAATGATCCTGATCATAATAATGATCATGATAATGATCATGATAGTGATAATGATAATGATCATGATAATGATCATGATAATGATCATGATAGTGATCATGATAATGATCATGATAGTGATCATGATAGTGATCATGATAATGATCATGATAGTGATCATGATAATGATCATAAAAATGATCATGATAATGATCATGATAGTGATCATGATAATGATCATAATAGTGATCATGATAATGATCATGATAGTGATCATGATAGTGATCATGATAGTGATCATGATCATCATGATAGTGATCATGATCATAATAATAATCATGATCATAATAATGATCATGATAATGATCATGATAGTGGTAATGATAATGATCATGATAATGATCATGATAATGATCATGATAATGATCATGATAGTGATCATGATAATGATCATGATAGTGATCACGATAATGATCATAATAGTGATCATGATAATGATCATGATAGTGATCATGATAATGATCATGATAGTGATCATGATAATGACCATGATAGTGATCATGATAGTGATCATGATAGTGATCATGATAATGATCATGATAATGATCATGATAGTGATCATGATAATGATCATGATAGTGATCATGATAATGATCATGATAGTGATCATGATCATGATCAGGATCATAATAATGATCATGATAGTGACAATGATCATGATAATGATCATGATAATGATCATGATAATGATCATGATAGTGATGATGATAATGATCATGATAATGATCATGATAGTGATCATGATCATAATAATAATCATGTTCATAATCATGAGTTTAATAATGATCATGATCATAATAATGATCATGATAATGATCATGATAATGATCATGATAATGATCATGATCATTATCATGATCACTATCATGATCATTATCATGATCATTATCATGAACAATATCATGATCATTATCATGATCACTATCATGATCATTATCATGATCACTATCATGATCATTATCATGATCACTATCATGATCATTATCATGATCACTATCATGATCATTATCATGATCACTATCATGATCATTATCATGATCTTTATCATGATCATTATCATGATCATTATCATGATCATTATCATGATGACTATCATGACCACTATCATGATCATTATCAAGATCACTATCATATTCATTATCATGATCATTATCATGATCATTATCATGATCATTATCATGATCATTATCATGATCATTATCATGATCATTATCGTGATCATTATCATGATCATTATCATTATCATGATCATTATCATTATCATGATCACTATCATGATCATTATCATGATCATTATCATGATCATTATCATGATCACTATCATGATCATTATCATGATCATTATCATGATCATTATCATGATCATTATTATGATCATGATCATTATTAAACTCATGATTATGATCATGATTATTATTATGATCATGATCACTATCATGATCATTATCATGATCACTATCATGATCATTATCATGATCATTTTCATGATCATTATCATGATCATTATCATGATCATTATCATGATAAATATCATGATCATTATCATGATGATTATCATGATCATAATCAGTATCATTATTATGATCATGATCATTATTATAATCATGATTATGATCATGATCATTATTATAATCATGATCACTATCATGATCATTATTATGATCACTATCATGATCATTATTATGATCACTATCATGATCATTATCATGATCACTCTCATGATCATTATCATGATCATTATCATGATCATGATCATTATCATGATCATTATCATGATCATTATCATGATCATTATTATGATCATGATCATTATTAAACTCATGATTATGATCATGATTATTATTATGATCATGATCACTATCATGATCATTATCATGATCATTATCATCATCACTATCATGATCATTATCATGATCATTATCATGATCATGATCATTATCATGATCATTGTCACTATCATGATCATTATTATGATCCTGATCATGATCATGATCACTATCATGATCATGATCATGATCACTATCATGATCATTATCATGATCACTATCATGATCATTATCATGATCACTATCATGATCATTATCATGATCATTATCATGATCACTATCATGATCACTATCATGATCACTATCATGGTCATTATCATGATCACTATCATGATCATTATCATGATCACTATCATGATCATTATCATGATCACTATCATGATCATTATCATGATCACTATCATGACCATTATCATGATCACTATCATGATCATTATCATGATCACTATCATGATCATTATCATGATCACTATTATGATCATTATCGTGATCACTATCATGATCATTATCATGATCACTATCATGATCATTATCATGATCATTATCATGATCATTATCATGATCATTATCATTACCACTATCATGATCATTATCATGATCATTATTATGATCATGATTATTATTATGATCATGATCACTATCATGATCATTATCATGATCACTATCATGATCATTATCATGATCACTATCATGATCATTATCATGATCACTATCATGATCATTATCATGATCACTATCATGATCATTATCATGATCACTATCATGATCACTATCATGATCACTATCATGATCATTATCATGATCACTATTATGATCATTATCATGATCACTATCATGATCATTATCATGATCATTTTTATGATCATTATCATGATCACTATCATGATCATTATCATGATCACTATCATGATCACTATCATGATCATTATCATGATCACTATCATGATCATTATCATGATCATTATCATGATCATTATCATTATCACTATCATGATCATTATCATGATCATTATTATGATCAGGACCATTATTATAATCATGATTATTATTATGATCATGATCACTATCATGATCATTATCATGATCACTATCATGGTCATTATCATGATCACTATCATGATCATTATCATGATCACTATCATGATCGTTATCATGATCATTATCATGATCATTATCATTAACAATATCATGATCATTATCATTAACAATATCATGATCATTATCATGATCACTGTCATGATCATTATCATGATTACTATCATGATCATTATCATGATCTTTATCATGATCATTATCATGATCATTATCATGATCATTATCATGATCACTATCATGATCATTATCATGATCATTATCATTATCATTATTATGATCATGATCATTATTAAACTCATGATTATGATCATGATTATTATTATGATCATGATCACTATCATGATCATTATCATGATCACTATCATGATCATTATCATGATCACTATCATGATCATTATCATGATCACTATCATGATCATTATCATGATCACTATCATGATCATTATCATGATCACTATCATGATCATTATCATGATCATTTTCATGATCACTATCACTATCATGATCATTATCATGATCATTATCATGATCATTATCATGATCATTATCATGATGACTATAATGACCACTATCATGATCATTATCATGATCATTATCATGATCATTATCATCATTATTATGATCATGATAATGAATATGATAGTGATCATGATAATGATCATGATAGTGGTCATGATAGTCATTATGATAATGATCATGATAATGATCATGATAATGATCATGATAATGATCATGATAATGATCATGATAATGATCATGATAATGATCATGATAATGATCATGATAGTGATCATGATAGTGATCATGATCATAATAATAATCATGATCATAATCATGATTTATTAATGATCATGATCATAATAATGATCATGATAATGATCATGATAGTGATAATGATCATGAAAATGATCATGATAATGATCATGAGAGTGATCATGATAATGATCATGATAGTGATCATGATCATAATAATAATCATGATCCTAATCATGATTATAATAATGATCATGATCATAATAATGATCATGATAATGATCATGATAGTGATCATGAAAATGATCATGATAATGATCATGAAAATGATCATGATAATGATCATGATAGTGATCATGATAATGATCATAATAGTGATCATGATAATGATCATGATAAAGATCATGATAGTAATCATGATAATGATCATGATAGTGATCATGATAATGATCATGATAGTGATCATGATCATGATCATAATAATGATCATGATAATGATCATGATCATGAATGATCATGATCATAATCATGATTATAATAATGATCATGATCATAATAATGATCATGATAATGATCATGATAGTGATAATGATCATGATAATGATCATGATAGTGATCATGATAATGATCATAATAGTGATCATGATAATGATCATGATAGTGATCATGATAATGATAATGATCATGATAGTGATCATGATAATGATCATGATAGTGATCATGATAATGATCATGATAGTGATCATGATAATGATCATGATAGTGATCATGATAATGATCATGATAGTGATCATGATAATGATCATGATAGTGATCATGATAATGATCATGATAGTGATCATGATAATGATCATGATAGTGATCATGATCATAATAATAATCATGATCATAATCATGATTATAATAATGATCATGATCATAATAATGATCATGATCATAATAATGATCATGATCATAATAATGATCATGATCATAATAATGATCATGATCATAATAATGATCATGATAATGATCATGATAGTGGTAATGATAATGATCATGATAATGATCATTATAGTGGTAATGATAATGATCATGATAATGATCATGATAAAGATCATGATAGTAATCATGATAATGATCATGATAGTGATCATGATAATGATAGTGATCATGATCATGATCATAATAATGATCATGATAATGATCATGATAATGAATATGATAGTGATCATGATAATGATCATGATAGTGGTCATGATAGTCATCATGATAAGGATCATGATAATGATCATGATAATGATCATGATAAAGATCATGATAATGATCATGATAGTGATCATGATAATGATCATGAGAGTGATCATGATAATGATCATGAGAGTGATCATGATAATGATCATGATATTGTTCATGATAATGATCATGATAATGATCATGATAGTGACCATGATAATGATCATGATAGTGATCATGATAATGACCATGATAGTGATCATGATAATGATCATGATAGTGATGATGATAATGATCATGAAAGTGATCATGATAATGATCATAATAATAATCATGATCATAATCATGATTATAATAATGATCATGATCATAATAATGATCATGATAATGATCATGATAGTGATAATGCTAATGATCATGATAATGATCATGATAATGATCATGATAGTGATCATGATCATAATAATAATCATGATCATAATCATGATTATAATAATGATCATGATCATAATAATGATCATGATAATGATCATGATAGTGATAATGATAATGATCATGATAATGATCATGATAGTGATCATGATAATGATCATAATAGTGATCATGATAATGATCATGATAGTGATCATGATAATGATCATGATAGTGATCATGATAATGATCATGATAGTGATCATGATAATGATCATGATAGTGATCATGATAATGATCATGATAGTGATCATGATAATGATCATGATAGTGATCATGATAATGATCATGATAGTGATCATGATAATGATCATGATAGTGATCATGATAATGATCATGTTAGTGATCATGATAATGATCATGATAGTGATCATGATAATGATCATGATAGTGATCATGATAATGATCATGATAGTGATCATGATAATGATCATGATAGTGATCATGATAATGATCATGATAGTGATCATGATAATGATCATGATAGTGATCATGATCATAATAATAATCATGATCATAATCATGATTATAATAATGATCATGATCATAATAATGATCATGATAATGATCATGATAGTGGTAATGATAATGATCATGATAATGATCATGATAGTGGTAATGATAATGATCATGATAATGATCATGATAATGATCATGATAGTGATCATGATAATGATCATGATAGTGATCATGATAATGATCATGATAGTGATCATGATAGTGATCATGATAGTGATCATGATAGTGATCATGATAACGATCATGATAGTGATCATGATATTGATCATGATAGTGATCATGATAATGATCATGATTGTGATCATGATAATGATCATGATAGTGATCATGATAATGATCATGATAGTGATCATGATAATGATCATGATAGTGATCATGATAATGATCATGATAGTGATCATGATAATGACCATGATAGTGATCATGATAGTGATCATGATAGTGATCATGATAATGACCATGATAATGATCATGATAGTGATCATGATAATGATCATGATAGTGATCATGATAATGATCATGATAGTGATCATGATCATGATCATAATAATGATCATGATAGTGATAATGATCATGATAATGATCATGATAATGATCATGATAATGATCATGATAATGATCATGATAGTGATCATGATCATAATAATAATCATGATTATAATAATGATCATGATCATAATAATGATCATGATCATAATAATGATCATGATCATAATAATGATCATGATCATAATAATGATCATGATAATGATCATGATAGTGATAATGATAATGATCATGATAATGATCATGTTAATGATCATGATAGTGATCATGATAATGATCATGATAATGATCATGATAGTGATCATAATAATGATCATGATAGTGATCATGATAATGATCATGATAGTGATCATGATAATGATCATGATAGTGATCCTGATAATGACCATGATAGTGATCATGATAATGATCATGATAGTGATCATGATAATGATCATGATAGTGATCATGATAATGGTCACGATAGTGATCATGATAATGGTCATGATAGTGATCATGATAATGATCACGATAGTGATCATGGTCATAATAATAATCATGATCATAATCATGATTATAATAATGATTATGATCATAATAATGATAAATGATAAATGATAAATTATCATGATCAATATCATGATCATTATCATGACCATTATCATGATCATTATCATGATCATTATCATGATCATTATCATGATCGTTATCATGGTCATTATCATGATCAATATCATGATCATTATCATGACCATTATCATGATCATTATCATTATCACTATCATGATCATTATCATGATCATTATTATGATCATGATTATTATGATGATCACTATCATGATCATTATCATGATCACTATCATAATCATTATCATGATCACTATCATGACCATTATCATGATCACTATCATGATCATTATCATGATCATTATCATGATCACTGTCATGATCATTATCATGATCACTATCATGATCATTATCATGATCACTATCATGATCATTATCATGATCACTATCATGATCATTATCATGATCACTATCATGATCATTATCATGATCACTATCATGATCATTATCATGATCACTATCGTGATCATTATCATGATCATTTTCATGATCATTATCATGATCACTATCATGATCATTATCATTATCACTATCATGATCATTATCGTGATCATTATTATGATCATGATCATTATTATAATCATGATTATGATCATGATTATTATTATGATCATGATCACTATCATGATCATTATCATGATCACTATCATGATCATTATCATGATCACTATCATGATCATTATCATGATCACTATCATGATCATTATCATTATCACTATCATGATCATTATCATGATCATTATTATGATCATGATGATTATTATGATCATGATTATGATCATGATTATTATTATGATCATGATCACTATCATGATCATTATCATGATCACTATCATGATCATTATCATGATCATTATCATGATCATTATTATGATCATGATCATTATCATTATCACTATCTTGGTCATTATCATGATCACTAACGTGATCATTATCATGATCACTATCGTGATCATTATCATGATCACTATCATGATCATTATCATGATCACTATCATGATCATTATCATGATCACTATCATTATCATTATCATGATCACTATCATGATCACTATCATATTCATTATCATGATCATTATCATGATCATTAACATGATCATTATCATGGTCATTATCATGATCAATATCATGATCATTATCATGATCATTATCATGATCATTATCATTATCACTATCATGATCATTATCATGATTATTATTATGATCATGATCATTATCATGATCACTATCATGATCATTATCATGATCACTATCATGATCATTATCATGATCACTATCATGATCATGATCATGATCACTCTCATGATCATGATCATTATCATTATCACTATCATGATCATTATCATGATCATTATCATGATCATTATCATGATCATTATCATGATCATTATCATGATCATTATCATGATCATTATCATGATCAATATCATGATCACTATCATGATCAATATCATGATCACTATCATGATCATTATCATGATCACTATCATGATCACTATCATGATCATTATCATGATCACTATCATGATCATTATCATGATCTTATCATGATCATTATCATTACTACTATCATGATCATTATCATGATCATTATTATGATCATGATCATGATTATTATTATGATCATGATTATGATCATGATTATTATTATGATCATGATCACTATCATGATCATTATCATGATCCCTATCATGATCATTATCATGATCACTATCATGATCGTTATCATGATCACTATCATGATCATGATCATTATCATGATCACTATCATGATCATTATCATGATCACTACTATGGTCATTATCATGATCATTTTTATGATCATTATCATGATCACTATCATGATCATTATCATGATCATTATCATGATCACTATCATGATCACTATCATGATCACTATCATGGTCATTATCATGATCACTATCATGATCATTATCATGATCACTATCATGATCATTATCATGATCACTATCATGATCATTAGCATGATCATTATCATGGTCATTATCATGATCATTATCATGATCACTATCATGATCATTATCATGATCATTATCATGATCACTATCATGATCACTATCATGATCACTATCATGATCACTATCATGATCACTATCATGATCATTATCATGATCATTATCATGATCATTATCATGATCATTATCATGATCACTATCATGATCATTATCATGATCATTTTTATGATCATTATCATGATCACTATCATGATCATTATCATGATCATTATCATGATCACTATCATGATCACTATCATGATCACTATCATGGTCATTATCATGATCACTATCATGATCATTATCATGATCACTATCATGATCATTATCATGATCATTATCATGATCACTATCATGATCACTATCATGATCATTATCATGATCATTATCATGATCACTATCATGGTCATTATCATGATCATTATCATGATCACTATCATGATCAGTATTATGATCATTTTTATGATCATTATTATGATCATTTTTATGATCATTATCATGATCATTTTTCTGATCATTATCATGATGATCACGATCATGATAATGATCACGATAATGATCATGATAATGATCATGATAATGATCATGATAATGATCATGATAATGATCATGATAATGATCATGATAGTGAACATGATAATGATCATGATAGTGATCATGATAATGATCATGATAATGATCATGATAGTGATCATGATAATGATCATGATAATGATCATGATAATGATCATGATAATGGTCATGATAATGATCATGATGGTGATCATGATAATGATCATGATCATAATAATGATCATGATAATGATCATGATAATGATAATGATCATGATAGTAATCATGCTAATGATCATGATAATGATCATGTTAATGATTATGATAGTGATCATGCTATTGATCATGATGGTGAACATGATAGTGATCATGATAATGATCATGATAATGATCATGATAATGATCATGATAGTGATCATAATAATGATCATGATAGTGATCATGATAATGATCATGATAGTGATCATGATAATGATCATGATAATGATCATGATAGTGATTATGATAATGATCATGATGGTGATCATTATAATGATTATGATCATAGAAATGATCATGATAGTGATCATGATAGTGATTATGATAGTGATCATGATCATGATAATGATCATAATAATAATCATGATAGTGATCATGATAATGATCGTCATAATGGTCATGATAATGATCACGATAACGATCATGATAATGATCATGATAGTGATCATGATAATGATCATGATAATGATCATGATAATGATCATGATAGTGATTATGATAATGATCATGATAGTGATCATGATAATGATCATGATAATAATAATAATCATGGTCATAATAATGATCATGATAATGATCTTGATAGTGATCATGATAATGATCATGATAATGATCATAAATGCGATCATAATAGTGATCATGATAATGATCATGATAATGATCATGATAGTGATTATGATAGTGATTATGATAATGATCATGATAGTGATCATGATAATGATCATGATAATGATCATGATAATGATCATAATAGTGATCATAATAGTGATCATGATAATGATCATGACAATGATCATGACAGTGATCATAATAGTCATCACGATAATGATCATGATAATGATCATGATAATGATCATGATAATGATCATGATAGTGATCATGACAATGATCATGATAGTGATCATGATAATGATCATGGTAGTGATCATGATAATGATCATGATAGTAATCATGATAATGATCATGATAGTGATCATGATAATGATCATGATAGTGATCATGATAATGATCATGATAGTGATCATGATAATGATCATGATAGTGATCATGATAATGATCATGATACTGATCATGATCATAATAATGATAATGATCATTATTATGATCATGATAATGATCATGATAGTGATCATGATAATGATCATTATAGTGATCATGTTAATGATCATGATAGTGATCATGATAATGATCATGATCATAATAATGATCATGATAGTGATCATGATAATGATCATGATCATAATAATGATCATGTAATGATCATGTTAGTGATTATGATAATGATCATGATAATGATCATGATAGTAATCATGATAATGATCATGATAGTCGTCATGATAATGATCATATTAGTCATCATGATAATGATCATGGTAGTCATCATGATAATGATCATGGTAGTCATCATGATAATGATCATGATAGTCATCATGATAATGATCATTATTGTGATTATGATAATGATCATGATCATTATTATGATTATGATAATTATTATGTTAATGATTATGATAATGATCATGATAATGATCATGATAATGATCATGATTATGATCATGATAATGATCATGATAATGATCATGATAGTGATCACGATAATAATCATGCTAGTGATCATGATAATAACCATGATAATGATCATGATCATAATAATGATCATGATAATGATCATGATAATGATATGATAATGATCATGATAATGATCATGATAATGATCATGATAATGATCATGATAGTGATCATGATAATGATCATGATCATAATAATGATCATGATAGTGATCATGATTATGATAATGATCATGATCATAATAATGATCATGATAATGATCACGTTAGTGATTATGATAATGATCATGATAATGATCATGATATTGATCATGATAGTGATCATGATAATGATCATGATAATGTTCATAATAATGATCATGATAATGATCATGATAGTGATCATGATAATGATCATGATCCTAATAATGATAATGATCATTATTATGATCATGATAATGATCATGATAGTGATCATGATAATGATCATTATAGTGATCATGATAATGATCATGATAGTGATCATGATAATGATCATGATCATAATAATGATCATGATAGTGATCACGATAATGATCATGTTAGTGATTATGATAATGATCATGTTAGTGATTATGATAATGATCATGATAGTAATCATGATAATGATCATGATAGTCGTCATGATAATGATCATATTAGTCATCATGATAATGATCATGGTAGTCATCATGATAATGATCATGATAGTCATCATGATAATGATCATTATAATGATCATGATAGTGATCATAATAGTGATCATGATAATAATCATGATAGTGATCATGATAATGGTCATGATAATGGTCATGATAATGATCATGATAGTGATCATGATAATGATCATGATAATGATCATGATAATGATCATGATAGTGATCATGATAATGATCATGATAATGATCATGTTCATGATAATGAACATGACAATGGTCATGATAATGATCATGATAGTGATCATAATATTGATCATGATAATGATCATGATAATGATCATGATAATGATCATGATATTGATTATGATAATGATCATGATAGTGATCATGATAATGAACATAATAATTATCTTGATAATGATCATGATATTGATCATGATAATGACCATGATAATGATCATGTTAATGATCATGATAATGATCATGATAATGAATATGATAGTGATCATGATAGTGATCATGATAATGACCATGATAATGATCATGTTAATGATCATGATAATGATCATGATAATGAATATGATAGTGATCATGATAGTGATCATGATAATGATCATGATAGTGATCATGATAATGATCATGATAGTGATCATGATAATGATCATGATAGTGATCATGATAATGATCATGATAGTGATCATGATAATGATCACGATAGTGATCATGATAATGATCACGTTAGTGATCATGATAATGACCAAGATAGTGATAATGATAATGATCATGATCATAATAATGATCATGATAATGATCACGATAATGATCATGATAGTGATCATGATAATGATCATGATAGTGATCATGATAATGATCATGATAATGATCATGTTCATGATAATGAACATGACAATGGTCATGATAATGATCATGATAGTGATCATAATATTGATCATGATAATGATCATGATAGTGATTATGATAATGATCATGATAGTGATCATGATAATGAACATAATAATGATCTTGATAATGATCATGATATTCATCATGATAATGACCATGATAATGATCATGTTAATGATCATGTAATGATCATGATAATGAATATGATAGTGATCATGATAGTGATCATGATAATGACCATGATAATGATCATGTTAATGATCATGATAATGATCATGATAATGAATATGATAGTGATCATGATAGTGATCATGATAATGATCATGATAGTGATCATGATAATGATCATGATAGTGATCATGATAATGATCACGATAGTGATCATGATAATGATCACGTTAGTGATAATGATCATGATCATTATTATGACCATGATTATTATTATTATCATGATCACTATCATGATCATTATCATAATCACTATCATGATCATTATCATGATCATTATCATGATCATTATCATGATCACTATCATGATCATTATCATGATCGTTATCGTGATCATTATCATGACCATTATGACGATCATTATCATGATCACTATCATGATTATTATTATGATCATTATCATGATCATGATCACTATCATAATCCCTATCATGATCACTATCATGATCATTTCTATGATCATGATCATTATAATGATCACCATCATGATCATTATCATAATCACTATCATGATCATTATCATGATCATTATCATGATCACTATCATGATCATTATCATGATCACTATCATGATCATTATTATGATCACTATCATGATCATTATCATGATCATTATCATGATCATTATCATGATCACTATCATGTTCACCATCATGATCAATAGCATGATCACTATCATAATCATTAACATGATCATTATCATGATCATTAGCATGATTACTATCATGATCATTATCATTATCATGATCATTATCATGATCATTATTATGATCATGATCATTATCATGATCACTATCATGATCATTATCATGACCATTATCATGATCATTATCATGATCATTATCATGATCATTATCATGATCACTATCATGATCATTATCATGATCATTATCATGATCACTATCATGATCATTATCATGTTCACTATCATGATCATTATCATGATCATTATCATGATCATTATCATGATCATTATCATGATCATTATCATGATCATTATCATGATCATTATCGTGATCATTATCATGATCGTGATCATCATGATAATGATCAGAAAAATGATCATGATAATGATCATAAAAATTATCATAATAATGATCATGATAGTGATCATGATAATGATCATGATTATGATCATGATAATGATCATGACAATGATCATGATAGTGATCATAATATTGATCATGATAATGATCATGATAATGATCATGATAATGATCATGATAATGATCATGATAGTGATTATGATAATGATCATGATAGTGATCATGATAATGAACATAATCATGATCTTGATAATGATCATGAGAATGATCTTGATAATGGTCATGATAATGATCATGATAGTGATCATGATAATGATCATGATAGTGATCATGATAATGATCATGATAATGATCATGATAATGGTCACGATAATGATCATGATAGTGATCATGATAATGATCATGATAATGATCATGATAGTGATCATGATAATGATCATGATAGTGATCATGATAATGATCATGATAGTGATCATGATAATGATCATGATAATTTTCATGATAATGATCATGATAGTCATCATAATAATGATCATGATAATGATCATGATAATGATCATGATAATGGTCATGATAATGATCATGATAGTGATCATGATCATGATCATAATAATGATCATAATAATGATCATAATAATGATCATAATAATGATCATAATGATAATGATCATGATCATAATAATGATCATGATAATAATCATGATAATGATCATGATAGTGATCATGCTAATGATCATGATAATGATCATGCTAATGATCATGATAATGATCATGTTAATGATTAATGATCATGATAATGATCATGATAATGATCATGATAGTGATAGTGATCATGATAATGATCATGATAATGATCATGATAGTGATCATGATAATGATCATGATAGTGATCATGATAATGATCATGATTGTGATCATGATAATGATCGTGATAGTGATCATGATAATGATCATGATAGTGATCATGATAATGATCATGATAGTGATCATGATAATGATCATAATAATGATCATGATAGTGATCATGATAATGATCATGATAGTGATCATGATAATTATCATAATAATGATCATGATAATGATCATGATAATGATCATGATAATGATCATAATAGTGATCATGATAATGATCATGATAATGATCATAATGATAATGATCATGATCATAATAATGATCATGATAATAATCATGATAATGATCATGATAGTGATCATGCTAATGATCATGATAATGATCATGTTAATGATTAATGATCATGATAATGATAATGATCATGATAGTGATCATGATAATGATCATGATAATGATCATAATGATAATGATCATGATCATAATAATGATCATGATAATAATCATGATAATGATCATGATAGTGATCATGCTAATGATCATGATAATGATCATGTTAATGATTAATGATCATGATAATGATCATAATAGTGATCATGATAATGATCATAATAGTGATCATGATAATGATCATGATAATGATCATAATGATCATGATCATGATGATGATGATATAATAATGATCATGATAATAATCATGATAATGATCATGATAGTGATCATGCTAATGATCATGATAATGATCATGTTAATGATTAATGATCATGATAATGATCATGATAATGATAATGATCATGATAGTGATCATGATAATGATAATGATAGTGATCATAATAATGATCATGTTAGTGATCATGATAATGATCATGATAGTGATCATGATAATGATCATGATAATGATCATGATAATGATCATGATATTGATCATGATAGTGATTATGATAATGATCATGATGGTGATGATGATAATGATCATGATCATAGTAATGATCATGATAGTGATCATGATAATGATAATCATAGTGATCATGATAATGATCATGATAATGTTCATGATAATGATCATGATAGTGATCATGATAGTCATCATGATAATGATCATGATAGTCATCATGATAATGATCATGATATTCATCATGATAATGATCATGATAGTCATCATGATAATGATCATGATAGTCATCATGATAATGATCATGATGGTCATCATGATAATGATCATGATAGTTATCATGATAATGATCATGATAGTGATTATAATGGTGATCATGATAATGATCATGATAATGATTATGATAGTGATCACGATAATAATGATGATAGTGATCACGATAATAATCATGATAGTGATCGCGATAATAATCATGATAGTGATCATGATAATGATCACGATAATGATCATGATAATGATCATGATAATGATCATGATAATGGTCATGATAATGATCATGATACTGATCATGATAATGATCATGATACTGATCATGATAATGATCATGATCATAATAATGATCATGATAATGATCATGATTATGATCATGATAATGATCGTGATAGTGATCATGATAATGATCGTGATAGTGATCATGATAATGATATGATAGTGATCATGATAATGACCATGGTAGTGATCATGATAATGATCATGATAATGATCATGATAGTGATCATGATAATGATCATGATAATGATCATGATTATGATCATGATAATGATCATGATAATGGTCATGATAATGGTCATGATAGTGATCATGATAATGATCATGATAGTGATCATGATAATGATCATAATAGTAATCATGATAATTATCATAATAATGATCATGATAATGATCATGATAATGATCATGTTCATGATAATGATCATGATAATGGTCATGATAATGATCATGATAGTGATCACGACAATAATCATGACAGTGATCATGATAATGATCACGATAATGATCATGATAATGATCATGATAATGATCATGATAATGATCATGATAGTGATCATGATAGTGATCATGATAGTGATCATGATAGTGATCATGATAATGATCATGATAATGATCATGATAATGATCATGATAATGATCATGATAATGGTCATGATAATAATCATGATAATGGTCATGATAATAATCATGATAGTGATCATGATAATGATCATGATCATAATAATGATCATGATAATGATCATGATAATGATCATGATAATGATCATGATAATGATCATGATAATGATCATGATAATGATCATGATAGTGATCATGCTAATGATCATGATAATGATCATGTTAATGATTAATGATCATGATAGTGATCATGATAATGATCATGATAATGATCATGATAATGATCACGATAATGATCATGATAATGATCATGATAATGATCATGATAATGATCATGATAGTGATCATGCTAATGATCATGATAATGATCATGTTAATGATTAATGATCGTGATAATGATCATAATAATGATCATGATAGTTATCATGATAGTGATCATGATAATGATCATGATAATGATCATGATAGTATTTATGATAATGATCATGATAGTGATCATGATAATGATCATAATAATGATCTTGATAATGATCATGATAATGATCATGATAGTGATCATGATAATGATCATGATAATGATCATGATAGTGATCATGATAATGATCATGATAGTGATCATGATAATGATCATGATAATTTTCATGATAATGATCATGATAGTAATTATGATAATGATCATGATAGTGATCATGATAATGATCATAATAATGATCTTGATAATGATCATGAGAATGATCTTGATAATGGTCATGATAATGATCATGATAGTGATCATGATAATGATCATGATAATGATCATGATAGTGATCATGATAATGATCATGATAATTTTCATGATAATGATCATGATAGTCATCATAATAATGATCATGATAATGATCATGATAATGATCATGATAATGATCATGATAGTGATCATAATAGTGATCATAATAATGATCATGATAGTGATCATAATAGTGATCATAATAATGATCATGATAATGATCATGATAGTCATCATGATAATGATCATGATAGTCATCATGATAATGATCATGATAGTTATCGTGATAATGATCATGATAATGATCATGATAGTGATCATGATAATGATCATGATAATGGTCATGATAATGATCATGATAGTGATCATGATAATGATCATGATCATAATAATGATCATAATAATGATCATAATAATGATCATAATGATAATGATCATGATCATAATAATGATCATGATAATAATCATGATAATGATCATGATAGTGATCATGCTAATGATCATGATAATGATCATGCTAATGATCATGATAATGATCATGTTAATGATTAATGATCATGATAATGATCATGATAATGATCATGATAGTGATCATGATAATGATCATAATAATGATCGTGATAGTGATCATGATAATGATCATGATAGTGATCATGATAATGATCATGATTGTGATCATGATAATGATCGTGATAGTGATCATGATAATGATCATGATAGTGATCATGATAATGATCATAATAATGATCATGATAGTGATCATGATAATGATCATGATAGTGATCATGATAATTATCATAATAATGATCATGATAATGATCATGATAATGATCATGATAGTGATCATGATAATGATCATGATAATGATCATGATAATGATCATGATAATGATCATGATAATGATCATGATAATGATCATGATAATGATCATAATAGTGATCATGATAATGATCATGATAATGATCATGATAGTGATCATAATAATGATCATAATGATAATGATCATGATCATAATAATGATCATGATAATAATCATGATAATGATCATGATAGTGATCATGCTAATGATCATGATAATGATCATGTTAATGATTAATGATCATGATAATGATAATGATCATGATAATGATAATGATCATGATAGTGCTCATGATAATGATCATGATAGTGATCATGATAATGATCATGATTGTGATCATGATAATGATCATGATAATGATCATGATAGTGATCATAATAATGATCATGTTAGTGATCATGATAATGATCATGATAGTGATCATGATAATGATCATGATAATGATCATGATAATGATCATGATAATGATCATTATAGTGATTATGATAATGATCATGATGGTGATGATGATAATGATCATGATCATAGTAATGATCATGATAGTGATCATGATAATGATCATGATAGTGATCATGATAATGATCATGATAGTGATCATGATAATGATCATGATAGTGATCATGATAATGATAATCATAGTGATCATGATAATGATCATGATAATGTTCATGATAATGATCATGATAGTGATCATGATAGTCATCATGATAATGAGCATGATAGTCATCATGATAATGATCATGATATTCATCATGATAATGATCATGATAGTCATCATGATTATGATCATGATAGTGATTATAATAGTGATCATGATAATGATCATGATAATGATTATGATAGTGATCACGATAATAATGATGATAGTGATCACGATAATAATCATGATAGTGATCGCGATAATAATCATGATAGTGATCATGATAATGATCACGATAATGATCATGATAATGATCATGATAATGATCATGATAATGGTCATGATAACGATCATGATAATGGTCATGATATTGATCATGATAGTGATCATGATAATGATCATGATCATAATAATGATCATGATAATGATCATGATTATGATCATGATAATGATCGTGATAATGATCATGATAATGATCGTGATAATGATCATGATAATGATCGTGATAGTGATCATGATAATGACCATGGTAGTGATCATGATAATGATCATGATAGTGATCATGATAATGATCATGATAATGATCATGATTATGATCATGATAATGATCATGATAATGGTCATGATAATGATCAGGATAGTGATCATGATAATGATCATGATAGTGATCATGATAATGATCATGATAGTAATCATGATAATTATCATAATAATGATCATGATAATGATCATGATAATGATCATGTTCATGATAATGATCATGATAATGGTCATGATAATGATCATGATAGTGATCACGACAATAATCATGACAGTGATCATGATAATGATCACGATAATGATCATGATAATGATCATGATAATGATCATGATAATGATCATGATAATGATCATGATAGTGATCATGATAGTGATCATGATAATGATCATGATAATTATCATGATAATGATCATGATAATGATCATGATCATGATAATGATCATGATAATGATCATGATAGTGATCATGCTAATGATCATGATAATGATCATGTTAATGATTAATGATCATGATAGTGATCATGATAATGATCATGATAATGATCATGATAATGATCACGATAATGATCATGATAATGATCATGATAATGATCATGATAATGATCATGATAGTGATCATGCTAATGATCATGATAATGATCATGTTAATGATTAATGATAATGATCATGATAATGATCATGATAGTGATCATGATAATGATCATGATAGTGATCATGATAATGATCATGATAATGATCATGATAGTGATCATGATAATGCTCATGATAGTGATCATGATAGTGATCATGATAATGATCATGATAATGATCATGATAATGATCACGATAATGATCATGATAATGATCATGATAATGATCATGATAATGATCATGATAGTGATCATGCTAATGATCATGATAATGATCATGTTAATGATTAATGATCGTGATAATGATCATAATAATGATCATGATAGTTATCATGATAATGATCATGATAATGATCATGATAATGATCATGATAGTGATCATAATAGTGATCATGATAATGATCATGATAATGATCATGATAATGATCATGATAGTGATTATGATAATGATCATGATAGTGATCATGATAATAATCATAATAATGATCTTGATAATGATCATGAGAATGATCTTGATAATGGTCATGATAATGATCATGATAGTGATCATGATAATGATCATGATAGTGATCATGATAATGATCATGATAGTGATCATGATAATGATCATGATAGTGATCATGATAATGATCATGATAGTGATCATGATAATGATCATGATAGTGATCATGATAATGATCATGATAATGATCATGATAATGATCATGATAGTGATCATGATAATGATCATGATAATGATCATGATAATGGTCACGATAATGATCATGATAGTGATCATGATAATGATCGTGATAATGATCATGATAGTGATCATGATAATGATCATGATAATTTTCATGATAATGATCATGATAGTCATCATGATAATGATCATGATAGTCATCATGATAATGATCATGATAATGATCATGATAATGACCATGATAATGATCATGATAGTGATCATAATAGTGATCATGATAATGATCATGATAATAATCATGAAAGCATCATGATAATGATCATGATAGTTATCGTGATAATGATCATGATAATGATCATGATAGTGATCATGATAATGATCATGATAGTGATCATGATAATGATCATGATAGTGATCATGATAATGATCATGATAGTGATCATGATAATGATCATGATAGTGATCATGATAATGATCATGATAGTGATCATGATAATGATCATGATAGTGATCATGATAATGATAATGATCATGATCATAATAATGATAATGATCATTATTATGATCATGATAGTGATCATGATGGTGATCATGATAATGAATATGATCATAATAATGATCACGATAATGATCATTATATTGATCATACTAATGATCATGATAATGATCATGTTAGTGATTATGATAATGATCATGATAATGATCATGATAGTGATCACGATAAAAATCATGATAGTGATCATGATAATGATCACGATAATGACAATGATAGTGATCATGATAATGATGATGATAATGATCATGATAATGATCATGATAATGATCATGATAGTGATCACGATAATAATCATGATAGTGATCATGATAATGATCATGATAGTGATTATGATAATGATCATGATAGTGATCATGATAATGATCATGATAGTGATCATGATAATGATCATGATAGTGATCATGATAATGATCATGATAGTGATCATGATAATGATCATGATAGTGATCATGATAATGATCATGATAGTGATCATGATAATGATCATGATAATTTTCATGATAATGATCATGATAGTCATCATGATAATGATCATGATAGTCATCATGATAATGATCATGATAATGATCATGATAATGACCATGATAATGATCATGATAGTGATCATAATAGTGATCATGATAATGATCATGATAATAATCATGAAAGCATCATGATAATGATCATGATAGTTATCGTGATAATGATCATGATAATGATCATGATAATGATCATGATAATTTTCATGATAATGATCATGATAGTCATCATGATAATGATCATGATAGTCATCATGATAATGATCATGATAATGATCATGATAATGACCATGATAATGATCATGATAGTGATCATAATAGTGATCATGATAATGATCATGATAATAATCATGAAAGCATCATGATAATGATCATGATAGTTATCGTGATAATGATCATGATAATGATCATGATAGTGATCATGATAATGATCATGATAATGATCGTGATAATGATCATGATAGTGATCATGATAATGATCATGATAATTTTCATGATAATGATCATGATAGTCATCATGATAATGATCATGATAGTCATCATGATAATGATCATGATAATGATCATGATAATGACCATGATAATGATCATGATAGTGATCATAATAGTGATCATGATAATGATCATGATAATAATCATGAAAGCATCATGATAATGATCATGATAGTTATCGTGATAATGATCATGATAATGATCATGATAGTGATCATGATAATGATCATGATAGTGATCATGATAATGATCATGATAGTGATCATGATAATGATCATGATAGTGATCATGATAATGATCATGATAGTGATCATGATAA
Organism: Gymnosoma rotundatum; assembly: GCA_916610165.2. Classification (NCBI taxonomy): domain Eukaryota; kingdom Metazoa; phylum Arthropoda; class Insecta; order Diptera; family Tachinidae; genus Gymnosoma; species Gymnosoma rotundatum. The sequence goes on along the minus strand of OU744337.1, from coordinate 66,521,789 downwards.
TGATCATGATAGTGATCATGATAATGATCATGATAGTGATCATGATAATGATAATGATCATGATCATAATAATGATAATGATCATTATTATGATCATGATAGTGATCATGATGGTGATCATGATAATGAATATGATCATAATAATGATCACGATAATGATCATTATATTGATCATACTAATGATCATGATAATGATCATGTTAGTGATTATGATAATGATCATGATAATGATCATGATAGTGATCACGATAATAATCATGATAGTGATCATGATAATGATCACGATAATGACAATGATAGTGATCATGATAATGATGATGATAATGATCATGATAATGATCATGATAATGATCATGATAGTGATCACGATAATAATCATGATAGTGATCATGATAATGATCATGATAGTGATTATGATAATGATCATGATAGTGATCATGATAATGATCATGATAGTGATCATGATAATGATCATGATAGTGATCATGATAATGATCATGATAGTGATCATGATAATGATCATGATAGTGATCATGATAATGATCATGATAGTGATCATGATAATGATCATGATAGTGATCATGATAATGATAATGATCATGATCATAATAATGATAATGATCATTATTATGATCATGATAGTGATCATGATGGTGATCATGATAATGGATATGATCATAATAATGATCACGATAATGATCATTATATTGATCATACTAATGATCATGATAATGATCATGTTAGTGATTATGATAATGATCATGATAATGATCATGATAGTGATCACGATAATAATCATGATAGTGATCATGATAATGACCATGATAATGATCATGATAATGATCATGATAATGATCATGATAATGATCATGATAGTGATAATGATCATGATAATCATGATTATCATGATCATTAGTATGATCAATATAATGATCATTATCGTGATCATTATTATGATCATGATCATTACCATGATCATGATCATAATAATGATCATTATCATTATTATGATCATGATCATTATCATTGTCATGATCACTATCATGATCATTATCATGATCACTATCTTGATCATTATCATGATCACTATCATGATCATTATCATGATCACTATCATGATCATTATCATGATCACTATCATGATCATTTTCATGATCATTTTCATGATCACTATCATGATCGTTATCATGATCATTAGGATGATCAATATCATAATCATTATCGTGATCATTATTATGATCATTATCATGATCATTATCATGATCACTATCACGATCATTATCATGATCACTATCATGATCATTATCATGATCATTATCATGATCACTATCATGATCATTATCATGATCATTATCATGATCACTATCACGATCATTATCATGATCACTATCATGATCATTATCATGATCATTATCATGATCACTATTATGATCAATATCATGATCATTATCATGATCATTATCAAGAGCATTATCATGATCACTATCATGATCGTTATCATGATCATTAGGATGATCAATATCATAATCATTATCGTGATCATTATTATGATCATGATCATTATCATGATCACCAATATGATCATTATCATGATCATTATTATGACCATGATCATTATTATTATCATGATCATTATCATGATCACTATCACGATCATTATCATGATCACTATCATGATCATTATCATGATCATTATCATGATCACTATCATGAGCATTATCATGATCATTATCATGATCATTATTATGATCAATATCATGATCATTATCATGATCATTATCAAGAGCATTATCATGATCACTATCATGATCATTATCATGATCATTAGTATGATCAATATAATGATCAATATCGTGATCATTATTATGATCATATTCATTATCATGATCACCATCATGATCACTATCATTATCATGATCACTATCATGATCATTATCATGATCACTATCATGATCATTATCATGATCACTATCATGATCATTATCATGATCACTATCATGATCACTATCATGATCATTATCATGATCACTATCATGATCATTATCATGATCATTGTCACGATAACTATCATGATCATTATCATGATGCTTTCATGATTATTATCATGATCATTATCATGATCACTATTATGATCACTATCATGATCATTATCATGGTCATTATCATGATCATTATCATGATCACTATTATGATCACTATCATGATCATTATCATGGTCATTATCATGATCATTATCATGATCATTATCACGATAACTATCATGATCATTATCATGATGCTTTCATGATTATTATCATGATCATTATCATGATCACTATTATGATCACTATTATGATCATGATATTGATCATGATAGTGATCATCATAATAACCATCATAATGATCATGATATTGATCATAATAATGATCATGATAATGATCATGATAATGATCATGATAGTGATCATGATAATGATCATGATAATGATCATGATAGTGATCATGATAATGATCGTGATAGTGATCATGATAATGATCATGATAATGATCACTATCATGATCATTATTATGATCATGATTATTATCATGATCATGATCATGATCATAATAATGATCATGGTCATAATAATGATCATGATAATGATCATGATCATAATAATGATCACGATAATGATTATGATATTGATCATCCTAATGATCATGATAACGATCATGATAGTGATCATGAAAATGATCATGAAAATGATCATGATAGTGATCATGATAATGATCATGATAGTGATCATGATAATGATCATGATAGTGATCATGATAATGATCATGATAGTGATCATGATAATGATCATGATAGTGATCATGATAATGATAATGATCATGATCATAATAATGATCACGATAATGATCATTATATTGATCATACTAATGATCATGATAATGATCATGATAATGATCATGATAGTGATCATGATAATGATCATGATAATTTTCATGATAATGATCATGATAGTCATCATGATAATGATCATGATAATGATCATGATAATGATCATGATAATGATCATGATAGTGATCATAATAGTGATCATGATAATGATCATGATAATGATCATGATAGCATCATGATAATGATCATGATAGTCATCATGATAATGATCATGATAATGATCATGATAGTGATCATGATAATGATCATGATAATGATCATGATAATGATCATGATAGTGATCATGATAATGATCATGATAGTGATCATGATAATGATCATGATAATGATCATGATAATGATCATGATAGTGATCATGATAATGATCATGATAATGATCATGATAATGGTCACGATAATGATCATGATAGTGATCATGATAATGATCGTGATAATGATCATGATAGTGATCATGATAATGATCATGATAATTTTCATGATAATGATCATGATAGTCATCATGATAATGATCATGATAGTCATCATGATAATGATCATGATAATGATCATGATAATGACCATGATAATGATCATGATAGTGATCATAATAGTGATCATGATAATGATCATGATAATAATCATGAAAGCATCATGATAATGATCATGATAGTTATCGTGACAATGATCATGATAATGATCATGATAGTGATCATGATAATGATCATGATAGTGATCATGATAATGATCATGATAGTGATCATGATAATGATCATGATAGTGATCATGATAATGATCATGATAGTGATCATGATAATGATCATGATAGTGATCATGATAATGATCATGATAGTGATCATGATAATGATAATGATCATGATCATAATAATGATAATGATCATTATTATGATCATGATAGTGATCATGATGGTGATCATGATAATGAATATGATCATAATAATGATCACGATAATGATCATTATATTGATCATACTAATGATCATGATAATGATCATGTTAGTGATTATGATAATGATCATGATAATGATCATGATAGTGATCACGATAATAATCATGATAGTGATCATGATAATGATCACGATAATGACAATGATAGTGATCATGATAATGATGATGATAATGATCATGATAATGATCATGATAATGATCATGATAGTGATCACGATAATAATCATGATAGTGATCATGATAATGATCATGATAGTGATTATGATAATGATCATGATAGTGATCATGATAATGATCATGATAGTGATCATGATAATGAACATGATAGTGATCATGATAATGATCATGATAGTGATCATGATAATGATCATGATAGTGATCATGATAATGATCATGATAGTGATCATGATAATGATAATGATCATGATCATAATAATGATAATGATCATTATTATGATCATGATCACTATCACGATCACTATCATGATCATTATCATAATCACTATCATGATCATTATCATGATCACTATCATGATTATTATCGTGATCACTATCATGATCACTATCATGATCATTATCATGATCACTATCTTGATCATTATCATGATCACTATCATGATCATTATCATGATCACTATCATGATCATTATCATGATCACTATCATGATCATTTTCATGATCATTTTCATGATCACTATCATGATCGTTATCATGATCATTAGGATGATCAATATCATAATCATTATCGTGATCATTATTATGATCATGATCATTATCATGATCATTATCATGATCACTATCACGATCATTATCATGATCACTATCATGATCATTATCATGATCATTATCATGATCACTATCATGATCATTATCATGATCATTATCATGATCACTATCACGATCATTATCATGATCACTATCATGATCATTATCATGATCATTATCATGATCACTATCATGATCATTATCATGATCATTATCATGATCATTATTATGATCAATATCATGATCATTATCATGATCATTATCAAGAGCATTATCATGATCACTATCATGATCGTTATCATGATCATTAGGATGATCAATATCATAATCATTATCGTGATCATTATTATGATCATGATCATTATCATGATCACCAATATGATCATTATCATGATCATTATTATGACCATGATCATTATTATTATCATGATCATTATCATGATCACTATCACGATCATTATCATGATCACTATCATGATCATTATCATGATCATTATCATGATCACTATCATGATCATTATCATGATCATTATCATGATCATTATTATGATCAATATCATGATCATTATCATGATCATTATCAAGATCACTATCATGATCATTATCATGATCACTATCATGATCATTATCATGATCACTATCATGATCATTATCATGATCATTATCACGATAACTATCATGATCATTATCATGATGCTTTCATGATTATTATCATGATCATTATCATGATCACTATTATGATCACTATCATGATCATTATCATGGTCATTATCATGATCATTATCATGATCATTATCACGATAACTATCATGATCATTATCATGATGCTTTCATGATTATTATCATGATCATTATCATGATCACTATTATGATCACTATTATGATCATGATATTGATCATGATAGTGATCATCATAATAACCATCATAATGATCATGATATTGATCATAATAATGATCATGATAATGATCATGATAATGATCATGATAGTGATCATGATAATGATCATGATAATGATCATGATAGTGATCATGATAATGATCGTGATAGTGATCATGATAATGATCATGATAATGATCACTATCATGATCATTATTATGATCATGATTATTATCATGATCATGATCATGATCATAATAATGATCATGGTCATAATAATGATCATGATAATGATCATATTGGTGATCATGATAATGATCATGATCATAATAATGATCACGATAATGATTATGATATTGATCATCCTAATGATCATGATAACGATCATGATAGTGATCATGAAAATGATCATGAAAATGATCATGATAGTGATCATGATAATGATCATGATAGTGATCATGATAATGATCATGATAGTGATCATGATAATGATCATGATAGTGATCATGATAATGATCATGATAGTGATCATGATAATGATCATGATAGTTGTAACGACAAAAGTCGCCTCCTCGTTTTTGTCAACACCTGAATATTGTTTTGTTATGTATCAGTGCTTGAATAAGTTATATTTCCCTTTTGTTATTACCTTTAGAATTAAGTTTTTTCTTTTTTTTATAATGAATTCAATTTTCTTTCATTTATAACGTTAATGAATTATAATTTATTATGTATTATTGTTTTAACTAAAATAATCCCTTTTATTGTAAACACTAGAATTAAGCCTTTATAGAGTGAATTATATTTAGATCATGATAAGTTTTCTACCCGAGGATAATTTGAATTAACGGTCGGGTGACACAGTACGCCCTCTTGAAGATAATACCTGCAGACTAAAAAGACAGCTGTAACAGCCAACAATGTCACAACTGTCACGAATGAAAATACAACACTCGGCTGTGTTTGACGATGAAACACAACCGAATAAGACATGTGTGTGAATGAATGTGTGTGCCCACGCACAAGTATAAAAAGGCGAACATTGAGTTGGAAAAGTGGGTTAGTAAGCAGCTGGCCTGCAGGTAAGAAGTTGCTTGGTGAGGAATTTACAATTCCCCAAATTATTTCTTATCTGCAGAAAAACTGCATTTGTGGGTAACTCGACTAGCGGAGATAGTCTTGGCGAGGAATTATACAATTCCCCAGGTTTAGTCTTGCGCTGCCTAGCTCTCCCATAGTGGTTGCCATTCATCGCGACTGTGCGACAGTTGCTACGCCTGTTGGTAAAACAACGCCACAGAAGTTACACTTCTACCGGCGTTCGTTCGGCCTTGTCGCTTACCTTGGCGAGGAATTATACAATTCCCCAGGGTTAGGCTGCGCGGTCGGGCACTACCACTAGGCGCTGCCAGGAGCACGTCCGGCGTAAAGCCCGGGTGTTGCCGCTGAACCTGCGCCATCGCTGTTGCTCCGCTGCCCGTGCCATTGCCGCCCGGTGGCGTCGCCGTTCTCCAAGCGCTACCTGCGCCATCGTGATTGAAGAGCCGATTACGCCATCGCTGTTTGCGCCGCTGCCCGTGCCATTGCCGCCCGGTAGCGTCGCCGTTCTCCAAGCGCTACCTGCGCCATCGCTGGTCAAGCGCTACCTGCGCCATCGTGATTGAAGAGCCGCTTACGCCATCACTGTTGTCGCCGCTGCTCGTGCCATTGCCGCCCGGTAGCATCGCCGTATCGTCAAGCGCTACCTGCGCCATCGCTGTTTGCGCCGCTGCCCGTGCCATTGCCGCCCGGTAGCGCCGCCGTTCTCCAAGCGCTACCTGCGCCATCGCTGGTCAAGCGCTACCTGCGCCATCGCTATTTGCGCCGCTGCCCATGCCATTGCCGCCCGGTAGCGTCGCCGTATCTACAAGCGCTACCTGCGCCATCGCTGTTTGCGCCGCTGCCCGTGCCATTGCCGCCCGGTAGCGCCGCCGTTCTCCAAGCGCTACCTGCGCCATCGCTGGTCAAGCGCTACCTGCGCCATCGCTATTTGCGCCGCTGCCCATGCCATTGCCGCCCGGTAGCGTCGCCGTATCTACAAGCGCTACCTGCACCATCGCGGATGAAGCGCTACTTACGCCATCGCTGTTTGCGCCGCTGCCCGTAGTTATATATCCTTTAAAACCCTTATTTTTCGTCTGTTAAACAACTTTAATATTAATATTTTCTTTTTATAAATAAATACTATTATTTTTATTATTATTCTATTATTAGAAATTGTTGTCATTAATGGAAAAACTATTATTCAAATATTGTAAAAAAAGAAAAATTGAAATTGAATATTTTTTGAAATTATAAAAAATATATATATTGAGAAATAAAAAATTACAAAATAAAATAAAAATAATATTTACGATTTTAATACCTTAATTTAATTGGCGCAGTCGAATAACGAACCAAATAGAGGGAAATAAAACGGGAAGAAAAATTATATTTTGTACATATATGTACATATCACATAGTTTATATAAATAACTATAAACAATATTTAAACCTAACACCATAAATTAAAACTGATCCAAAAGAAGTGGATACCGTTTATCCTGAATGTTTTTTTTTATAAAATAAAAAACAAGTGATTGTGATAAGACATCATCCAACAGCAAAAAATTCAAGCCGAGAAATAATAACACCATAATAATAAAACCCGAGTTCACTGGACAATAAAAAAAATAGCAAGACCAAAAAAATAGCAAAAGCGAAAAAAAAATATATCTCAAGAGTCAAGACATCAAGTCAAGACATCAAGAAAAGAAAATGGCAGCAACAACAATGATTCCCTTTCAACTACTATCTGATGTTCCGAATTTTGATGGAAAACCAGAAGAACTGGAAATGTTTATAAAGAATGTTGAAGCAGTTCGAAGTCTTGTTGAGCCAGCATTTAACGAATTGTTTGATTTAAGGATTAGAAGTAAAATTATAGGAGAAGCAAATATCTCGCTGATAAATAACAACAATTCTACTAAATGGGAAGAAATTAAGGTAATATTAAGAATAAATTTTAGTATATCAGACAGTATAGAGAGTATTATTAACAAAATTAAGACAGCAGAATTAAAAACCACTGTTAACCAATTTTATGATTATGTTGAGACACTAAAAACAAAATTAAATTTAAAAGCTAGTATTGATCAAAGTAATGATGAATGGTTTAGTTGTACTAAGAATGAGAAAATGGTATTAAAGATTTTCATTAGCAAATTGCCTAATGAGCCGAAATTAATATTACAATCAAGAAATCCTCATTCTTTATTAAAAGCTAAAGAAATTCTTGTTGAAACTAACTATTTTTATATAAGTAAATTCCAAAGTTCGCAATTTTTACAATCTTCTTTTTCTAATGTTTATAGTAATCAAAATAAATGTTTTAATAATAACCTTAGCCAAAAATATTCACGTGCAAATAATATCCAATACAATTCAGGAAGTTCTGGTGGAAGTAATTTTCTTAATAATAACGGTGATTGTATGAATTCAGCTCGTAATAGTACTTTTGAAAATAGTGGTAACTATGTAAATCAGAGTTATAGAAGAAGTTTTAACAACAATGGTAATTTTAACAGAGCATATAATAATAGAAATAGAAATTTTATTCAAAACTTTGATAACACTGGTGGATATTTTAACCAAAATGGAAATTTTAATAAAAAAGAATATTATAATAATAGAGGTAACGGAAGTCAAAATAGTAAAATAACTTCGAATAGCAGTGCACAGAATAGTGTAAATAAAACAATCCCAATGGATGTTGATTGTACTGAAATGTCAAATTTTCAGTTGCAAGCCGAAAAAATTTACCCTGCATAGTAGTTAAGTCTCAGTCTGTCCCTATTAAATTATTAATAGATACAGGTTCAGCAACTACTCTCATAAGAAAAGGCCTATTTCATAATACATTTAGATCAAATTTAGAAAAACCTGTTATTTTAAATACTATTTGTTCTAAAACAGTTACAAACACAAAGGTTACGATTCCGTTTTTCAAAGAATTTAATTTACCAAATTGCAAAATGGAAATGCTTGAAACAGAAATTTTTAATGATTTTGATGGTATATTAGGTTGTAACATTTTAAGACCTCTAAGTGCAAAAATCGATTTTAAAGAAAACTTATTATTAACTGATAATGCGAAAATTCCCCTAATATTTGAAAAAGCTGTGGAACTATATAGTGAAAATGACATGTCCTATTTTAATGATATAACTCTAGATATAAATTTCAATGAGCCACGAATCGAGTATTTAACTAACAAATTAAAAAAGGAAAATTTAAATAATGAGGAAATAATGGAGTTAACTAAACTTATTAAAGAGTTTAAATCTGTATTTTATATTGAAGGTGAAAATCTATCTTCTGTTGGAAAATATAAACATAAAATTCCTACCATAAATGATATTCCAGTGTATCGTAAAACATATCGTTTTCCTGAAATCCATAGGGTTGAAGTGGAAAAACAAGTAAGTGAGATGTTGAATTCAGGTATTATAACGAAGTCATCAAGCCCATATAATGCTCCAATTTGGATTGTACCGAAAAAGATAGATAACTCTGGAAAACAAAAATGGAGAGTAGTAGTAGACTACAGAAAATTAAATGATGTAACAATTGAAGACAAATTCCCAATTCCTAATATAGAAGATCTATTTACAAAGCTAGGAAGTTCTCAATATTTTAGTACACTTGATTTGGCAAAGGGATTTCATCAAATTCCAATTTTAGCTGAAGATAGGCATAAAACAGCATTTTCCACTCCAACGGGACACTATGAATTCACACGTATGCCTTTTGGATTAAAAAATGCACCTGCATCCTTTCAAAGAATGATGAACGAGGTACTTCATGATTTTATAAATAATATTTGCGTTGTATACCTAGATGATATTTTAATATTTTCCACGTCACTTCAAGAACATATTGTATCTTTAAAAAAAATTTTTAAAAGATTATCCGACTACAACCTTAAAGTACAGGTTGATAAATGCAATTTCTTTAGAAGAGAATCTGAATATTTAGGTCACATAATTACTCCAGATGGTATTAAACCCAATCCTGATAAAATTAAAGTAATCCAAAAAATTCCATTACCAAAAACTATTAAAGAAATCAGATCATTTTTAGGCTTGTCTGGTTTCTATCGAAAATTTATTAAGGATTATAGCCGAATAGCCCTTCCAATTATATCGTATTTAAAAAAAGGATCTGTTATTGATACTAATAATCAAAATTATATTGATTCCTTTAATAAATTAAGGACAATTTTATGCACTAGTCCAGTTTTAGCATATCCTAATTTTAATAAATTATTTGTTTTAACCACAGATGCTAGTAATGGAGCTTTAGGGGCAGTGCTTTCACAAAATGGACATCCAATTTCTTATACATCTCGAACATTAAATAAACATGAGCTTAATTATAGTGCAATCGAAAAGGAATTATTGGCAATTGTTTGGTCAGTTAAATATTTTAGACCCTATTTGTTTGGTAGAAAATTTAAAATTCAAACAGATCATCGACCACTGGTATGGTTAAATTCCTTAAAAGAACCAAATATAAAACTACAAAGATGGAAGATACAGCTTAATGAATATGATTTCGAAATAGAATATATTAAAGGCAAAACAAATAAAGTAGCAGATTACCTTAGTCGTTTAGAAGTTAATATTTTACGAGAAGAACAAGATCCCAGTTCTGATTTAGCTACAATTCATAGTGGCAAAGAAAATTTAAATGATCACATTTTTATTTCTGAAGCACCTATCAATTTATATAAGAATCAAATTATCATTTCGTTAGGAAATACTTTTAAATACGAAACTAAAATCTTATTTAATAAAAATGTAAGACATATAATAACATTAAAGTATTACCTTGAGGAAAAGTTACTACAATTTTTTAAAAAGATTTTTCCAATTAAAGGAACAGTCGGAATTTTTTGTGATAATTTTGAAATATATAAAAATTTGCAAGATACTTTAGTTCACTATTTTTCTAATGTACCTAGAATGAAATTCGTGCGATGTACTAAATTTATAAAAGATATTTTAGATAAAGAAAATCTCTTGAATATACTAGAAAAATTTCACAACGATAAGAATCACAGAGGTATTGAGGAAACATTCATGGAATTGAAAAATATTGTATATTATCCAAACTTAAAAAAAGAAATTCATAAATTTATTAATAATTGTGTTTTGTGCAATATGTGCAAATTTGATAGACAACCTATTAAAACTAGATTTTGTGTAACTGAAACTCCTATAAAATCTAATGAAATAATTCATATAGATATATGGTTCTTAAATAAAAATTTAACTTTTTTAACTTGTATAGATAAACTTACAAAACACGTATCTGTACATTATTTAAGCGATAAAAACTCGTTGAGTATTGTCGAAAAAATCAGAGAAAGACTTGCTATTATGGGAAAACCAAATAAAATTGTGGCAGACAATGAATTTAATACGGCTATGATTAGAGATTTCTTAAGATCAGAGAATATAGATTATCATTTTACGTCTCCAAATACACACACAGGTAATGCAGATATTGAGCGTTTTCATCTTACGTTAAATGAACACATTAGATTGTTTAAATTAGGAAAAAATTATCAAGATATTGACGATAAAGCTTTAGTATATAAAACTGTTCAAATATATAACGATACAATTCACAGTACTACAGGTGCTAAACCTAATGAACTATTACACAATAAGGTTGATAAGTCGATTTGGCAAAAGTTACATAATGTTGTACATGAAAAGAAAATCAAAAGGATTACAAAAATAAACAATAGCAGAGAAGATTGTCATAAATTTAGAGAAAAAGAATTTGTTAAGAATTTAGGATTTTATAACTTAAAAGAAAAACCACGATATATAATAAAAGAAGTAAAAAAAAAGAATAAAACAAATTTTGTTGATGAGAAAAACTGCAAGAGAGATAGACAAGTTGTTAAGAGAATCTTTAAATACCAAAATGAAATACCAAATATAAAATTTGATCGAAAAATTACTGGCAGAAATTATCAAAAAAAATAATTGTTTTTAGAAAACATAATTGTAAATTTTAAAATTATAATAAGTTATGAGTTTTTCCTTTTTTATTGAATATGTTATTAATTTATTAAAAAAATTAAAAAATAAATGTATTTTCTGGACGTTTAGACATATATGTTAATTTATTTATTTTTTATATTTTAATTGTTAATAATTGTTACTTTATGTTCCACATTATGTTTAAAAAAAAGAAAATATTTATATTTCTAAAAATTTTTCACATTCCGGGAGTAATGTTTATTCAAGGGATGGGGGAGTTATATATCCTTTAAAACCCTTATTTTTCGTCTGTTAAACAACTTTAATATTAATATTTTCTTTTTATAAATAAATACTATTATTTTTATTATTATTCTATTATTAGAAATTGTTGTCATTAATGGAAAAACTATTATTCAAATATTGTAAAAAAAGAAAAATTGAAATTGAATATTTTTTGAAATTATAAAAAATATATATATTGAGAAATAAAAAATTACAAAATAAAATAAAAATAATATTTACGATTTTAATACCTTAATTTAATTCCGTGCCATTGCCGCCCGGTAGCATCGCCGTATCGTCAAGCGCTACCTGCGCCATCGCTGTTTGCGTCGCTGCCCGTGCCATTGCCGCCCGGTAGCGTCGTCGTATCTTCAAGCGCTACCTGCGCCATCGCTGGTCAAGCGCTACCTGCGCCATCGCTATTTGCGCCGCTGCCCATGCCATTGCCGCCCGGTAGCGTCGCCGTATCTACAAGCGCTACCTGCACCATCGCGGATGAAGCGCTACTTACGCCATCGCTGTTTGCGCCGCTGCCTGTGCCATTGCCGCCCGGTAGCGTCGTCGTATCTTCAAGCGCTACCTGCGCCATCGCTGGTCAAGCGCTACCTGCGCCATCGCTGTTTGCGCCGCTGCCCGTGCCATTGCCGCCCGGTAGCGTCGCCGTGTCTTCAAGCGCTACCTGCGCCATCGCTGTTTGCGCCGCTGCCCGTGCCATTGCCGCCCGGTAGCGTCGCACTGTCTTCAAGCGCTACCTGCGCCAACGCTGTTGAAGCGCTACCTGAGCCATCGATGTTTTCGCCACTAGCCAGTGTCAACTACTCCAACAAACGTAAGCACATCGCCTTAACGCGGACGCTGATCAACCGCGCTGTCACCTCCGACTACGTCACCCGACCATCATCCTCTAGCAACCCATCGTTGTAACATTTACCACTAGTAAAAATAAAACCTGGATTTAAGTTTTATAACGTTTTTTTTGAAACAAAAGTTGTTTTATTCCCTTTCCGTCGTGAGACGAAAGACACAAACATCAACGACCCTGGACTCCGCTGAAGCTATCCCAGCAACCAGCGTAGAACGTGGCGTTACAATGGCGCCCGAGCAGGGACACTAATAGTGTTCAAAAAAAAAAAAAAAACAAAAAAAAAATCCACAAGAACTTGCTATCAAGACACTCTATGATGAAGTTACGGTCGGAACCGGGGCACGTAACCCAACTCCTACTGAGCGTGCGAGCGAATTACAGGCAGTCTTCACCATTGTGAAGAGGAATCTAGAGGCGGCATCCCAAAAGCAACAACGCCACTATAACTTGAGGCGACGTTCCTGGAAACCCCGACGTGGAACGTGGGTCCTAGCCAGGCAACATCCACTCCCAACAGCAAGTTCCTGTTCATCATCCTTGTCAACCTCGTCTATAGAAACTCTATCAGACTCAACGGCAAGCACATCACCGGGGTCACCCGTAGTGGGTCGGGCCGTCTTCACCAGTCAGCCAGGGAGCATAGTCCCATCATCATCGGGCGTGGTAGGCGACTCGGGGTTACATCTGGCCACGTCCTCAACCGAAAACAACGCCGAGATTCCCCTAGCAGAAACGCCGGGCCCGCTACAAGCGGAAGTGGAGGAACTCCTCAAGAGACGGAGCAGCCGTCAACAACTGCGTCTGTTGCGAGTGTATGGAGGTCAGCGGTACCAAATCCTGATCGCACGTAGCGGCAAGGTCCGTATCCTTCGGACACAGTAAGTGGTGCCCTAAGCCGTATCGGAGGGAGGCAGTGTAACGACAAAAGTCGCCTCCTCGTTTTTGTCAACACCTGAATATTGTTTTGTTATGTATCAGTGCTTGAATAAGTTATATTTCCCTTTTGTTATTACCTTTAGAATTAAGTTTTTTCTTTTTTTTATAATGAATTCAATTTTCTTTCATTTATAACGTTAATGAATTATAATTTATTATGTATTATTGTTTTAACTAAAATAATCCCTTTTATTGTAAACACTAGAATTAAGCCTTTATAGAGTGAATTATATTTAGATCATGATAAGTTTTCTACCCGAGGATAATTTGAATTAACGGTCGGGTGACACAGTACGCCCTCTTGAAGATAATACCTGCAGACTAAAAAGACAGCTGTAACAGCCAACAATGTCACAACTGTCACGAATGAAAATACAACACTCGGCTGTGTTTGACGATGAAACACAACCGAATAAGACATGTGTGTGAATGAATGTGTGTGCCCACGCACAAGTATAAAAAGGCGAACATTGAGTTGGAAAAGTGGGTTAGTAAGCAGCTGGCCTGCAGGTAAGAAGTTGCTTGGTGAGGAATTTACAATTCCCCAAATTATTTCTTATCTGCAGAAAAACTGCATTTGTGGGTAACTCGACTAGCGGAGATAGTCTTGGCGAGGAATTATACAATTCCCCAGGTTTAGTCTTGCGCTGCCTAGCTCTCCCATAGTGGTTGCCATTCATCGCGACTGTGCGACAGTTGCTACGCCTGTTGGTAAAACAACGCCACAGAAGTTACACTTCTACCGGCGTTCGTTCGGCCTTGTCGCTTACCTTGGCGAGGAATTATACAATTCCCCAGGGTTAGGCTGCGCGGTCGGGCACTACCACTAGGCGCTGCCAGGAGCACGTCCGGCGTAAAGCCCGGGTGTTGCCGCTGAACCTGCGCCATTGCTGTTGCTCCGCTGCCCGTGCCATTGCCGCCCGGTGGCGTCGCCGTTCTCCAAGCGCTACCTGCGCCATCGTGATTGAAGAGCCGATTACGCCATCGCTGTTTGCGCCGCTGCCCGTGCCATTGCCGCCCGGTAGCGTCGCCGTTCTCCAAGCGCTACCTGCGCCATCGCTGGTCAAGCGCTACCTGCGCCATCGTGATTGAAGAGCCGCTTACGCCATCACTGTTGTCGCCGCTGCTCGTGCCATTGCCGCCCGGTAGCATCGCCGTATCGTCAAGCGCTACCTGCGCCATCGCTGTTTGCGCCGCTGCCCGTGCCATTGCCGCCCGGTAGCGCCGCCGTTCTCCAAGCGCTACCTGCGCCATCGCTGGTCAAGCGC
Organism: Gymnosoma rotundatum; assembly: GCA_916610165.2. Classification (NCBI taxonomy): domain Eukaryota; kingdom Metazoa; phylum Arthropoda; class Insecta; order Diptera; family Tachinidae; genus Gymnosoma; species Gymnosoma rotundatum. The sequence continues at coordinate 66,505,848 of OU744337.1, read as the reverse complement.
TACCTGCGCCATCGCTATTTGCGCCGCTGCCCATGCCATTGCCGCCCGGTAGCGTCGCCGTATCTACAAGCGCTACCTGCGCCATCGCTGTTTGCGCCGCTGCCCGTGCCATTGCCGCCCGGTAGCGCCGCCGTTCTCCAAGCGCTACCTGCGCCATCGCTGGTCAAGCGCTACCTGCGCCATCGCTATTTGCGCCGCTGCCCATGCCATTGCCGCCCGGTAGCGTCGCCGTATCTACAAGCGCTACCTGCACCATCGCGGATGAAGCGCTACTTACGCCATCGCTGTTTGCGCCGCTGCCCGTGCCATTGCCGCCCGGTAGCATCGCCGTATCGTCAAGCGCTACCTGCGCCATCGCTGTTTGCGTCGCTGCCCGTGCCATTGCCGCCCGGTAGCGTCGTCGTATCTTCAAGCGCTACCTGCGCCATCGCTGGTCAAGCGCTACCTGCGCCATCGCTATTTGCGCCGCTGCCCATGCCATTGCCGCCCGGTAGCGTCGCCGTATCTACAAGCGCTACCTGCACCATCGCGGATGAAGCGCTACTTACGCCATCGCTGTTTGCGCCGCTGCCTGTGCCATTGCCGCCCGGTAGCGTCGTCGTATCTTCAAGCGCTACCTGCGCCATCGCTGGTCAAGCGCTACCTGCGCCATCGCTGTTTGCGCCGCTGCCCGTGCCATTGCCGCCCGGTAGCGTCGCCGTGTCTTCAAGCGCTACCTGCGCCATCGCTGTTTGCGCCGCTGCCCGTGCCATTGCCGCCCGGTAGCGTCGCACTGTCTTCAAGCGCTACCTGCGCCAACGCTGTTGAAGCGCTACCTGAGCCATCGATGTTTTCGCCACTAGCCAGTGTCAACTACTCCAACAAACGTAAGCACATCGCCTTAACGCGGACGCTGATCAACCGCGCTGTCACCTCCGACTACGTCACCCGACCATCATCCTCTAGCAACCCATCGTTGTAACATTTACCACTAGTAAAAATAAAACCTGGATTTAAGTTTTATAACGTTTTTTTTGAAACAAAAGTTGTTTTATTCCCTTTCCGTCGTGAGACGAAAGACACAAACATCAACGACCCTGGACTCCGCTGAAGCTATCCCAGCAACCAGCGTAGAACGTGTCGTTACATAGTGATCATGATAATGATAATGATCATGATCATAATAATGATCACGATAATGATCATTATATTGATCATACTAATGATCATGATAATGATCATGATAATGATCATGATAGTGATCATGATAATGATCATGATAATTTTCATGATAATGATCATGATAGTCATCATGATAATGATCATGATAATGATCATGATAATGATCATGATAATGATCATGATAGTGATCATAATAGTGATCATGATAATGATCATGATAATGATCATGGTAGCATCATGATAATGATCATGATAGTCATCATGATAATGATCATGATAGTTATCGTGATAATGATCATGATAATGATCATGATAGTGGTCATGATAATGATCATGATAGTGATCATGATAATGATCATGATAGTGATCATGATAATGATCATGATAGTGATCATGATAATGATCATGATAGTGATCATGATAATGATCATGATAGTGATCATGATAATGATCATGATAATTTTCATGATAATGATCATGATAGTCATCATGATAATGATCATGATAATGATCATGATAATGATCATGATAATGATCATGATAGTGATCATAATAGTGATCATGATAATGATCATGATAATGATCATGATAATGATCATGATAGCATCATGATAATGATCATGATAGTCATCATGATAATGATCATGATAGTTATCGTGATAATGATCATGATAATGATCATGATAGTGGTCATGATAATGATCATGATAGTGATCATGATAATGATCATGATAATTTTCATGATAATGATCATGATAGTCATCATGATAATGATCATGATAATGATCATGATAATGATCATGATAGTGATCATAATAGTGATCATGATAATGATCATGATAATGATCATGATAGCATCATGATAATGATCATGATAGTCATCATGATAATGATCATGATAGTTATCGTGATAATGATCATGATAATGATCATGATAGTGGTCATGATAATGATCATGATAGTGATCATGATAATGATCATGATAGTGATCATGATAATGATCATGATAGTGATCATGATAATGATCATGATAGTGATCATGATAATGATCATGATAGTGATCATGATAATGATCATGATAGTGATCATGATAATGATAATGATCATGATCATAATAATGATAATGATCATTATTATGATCATGATAGTGATCATGATGGTGATCATGGTAATGATCATGATCATAATAATGATCACGATAATGATCATTATATTGATCATACTAATGATCATGATAATGATCATGTTAGTGATTATGATAATGATCATGATAATGATCATGATAGTGATCACGATAATAATCATGATAGTGATCACGATAATAATCATGATAGTGATCATGATAATGATCACGATAATGACAATGATAGTGATCATGATAATGATGATGATAATGATCATGATAATGATCATGATAATGATCATGATAGGGATCACGATAATAATCATGATAGTGATCATGATAATGATCATGATAGTGATTATGATAATGATCATGATAGTGATCATGATAATGATCATGATAGTGATCATGATAATGATCATGATAGTGATCATGATAATGATCATGATAGTGATCATGATAATGATCATGATAGTGATCATGATAATGATCATGATAGTGATCATGATAATGATCATGATAGTGATCACGATAATAATCATGATAGTGATCACGATAATAATCATGATAGTGATCATGATAATGATCACGATAATGACAATGATAGTGATAATGATAATGATGATGATAATGATCATGATAATGATCATGATAATGATCATGATAGGGATCACGATAATAATCATGATAGTGATCATGATAATGATCACGATAATGATCATGATATTGATCATGCTAATGATCATAATAATGATCATGATCATTATTATGATTATGATAATGATCATGATCATTATTATGATTATGATAATTATTATGTTAATGATTATGATAATGATCATGATAATGATCTAATGATAATGATCATGATAATGATCATGATAATGATCATGATAGTGATCATGATAATAATCATGATAGTGATCATGATAATGACCATGATAATGATCATGATAATGATCATGATAGTGATAATGATCATGATAATGATCATGATAATGATCATGATAGTGATCATGATAATGATCATGATCATAATAATGATCATGATAGTGATCATGATAATGATCATGATCATAATAATGATCATGATAATGATCATGATAATGATCATGATATTGATCATGATAGTGATCATGATAATGATCATGATAATGTTCATGATAATGATCATGATAGTCGTCATGATAATGATCATATTAGTCATCATGATAATGATCATGGTAGTCATCATGATAATGATCATGATAGTCATCATGATAATGATCATTATAATGATCATGATAGTGATCATAATAGTGATCATGATAGTGATCATAATAGTGGTCATGATAATGATCATGATAATGATCATGATAATGATCATGATAATGATCATTATAATGATCATGATAGTGATCATTATAATTATCATGATAGTGATCACGATAATAATCATGATAGGGATCGCGATAATAATCATGATAGTGATCGCGATAATAATCATGATAGTGATCATGATAATGGTCATGATAATGGTCATGATAATGATCATGATAGTGATCATGATAATGATCATGATAATGATCATGATAATGAGCATGATAGTGATCATGATAATATTCATGATAATGGTCATGTTCATGATAATGAACATGACAATGGTCATGATAATGATCATGATAGTAATCATGATAATGATCATGATCATAATAATGATAATGATCATGATAATGATAATGATGATAATACTGATCATTATAATGATCATGATAGTGATCATGATAATGATCGTGATAGTGATCATGATAATGATCATGATAGTGATCATGATAATGAACATGATAATGATCATGATAATGCTCACGATAATGGTCATGATAATGATCATGATAGTGATCATGATAATGATCATGATATTGATCATGATAATGATCATGATAGTGCTCATGATAATGATCATGATAGTGATCATGATAATGATCATGATCATAATAATGATAATGATCATGATAGTGATCATGATAATGCTCATGATAATGATCATGATAATGATCATGATATTGATCATAATAATGATCATGATAATGATCATGATAATGATCATGATAGTGATCATGATAATGATCATGATAATGATCATGATAGTGATCATGATAATGATCGTGATAGTGATCATGATAATGATCATGATAATGATCACTATCATGATCATTATTATGATCATGATTATTATCATGATCATGATCATGATCATAATAATGATCATGGTCATAATAATGATCATGATAGTGATCATATTGGTGATCATGATAATGATCATGATCATAATAATGATCACGATAATGATTATGATATTGATCATCCTAATGATCATGATAACGATCATGATAGTGATCATGATAATGATCATGATAATGATCATGATAGTGATCATGATAATGATCGTGATAGTGATCATGATAATGATCATGATAATGATCACTATCATGATCATTATTATGATAATGATCACTATCATGATCATTATTATGATCATGATTATTATCATGATCATGATCATGATCATAATAGTGATCACGATAATAATCATGATAGTGATCACGATAATAATCATGATAGTGATCATGATAATGATCACGATAATGACAATGATAGTGATCATGATAATGATGATGAAAATGATCATGATAATGATCATGATAGTGATCACGATAATAATCATGATAGTGATCATGATAATGATCATGATAGTGATTATGATAATGATCATGATAGTGATCATGATAATGATCATGATAGTGATCATGATAATGATCATGATAGTGATCATGATAATGATCATGATAGTGATCATGATAATGATCATGATAGTGATCATGATAATGATCATGATAGTGATCATGATAATGATCATGATAGTGATCATGATAATGATCATGATAGTGATCATGATAATGATCATTATTATCATGATAGTGATCACGATCATGATGGTGATCATGATAATGATCACGATAATGATCATGATATTGATCATGCTAATGATCATAATAATGATCATGATCATTATTATGATTATGATAATGATCATGATATTGATCATGCTAATGATCATAATAATGATCATGATCATTATTATGATTATGATAATGATCATGATCATTATTATGATTATGATAATTATTATGTTAATGATTATGATAATGATCATGATAATGATCTAATGATAATGATCATGATAATGATCATGATAGTGATCATGATAGTGATCATGATAATAATCATGATAGTGATCATGATAATGACCATGATAATGATCATGATAATGGTCATGATAGTGATAATGATCATGATAATGATCATGATAATGATCATGATAGTGATCATGATAATGATCATGATAGTGATCATGATAATGATCATGATCATAATAATGATCATGATAATGATCATGATAATGATCATGATATTGATCATGATAGTGATCATGATAATGATCATGATAATGTTCATGATAATGATCATGATAGTCGTCATGATAATGATCATATTAGTCATCATGATAATGATCATGGTAGTCATCATGATAATGATCATGATAGTCATCATGATAATGATCATTATAATGATCATGATAGTGATCATAATAGTGATCATGATAATGATCATGATAATGATCATGATAATGATCATTATTATGATCATGATAGTGATCATTATAATGATCATGATAGTGATCACGATAATAATCATGATAGTGATCGCGATAATAATCATGATAGTGATCGCGATAATAATCATGATAGTGATCATGATAATGGTCATGATAATGGTCATGATAATGATCATGATAGTGATCATGATAATGGTCATGATAATGATCATGATAGTAATCATGATAATGATCGTGATAGTGATCATGATAATGATTATGATAATGATCACTATCATGATCATGATTATTATCATGATCATGATCATGATCATAATAATGATCATGGTCATAATAATGATCATGGTCATAATAATGATCATGATGGTGATCATGATAATGATCATGATCATAATAATGAACACGATAATGATTATGATATTGATCATCCTAATGATCATGATAACGATCATGATAGTGATCATGATAATGCTCATGATAATGATCATGATAATGATCATGATATTGATCATAATAATGATCATGATAATGATCATGATAATGATCATGATAGTGATCATGATAATGATCATGATAATGATCATGATAGTGATCATGATAATGATCGTGATAGTGATCATGATAATGATCATGATAATGATCACTATCATGATCATTATTATGATCATGATTATTATCATGATCATGATCATAATCATAATAATGATCATGGTCATAATAATGATCATGATAATGATCATATTGGTGATCATGATAATGATCATGATCATAATAATGATCACGATAATGATTATGATATTGATCATCCTAATGATCATGATAACGATCACGATAGTGATCATGATAATGATCATGATAATGATCATGATAGTGATCACGATAATAATCATGATAGTGATCATGATAATGATCACGATCATGATAGTTATCGTGATAATGATCATGATAATGATCATGATAGTGATCATGATGGTGATCATCATGATAATGATCATGATAGTGATAACGATAATGACAATGATAGCGATCATGATAATGATCACGATAATGACAATGATAGTGATCATGATAATGATGATGATAATGATCATGATAGTGATCATGATAATGATCATGATAATGATCATGATAGTGATCATGATAATGATCATGATCATAATAATGATCACGATAATGATCATGATATTGATCATGCTAATGATCATGATAATGATCATGTTAGTGATTATCATGATAGTGATCACGATAATAATCATGATAGTGTTCATGATAATGATCATGATAGTGATGATGATAATGATCATGATAGTGATCATGATAATGATCATGATAGTGATCATGATAATGATCATGATAGTGATCATGATAATGATCATGATAGTGATCATGATAATGATCATGATAGTGATCATGATAATGATCATGATAGTGATCATGATAATGATCATTATTATGATCATGATAATGATCATGATGGTGATCATGATAATGATCATGATCAAAATAATGATCACGATAATGATCATGATAGTGATCATGATAATGATCATGATAGTGATCATGATAATGATCATGATCATAATAATGATAATGATCATGATAGTGATCATGATAATGCTCATGATAATGATCATGATAATGATCATGATATTGATCATAATAATGATCATGATAATGATCATGATAATGATCATGATAGTGATCATGATAATGATCATGATAATGATCATGATAGTGATCATGATAATGATCATGATAGTGATCATGATAATGATCATGATAATGATCACTATCATGATCATTATTATGATCATGATTATTATCATGATCATGATCATGATCATAATAATGATCATGGTCATAATAATGATCATGATAGTGATCATATTGGTGATCATGATAATGATCATGATCATAATAATGATCACGATAATGATTATGATATTGATCATCCTAATGATCATGATAACGATCATGATAGTGATCATGATAATGATCATGATAATGATCATGATAGTGATCATGATAATGATCGTGATAGTGATCATGATAATGATCATGATAATGATCACTATCATGATCATTATTATGATAATGATCACTATCATTAGATCATTATCATGATCATTATCATAATCATTAACATAATAATTATCATAATCATAATAATGATCATGATCATTATCATAATCATAATAATGATCATGATCATTATTATGATCATTAGCATGATCAATATCATGATCATTATCATAATCATAATAATGATCATGGTCATAATAATGATCATGATAATGATCATATTGGTGATCATGATAATGATCATGATCATAATAGTGATCACGATAATAATCATGATAGTGATCACGATAATAATCATGATAGTGATCATGATAATGATCACGATAATGACAATGATAGTGATCATGATAATGATGATGATAATGATCATGATAATGATCATGATAGTGATCACGATAATAATCATGATAGTGATCATGATAATGATCATGATAGTGATTATGATAATGATCATGATAGTGATCATGATAATGATCATGATAGTGATCATGATAATGATCATGATAGTGATCATGATAATGATCATGATAGTGATCATGATAATGATCATGATAGTGATCATGATAATGATCATGATAGTGATCATGATAATGATCATGATAGTGATCATGATAATGATCATTATTATCATGATAGTGATCATGATCATGATGGTGATCATGATAATGATCACGATAATGATCATGATATTGATCATGCTAATGATCATAATAATGATCATGATCATTATTATGATTATGATAATGATCATGATATTGATCATGCTAATGATCATAATAATGATCATGATCATTATTATGATTATGATAATGATCATGATCATTATTATGATTATGATAATTATTATGTTAATGATTATGATAATGATCATGATAATGATCTAATGATAATGATCATGATAATGATCATGATAGTGATCATGATAGTGATCATGATAATAATCATGATAGTGATCATGATAATGACCATGATAATGATCATGATAATGATCATGATAGTGATAATGATCATGATAATGATCATGATAATGATCATGATAGTGATCATGATAATGATCATGATCATAATAATGATCATGATAGTGATCATGATAATGATCATGATCATAATAATGATCATGATAATGATCATGATAATGATCATGATATTGATCATGATAGTGATCATGATAATGATCATGATAATGTTCATGATAATGATCATGATAGTCGTCATGATAATGATCATATTAGTCATCATGATAATGAGCATGGTAGTCATCATGATAATGATAGTCATCATGATAATGATCATTATAATGATCATGATAGTGATCATAATAGTGATCATGATAATGATCATGATAATGATCATGATAATGATCATGATAATGATCATTATAATGATCATTATAATGATCATGATAGTGATCATTATAATGATCATGATAGTGATCACGATAATAATCATGATAGTGATCGCGATAATAATCATGATAGTGATCGCGATAATAATCATGATAGTGATCATGATAATGGTCATGATAATGGTCATGATAATGATCATGATAGTGATCATGATAATGGTCATGATAATGATCATGATAGTAATCATGATAATGATCGTGATAGTGATCATGATAATGATCATGATAATGATCACTATCATGATCATGATTATTATCATGATCATGATCATGATCATAATAATGATCATGGTCATAATAATGATCATGATAATGATCATATTGGTGATCATGATAATGATCATGATCATAATAATGAACACGATAATGATTATGATATTGATCATCCTAATGATCATGATAACGATCATGATAGTGATCATGATAATGCTCATGATAATGATCATGATAATGATCATGATATTGATCATAATAATGATCATGATAATGATCATGATAATGATCATGATAGTGATCATGATAATGATCATGATAATGATCATGATAGTGATCATGATAATGATCGTGATAGTGATCATGATAATGATCATGATAATGATCACTATCATGATCATTATTATGATCATGATTATTATCATGATCATGATCATAATAATGATCATGGTCATAATAATGATCATGATAATGATCATATTGGTGATCATGATAATGATCATGATCATAATAATGATCACGATAATGATTATGATATTGATCATCCTAATGATCATGATAACGATCACGATAGTGATCATGATAATGATCATGATAATGATCATGATAGTGATCACGATAATAATCATGACAGTGATCATGATAATGATCACGATCATGATAGTTATCGTGATAATGATCATGATAATGATCATGATAGTGATCATGATGGTGATCATAATAATGATCATGATAATGATCATGATAATGATCATGATAGTGATCATGATAATGATCATGATAGTGATCACGATAATAATAATGATAGTGATCGCGATAATAATCATGATAGTGATCATGATAATGGTCATGATAATGGTCATGATAATGATCATGATAGTGATCATGATAATGATCATGATCATAATAATGATAATGATCATGATAGTGATCATGATAATGCTCATGATAATGATCATGATAATGATCATGATATTGATCATAATAATGATCATGATAATGATCATGATAATGATCATGATAGTGATCATGATAATGATCATGATAATGATCATGATAGTGATCATGATAATGATCGTGATAGTGATCATGATAATGATCATGATAATGATCACTATCATGATCATTATTATGATCATGATTATTATCATGATCATGATCATAATCATAATAATGATTATGGTCATAATAATGATCATGATAATGATCATATTGGTGATCATGATAATGATCATGATCATAATATTGATCACGATAATGACAATGATAGTGATCATGATAATGATGATGATAATGATTATGATAATGATCATGATAATGATCATGATAGTGATCATGATAATGATCATGATCATAATAATGATCATGATAATGATCATGATAATGATCCTGATAGTGATCATGCTAATGATCATGATAATGATCATGTTACTGATTATGATAATGATCATGATAATGATCATAATAGTGATCGCGATAATAGTCATGATAGTGATCATGATAATGATTACGATAATGATCATGATAGTGATCATGATAATGATCATGATAATGATCATGATATTGATCATAATAATGATCATGATAATGATCATGATAATGATCATGATAGTGATCATGATAATGATCATGATAATGATCATGATAGTGATCATGATAATGATAATGATAATGATCATGATAGTGATCATGATAATGATCGTGATAGTGATCATGATAATGATCATGATAATGATCATAATAGTGATCGCGATAATAGTCATGATAGTGATCATGATAATGATTACGATAATGATCATGATAGTGATCATGATAATGATCATGATAATGATCATGATATTGATCATAATAATGATCATGATAATGATCATGATAGTGATCATGATAATGATCATGATAATGATCATGATAGTGATCATGATAATGATAATGATAATGATCATGATAGTGATCATGATAATGATCGTGATAGTGATCATGATAATGATCATGATAATGATCACTATCATGATCATCATGATCATGGTAATGATCACGATCATGATAGGTATCGTGATAATGATCATGATAATGATCACGATAGTGATCATGATGGTGATCATAATAATGATCATGATAATGATCATGATAATGATCATGATAGTGATCATGATAATGATCATGATAGTGATCATGATAATGATCATGATAGTGATCATGATAATGATCATGATAGTGATCATGATAATGATCATGATAGTGATCATGATAATGATCATAATAATGATAATGATCATTATTATGATCATGATAGTGATCATGATGGTGATCATGATAATGATCGTGATAGTGATCATGATAATGATCATGATAATGATCACTATCATGGTCATTATTATGATCATGATTATTATCATGATCATGATAATGATCATGATAGTGATAACGATAATGACAATGATAGTGATCATGATAATGATCATGATAATGATCACGGTACTGACAATGATAGTGATCATGATAATGATGATGATAATGATCATGATAGTGATCATGATAATGATCATGATAATGATCATGATAGTGATCATGATAATGATCATGATAATGATCATGATATTGATCATAATAATGATCATGATAGTGATCACGATAATAATCATGATAGTGTTCATGATAATGATCATGATAGTGATGATGATAATGATCATGATAGTGATCATGATAATGATCATGATAGTGATCATGATAATGATCATGATAGTGATCATGATAATGATCATGATAGTGATCATGATAATGATCATGATAGTGATCATAATAATGATCATGATAATGGTCATGCTAATGATCATGATAATGATCATGTTAGTGATTATCATGATAGTGATCACGATAATAATCATGATAGTGTTCATGATAATGATCATGATAGTGATGATGATAATGATCATGATAGTGATCATGATAATGATCATGATGGTGATCATGATAATGATCATGATCAAAATAATGATCACGATAATGATCATGATAGTGATCATGATAATGATCATGATAGTGATCATAATAATGATCATGATAATGGTCATGATAGTGATCATAATAGTCATCACGATAATGATCATGATAATGATCTTGATAGTGATCATGATAATGATCATGATAGTGATCATGATCATAATAATGATAATGATCATTATTATGATCATGATAGTGATCATGATGGTGATCATGATAATGATCGTGATAGTGATCATGATAATGATCATGATAATGATCACTATCATGGTCATTATTATGATCATGATTATTATCATGATCATGATAATGATCATGATAGTGATAACGATAATGACAATGATAGTGATCATGATAATGATCATGATAATGATCACGGTACTGACAATGATAGTGATCATGATAATGATGATGATAATGATCATGATAGTGATCATGATAATGATCATGATAATGATCATGATAGTGATCATGATAATGATCATGATAATGATCATGATATTGATCATAATAATGATCATGATAGTGATCACGATAATAATCATGATAGTGTTCATGATAATGATCATGATAGTGATGATGATAATGATCATGATAGTGATCATGATAATGATCATGATAGTGATCATGATAATGATCATGATAGTGATCATGATAATGATCATGATAGTGATCATGATAATGATCATGATAGTGATCATAATAATGATCATGATAATGGTCATGCTAATGATCATGATAATGATCATGTTAGTGATTATCATGATAGTGATCACGATAATAATCATGATAGTGTTCATGATAATGATCATGATAGTGATGATGATAATGATCATGATAGTGATCATGATAATGATCATGATGGTGATCATGATAATGATCATGATCAAAATAATGATCACGATAATGATCATGATAGTGATCATGATAATGATCATGATAGTGATCATAATAATGATCATGATAATGGTCATGATAGTGATCATAATAGTCATCACGATAATGATCATGATAATGATCTTGATAGTGATCATGATAATGATCATGATAGTGATCATGATCATAATAATGATAATGATCATTATTATGATCATGATAGTGATCATGATGGTGATCATGATAATGATCATGATCATAATAATGATCATGATATTGATCATGCTAATGATCATGATAATGATCATGCTAATGATCATGATAATGATCATGTTAGTGATTATCATGATAGTGATCACGATAATAATCATGATAGTGATCATGATAATGATCACGATAATGACAATGATAGTGATCATGATAATGATGATGATAATGATTATGATAATGATCATGATAATGATCATGATAGTGATCATGATAATGATCATGATCATAATAATGATCATGATAATGATCATGATAATGATCCTGATAGTGATCATGCTAATGATCATGATAATGATCATGTTACTGATTATGATAATGATCATGATAATGATCATAATAGTGATCGCGATAATAGTCATGATAGTGATCATGATAATGATTACGATAATGATCATGATAGTGATCATGATAATGATCATGATAATGATCATGATATTGATCATAATAATGATCATGATAATGATCATGATAATGATCATGATAGTGATCATGATAATGATCATGATAATGATCATGATAGTGATCATGATAATGATAATGATAATGATCATGATAGTGATCATAATAATGATCGTGATAGTGATCATGATAATGATCATGATAATGATCATAATAGTGATCGCGATAATAGTCATGATAGTGATCATGATAATGATTACGATAATGATCATGATAGTGATCATGATAATGATCATGATAATGATCATGATATTGATCATAATAATGATCATGATAATGATCATGATAGTGATCATGATAATGATCATGATAATGATCATGATAGTGATCATGATAATGATAATGATAATGATCATGATAGTGATCATGATAATGATCGTGATAGTGATCATGATAATGATCATGATAATGATCACTATCATGATCATCATGATCATGGTAATGATCACGATCATGATAGGTATCGTGATAATGATCATGATAATGATCACGATAGTGATCATGATGGTGATCATAATAATGATCATGATAATGATCATGATAATGATCATGATAGTGATCATGATAATGATCATGATAGTGATCATGATAATGATCATGATAGTGATCATGATAATGATCATGATAGTGATCATGATAATGATCATGATAGTGATCATGATAATGATCATAATAATGATAATGATCATTATTATGATCATGATAGTGATCATGATGGTGATCATGATAATGATCGTGATAGTGATCATGATAATGATCATGATAATGATCACTATCATGATCATTATTATGATCATGATTATTATCATGATCATGATAATGATCATGATAGTGATAACGATAATGACAATGATAGTGATCATGATAATGATCATGATAATGATCACGGTACTGACAATGATAGTGATCATGATAATGATGATGATAATGATCATGATAGTGATCATGATAATGATCATGATAATGATCATGATAGTGATCATGATAATGATCATGATCATAATAATGATCACGATAATGATCATGATATTGATCATGCTAATGATCATGATAATGATCATGTTAGTGATTATCATGATAGTGATCACGATAATAATCATGATAGTGTTCATGATAATGATCATGATAGTGATGATGATAATGATCATGATAGTGATCATGATAATGATCATGATAGTGATCATGATAATGATCATGATAGTGATCATGATAATGATCATGATAGTGATCATGATAATGATCATTATTATGATCATGATAATGATCATGATGGTGATCATGATAATGATCATGATCAAAATAATGATCACGATAATGATCATGATAGTGATCACGATAATGATCATGATAGTGATCATAATAATGATCATGATAATGGTCATGATAGTGATCATAATAGTCATCACGATAATGATCATGATAATGATCTTGATAGTGATCATGATAATGATCATGATAGTGATCATGATCATAATAATGATAATGATCATTATTATGATCATGATAGTGATCATGATGGTGGTCATGATAATGATCATGATCATAATAATGATCATTATATTGATCATGCTAATGATCATGATAATGATCATGTTAGTGATTATCATGATAGTGATCACGATAATAATCATGATAGTGATCATGATAATGATGATGCTAATGATCATGATAATGATCATGTTACTGATTATGATAATGATCATGATAATGATCATAATAGTGATCGCGATAATAGTCATGATAGTGATCATGATAATGATTACGATAATGATCATGATAGTGATCATGATAATGATCATGATAATGATCATGATATTGATCATAATAATGTTCATGATAATGATCATGATAATGATCATGATAGTGATCATGATAATGATCATGATAATGATCATGATAGTGATCATGATAATGATAATGATCATGATAGTGATCATGTTAATGATCATGATAATGATCATGTTAATGATTATGATAATGATCATGATAATGATCATGATAGTGATCACGATAATAATCATGTTAGTGATCATGATAATGATCATGATCATGATAGTTATCGTGATAATGATCATAATAATGATCATGATAGTTATCATGATAGTGATCATAATAATGATCATGATAATGATCATGATAGTGATCATGATAATGATCATGATAGTGATCATGATAATGATCATGATAGTGATCATGATAATGATCATGATAGTGATCATGATAATGATCATGATAGTGATCATGATAATGATCATGATAGTGATCATAATAATGATCATGATAGTGATCATGATAATGATCATGATAGTGATCATGATAATGATCATGATAGTGATCATGATAATGATCATGATAGTGATCATGATAATGATCATGATAGTGATCATGATAATGATCATGATAGTGATCATGATAATGATCATGATCATAATAATGCTAAGGATCATAATAATGATAATGATCATTATTATGATCATGATAGTGATCATGATGGTGATCACGATAATGATCATGATCATAATAATGATCACGATAATGATCATTATATTGATCATACTAATGATCATAATAATGATCACGATAATGATCATTATATTGATCATACTAATGATCATATTAATGATCATGTTAGTGATTATGATAATGATCATGATAGTGATCATGATAATGATCTTGATAGTGATCACGATAATAATCATGATAGTGATCATGATAATGATTACGAAAATGACAATGATAGTGATCATGATAATGATGATGATAATGATCATGATAGTGATCATGATAAGGATCATGATAGTGATCATGATAATGATCATAATAGTGATCATGATAATGATCATGATAGTGATCATGATAATGATCATGATAGTGATCATGATAATGATCATGATAGTGATCATGATAAGGATCATGATAGTGATCATGATAATGATCATAATAGTGATCATGATAATGATCATGATAGTGATCATGATAATGATCATGATAGTGATCATGATAATGATCATGATAGTGATCATGATAATGATCATGATAGTGATCATGATAATGATCATGATCATAATAATGATCATAATAATGATAATGATCATTATTATGATAATGATAGTGATCATGATGGTGATCATGATCAAAATAATGATCATGATAATGATCATCATAATGATCCTGATAATGATCATGATAGTGATCATGATAATGATCATGATCATAATAATGGTAATGATCATAATAATGATAATGATCATTATTATGATCATGATAGTGATCATGATGGTGATCATGATCAAAATAATGATCATGATAATGATCAAGCTTGTGATCATGATAATGATCATGTTACTGATTATGATAATGATCATGTTACTGATTATGATAATGATCATGATAATGGTCATAATAGTGATCGCGATAATAGTCATGATAGTGATCATGATAATGATCACGATAATGATCATGATAGTGATCATGATAATGATCATGATAATGATCATGATATTGATCATAATAATGATCATGATAATGATCATGATAATGATCATGATAATGATCATGATAATGATCATGATAGTGATCATAATAGTGATCATGATAATGATCATGATAGTCATCATGATAATGATCATGACAGTCATCATGATAATGATCATGATAGTTATCGTGATAATGATCATGATAATGATCATGATAGTGATCACGATAAGGATCATGATAGTGATCATGATAATGATAGTGATCATGATCATGATAGTGATCATGATAATGATCATGATAGTGATCATGATAATGATCATGATAGTGATCATGATAATGATCATGATCATAATAATGATAATGATCATAATAATGATAATAATCATTATTTTGATCATGATAGTGATCATGATGGTGATCATGATAATGATCATGATCATAATAATGATCACGATAATGATCAGTATATTGATCATACTAATGATCATGATAATGATCATGTTAGTGATTATGATAATGATCATGATAGTGATCACGATAGTAATCATGATAGTGATCATGATAATGATCACGATAATGACAATGATAGTGATCATGATAATGATGATGATAATGATGATGATAATGATCATGATAATGATCATGATAATTATGATGATAATGATCATGATAATTATCATGATAATGATCATGATAATGATCATGATAGTGATCACGATAATAATCATGATAGTGATCACGATAATAATCATGATAGTGATCATGATAATGATCATGATAGTGATCATGAAAATGATAATGATCATAATAATGATCACGATAATGATCATGATCATAATAATGATCACGATAATGATCATGATATTGATCATGCTAATGATCATGATAATGATCATGTTAGTGATTATCATCATAGTGATCACGATAATAATCATGATAGTGTTCATGATAATGATCATGATAGTGATGATGATAATGATCATGATAGTGATCATGATAATGATCATGATAGTGATCATGATAATGATCATGATAGTGATCATGATAATGATCATGATAATGATCATGATAATGATCATTATTATGATCATGATAATGCTCATGATGGTGATCATGATCATAATAATGATCACGATAATGATCATGATAGTGATCATGATAATGATAATGATCATGATAGTGATCACAATAATGATCATGACAATGATCATGATAGTGATCATAATAGTCATCACGATAATGATCATGATAATGATCTTGATAGTGATCATGATAATGATCATGATAGTGATCATGATGGTGATCATGATAATGACCATGATCATAATAATGATCACGATAATGATCATGATAGTGATCATGATAATGATCATGATAGTGATCATAATAATGATCATGATAATGATCATGATAGTGATCATAATAGTCATCACGATAATGATCATGATAATGATCTTGATAGTGATCATGATAATGATCATGACAGTGATCATGATCATAATAATGATAATGATCATTATTATGATCATGATAGTGATCATGATGGTGATCATGATAATGATCATGATGGTGATCATGATAATGATCATGATCATAATAATGATCATGATCGTAACTTCAAAAGAGCTAATCGACATTTGTTGGAAGAAGAGATTTTAAAGATAGATTGGGGCCAATTATATTATTTTTCAACGGTGGACGAGCAGTTGGGGTTCTTGAATAAACATATTTTGGCTTTGTGTGACATGGTTATACCATTACAAACAAAAGTAATTAAAAGTAATAATAAGCCGTGGTTTACCTCAAATATAAAGCATTTAATGAAAAAACGTGATATTGCATATTCGCGTTGGAAGAAATATCTAACGAATGCTTTATATGAAGACTATCGTTTGGCTAGGAAAAATACTAACAAAGCAATCAGGCAAGCTAAGTTGTCGTTCTACGCAAACAAATTTGAAAAATCCACAAATGTAAAAAATATATGGAGAACCATTAGAGAAATTGGTGCTGTGCAGGAGAAGTACGTTCATGTAAATCCCATCTCTGATCCAAATGACATTAATAAAAATTTTATTGAGGTCCAAATGCCAAATGCTGATCACTTGTTTTACAGCAAGTTTGATGCTAAAAAGACACCAACCCGACTTTTCAACTTTGACTGTATAAGCGATGTAGATGTTTTGAGAAGCTGCCTTTCTATTAAATCAATGGCTACGGGAGCTGATGAAATACATCCAGCTTTCCTTAAAATGATTCTCCCATTTATCTTACCATTTTTAACACATATATTTAATTTTATATTCACAACCAGTAATTATCCAAAAATGTGGAAACTGGCAAAAGTCCGTCCTATTCCAAAATCATCCACAGATTATCGCCCAATTACCATTCTACCCTATCTATCTAAAGCTTTTGAAAAAATTCTACATAAACAAATTACAGAATACCTTAATGAATACAAACTTTTAACATGTAAACAATCAGGTTTTCGCGCCGGACACAGTTGTATCACTGCCCTCGTTGATGTAACTGAAGGCATAAGGAAGGAGCTGAATGATGGTCATATGGTCTTGTTGGTTTTACTTGACCACTCCAAGGATTTTGATACTGTTGATCATACTGTCCTGCTTCAAAAGTTAGAAAAGATGATGCATTTTTCTTCTACATCTACAAATCTAATACGAACTTATCTTAGTGATCGAGAGCAATACGTAGAGGTTACCAAAATGGCTACATCAGTTTCACTTCCTGTCACTAGAGGTGTCCCACAGGGTTCAATCTTGGGGCCTTTACTTTTCTCTGTATATACAAACGATTTGCCGGATCAACTTAGTTATTGTAATATTAGAATGTATGCGGACATCGTCCAAATATTTATCAGTGACAAAAGCGAAAATTTTGTAGATAAACTTAACGAAGATTTAAAAAGAATTTCGTCATGGGCTGCCGTTAATAGTCTGAGTCTTAACCCAAAAAAATCAAAATGTGTTCTGATCCATAAAAGATCCCAACAAATAACTATAAAACCAAATGTTATTGTAGACTGTGAAAACATTGAAATAGTGAATAAAGCTAAGAATTTAGGAATTATATTCAACAGCACATTAACATGGTCGGATCATATTTCAACCGCTTGTGGGAAAACATTTTAATTACCCGGGCATTATGGCCTACACAATATTGCACGCCTTTAAGAATCAGACTTCTTCTTGCAAAAATATATCTGATTCCAGTATTAACATATGGCAGTGAGCTTTTCGGAAACTGTGATGCAAAAAGCAAGTCAAGGCTTAATGTTACTTTTAATAACATAACAAGATATGTTTTTGGGCTTAAGTCGTATGGAAATCATCATCATATAACCTTTTATGCAAGACAAATTTTTGGTGTCCAGTTTGACGATTTTTTGAAAATTAAAGTGTTAATATTCCTACATAAAATAGTAACTGCTCGTCAGCCTGAAGAATTATATAACCGACTTAGTTTCAGTCGCTTCGGTAGAAACAAAGCGATTGTACCCTTAATAAGGAAGTCACTAATTTCAAATTGGCAATTTTTTATATTCGCAATACGTCTTTGGAACACTGTCCCACCGGATATTAGAAGCATTAGCAACGTCTTATCTTTTAAAAGGCAAATTTTACAATATTATTTTTAGCTACAATTTAGTGATTGAAATAACAATAACTGATTAAAACTCTTTATGACCTCTTATCCATTTATTTGTCTTAACTTCTTATAATTAAGTATTTTTAATTTAATATGTATAATTTTTATCGTTAATTTTATTGCAATTTTATTTTAGTTGTAACAATGTTTGTTTTGTATCCTAATTTTTGTATTATTGTTATAATAAATGTTAAAATAACGGTTTGTAAACTTTTGCTACTTTAAGACTTAACTTTTGCTGCAGAAGATACCAAAATAAATAAATAAATAAATAATGATCACGATAATGATCATGATATTGATCATGCTAATGATCATGATAATGATCCTGTTAGTGATTATCATGATAGTGATCACAATAATAATCATGATAGTGATCATGATAATGATCACGATAATGACAATGATAGTGATCATGATAATGATGATGATCATGATAGTGATCATGATAATGATCACGATAATGATCATGATAGTGATCATGATAATGATCATGATAATGATCATGATAATGATCATGATAATGATCATGATAGTGATCATGATAATGATCATAATAGTGATCGCGATAATAGTCATGATAGTGATCATGATAATGATCACGATAATGATCATGATAGTGATCATGATAATGATCATGATAATGATCATGATATTGATCATAATAATGATCATGATAATGATCATGATAATGATCATGATAGTGATCATGATAATGATCATGATAATGATCATGATAAGGATCATGATAATGATAATGATCATCACTATCAGGATCATTATCATGATCATTATCATGATCATTATTATGATCATGATCATTATCATGATCACTATCATGATCATTAGCATGATCACTATCATGATCATTAGCATGATCATTATCATGATCATTATCATGATCATTATCATGATCACTATCATGATCATTATCATGATCACTATCATGATCATTATCATGATCATTATCATGATCATCATTATCATGATCACTATCATTGTCATTATCGTGATCATTATCATGATCACTATCATGATTATTATTGTGATCACTATCATGATAATCACTAACATGATCATTATCATGATCATTAGCATGATCAATATCATGATCATTATCGTGATCATTATTTATTTATTTATTTATTGTGGTATCTTCTGCAGCAAAACTTAAGTCTTAAAGTAGCAAAAGTTTACAAACCGTTATTTTAACATTTATTATAACAATAGTACAAAAATTAGGATACAAAACAAACATTGTTACAACTAAAATAAAATTGCAATAAAATTAACGATAAGAATTATACATATTAAATTAAAAATACTTAATTATAAGAAGTTAAGACAAATAAATGGATAAGAGGTCATAAAGAGTTTTAATCAGTTATTGTTATTTCAATCACTAAATTGTAGCTAAGAATAATATTGTAAAATTTGCCTTTTAAAAGATAAGACGTTGCTAATGCTTCTAATATCCGGTGGGACAGTGTTCCAAAGACGTATTGCGAATATAAAAAATTGCCAATTTGAAATTAGTGACTTCCTTATTAAGGGTACAATCGCTTTGTTTCTACCGAAGCGACTGAAACTAAGTCGGTTATATAATTCTTCAGGCTGACGAGCAGTTACTATTTTATGTAGGAATATTAACACTTTAATTTTCAAAAAATCGTCAAACTGGACACCAAAAATTTGTCTTGCATAAAAGCTTATATGATGATGATTTCCATACGACTTAAGCCCAAAAACATATCTTGTTATGTTATTAAAAGTAACATTAAGCCTTGACTTGCTTTTTGCATCACAGTTTCCGAAAAGCTCACTGCCATATGTTAATACTGGAATCAGATATATTTTTGCAAGAAGAAGTCTGATTCTTAAAGGCGTGCAATATTGTGTAGGCCATAATGTCCGGAGTATTGAAAATGTTTTCCCACAAGCGGTTGAAATATGATCCGACCATGTTAATGTGCCTTTGAATATAATTCCTAAATTCTTAGCTTTATTCACTATTTCAATTTTTTCACAGTCTACAATAACATTTGGTTTTATAGTTATTTGTTGGGATCATGATAATGATCATGATAATGATCATGATAGTGATCATGATAATGATAATGATCATGATAGTGATCATGTTAATGATCATGATAATGATCATGTTAATGATTATGATAATGATCATGATAATGATCATGATAGTGATCACGATAATAATCATGATAGTGATCATGATAATGAATATGATCATGATAGTTATCGTGGAATGATCATAATAATGATCATGATAGTTATCATGATAGTGATCATAATAATGATCATGATAGTGATCATGATAATGATCATGATAGTGATCATGATAATGATCATGATAGTGATCATGATAATGATCATGATAGTGATCATGATAATGTTAATGATAGTGATCATGATAATGATTATGATCATAATAATGATAATGATCATTATAATGATAATGATCATTATTATGATCATGATAGTGATCATGATGGTGATCATGATAATGATCACGATAATGATCATTATATTGATCATACTAATGATCATGATAATGATCATGTTAGTGATTATGATAAGAATCATGATAGTGATCATGATAATGATCATGATAGTGATCACGATAATAATCATGATATTGATCATGATAATGATCACGATAATGACAACGATAGTGATCATGATAATGATGATGATAATGATCATGATAATGATCAAGATAATTATCATGATAATGATTATGATAATGATCATGATAATGATCATGATCAAAATAATGATCATGATAATGATCATGATAATGATCATGATAATGATCATGATAATGATCCTGATAGTGATCATGCTTATGATCATGATACTGATCATGTTACTGATTATGATAATGATCATGTTACTGATTATGATAATGATCATGATAATGATCATAATAGTGATCGCAATAATAGTCATGATAGTGATCATGATAATGATCACGATAATGATCATGATAGTGATCATGATAATGATCATGATAATGATAATGATCATGATATTGATCATAATAATGATCATGATAATGATCATGATAATGATCATGATAATGATCATGATAATGATCATGATAGTGATCATAATAGTGATCATGATAGTGATCATAATAGTGATCATGATAATGATCATGATAATGATCATGATAGTGATCATGATAATGATCATGATCATAATAATGATCATGATAATGATCATGATAATGATTCTGATAGTGATCATGCTAATGATCATGATAATGATTATGTTACTGATTATGATAATGATCATGATAATGATCATAATAGTGATCGCGATAATAGTCATGATAGTGATCATGATAATGATCATGATATTGATCATAATAATGATCATGATAATGATCATGATAATGATCATGATAGTGATCATGATAATGATCATGATAATGATCATGATAGTGATCATGATAATGATAATGATCATGATAGTGATCATGTTAATGATCATGATAATGATCATGTTAATGATTATGATAATGATCATGATAATGATCATGATAGTGATCACGATAATAATCATGATAGTGATCATGATAATGATCATGATCATGATAGTTATCGTGGAATGATCATAATAATGATCATGATAGTTATCATGATAGTGATCATAATAATGATCATGATAATGATCATGATAATGATCATGATAGTGATCATGATAATGATCATGATAGTGATCATGATAATGATCATGATAGTGATCATGATAATGATCATGATAGTGATCATGATAGTGATCATGATAGTGATCATGATAATGATCATGATAGTGATCATGATAATGATCATGATAGTGATCATGATAATGTTCATGATAGTGATGCTTATGATCATGATACTGATCATGTTACTGATTATGATAATGATCATGTTACTGATTATGATAATGATCATGATAATGATCATAATAGTGATCGCAATAATAGTCATGATAGTGATCATGATAATGATCACGATAATGATCATGATAGTGATCATGATAATGATCATGATAATGATAATGATCATGATATTGATCATAATAATGATCATGATAATGATCATGATAATGATCACGATAATGACAATGATAGTGATCATGATAATGATGATGATAATGATCATGATAGTGATCATGATAATGATCACGATAATGATCATGATAGTGATCATGATAATGATCATGATAATGATCATGATAGTGATCATGATAATGATAATGATCATGATAGTGATCATGTTAATGATCATGATAATGATCATGTTAATGATTATGATAATGATCATGATAATGATCATGATAGTGATCACGATAATAATCATGATAGTGATCATGATAATGATCATGATCATGATAGTTATCGTGGAATGATCATAATAATGATCATGATAGTTATCATGATAGTGATCATAATAATGATCATGATAATGATCATGATAATGATCATGATAGTGATCATGATAATGATCATGATAGTGATCATGATAATGATCATGATAGTGATCATGATAATGATCATGATAGTGATCATGATAATGATCATGATAGTGATCATGATAATGATCATGATAGTGATCATGATAATGATCATGATAGTGATCATGATAATGATCATGATAGTGATCATGATAATGTTCATGATAGTGATGCTTATGATCATGATACTGATCATGTTACTGATTATGATAATGATCATGTTACTGATTATGATAATGATCATGATAATGATCATAATAGTGATCGCAATAATAGTCATGATAGTGATCATGATAATGATCACGATAATGACAATGATAGTGATCATGATAATGATGATGATAATGATCATGATAGTGATCATGATAATGATCACGATAATGATCATGATAGTGATCATGATAATGATCATGATAATGATCATGATAATGATCATGATAATGATCATGATAGTGATCATGATAATGATCATAATAGTGATCGCGATAATAGTCATGATAGTGATCATGATAATGATCACGATAATGATCATGATAGTGATCATGATAATGATCATGATAATGATCATGATATTGATCATAATAATGATCATGATAATGATCATGATAATGATCATGATAGTGATCATGATAATGATCATGATAATGATCATGATAGTGATCATGATAATGATAATGATAATGATCATTATCGTGATCATTATCATGATCACTATCATGACTATTATCGCGATCACTATTATGATCATTATCATGATCATTATCATGATCATTATTATGATCATGATCATTATCATGATCATTATTATGATCATGATCATTATCATGATCATTAGCATGATCACTATCAGGATCATTATCGTGATCATTATCATGATCATTATTATGATCATGATCATTATCATGATCACTATCATGATCATTAACATGATCATTATCATGATCATTATCATGATCATTATCATGATCACTATCATGATCATTATCGTGATCATTATCATGATCACTATCATGACTATTATCGCGATCACTATTATGATCATTATCATGATCATTATCATAATCAGTAACATGATCATTATCATGATCATTAGCATGATCACTATCAGGATCATTATCATGATCATTATCATGATCATTATTATGATCATGATCATTATCATGATCACTATCATGATCATTAGCATGATCATTATCATGATCATTATCATGATCATTATCATGATCACTATCATGATCATTATCATGATCACTATCATTATCATGATCACTATCATGATCATTAGCATGATCATTATCATGATCATTATCATGATCATTATCATGATCACTATCATGATCATTATCATGATCACTATCATGATCATTATCATGATCATTATCATGATCATTATCATGATCATTATCATCATCATTATCATGATCACTATCATTGTCATTATCGTGATCATTATCATGATCACTATCATGATTATTATTGTGATCACTATCATGATAATCACTAACATGATCATTATCATGATCATTAGCATGATCAATATCATGATCATTATCGTGATCATTATCGTGATCATTATTTATTTATTTATTTATTGTGGTATCTTCTGCAGCAAAACTTAAGTCTTAAAGTAGCAAAAGTTTACAAACCGTTATTTTAACATTTATTATAACAATAGTACAAAAATTAGGATACAAAACAAACATTGTTACAACTAAAATAAAATTGCAATAAAATTAACGATAAGAATTATACATATTAAATTAAAAATACTTAATTATAAGAAGTTAAGACAAATAAATGGATAAGAGGTCATAAAGAGTTTTAATCAGTTATTGTTATTTCAATCACTAAATTGTAGCTAAGAATAATATTGTAAAATTTGCCTTTTAAAAGATAAGACGTTGCTAATGCTTCTAATATCCGGTGGGACAGTGTTCCAAAGACGTATTGCGAATATAAAAAATTGCCAATTTGAAATTAGTGACTTCCTTATTAAGGGTACAATCGCTTTGTTTCTACCGAAGCGACTGAAACTAAGTCGGTTATATAATTCTTCAGGCTGCCGAGCAGTTACTATTTTATGTAGGAATATTAACACTTTAATTTTCAAAAAATCGTCAAACTGGACACCAAAAATTTGTCTTGCATAAAAGCTTATATGATGATGATTTCCATACGACTTAAGCCCAAAAACATATCTTGTTATGTTATTAAAAGTAACATTAAGCCTTGACTTGCTTTTTGCATCACAGTTTCCGAAAAGCTCACTGCCATATGTTAATACTGGAATCAGATATATTTTTGCAAGAAGAAGTCTGATTCTTAAAGGCGTGCAATATTGTGTAGGCCATAATGTCCGGAGTATTGAAAATGTTTTCCCACAAGCGGTTGAAATATGATCCGACCATGTTAATGTGCCTTTGAATATAATTCCTAAATTCTTAGCTTTATTCACTATTTCAATTTTTTCACAGTCTACAATAACATTTGGTTTTATAGTTATTTGTTGGGATCATGATAATGATCATGATAGTGATCATGATAATGATAATGATAATGATCATGATAGTGATCATGTTAATGATCATGATAATGATCATGTTAATGATTATGATAATGATCATGATAATGATCATGATAGTGATCACGATAATAATCATGATAGTGATCATGATAATGAATATGATCATGATAGTTATCGTGGAATGATCATAATAATGATCATGATAGTTATCATGATAGTGATCATAATAATGATCATGATAATGATCATGATAATGATCATGATAGTGATCATGATAATGATCATGATAGTGATCATGATAATGATCATGATAGTGATCATGATAATGATCATGATAGTGATCATGATAATGATCATGATAGTGATCATGATAATGATCATGATAGTGATCATGATAATGTTAATGATAGTGATCATGATAATGATTATGATCATAATAATGATAATGATCATTATAATGATAATGATCATTATTATGATCATGATAGTGATCATGATGGTGATCATGATAATGATCACGATAATGATCATTATATTGATCATACTAATGATCATGATAATGATCATGTTAGTGATTATGATAAGAATCATGATAGTGATCATGATAATGATCATGATAGTGATCACGATAATAATCATGATATTGATCATGATAATGATCACGATAATGACAACGATAGTGATCATGATAATGATGATGATAATGATCATGATAATGATCCTGATAGTGATCATGCTTATGATCATGATACTGATCATGTTACTGATTATGATAATGATCATGTTACTGATTATGATAATGATCATGATAATGATCATAATAGTGATCGCAATAATAGTCATGATAGTGATCATGATAATGATCACGATAATGATCATGATAGTGATCATGATAATGATCATGATAATGATAATGATCATGATATTGATCATAATAATGATCATGATAATGATCATGATAATGATCATGATAATGATCATGATAATGATCATGATAATGATCATGATCAAAATAATGATCATGATAATGATCATGATAATGATCATGATAATGATCATGATAATGATCCTGATAGTGATCATGCTTATGATCATGATACTGA
Organism: Gymnosoma rotundatum; assembly: GCA_916610165.2. Lineage (NCBI taxonomy): Eukaryota > Metazoa > Arthropoda > Insecta > Diptera > Tachinidae > Gymnosoma > Gymnosoma rotundatum. The sequence goes on along the minus strand of OU744337.1, from coordinate 66,476,304 downwards.
TCATGTTACTGATTATGATAATGATCATGTTACTGATTATGATAATGATCATGATAATGATCATAATAGTGATCGCAATAATAGTCATGATAGTGATCATGATAATGATCACGATAATGATCATGATAGTGATCATGATAATGATCATGATAATGATAATGATCATGATATTGATCATAATAATGATCATGATAATGATCATGATAATGATCATGATAATGATCATGATAATGATCATGATAGTGATCATAATAGTGATCATGATAGTGATCATAATAGTGATCATGATAATGATCATGATAATGATCATGATAGTGATCATGATAATGATCATGATCATAATAATGATCATGATAATGATCATGATAATGATTCTGATAGTGATCATGCTAATGATCATGATAATGATCATGTTACTGATTATGATAATGATCATAATAGTGATCGCGATAATAGTCATGATAGTGATCATGATAATGATCATGATATTGATCATAATAATGATCATGATAATGATCATGATAATGATCATGATAGTGATCATGATAATGATCATGATAATGATCATGATAGTGATCATGATAATGATAATGATCATGATAGTGATCATGTTAATGATCATGATAATGATCATGTTAATGATTATGATAATGATCATGATAATGATCATGATAGTGATCACGATAATAATCATGATAGTGATCATGATAATGATCATGATCATGATAGTTATCGTGGAATGATCATAATAATGATCATGATAGTTATCATGATAGTGATCATAATAATGATCATGATAATGATCATGATAATGATCATGATAGTGATCATGATAATGATCATGATAGTGATCATGATAATGATCATGATAGTGATCATGATAATGATCATGATAGTGATCATGATAATGTTCATGATAGTGATGCTTATTATCATGATCATTATCACGATAACTATCATGATCATTATCATGATGACTATCATGATCATTATCATGATGACTATCATGATCATTATTATGATCAATATCATGATCATTATCATGATCATTATCATGATCACTATCATGATCATTATCATGATCACTATTATGATCACTATCATGATCATTATCATGATCATTATCATGATCATTATCATGATCACTATCATGATCATTATCGTGATCATTATCATGATCACTATCATGACTATTATCGCGATCACTATTATGATCATTATCATGATCATTATCATAATCAGTAACATGATCATTATCATGATCATAAGCATGATCACTATCAGGATCATTATCATGATCATTATTTTGATCATGATCATTATCATGATCACTATCAAGATCATTATCATGATCATTATCATGATCATTATCATGATCACTATCATGATCATTATCATGATCATTATCATGATCACTATCATGATCATTATCATCATCATTATCATGATCACTATCATTGTCATTATCGTGATCATTATCATGATCATTATCATGATCACTATCATTGTCATTATCGTGATCATTATCATGATAACTATCATGATTATTATTATAATCACTATCATGTTCATTATCGTGATCACTATCATGATCATTATCATGATCATTATCATGATCAATATCATGATAATTATCGTTATCATTATTATGATCATGATCATTATCATGATCACCATCATGATCACTATCATGAGCATTATCATGATCACTATCATGACCATTATCATGATCACTATCAAGATCATTATCATGATCATTATCGTGATGACTATTATGATCACTATCATGATCATTATCATGATATTTATTATGATCACTATCATGATCATTATCATGATCACTATCATGATCATTATCGTGATCATTATTATGATCATGATCATTATCATGATCACCATCATGATCACTATCATGATCATTATCATGATCACTATCAAGATCATTATCATGATCATTATCATGACCACTATCATGATCATTATCATGATCACTATCATGATCATTATCATGATCATTATCATGATCACTATCATGATCATTATCATCATCATTATCATGATCACTATCATTGTCATTATCGTGATCATTATCATGATCATTATCATGATCACTATCATTGTCATTATCGTGATCATTATCATGATCACTATCATGATTATTATTATGATCACTATCATGTCCATTATCATGATCACTATCATGATCATTATCATGATCACTATCATGATCATTATCATGATCACTATCATGATCATTATCATAATCACTAACATGATCATTATCATGATCATTATCGTGATGACTATTATGATCACTATCATGATCATTATCATGATCATTATTATGATCACTATCATGATCATTATCATGATCACTATCATGATCATTATCATGATCACTATCATGATCATTATCATGATCACTATCATGATCATTATCATAATCACTAACATGATCATTATCATGATCATTAGTATGATCAATATAATGATCATTATCGTGATCATTATTATGATCATGATCATTATCATGATCACCATCATTATCATGATCACCATCATGATCACTATCATGATCATAATAATGATCACTATCATTATTATGATGATAATAATCATGATCATAATAATGATCAATATCACTATCATAATCATAATAATGATCATTATCATTATTATGATCATGATCACTATCATGATCATTATCATTATCACTATCATGATTATTATCGTGATCACTATCATGATCATTATCATGATCATTATCGTGATGACTATTATGATCACTATCATGATCATTATCATGATCATTATTATGATCACTATCATGATCATTATCATGATTACTATCATGATCATTATCGTGATCATTATTATGATCATGATCATTATCATGATCACCATCATGATCACTATCATGATCATTATCATGATCACTATCAAGATCATTCTCATGATCATTATCGTGATGACTATTATGATCACTATCATGATCATTATCATGATCATTATTATGATCACTATCATGATCATTATCATGATCACTATCATGATCATTATCGTGATCATTATTATGATCATGATCATTATCATGATCACCATCATGATCGTTATCATGATCATAATAATGATCATTATCATGATCACTATCATTATCATTATCATGATCATTAGTATGATCAATATAATGATCATTATCGTGATCATTATTATGATCATGATCATTATCATGATCACCATCATGATCACTATCATGATCATAATAATGATCACTATCATTATTATGATCATGATAATTATCATGATCACTATCATGATCATTATCATGATCACTATCATGATCATTATCATGATCACTATCATGATCATTATCATGATCACTATCATGATCATTATCATGATCACTATCATGATCATTATCATGATCACTATCATGATAATCACTAACATGATCATTATCATGATCATTAGCATGATCAATATCATGATCATTATCGTGATCATTATTATGATCATGATCATTATCATGATCATTATCATGATCACTATCATGATCATTATCATGATCACTATCAAGATCATTATCATGATCATTATCGTGATGACTATTATGATCACTATCATGATCATTATCATGATCATTATTATGACCACTATCATGATCATAATCATGATCACTATCATGATCATTATCATGATCATTAACATGATCATCATCATGATCATTATCGTCATCATTATCATGATCACTATCATTGTCATTATCGTGCTCATTATCATGATCACTATCATGATTATTATCGTGATCACTATCATGATCATTATCATGATCATTATCATGATCAATATCATGATCATTATCATGATCAATATCATGATCATTATCGTTATCATTATTATGATCATGATCATTATCATGATCACCATCATGATCACTATCATGATCATCATCATGATCATTATCATGATCATTATCATGATCATTATCATGATCATTAACATGATCATCATCATGATCATTATCGTCATCATTATCATGATCATTATCATGATCATTATCATGATCAATATCATGATCATTATCGTTATCATTATTTTGATCATGATCATTATCATGATCACCATCATGATCACTATCATGATCATGATAATGATCATGATAATGTTCATGATAGTGATGCTTATGGTCATGATACTGATCATGTTACTGATTATGATATTGATCATGTTACTGATTATGATAATGATCATGATAATGATCATAATAGTGATCGCAATAATAGTCATGATAGTGATCATGATAATGATCACGATAATGATCATGATAGTGATCATGATAATGATCATGATAATGATAATGATCATGATATTGATCATAATAATGATCATGATAATGATCATGATAATGATCATGATAATGATCATGATAGTGATCATAATAGTGATCATGATAGTGATCATAATAGTGATCATGATAATGATCATGATAATGATCATGATAGTCATCATGATAATGAACATGATAGTTATCGTGATAATGATCATGATAGCGATCATGATAATGATCATGATAGTGATCATGATAATGATCATAATAGTGATCATGATAATGAACATGATAGTTATCGTGATAATGATCATGATAATGATCATGATCATAATAATGATAATGATCATTATTATGATCATGATAGTGATCATGATGGTGATCATGATAATGATCATGATCATAATAATGATCACGATAATGATCATTATATTGATCATACTAATGATCATGATAATGATCATGTTAGTGATTATGATAATGATCATGATAATGATCATGATAGTGATCACGATAATAATCATGATAGTGATCATGATAATGATCACGATAATGACAATGATAGTGATCATGATAATGATCATGATAATGATCATTATCATGATCATGATAGTGATCATGATGGTGATCATGATAATGATCATGATCAAAATAATGATAACGATAATGATCATGATATTGATCATGATAATGATCATGATAATGATCATGATAATGATGACGATAATGATCATGATGATGATCATGTTAATGATCATGATAATGATCATGATAATGATCATGATGATGATCATGATAGTGATCATGATGGTGATCATGATAATGATCATGATCATAATAATGATAACGATAATGATCATGATATTGATCATGATAATGATCATGATATTGATCATGATAATGATCATGATAATGATCATGATAGTGATCACGATAATAATCATGATAGTGATCATGATAATGAGCACGATAATGACAATGATAGTGATCATGATAATGATGACGATAATGATCATGATGATGATCATGTTAATGATCATGATAATGATCATGATAGTGATCATGATTATGATCATGATAGTGGTCATAATAATGATCATGATAATGATCATGATAGTGATCATAATAGTCATCGCGATAATGATCATGATAATGATCTTGATAGTGATCATGATAATGATCATGATAGTGATCATGATAATGATCATGATAATGATCATGATCATAATAATGATCACGATAATGATCATGATATTGATCATGCTAATGATCATGATAATGATCATGTTAGTGATTATCATGATAGTGATCATGATAATGATCATGATAGTGATCATGATAATGATCATGATAGTGATCATGATAATGATCATGATAGTGATCATGATAATGATCATGATAGTGATCATGATAATTATCATGATCATAATAATGATAGTGATCATTATTATGATCATGATAGTGATCATGATGGTGATCATGATAATGATCATGATCATAATAATGATCACGATAATGATCATTATATTGATCATACTAATGATCATGATAATGATCATGATAGTGATCATGATAATGATCATTATTATGATCATGATAACGATCATGATGGTGATCATGATAATGATCATGATCATAATAATGATCACGATAATGATCATGATAGTGATCATGATAATGATCATGATAGTGATCATAATAATGATCATGATAATGATCATGATAGTGATCATAATAGTCATCACGATAATGATCATGAGAATGATCTTGATAGTGATCATGATAATGATCATGATAGTGATCATGATGGTGATCATGATATTGATCATGATCATAATAATGATCACGATAATGATCATGATAGTAATCATGATAATGATCATGATAGTGATCATAATAATGATCATGATAATGATCATGATAGTGATCATAATAGTCATCACGATAATGATCATGATAATGATCATGATAGTGATCACGATAATAATCATGATAGTGATAATGATAATGATCATGATAGTGATCATGATCATAATAATGATAATGATCATTATTATGATTATGATAGTGATATTGATCATTATTATGATGATGATTATTATCATCATAATAATGATAGTGATCATTATTATGATCATGATAGTGATCATGATGGTGATCATGATAATGATGGTGATCATGATAATGATCATGATCATAATAATGATCACGATAATGATCATTATATTGATCATACTAATGATCATGATAATGATCATGTTAGTGATTATGATAATGATCATGATAGTGATCATGATAATGATCATGATAGTGATCATGATAATGATCATGATAGTGATCATGATAATGATCATGATAGTGATCATAATAATGATCATGATAATGATCATGATAGTGATCATAATAGTCATCACGATAATGATCATGATAATGATCATGTTAGTGATTATGATAATGATCATGATAGTGATCATGATAATGATCATGATAGTGATCATGATAATGATCATGATAGTGATCATGATAATGGACATGATAGTGATCATAATAATAATCATGATAGTGATCATGATAATGATCACGATAATGACAATGATAGTGATCATGATAATGATCATGATAATGATCACGATAATGACAATGATAGTGATCATGATAATGATGATGATAATGATCATGATAGTGGTCATGATAATGATCATGATAATGATCTTGATAGTGATCATGATAATGATCATGATAGTGATCATGATGGTGATCATGATAATGATCATGATCATAATAATGATCACGATAATGATCATGATAGTGATCATGATAATGATCATGATAGTGATCATGATAATGATCATGATAGTGATCATAATAAATATCATGATAATGATCATGATAGTGATCATAATAGTCATCACGATAATGATCATGATAATGATCTTGATAGTGATCATGATAATGGTCATGATAGTGATCATGATAATGCTCATGATAGTGATCATGATGGTGATCATGATAATGATCATGATCATAATAATGATAACGATAATTATCATGATATTGATCATGATAATGATCATGATAATGATCATGATAGTGATCACGATAATGAACATGATAGTGATCATAATAATAATCATGATAGTTATCATGATAATGATCACGATAATGACAATGATAGTGATCATGATAATGATCATGATAATGATCACGATAATGACAATGATAGTGATCATGATAATGATGATGATAATGATCATGATAGTGATCATGATAATGATCATGATAATGATCATGATAGTGATCATGATAATGATCATGATAATGATCATGATAATGATCTTGATAGTGATCATGATAATGATCATGATAGTGATCATGATGGTGATCATGATAATGATCATGATCATAATAATGATCACGATAATGATCATGATAGTGATCATGATAATGATCATGATAGTGATCATAATAATGATCATGATAATGATCATGATAGTGATCATAATAGTCATCACGATAATGATCATGATAATGATCTTGATAGTGATCATGATAGTGATCGTGATCATTATCATGATCAATATCATGATCATTATCATGATCATTATCATGATCATTATCATGATCACTATCATGATCATTATCATGATCACTATCATGATCATTATCATCATCATGATCACTATCATTGTCATTATCGTGATCATTATCATGATCATTATCATGATCACTATCATTGTCATTATCGTGATCACTATCATGATCATTATCATGATCATTATCATAATCACTAACATGATCAATTTCATGATCATTAGTATGATCAATATAATGATCATTATCGTGATCATTATTATGATCACCATCATGATCACTATCATGATCATGATCATTAGGATGATCAATATCATGATCATTATCGTGATCATTATTATGATCACCATCATGATCACTATCATGATCATTATCATGATCATTATCACGATAACTATCATGATCGTGATCATTATCATTATCATGATCACTATCATGATTATTATCGTGATCACTATCATGATCATTATCATGATCATTATCATGATCACTATCATGATCATTATCATGATCATTAGCATGATCAATATCATGATCATTATCGTGATCATTATCATGATCATGATCATTATCATGATCACCATCATGATCACTATCATGATCAAAATAATGATCATTATCATGATCAAAATAATGATCATTATAATGATCACTATCATGATCATTATCATGATCACTATCATGATCATTATCATGATCACTATCATGATCATTATCATGATCACTATCATGATCATTATCATGATCACTATCATGATCATTATCATGATCACTATCATGATCATTATCATGATCACTATCATGATCATTATCATGATCACTATCATGATCATTATCATGATCACTATCATGATCATTATCATGATCACTATCATGATTATTATCGTGATCACTATCATGATCATTATCATGATCATTATCATGATCATTATCATCATAATTATCATGATCATTATCATGATCATTATCATGATCATTATCATCATCATTATCATGATCACTATCATTGTCATTATCGTGATCATTATCATGATCACTATCATGATTATTATCGTGATCACTATCATGATCATTATCATGATCATTATCAATATCATTATCATGATCATTATCATGATCATTATCATAATCACTAACATGATCATTATCATGATCATTAGTATGATCAATATAATGATCATTATCGTGATCATTATTATGATCATGATCATTATCATGATCACTATCATGATCATTATCATGATCACTATTATGATCATTATCATGATCACTATCATGATCATTATCATGATCACTATCATGATCATTATCATGATCATTATCACGATAACTATCATGATCATTATCATGATGACTATCATGATCATTATCATGATGACTATCATGATCATTATCATGATCACTATTATGATCATTATCATGATCACTATCATGATCATTATCATGATCACTATCATGATCATTATCATGATCATTATCACGATAACTATCATGATCACTATCATGATCATTATCATGATCATTATCAAGATAACTATCATGATCATTATCATGATGACTATCATGATCATTATCATGATGACTATCATGATCATTATTATGATCAATATCATGATCATTATCATGATCATTATCATGATCACTATCATGATCATTATCATGATCATTATCACGATAACTATCATGATCATTATCATGATGACTATCATGATCATTATCATGATGACTATCATGATCATTATTATGATCAATATCATGATCATTATCATGATCATTATCATGATCACTATCATGATCATTATCATGATCACTATTATGATCACTATCATGATCATTATCATGATCATTATCATGATCATTATCATGATCACTATCATGATCATTATCGTGATCATTATCATGATCACTATCATGACTATTATCGCGATCACTATTATGATCATTATCATGATCATTATCATAATCAGTAACATGATCATTATCATGATCATAAGCATGATCACTATCAGGATCATTATCATGATCATTATTTTGATCATGATCATTATCATGATCACTATCATGATCATTATCATAATCATTATCATGATAATTATCATGATCATTATCATGATCACTATCATGATCATTATCATGATCACTTTCACGATCATTATCATGATCACTATCATGATCATTTTCATGATCACTATCATGATCATTATTATGATCAATATCATGATCATTATCATGATCATTATCATGATCAATATCATGATCATTATCGTAATCACTACCATGATCATTATCATGATCATTATTATGATCATTATCATGATCACTATCATGATCATTATCATGATCATTATTATGATCATTATCATGATCACTATCATGATCATTATCATGATCATTATTATGATCATGATCATTATCATGATCACTATCATGATCATTATCATGATCGTTATCATGATCATTATCATGATCATTATCATATAATGACAATGATAGTGATCATGATAATGATGATGATAATGATCATGATAATGATCATGATAGTGATCATGATAATGATCATGATAATGATCATGATAATGATCATGATAATGATAATGATCATGATAATGATCATGATAGTGATCACGATAATAATCACGATAGTGATCATGATAATGATCATGATAGTGATCATGATAATGATAGTGATCATGATAATGATCATGATAGTGATCATGATAATGATCATGATAGTGATCATGATAATGATCATGATAGTGATCATGATAATGATCATGATAGTGATCATGATAATGATCATGATAGTGATCATGATAATGATCATGATAGTGATCATGATAATGATCATGATAGTGATCATGATAATGATCAGGATAGTGATCATGATAATGATCATGATCATAATAATGATAATGATCATTATTATGATCATGATAGTGATCATGATGGTGATCATGATAATGATCATGATCATAATAATGATCACGATAATGATCATTATATTGATCATACTAATGATCATGATAATGATCATGTTAGTGATTATGATAATGATCATGATAATGATCATGATAGTGATCATGATAATGATCATGATAGTGATCATGATAATGATCATGATCATAATAATGATAATGATCATAATAATAATAATGATCATTATTATGATCATGATCATTATTATGATCATGATAGTGATCATGATGGTGATCATGATAATGATCATGATCATAATAATGATCACGATAATGATCATTATATTGATCATACTAATGATCATGATAATGATCATGTTAGTGATTATGATAATGATCATGATAGTGATCATGATAATGATCATGATAGTGATCACGATAATAATCATGATAGTGATCATGATAATGATCACGATAATGACAATGATAGTGATCATGATAATGATGATGATAATGATCATGATAATGATCATGATAATTATCATGATAATGATTATGATAATTATCATGATAATGATTATGATAATGATCATGATCAAAATAATGATCATGATAATGATCATGATAGTGATCATGCTTATGATCATGATAATGATCGTATTACTGATTATGATAATGATCATGATAATGATCATAATAGTGATCGCGATAATAGTCATGATAGTGATCATGATAATGATCACGATAATGATCATGATAGTGATCATGATAATGATCATGATAATGATCATGATAACGATCATGATAATGATTATGATAATGACAATGATAGTGATCATGATAATGACAATGATAGTGATCATGATAATGGTGATGATAATGATCATGATAATGATCATGATAATGATCATGATAATGATCATGATAGTGATCATGATAATGATCATGATAATGATCATGATAATGATCATGGTAATGATCATGATAATGATCATGATAATGATCATGATAGTGATCACGATAATAATCATGATAGTGATCATGATAATGATCATGATAGTTATCGTGATAATGATCATAATAATGATCATGATAATTATCATGATAGTGATCATAATAATGATCATGATAATGATCATGATAATGATCATGATAGTGATTATGATAATGATCATGATTGTGATCATGATAATGATCATGATAGTGATCATGATAATGATCATGATCATAATAATGATAATGATCATAATAATGATAATGATCATTATTATGATCATGATAGTGATCATGATGGTGATCATGATAATGATCATGATTTTAATAATGATCACGATAATGATCATTATATTGATCATACTAATGATCATGATAATGATCATGTTAATGATTATGATAATGATCATTATAGTGATCATGATAATGATCATGATAGTGATCACGATAATAATCATGATAGTAATCATGATAATGATCACGATAATGACAATGATAGTGATCATGATAATGATGATGATAATGATCATGATAATGATCATGATAATTATCATGATAATTATCATGATAATGATTATGATAATGATCATGATAGTGATCATGATAATGATCATGATCAAAATAATGATCATGATAATGATCCTGATAGTGATCATGCTTATGATCATGATAATGATCATGTTACTGATTATGATAATGATCATGATAATGATCATAATAGTGATCGCGATAATAGTCATGATAGTGATCATGATAATGATCACGATAATGATCATGATAGTGATCATGATAATGATCATGATAATGATCATGATAATGATCATGATAGTTATCGTGATAATGATCATGATAATGATCATGACAGTGATTATGATAATGATCATGATAGTGATCATGATAATAATCATAATAGTGATCAAGATAATGATCATGATAGTGATCATGATAATAATCATAATAGTGATCAAGATAATGATCATGATAGTGATCATGATAGTGATCATGATAATGATCATGATAGTGATCATGATAATGATCATGATAGTGATCATGATAGTGATCATGATAATGATTATGATAGTGATCATGATAATGATCATGATAGTGATCATGATAATGATCATGATCATAATAATGATAATGATCATAATAATGATAATGATCATTATTATGATCATGATAGTGATCATGATAGTGATCATGATGGTGATCATGATAATGATCATGATCATAATAATGATCACGATAATGATCATTATATTGATCATACTAATGATCATGATAATGATCATGTTAGTGATTATGATAATGATCATGATAGTGATCATGATAATAATGATCACAATAATAATAATGATCATGATCATAATAATGACCACGATAATGATCATGATATTGATCATGCTAATGATCATGATAATGATCATGTTAGTGATTATCATGTTAGTGATCACGATAATAATCATGATAGTGTTCATGATAATGATCATGATAGTGATGATGATAATGATCATGATAGTGATCATGATAATGATCATGATAGTGATCATGATAATGATCATGATAGTGATCATGATAATGATCATGATAGTGATCATGATAATGATCATGATAGTGATCATGATAATGATCATGATAGTGATCATGATAATGATAATGATCATGATAGTGATCATGATAATGATCATGATAGTGATCATGATAATGATCATTATTATGATCATGATAATGATCATGATGGTGATCATGATAATGATCATGATCATAATAATGATCACGATAATGATCATGATAGTGATCATGATAATGATCATGATAGTGATCATAATAATGATCATGATAATGATCATGATAGTGATCATAATAGTCATCACGATAATGATCATGATAATGATCTTGATAGTGATCATGATAATGATCATGATAGTGATCATGATCATAATAATGATAATGATCATTATTATGATCACGATAGTGATCATGATGGTGATCATGATAATGACCATAATAGTGATCGCGATAATGATAGTGATCATGATAATGATCATGATAATGATCATGATATTGATCATAATAATGATCATGATAATGATCATGATAGTGATCATGATAATGATCATGACAGTGATCATGATCATAATAATGATCACGATAATGATCATTATATTGATCATACTAATGATCATGATAGTGATCATGTTAGTGATTATGATAATGATCATGATAATGATCATGATAGTGATCACGATAATAATCATGATAGGGATCATGATAATGATCACGATAATGACAATGATAGTGATCACGATAATGACAATGATAGTGATCATGATAATGATGATGATAATGATCATGATAGTGATCATGATAATGATCATGATAGTGATCATGATAATGATCATGATAATGATCATGCTAATGATCATGATAGTGATCATGATAATGATCATGATAGTGATCATGATAATGATCATGATACTGATCATGATAATGATCATAATAATGATAATGATCATTATTATGATCATGATAGTGATCATGATGGTGATCATGATAATGATCATAATAATGATCACGATAATGATCAATATATTGATCATACTAATGATCATGATAATGATCATGTTAGTGATTATGATAATGATCATGATAATGATCATGATAATGATCATGATAGTGATCACGATAATAATCATGATAGTGATCATGATAATGATCACGATAATGACAATGATAGTGATCATGATAATGATGATGATAATGATCATGATAATGATCATGATAATTATCATGATAATGATCATGATAATTATCATGATAATGATCATGATAATTATCATGGTAATGATTATGATAATGATCATGATAGTGATCATGATAATGATCATGATCAAAATAATGATCATGATAATGATCATGATCATGATAATGATCCTGATAGTGATCATGCTTATGATCCTGATAGTGATCATGCTTATGATCATGATAATGATCATGTTACTGATTATGATAATGATCATGATAATGATCATAATAGTGATCGCGATAATAGTCATGATAGTGATCATGATAATGATCACGATCATGATAAATGATCATGATAATGATCATGATATTGATCATAATAATGATCATGATAATGATCATGATAATGATCATGATAGTGATCATGATAATTATCATGATAATGATCATGATAGTGATCATGATAATGATCATGATAGTGATCATGATAATGATCATGATAATGATCACTATCATGATCATTATTATGATCATGGTTATTATCATGATCATGATCATGATCCTGATAGTGATCATGCTTATGATCCTGATAGTGATCATGCTTATGATCATGATAATGATCATGTTACTGATTATGATAATGATCATGATAATGATCATAATAGTGATCGCGATAATAGTCATGATAGTGATCATGATAATGATCACGATAATGATCATGATAGTGATCATGATAATGATCATGATAATGATCATGATAATGATCATGATATTGATCATAATAATGATCATGATAATGATCATGATAATGATCATGATAGTGATCATGATAATGATCATGATAATGATCATGATAGTGATCATGATAATGATCATGATAGTGATCATGATAATGATCATGATAATGATCACTATCATGATCATTATTATGATCATGGTTATTATCATGATCATGATCATAATAATGATCATGGTCATAATAATGATCATGATAATGATCATATTGGTGATCATGACAATGATCATGATCATAATAATGATCACGATAATGATCATGATATTGATCATCCTAATGATCATGATAATGATCATGATAGTGATCATGATAATGATCATGATAATGATCATGATAGTGATCATGATAATAATCATGATAGTGATCATGATAATGATCACGATCATGATAGTTATCGTGATAATGATCATGATAATGATCATGATAGTGATCATGATGGTGATCATAATAATGATCATGATAATGATCATGATAATGATCATGATAATGATCATGATAATGATCATGATAGTGGTCATGATAATGATCATGATAGTGATCATGATAATGATCATGATAGTGATCATGATAATGATCATGATCATTATTATGATCATGATAGTGATCATGATGGTGATCATGATAATTATCATGATCATAATAATGATCACGATAATGATCATTATATTGATCATACTAATGATCATGATAATGATCATGTTAGTGATTATGATAATGATCATGATAATGATCATGATAGTGATCACGATAATGACAATGATAGTGATCATGATAATGATCATAATAATGATCACGATAATGATCATTGTCATGATCATTATCATAATCACTAACATGATCATGATAATGATCATAATAGTGATCATGATAATGATCATGATAATGATCATGATAGTGATCATGATAATGATCATGATAGTGATCATGATAATGGTCATGATAATGATCACTATCATGATCATTATTATGATCATGATTATTATCATGATCATGATCATAATAATGATCATGGTCACAATAATGATCATGATAATGATCATATTGGTGATCATGACAATGATCATGATAGTGATCATGATAATGATCATGATAGTGATCATGATGGTGATCATGATAATGATCATAATCATAATAATGATAACGATAATGATCATGATATTGATCATGCTAATGATCATGATAATCATCATGTTAGTGATTATGATAATGATCATGATAATGATCATGATAATGATCATGATAATGATCATGATAGTGATCACGATAATAATCATGATAGTGATCATGATAATGATCACGAGAATGACAATGATAGTGATCATGATAATGATGACGATAATGATCATGATAATGATCATGATAGTGATCATGATAATGATCATGATAGTGATCATGATAATGATCATGATAGTGATCATGATAATGATCATGATAGTGATCATAATAATGATCATGATAATGATCATGATAGTGATCATAATAGTCATCACGATAATGATCATGATAATGATCTTGATAGTGATCATGATAATGATCATGATAGTGATCATGATAATGATCATGATAGTGATCATGATGGTGATCATGATAATGATCATGATCATAATTATGATCACGATAATGATCATGATATTGATCATGCTAATGATCATGATAATGATCATGTTAGTGATTATCATGATAGTGATCACGATAATAATCATGATAGTGTTCATGATAATGATCATAATAATGATCATGATAATGATCATGATAATGATCATGATAATGATCCTGATAGTGATCATGCTAATGATCATGATAATGATCATGTTACTGATTATGATAATGATCATGTTACTGATTATGATAATGATCATGATAATGATCATAATAGTGATCGCGATAATAGTCATGATAGTGATCATGATAATGATCACGATAATGATCATGATAGTGATCATGATCATGATAATGATCATGACAGTGATCATGATAATGATCATGATAATGATCATGATAGTGATCACGATAGTGATCACTATCATGATAGTGATCATGATAATGATCATGATAATGATTATGATAATGATCATGATAGTGATCATGATAATGATCATGATAGTGATCGTGATAATGATCATGATAATGATCATGATAGTGATCATGATGGTGATCATAATAATGATCATGATAATGATCATGATAATGATCATGATAGTGGTCATGATAATGATCATGATAGTGATCATGATAATGATCATGATAGTGATCATGATAATGATCATGATAGTGATCATGATAATGATCATTATTATGATCATGATAATGATCATGATGGTGATCATGATAATGATCATGATCATAATAATGATCACGATAATGATCATGATAGTGATCATAATAATGATCATGATAATGATCATGATAGTGATCATAATAGTCATCACGATAATGATCATGATAATGATCTTGATAGTGATCATGATAATGATCTTGATAGTGATCATGATAATGATCATGATAGTGATCATGATGGTGATCATGATAATGATCATGATCATAATGATGATCACGATAATGATCATGATATTGATCATACTAATGATCATGATAATGATCATGTTAGTGATTATCATGATAGTGATCACGATAATAATCATGATAGTGTTCA
The DNA here is from genome assembly GCA_916610165.2 of Gymnosoma rotundatum. Classification (NCBI taxonomy): domain Eukaryota; kingdom Metazoa; phylum Arthropoda; class Insecta; order Diptera; family Tachinidae; genus Gymnosoma; species Gymnosoma rotundatum. The sequence goes on along the minus strand of OU744337.1, from coordinate 66,458,284 downwards.
TGGTAATGATCATGATAGTGATGATGATAATGATCATGAAAGTGATCATGATAATGATCATGATAGTGATCATGATAATGATCATGATAGTGATCATGATAATGATCATGATAGTGATCATGATAATGATCATGATAGTGATCATGATAATGATCATGATAGTGATCATGATAATGATCATGATAGTGATCATGATAATGATCATTATTATGATCATGATAATGATCATGATGGTGATCATGATAATGATCATGATCATAATAATGATCACGATAATGATCATGATAGTGATCATGATAATGATCATGATAGTGATCATAATAATGATCATGATAATGATCATGATAATGATCATAATAGTCATCACGATAATGATCATGATAATGATCTTGATAGTGATCATGATAATGATCTTGATAAGGATCATGATAATGATCATGATAGTGATCATGATCATAATAATGATAATGATCATTATTATGATCATGATAGTGATCATGATAATGATCATGATCATAATAATGATCACGATAATGATCATGATAGTGATCATAATAATGATCATGATAATGATCATGATAGTGATCATAATAGTCATCACGATAATGATCATGGTAATGATCTTGATAGTGATCATGATAATGATCTTGATAGTGATTATGATGATGATCATGATAGTGATCATGATGGTGATCATGATAATGATCATGATCATAATAATGATCATGATCATAATAATGATCACGATAATGATCGTGATCATTATCATGATCAGTATCATGTTCATTATCATGATCAATATCATGATCATTATCATGAGCATTATCATGATCACTATCATGATCAATATCATGATCATTATCATGATCACTATCATGATCATTATCATGATAACTATCATGATCATTATCATGATCACTATCATGATCATTATCATGATCACTATCACTATCATGATCATTGTCATGATCGTGATCATTATCATGATCATTATCATGATTATTATCATGATCATTATCATGATCATTATCATGATCAATATCATGATCATTATCACGATCATTATCATGACCACTATCATGATCATTATAATGATCACACTCATGATCATGATAGTGATCATGATAATGATCATGATAGTTATCATGATAATGATCATGATAGTTATCATGATAATGATCATGATAGTTATCATGATAATGATCATGATAGTTATCATGATAATGATCATGATAGTGATCATGATAATGATCATGATATTGATCACGATAGTGATCATGATAATGCTCATGATAATGATCATGATATTGATCATGATAATGAACATGATACTGATCATGATAATGATCACGATAGTGATCATGATAATGATCATGATATTGATCATGATAATGATCATGATAGTGATCATGATAATGATCATGATAGTGATCATGATAATGATCATGATAGTGATCATGATAATGATCGTGATAATGATCATTAGTGTGATCATGATAATGATCATGATAGTGATCATGATAGTGATCGTGATAATGATCATGATAATGCTCATGATAGTGATCATGATAATGATCATGATAGTTATCATGATAATGATCATGATAATGATCATGATAATGATCATAATAGTGATCATGATAATGATCATGATAGTGATCATTATAATGATCATGAGAATGATCATGAGAGTGATCATGATAATGATCATGATAGTGATTATGATGATGATCATGATATTGATCATGATAATGATCATGATCATAATAATGATCATAATAATGATCATGATAATGATCATGATATTGATCATGATAGTGATCATGATAATGCTCATGATATTGATCATGATAATTATCATCATCATTATCATGATCACTATCATTGTTATTATCGTGATCATTATCATGATCACTATCATGATTATTATCGTGATCACTATCATGATCATTATCATGATCATTATCATGATCATTATCATGATCATTATCATAATCACAAACATGATCATTATCATGATCATTAGTATGATCAATATAATGATCATTATCGTAATCATTATTATGATCATGATCATTATCATGATCACCATCATGATGACTATCATGATCATGATAATGATCATTATCATTATTATGATCATTATTATGATCACTATCATGATCATTATCATGATCATTATATAATGTTTAAAATATTTATTATTGAAATGATCAAAACCTTGCTAAGTATTTTATGATGCTGCGCTTAGCCACAGCACGTTTTAATTCTTCTGAGCACTGTTGAGGGTGCTTGGCTAGAATAGTGAGAATACTTTGTTTGTCAAAATTATTCTGATTCTTTATTTAATTTACTTACAGCTATTTATACAAAATTTCTTAATTCTACTTCTTTTAATAATTATGTGCTTGCGTATTGTTATTGATCTTACATCAGCAATTATTTACAATGTCTCATTTATGGGTCAATCGTAATATAATTCCCTTTAAACAATTGCTGTTACAATATGTGGGTTATTTTGTTTACTTTTTGTGACAAATTCATTGCAATGCAAAATTCTAGTGTTAAAATGTAGTTTGATAAATGTGACCAATATATTATAATGAACAGTGTGACCAATACACTACACCTCCGCCCTCAAGATTGAATTCATGAACAAATGAAATGAATTAAATCTTAAAAGAAATGTGATATAATATCAAATTAATAAGTGTGTACAATATAATGTCTAGTGATATGTAGGGATAGTATATACTATGTGTTTTATAATAATGAAAATAAATTTAAAATTGCTTATAATTATTTTTAATAATTTTAATTTGCTTATATTTTATTGATATTGCTAAGTTTTATACAATTTAAGTATATTATTATGAAAAATTTTATTCTTATTATCTATTTTTAACAATGAATTTACTCCTAATCTTTTTATAATTTCATATGGTCCCTTATATGGACTTTGATTCTTTTTTCTAGATACTAGTTTTATTAATACTAAGTCTCCTACTTTAAAAGTGCTTACATTTGTGTTTCTGTCATATACTTCTTTTGATTTCTGTTTAGCTATTTCTATTAATCTTTTAGCATTTTCTAATGACTTTTTTAGTCTTAATTTTATCTCATTAGCATAGTTTTCTATGTCATAACATATACTATTGTTTTGTATTTTGTCTGTTGGTAATGCTGCTAGTTTACCGTAAATCAATTCGTAAGGTGAATAGTTGGTGTCAATATGTGGTGTCGTATTATATGCGAATGTATAGTATGCTACCCACTTGTCCCATTCATAATCATTAACAAAATTTAATAAATATTCATTTAGTACACGATGATTACGTTCAATAGAACCTATTGATTGATGGTGATATGGTGCTGAAAATTTTTGATTAATATTTAATAAATTACAAACTTCTTGTAACAATTCGTTATTAAATTCAGTTCCTCTATCAGATTTTAAATTCTTAAAACATCCATACTTTAAGATATACTGTTCAACTAATGCTTTGGCAACACTTTTAGCATCTTTAGTTTCAATTGGGTGTGCTATTACATACTTTGTTAATTCGCACTGCATAGTTAGTATATATCTGTAGCCATTAGAAATTCTCAAGGGTCCAACAGTATCTATTTCTACTGTTTCAAAGCTAGTACTAGGATTCTCTGTTATAATCATCTCTTCCTTAATATGTTTAGTTTGCTTATTTCTCAAACATTTATCGCATTTATTAATATAATCTCTAACCATTTTTCTCATGTTTTTCCAAACGTAACGTTGTTTTAATTTTAGAATTGTTTTTCTTATACCAAAATGTCCTGATAATGGTGAGTTGTGGAATTCTTCTATAATGTTCATTTGTGACTTTTTGTTCGCAATATGTTGCAAAGGTTTATATAATATTATGTTCAATTCTAACTTTCTATGTTTATTCGTTTTCAATAATTTCTGGTATACCTCATTATAAGTTTTATTCAAATATTCTTTTGATATGAGCTCAAAAATACTATCTTCGCAGGATAAAGCGAGATTTTTTATATTTTGCTTATGCATATAAATTATTAACTTCTCTAGTGACAAAACGTATTTTGCTAGATCTTCATTAACATTCATTACAAAGCTATTATTTTTATTTTCTATGGTACCATCCTTTGGTCCATCTTTCACATTTCTTATACCGGTTTTTATAATACTAAATTTCAATTCATGAATATTCTTTATATCTTGCAAGGATGTACATTCCCACATATGATTTTTATGTTGGCCTTGGGATATGTCATTCTTACTATTTATTTCCACATTTTCCGTATTTTCCTTTGCTTTCTTTCCACGTGTTGTTACTAAAATTTTCGATGGTTTACTTTTGTCTTCTTCCATAGGTATCATATTCTTCAACATTTCAGAATCTAATTTGATTCTTGACAAAGCGTCTGCGTTCGTATTTATTTTTCCTTTTTTATAAACAATTTCAAAATCATAATCTGACAAATCTATTCGTATTCTAGTCAATTTAGATGATGGATTCTTGTGTGAAAAAAGTGAAATAAGTGGTCTGTGATCCGTCACTACAATAAATTTTCTACCAAATAAATATGGTCTAAAAAATTCTATTCCCCAATGTATTGCAAGTAGTTCTTTTTCAATCACTGGTTTATTTAAATCATGTTTTCCTAAGGTTTTGCTTGCATAAGAAATTGGTAAATCTTCTCCTATATTTCCTTGTGATAGAACAGCTCCTAATGCAAAATTTGATGCGTCAGTAGTCAATATAAATGGTTGTTCAAAATCTGGATATCTTAATATTGGTGCGCTAATTAATTTTGTCTTTAATAAGTTAAAAGCTTGTTGACAATTTTCAGTCCATTCAAATTGCTTTCCTTTTTTAGTTTGATCGTTCAGACATTTTGTGATTTCAGCAAAATTTTGTATGAAACGTCTATAATAATTACAAAATGCTACAAATCTTTTAATATCGTCCTTGTCCTTTGGAGTTGGATATTGTTCTATTGCTTTATTTTTTGAAGGGTCTGTCCGTATACCGTCTTTCGTTATTTGGTGTCCTAAATAAATTACTTCTGATTTGAGAAATACACATTTTGCTGCATTCAATTTTAGGTTGTATCTCGATAAACGTTCGAATACTTTCACTAAGTTTTCATTGTGATGTTTTAAACTACATCCAAATACAATTATATCGTCAACGTATAAAAATGCTTTGGAATCTAAGCCACTGAGTGCTATTGTTAGCATTCTTTGGAAACTATTTGAAGAAATTTTCAATCCAAATGGTAATCTTTTGAATTGATAATGTCCATTGTTAGTTGAAAATGCAGTCAATTTATCATTAACTATCTTTTTGTTGAGTTGTCGGAAATCTACAACCAATCTCCATTTTGCTTTTCCATTTTCGCTCTTTTTTGGCTCTATTAGTAGTGGCGAATTGTATGCACTATTAGATGGTTCGATGATATCTTCATCCAATAATTTTTGTACTTGGTTATTAATCTCATCGTGTTGTGTATGTGGTAATCTATAATTCTTTATGTATACTGGTGTATTGTCTGAAACCTTTAAATTCTGTGTATAAAAATTATTAGAAGTCAGTGTCTCTCCTTCTAAATGAAAAATATCCTGATATTCCTTAAAGATCTGTATTAGTTCTGTTTTTGATTTTTCGTCCTTTACGTCAAATTTCAAAATATTAAGCAATTTTCTAAATCTGTCTTCATTGAAGTCTTTTTCTCTCGTGTGCGGTCTTTGTAATACAATATAATTTCGTAAGGGTTCTATTTCCAGATTAATGTCCTTTAGTACTACATCGCTATCTGTTGTATTTAATATCTTGACATGGTGATTTCCGTTTCCTGGTACTATTGTGTTGCTAATAAATATACCTGGTTGAATTTCTTTATTAAGAATAATGCTATCTTCACATATATCTAAGTTAATAGGATGAATACTTGCCGATCGTCTCTCTACCTTTATGCAGTAATTTTTATTTATCCATGATTTCATAGGTATGGTAATCTCTTCATTCCCTAAAGTAAGTGTTAAGGTAAATGTTTCATAATCAATCTTACACAAGAATTTTGAAAAGAAATCCCTTCCCAAAATTCCATCTGTTGGTATTGGAAAATCTTTGTCAATTATATGAAATTTATGTTTTTCTTTGAAATTATTTATGGTGAATTTTAATTCTGATGTTCCAATTGATTTAATTTTTTCTGTAGTGATACCTGTAAAACTAATCGATCTTTCCTTGTTTATGTCTATAGAATCTTCATTTAATTTGTTAATTTTACACAAAGAGATGTCTGCTCCTGTGTCTATCAGAAAAGTAAGTTTTGAATTCTTGCCTAAATCTAAAGTTATGAAATTGGTCATGTCATTTGATATCTGGAAAACATTATTTAATCTTATTATTGGTTCTCCGGATAGTGGGTTTGTACAGTTTCTTGACTCACATCCGGAGCCTGATAGTTTTCCTGTATACAGTGTATATTTCTTCGGTTATTTTGAAAATTATTACTGTTCTTATTATTGTTATTTCGATTATTTCTGTTATTATATCTATATGATCCATTGCTGTTGTTTCTATTATGATACGTATTTGGTCCATTTCTGACGTTTGTATAATTATTATGCCTATAATTGTTATTATTGTATGTTGGTCTATGATTACCATTATTGTTCCTTTTTGACCAATTGTTGTTATTTCGGTTTCTGTTGTTATAGTTAAAATTATTTGTTCTGTTACTATAATTGTTAATTGAATTTCTTAAATTATTTCTCCTATTATTCGCATTATTGTTAGAGAAATAAAGAACTTGTTCGGAGTTATTCGAGAATTCTTTTTCTAATTCTAAAGCCAATTGTAGTGCTTCATTGAGTTCTTTTGGTCGTGAGGCAAAAACTGTTGGTTTCAGTTCTCCTTTTAGACCATTTTTAAATACATTTAAGGCATGATTGTCATTTAGTTGTTTAATAGTTGTAGCCTGTAATTGATTGCAATTTTCTATGTCCTTAATTTGTAAATCGTTTAGTTCTGTTATTAACTCTAAGAGTTTTTCATTGTATGTGTTTACATTCATACTTTTTTGTGAAAAAGTGCTGAGAGTAGCCTGTACTTGAGCAACGGTTTTCTTCGATTTATATCTGTTGGATAGAAGGCTTTTTAATTCATCAAATGTCGTTGGTGCAGATATACCCAACGATGTTCTTACCAAGTTTGATAACTAAATAAACAAAAGTTATTAGGATTTGCTTTTGAGATGTCTCTAAAGTACTGTTGATCAGTTCTACTATAGTGAGGAAAGAGTTTAATTCTTTGTAATTTCCATTGAACACTGGAATAATTTTTACAGCGGTTTCCAAACTAAAAGTTGCCATATTTGTTAAATTTTGGTTTTTAGAAGTTAGGGCTTGTTCAAAAAGTATTTTTGCTTTATTGTAAAATCTATTAAATTTTTCTTTGTCTTCCTGAACGTTTTCTGTTTCTAATTTTGTATTAGTTAATTTTAAAAATTCTTCTTTTAACAATTCTCGTTCTTCTAATTTACATAGTAAAGTCGCTTCATTGTATCCCCTAGCTCCTGCTTTTTTAAAGTTTTTAAGTAATGTTTCTAATCTATTTATAATTGCTTCCATTAGCAATATACAAAAAAAAAATAAAAAATTTTCTACTATATAATTATTATACAACTATCATATAAATTATAAACTTTATATTTTTATTTTATTTTAAACTTGTACTACAGCTTTCTTTTGTACATATTGCTTAAAATATCTATTTCATTTATATACTAGTATTGCTAAAGCCACCATGCAAAAGATGAAAAGGGCGTCTACTGTTATCGTCGTCCCGAAGTCCATTTTCTGCTCGTTTTTGTTGTTGATGTTAATCACCTCCTTTTGTTTGGATTTTTGGTTTCCCATTTAGTTTTTTGATTTTCATATACAGTTGCCTCTTTTGCTCTCCACTCGTTATTCCCATCAACCGCAATATTTCTTGTTTCTGTTTCTTTATTTGTTGGGTTTTTCCCCCTCTTTTTGTTTTTTTTTTGTTCTGCTGTATGGGAACCTCTGGTTTTTGTGTCCTCCTTCTATATTCCTCAAGTGTTATGGGCTTTGGACCGGCGTTTTTTGGTGTTGGAATATATTCTGGATAGTTCTCAGTACTTCCCTCTGGCACGTACTCCTTGCTTATATATTTTGAAAAGATAAGCTCTATCTCTTCTTTAGTTGGACTATCTTCCAGCGACATTCAGAATTAATACTGTTAACGTCCTTCAAATGTCCTTTAAGTGATAGGACAACTAGGCAGTTTTAGGATATTATTTAGGATATTAATTAAATTTTGTTTGGCAGGATCGCCATATAATGTTTAAAATATTTTTTATTGAAATGATCAAAACCTTGCTAAGTATTTTATGATGCTGCGCTTAGCCACAGCACGTTTTAATTCTTCTAAGCACTGTTGAGGGTGCTTGGCTAGAATAGAGAGAATACTTTGTTTGTCAAAATTATTCTGATTCTTTATTTAATTTACTTACAGCTATTTATACAAAATTTCTTAATTCTACTTCTTTTAATAATTATGTGCTTGCGTATTGTTATTGATCTTACATCAGCAATTATTTACAATGTCTCATTTATGGGTCAATCGTAATATAATTCTCTTTAAACAATTGCTGTTACAATATGTGGGTTATTTTGTTTACTTTTTGTGACAAATTCATTGCAATGCAAAATTCTAGTGTTAAAATGTAGTTTGATAAATGTGACCAATATATTTTAATGAATAGTGTGACCAATACACTACAATTATCATGATCATTATCATGATCATTATCATGATCACTATCATGATCATTATCATGATCATTATCATGATCATTATCATGATCATTATCATCATCATTATCATGATCACTATCATTGTCATTATCGTGATCATTATCATGATCACTATCATGATTATTATCGTGATCACTATCATGATTATTATCGTGATCACTATCATGATAATCACTAACATGATCATTATCATGATCATTAGCATGATCAATATCATGATCATTATCGTGATCATTATTATGATCATGATCATTATCATGATCACCATCATGATCACTATCATGATCATAATAATGATCATTATCATTATTATGATCATGATCACTATCAAGATCATTATCATGATCACTATCAAGATCATTATCATGATCATTATCGTGATGACTATTATGATCACTATCATGATGATTATCATGATCATTATTATGATCACTATCATGATCATTATCATGATCACTATCATGATCATTATCGTGATCATTATTATGATCATGATCATTATCATGATCACCATCATGATCATTATCATGATCATAATAATGATCATTATCATGATCACTATCATGATCATTATCATGATCACTATCATGATCATTATCATGATCACTATCATGATCATTATCATGATCACTATCATGATCATTATCATGATCACTATCATGATCATTATCATGATCACTATCATGATCATTATCATGATCACTATCATGATCATTATCATGATCACTATCATGATCATTATCATGATCACTATCATTATCATCATCACTATCATGATTATTATCGTGATCACTATCATGATAATCACTAACATGATCATTATCATGATCATTAGTATGATCAATATCATGATCATTATTATGATCATGATCATTATCATGATCACTATCATGATCACTATCATGATCATTATCATGATCACTATCATGATCATTATCATGATCACTATCATCATCATTATCATGATCACTATCATGATCATTATCATGATCACTATCATGATCATTATCATCATCACTATCATGATTATTATCGTGATCACTATCATGATAATCACTATCAAGATCATTATCATGATCATTATCGTTATGACTATTATGATCACTATCATGATCATTATCAGGATCATTATTATGATCACTATCATGATCATTATCATGATCACTATCAGAATCATTATCATGATCATTAACATGATCATTATCATGATCATGATCATTATCGTCATCATTATCATGATCACAATCATTGTCATTATCGTGATCATTATCATGATCACTATCATGATTATTATCGTGATCACTATCATGATCATTATCATGATCATTATCATGATCATTATCATAACCACTAACATGATCATTATCATGATCATTAGCATGATCAATATGATGATCATTAGCATGATCAATATGATGATCATTATCGTTATCATTATTATGATCATGATCATTATCATGATCATTATCATGAGCATTATCATGAGCATTATCATGATCACTATCATGATCAATATCATGATCATTATCATGATCATTATTATGATAATTATTATGATCATGATCATTATCATGATCACTATAATGATCAATATCATGAACATTATCATGATCGTGATCACTATTATGATCACTATCATGATCATTATCATATGATCATTACCATGATCACTATCATGATAATGATCATGATCACTATCATGATCATTATCATGATCACTATCATGATCATTATCATGATCATTATCATGATCATTATCATGATCACTATCATGATCATTATCATGATCATTATCATGATCACTATCATGATCATTATCATGATCATTATCATGATCACTATCATGATCATTATCATGATCATTATTATGATCATTATCATGATCACTATCATGATCATTATCATGATCACTATCATGATCATTATCATCATCATTATCATGATCACTATCATTGTCATTATCGTGATCACTATCATGATCATTATCATGATCACTATCATGATCATTATCATGATCACTATCATGATCATTATCATGATCATTATCACGATAACTATCATGATCGTGATCATTATCATGATCACTATCATGATTATTATCGTGATCACTATCATGATCATTATGATGATCATTATCATGATCACTATCATGCTCATTATCATGATCATTAGCATGATCAATATCATGATCATTATCGTGATCACTATCATGATCATTATCATGATCACTATCATGATCATTATCATGATCACTATCATGATCATTATCATGATCACTATCATGATCATTATCATGATCAATATCATGATCATTATCATGATCACTATCATGATCATTATCATGATCATTATCATGATCATTATCATGATCATTATCATGATCATTATTATGATCACCATCATGATCACTATCATGATCATTATCATGATCATTATCACGATTATTATCGTGATCACTATCATGATCATTATGATGATCATTATCATGATCACTATCATGCTCATTATCATGATCATTAGCATGATCACTATCATGATCATTATCATGATCACTATCATGATCATTATCATGATCACCATCATGATCACTATCATGATCATAATAATGATCATTATCATGATCACTATCATGATCATTGTCATGATCACTATCATGATCATTATCATGATCACTATCATGATCATTATCATGATCACTATCATGATCATTATCATGATCACTATCATGATCATTATCATGATCACTATCATGATCATTATCATGATCACTATCATGATCATTATCGTGATCATTATTATGATCATGATCATTATCATGATCACCATCATGATCATTATCATGATCATAATAATGATCATTATCATGATCACTATCATGATCATTATCATGATCACTATCATGATCATTATCATGATCACTATCATGATCATTATCATGATCACTATCATGATCATTATCATGATCACTATCATGATCATTATCATGATCACTATCATGATCATTATCATGATCACTATCATGATCATTATCATGATCACTATCATGATCATTATCATGATCACTATCATGATCATTATCATGATCACTATCATGATCATTATCATGATCACTATCATGATCATTATCATGATCACTATCATGATCATTATCATGATCACTATCATGATCATTATCATCATCACTATCATGATTATTATCGTGATCACTATCATGATAATCACTAACATGATCATTATCATGATCATTAGTATGATCAATATCATGATCATTATCGTGATCATTATTATGATCATGATCATTATCATGATCACTATCATGATCATTATCATGATCACTATCATGATCATTATCATGATCACTATCATGATCATTATCATGATCACTATCATCATCATTATCATGATCACTATCATGATCATTATCATGATCACTATCATGATCATTATCATTATCACTATCATGATTATTATCGTGATCACTATCATGATAATCACTATCAAGATCATTATCATGATCATTATCGTTATGACTATTATGATCACTATCATGATCATTATCAGGATCATTATTATGATCACTATCATGATCATTATCATGATCACTATCATGATCATTATCATGATCATTAACATGATCATTATCATGATCATTAACATGATCATTATCATGATCATGATCATTATCGTCATCATTATCATGATCACAATCATTGTCATTATCGTGATCATTATCATGATCACTATCATGATTATTATCGTGATCACTACCATGATCATTATCATGATCATTATCATGATCATTATCATAACCACTAACATGATCATTATCATGATCATTAGCATGATCAATATGATGATCATTATCGTTATCATTATTATGATCATGATCATTATCATGATCGTTATCATTATCATGATCAATATCATGATCATTATCATGAGCATTATCATGATCACTATCATGATCAATATCATGATCATTATCATGATCATTATTATGATAATTATTATGATCATGATCATTATCATGAGCATTATCATGATCACTATAATGATCAATATCATGAACATTATCATGATCGTGATCACTATTATGATCACTATCATGATCATTATCATATGATCATTACCATGATCACTATCATGATAATGATCATGATCACTATCACTATCATGATCATTATCATGATCACTATCATGATCATTATCATGATCATTATCATGATCATTATCATGATCACTATCATGATCATTATCATGATCATTATCATGATCACTATCATGATCATTATCATGATCATTATCATGATCACTATCATGATCATTATCATGATCATTATCATGATCATTATCATGATCACTATCATGATCATTATCATGATCACTATCATGATCATTATCATCATCATTATCATGATCACTATCATTGTCATTATCGTGATCACTATCATGATCATTATCATGATCACTATCATGATCATTATCATGATCACTATCATGATCATTATCATGATCACTATCATGATCATTATCATGATCATTATCATGATCATTATCATGATCATTATCATGATCATTATTATGATCATTATTATGATCACCATCATGATCACTATCATGATCATTATCATGATCATTATCACGATAACTATCATGATCGTGATCATTATCATGATCACTATCATGATTATTATCGTGATCACTATCATGATCATTATGATGATCATTATCATGATCACTATCATGCTCATTATCATGATCATTAGCATGATCAATATCATGATCATTATCGTGATCACTATCATGATCATTATCATGATCACTATCATGATCATTATCATGATCACTATCATGATCATTATCATGATCACTATCATGATCATTATCATGATCAATATCATGATCATTATCATGATCACTATCATGATCATTATCATGATCATTATCATGATCATTATCATGATCATTATCATGATCATTATTATGATCACCATCATGATCACTATCATGATCATTATCATGATCATTATCACGATTATTATCGTGATCACTATCATGATCATTATGATGATCATTATCATGATCACTATCATGCTCATTATCATGATCATTAGCATGATCACTATCATGATCATTATCATGATCACTATCATGATCATTATCATGATCACCATCATGATCACTATCATGATCATAATAATGATCATTATCATGATCACTATCATGATCATTGTCATGATCACTATCATGATCATTATCATGATCACTATCATGATCATTATCATGATCACTATCATGATCATTATCATGATCACTATCATGATCATTATCATGATCACTATCATGATCATTATCATGATCACTATCATGATCATTATCATGATCACTATCATGATCATTATCATGATCAATATCATTATCATGATCACTATCGTGATCATTATCATGATCAGTATCATGTTCATTATCATGATCATGATCATTATCATGATCAATATCATTATCATCATCATGATCACTATCATGATCATTATCATGATCATTATCATGATCAATATCATGATCATTATCATGATCATTATCATGATCACTATCGTGATCATTATCATGATCACTATCATGATCATTATCATGATCACTATCATGATCATTATCATGATCAATATCATTATCATGATCACTATCATGATCATTATCATGATCACTATCATGATCATTATCATGATCAATATCATTATCATGATCACTATCGTGATCATTATCATGATCAGTATCATGTTCATTATCATGATCAATATCATGATCATTATCAATATCATTATCATGATCACTATCGTGATCATTATCATGATCAGTATCATGTTCATTATCATGATCAATATCATGATCATTATCATGAGCATTATCATGATCACTATCATGATCAATATCATGATCATTATCATGATCATTATTATGATCATTATTATGATCATGATCATTATCATGATCATTATCATGATCATCATCATGATCACTATCATGATCATTATCATGATCACTATCATGATCATTATCATGATCACTATCATGATCATTATCATGATCAATATCGTGATCATTATCATGATCACTATCATGATCATTATCATGATCACTATCATGATCATTATCATGATCAATATCATTATCATGATCACTATCATGATCATTATCATGATCACTATCATGATCATTATCATGATCAATATCATTATCATGATCACTATCGTGATCATTATCATGATCAGTATCATGTTCATTATCATGATCAATATCATGATCATTATCAATATCATTATCATGATCACTATCGTGATCATTATCATGATCAGTATCATGTTCATTATCATGATCAATATCATGATCATTATCATGAGCATTATCATGATCACTATCATGATCAATATCATGATCATTATCATGATCATTATTATGATCATTATTATGATCATGATCATTATCATGATCATTATCATGATCATCATCATGATCACTATCATGATCATTATCATGATCATTATCATGATCAATATCATGATCATTATCATGATCATTATCATGATCACTATCGTGATCATTATCATGATCACTATCATGATCATTATCATGATCACTATCATGATCATTATCATGATCAATATCATTATCATGATCACTATCATGATCATTATCATGATCACTATCATGATCATTATCATGATCAATATCATTATCATGATCACTATCGTGATCATTATCATGATCAGTATCATGTTCATTATCATGATCAATATCATGATCATTATCAATATCATTATCATGATCACTATCGTGATCATTATCATGATCAGTATCATGTTCATTATCATGATCAATATCATGATCATTATCATGAGCATTATCATGATCACTATCATGATCAATATCATGATCATCATCATGATCATTATTATGATCATTATTATGATCATGATCACTATCATGATCATTATCATGATCACTATCATGATCATTATCATGATCAATATCATTATCATGATCACTATCGTGATCATTATCATGATCAGTATCATGTTCATTATCATGATCAATATCATGATCATTATCAATATCATTATCATGATCACTATCGTGATCATTATCATGATCAGTATCATGTTCATTATCATGATCAATATCATGATCATTATCATGAGCATTATCATGATCACTATCATGATCAATATCATGATCATTATCATGATCATTATTATGATCATTATTATGATCATGATCATTATCATGATCAATATCATTATCATCATCATGATCACTATCATGATCATTATCATGATCATTATCATGATCAATATCATGATCATTATCATGATCATTATCATGATCACTATCGTGATCATTATCATGATCACTATCATGATCATTATCATGATCACTATCATGATCATTATCATGATCAATATCATTATCATGATCACTATCATGATCATTATCATGATCACTATCATGATCATTATCATGATCAATATCATTATCATGATCACTATCGTGATCATTATCATGATCAGTATCATGTTCATTATCATGATCAATATCATGATCATTATCAATATCATTATCATGATCACTATCGTGATCATTATCATGATCAGTATCATGTTCATTATCATGATCAATATCATGATCATTATCATGAGCATTATCATGATCACTATCATGATCAATATCATGATCATTATCATGATCATTATTATGATCATTATTATGATCATGATCATTATCATGATCATTATCATGATCATCATCATGATCACTATCATGATCATTATCATGATCACTATCATGATCATTATCATGATCACTATCATGATCATTATCATGATCAATATCATTATCATGATCACTATCGTGATCATTATCATGATCATTATCATGTTCATTATCATGATCAATATCATGATCATTATCATGAGCATTATCATGATCACTATCATGATCAATATCATGATCATTATCATGATCATTATTATGATAATTATTATGATCATGATCATTATCATGAGCATTATCATGATCACTATAATGATCAATATCATGAACATTATCATGATCGTGATCACTATTATGATCACTATCATGATCATTATCATATGATCATTACCATGATCATTACCATGATCATTATCATGATCATTATCATTATCGATATTATGATCATTATCATGATCAATATCATTATCATGATCAATCACTATCATGATCATTATCATGATCATTATCATGATCACTATCATGATCATTCTCATGATCATTATCATGATCATTCTCATTCTCATGATCATTATCATGATCATTATCATTATCATGATCATTATCATGATCACTATCATGATCATTATCATGATCACTATCATGATCATTATCATGATCATTATCATGATCACTATCATGATCATTATCATGATCATTATCATGATCACTATCGTGATCATTATCATGATCATTATCATGTTCATTATCATGATCAATATCATGATCATTATCATGAGCATTATCGTGATCACTATCATGATCAATATCATGATCATTATCATGATCATTATTATGATAATTATTATGATCATGATCAGTATCATGAGCATTATCATGATCACTATAATGATCAATATCATGATCATTATCATGATCGTGATCACTATCATGATCACTATCATGATCATTATCATTATCGATAATGATAATTATCTTGATCACTATCATGATCATTATCATGATCACTATCATGATCATTATCATGATCAATATCATGATCATTATCATGATCACTATCGTGATCATTATCATGATCAGTATCATGTTCATTATCATGATCAATATCATGATCATCATCATGATCACTATCATGATCATTATCATGATCACTCTCATGATCATTCTCATGATCATTATAATTATCACTATCATGATCATTATCATGATCACTATCACGATCATTATCATGATCACTATCGTGATCATTATCATGATCATTATCATGATAACTATCATGATCATTATCATGATCACTATGATGATCATTATCATGATCATTATCATGATCACTATCATGATCACTATCATGATCATTATCATGATCACACTCATGATCATTATCACGATCATTATCATGATCACTATCATGACCATTATCATGATCACTATCATGATCATTATCATGATCACTATCATGATATTATCATGATCACTATCATGATCATTATCATGATCACTATCATGATCATTATCATGATCACTATCATGATCATTATCATGATCACTATCATGATCATTATCATGATCACTATCATGATCATTATCATGATAACTATCATGATCATTATCATGATCACTATCATGATCATTGTCATGATCGTGATCATTATCATGATCATTATCATGATTATTATCATGATCATTATCATGATCATTATCATGATCAATATCATGATCATTATCATGATCATTGTCATGATCATTATAATGATCACACTCATGATCATTATCACGATCAATTTCATGATCACTATCATGATTATTATCATGTTCATTATCATGATCAATATCATGATCATTATCATGAGCATTATCATGATCACTATCATGATCAATATCATGATCATTATCATGATCATTATCACGATCATTATCATGATCACTATCATGATCATTATCATGATCACTATCATGATCATTATCATGATCACTATCATGATCATTATCATGATCACTATCATGATCATAATCATGATCAATATCATGATCATTATCATGATCACTATCGTGATCATTATCATGATCAGTATCATGTTCATTATCATGATCAATATCATGATCATTATCATGAGCATTATCATGATCACTATCATGATCAATATCATGATCATTATCATGATCACTATCATGATCATTATCATGATAACTATCATGATCATTATCATGATCACTATCATGATCATTATCATGATCACTATCATGATCATTGTCATGATCATTATAATGATCACACTCATGATCATTATCACGATCAATTTCATGATCACTATCATGATCATTATCATGATCACTATCATGATCATTATCATGATCACTATCATGATCGTGATCACTATCATGATCACTATCATGATCATTATCATATGATCATTATCATGATCATTACCATGATCATTATCATGATCATTATCATTATCGACATTATGATCATTATCATGATCGTGATCATTGATAATGATCATGATAGTGATCATGATGATGATCATGATATTGATCATGATAATGATCATGATCATAATTATGATCATAATAATGATCATGATAATGATCATGATATTGATCACGATAGTGATCATGATAATGCTCATGATAATGATCATGATAATGATCATGATATTGATCATGATAGTGATCATGATAATGCTCATGATAATGATCATGATATTGATCATGATAATGAACATGATAATGATCATGATAATGATCACGATAGTGATCATGATAATGATCATGATAATGATCATGATATTGATCATGATAATGATCATGATAATGATCATGATAGTGATCATGATGATGATCATGATATTGATCATGATAATGATCATGATCATAATAATGATCATAATAATGATCATGATAATGATCATGATATTGATCATGATAGTGATCATGATAATGCTCATGATAATGATCATGATATTGATCATGATAATGAACATGATACTGATCATGATAATGATCACGATAGTGATCATGATAATGATCATGATAATGATCATGATATTGATCATGATAGTGATCATGATAATGCTCATGATAATGATCATGATATTGATCATGATAATGAACATGATAATGATCATGATAATGATCACGATAGTGATCATGATAATGATCATGATAATGATCATGATATTGATCATGATAATGATCATGATAATGATCATGATAATGATCATGACAGTGATCATGATGATGATCATGATATTGATCATGATATTGATCATGATAGTGATCATGATAATGCTCATGATAATGATCATGATATTGATCATGATAATGAACATGATACTGATCATGATAATGATCACGATAGTGATCATGATAATGATCATGATATTGATCATGCTAATGATCATGATAGTGATCATGATAATGATCGTGATAATGATCATGAGTGTGATCATGGTAATGATCATGATAGTGATCATGATAATGATCGTGATAATGATCATGATATAGATCATGATAATGATCATGATAATGATCACGATCATGACAATGATCATGATAGTGATCATGATAATGATCACGATCATGACAATGATCATGATAGTGATCATGATAATGATCATGATAGTTATCATGATAATGATCATGATAGTGATCATGATAATATCATGATAGTGATCATGATAATGATCATGATAGTGATCATGATAATGATCATGATAGTGATCATGATAATGATCGTGATAATGATCATGAGTGTGATCATGATAATGATCATGATAGTGATCATGATAGTGATCATGATAATGATCATGATAATGATCATCATAGTGATCATGATAATGATCATGATAGTTAACATGATAATGATCATGATAATGATCACGATAGTGATCATGATAATGATCATGATAGTGATCATGATAATGATCATGATAGTGATAATTATAATGATCATGAGAATGATCATGAGAGTGATCATGATAATGATCATGATAGTGATCATGATGATGATCATGATATTGATCATGATAATGATCATGATCATAATAATGGTCATAATAATGATCATGATAATGATCATGATATTGATCATGATAGTGATCATGATAATGCTCATGATATTGATCATGATAATGAACATGATACTGATCATGATATTGATCACGATAGTGATCATGATAATGATAATGATATTGATCATGATAATGATCATGATAGTGATCATGATAGTGATCAAGATAATTATCATTATCGATAATGATAATGATCATGATAATGATCATATGATAATGATCATGATAGTGATCATGATAATGCTCATGATAATGATCATGATCATAATAATTATCATAATAATGATCATGATAATGATCATGATATTGATCATGATAGTGATCACGATAATGCTCATGATAATGATCATGATATTGATCATGATAATGAACATGATAATGATCATGATAATGATCACGATAGTGATCATGATAATGATCATGATAATGATCATGATAGTGATCATGATAATGATCATGATAATGATCATGATAGTGATCATGATAATGATCATGATAATGATAATGATCATGATAATGATCATGAGAATGATCATGATAATGATCATGAGAATGATCATGATAGTGATCATGATAATGATCATGATAGTGTTTGATCATGATAATGATATTGATCATGATAATGATCATAATATCGATAATGATAATGATCATGATAATGATCATGGTAATGATCATGGTAATGATCATATGATAATGATCATGATAGTGATCATAATAGTGATCACGATCATGATAATGATCATGATATTGATCATTATAGTGATCATGATAATGCTCATGATAATGATCATGATCATAATAATTATCATAATAATGATCATGATAATGATCATGATATTGATCATGATAGTGATCATGATAATGCTCATGATAATGATCATGATATTGATCATGATAATGAACATGATAATGATCATGATAATGATCACGATAGCGATCATGATAATGATCATGATAATGATCATGATATTGATCATGATAATGATCATGATAATGATCATGATAGTGATCATGATGATGATCATGATATTGATCATGATAATGATCATTATTATGATCATGATAGTGATCATGATGGTGATCATGATAATGATCATGATCATAATAATGATCACGATAATGATCATGATATTGATCATGCTAATGATCATGATAATGAGCATGATAGTGATCATGATAATGATCATCATAATGATCATGATAGTGATCACGATAATAATCATGATAGTGATCATGATAATGATCACGATCATGATAGTTATCGTGATAATGATCATGATAATGATCGTGATAGTGATCATGATGGTGATCATAATAATGATCATGATAATGATCATGATAATGATCATGATAATGATCATGATAATGATCATGATAATGATCATGATAGTGATCATGATAATGATCATGATAGTGATCATGATAATGATCATGATAGTGATCATGATAATGATCATGATAGTGATCATGATAATGATCATAATAGTGATCATGATAATGATCATGATAATGATCATGATAATGATCATGATAATGATCATGATAGTGATCATGATAATGATCATGATAGTGATCATGATAATGATCATGATAGTGATCATGATAATGATCATGATAGTGATCATGATAATGATCATGATAGTGATCATGATAATGATCATAATAGTGATCATGATAATGATCATGATAGTGATCATGATAATGATCATAATAGTGATCATGATAATGATCATGATAGTGATCATGATGATGATCATGATATTGATCATGATAATGATCATGATCATAATAATGGTCATAATAATGATCATGATAATGATCATGATATTGATCATGATAGTGATCATGATAATGCTCATGATATTGATCATGATAATGAACATGATACTGATCATGATATTGATCACGATAGTGATCATGATAATGATAATGATATTGATCATGATAATGATCATGATAGTGATCATGATGATGATCATGATATTGATCATGATAATGATCATGATCATAATAATGGTCATAATAATGATCATGATAATGATCATGATATTGATCATGATAGTGATCATGATAATGCTCATGATATTGATCATGATAATGAACATGATACTGATCATGATATTGATCACGATAGTGATCATGATAATGATAATGATAATGATATTGATCATGATAATGATCATGATAGTGATCATGATGATGATCATGATATTGATCATGATAATGATCATGATCATAATAATGGTCATAATAATGATCATGATAATGATCATGATCATTATCATGATCATTATCATGTTCATTATCATGATCAATATCATGATCATTATCATGAGCATTATCATGATCACTATCATGATCAATATCATGATCATTATCATGATCATTATTATGATAATTATTATGATCATGATCATTATCATGAGCATTATCATGATCACTATAATGATCAATATCATGAACATTATCATGATCGTGATCACTATTATGATCACTATCATGATCATTATCATATGATCATTACCATGATCATTACCATGATCATTATCATGATCATTATCATTATCGATATTATGATCATTATCATGATCAATATCATTATCATGATCAATCACTATCATGATCATTATCATGATCATTATCATGATCACTATCATGATCATTCTCATGATCATTATCATGATCATTCTCATTCTCATGATCATTATCATGATCATTATCATTATCATGATCATTATCATGATCACTATCATGATCATTATCATGATCACTATCATGATCATTATCATGATCATTATCATGATCACTATCATGATCATTATCATGATCATTATCATGATCACTATCGTGATCATTATCATGATCATTATCATGTTCATTATCATGATCAATATCATGATCATTATCATGAGCATTATCGTGATCACTATCATGATCAATATCATGATCATTATCATGATCATTATTATGATAATTATTATGATCATGATCAGTATCATGAGCATTATCATGATCACTATAATGATCAATATCATGATCATTATCATGATCGTGATCACTATCATGATCACTATCATGATCATTATCATTATCGATAATGATAATTATCTTGATCACTATCATGATCATTATCATGATCACTATCATGATCATTATCATGATCAATATCATGATCATTATCATGATCACTATCGTGATCATTATCATGATCAGTATCATGTTCATTATCATGATCAATATCATGATCATCATCATGATCACTATCATGATCATTATCATGATCACTCTCATGATCATTCTCATGATCATTATAATTATCACTATCATGATCATTATCATGATCACTATCACGATCATTATCATGATCACTATCGTGATCATTATCATGATCATTATCATGATAACTATCATGATCATTATCATGATCACTATGATGATCATTATCATGATCATTATCATGATCACTATCATGATCACTATCATGATCATTATCATGATCACACTCATGATCATTATCACGATCATTATCATGATCACTATCATGACCATTATCATGATCACTATCATGATCATTATCATGATCACTATCATGATATTATCATGATCACTATCATGATCATTATCATGATCACTATCATGATCATTATCATGATCACTATCATGATCATTATCATGATCACTATCATGATCATTATCATGATCACTATCATGATCATTATCATGATAACTATCATGATCATTATCATGATCACTATCATGATCATTGTCATGATCGTGATCATTATCATGATCATTATCATGATTATTATCATGATCATTATCATGATCATTATCATGATCAATATCATGATCATTATCATGATCATTGTCATGATCATTATAATGATCACACTCATGATCATTATCACGATCAATTTCATGATCACTATCATGATTATTATCATGTTCATTATCATGATCAATATCATGATCATTATCATGAGCATTATCATGATCACTATCATGATCAATATCATGATCATTATCATGATCATTATCACGATCATTATCATGATCACTATCATGATCATTATCATGATCACTATCATGATCATTATCATGATCACTATCGTGATCATTATCATGATCACTATCATGATCATAATCATGATCAATATCATGATCATTATCATGATCACTATCGTGATCATTATCATGATCAGTATCATGTTCATTATCATGATCAATATCATGATCATTATCATGAGCATTATCATGATCACTATCATGATCAATATCATGATCATTATCATGATCACTATCATGATCATTATCATGATAACTATCATGATCATTATCATGATCACTATCATGATCATTATCATGATCACTATCATGATCATTGTCATGATCATTATAATGATCACACTCATGATCATTATCACGATCAATTTCATGATCACTATCATGATCATTATCATGATCACTATCATGATCATTATCATGATCACTATCATGATCGTGATCACTATCATGATCACTATCATGATCATTATCATATGATCATTATCATGATCATTACCATGATCATTATCATGATCATTATCATTATCGACATTATGATCATTATCATGATCGTGATCATTGATAATGATCATGATAGTGATCATGATGATGATCATGATATTGATCATGATAATGATCATGATCATAATTATGATCATAATAATGATCATGATAATGATCATGATATTGATCACGATAGTGATCATGATAATGCTCATGATAATGATCATGATAATGATCATGATATTGATCATGATAGTGATCATGATAATGCTCATGATAATGATCATGATATTGATCATGATAATGAACATGATAATGATCATGATAATGATCACGATAGTGATCATGATAATGATCATGATAATGATCATGATATTGATCATGATAATGATCATGATAATGATCATGATAGTGATCATGATGATGATCATGATATTGATCATGATAATGATCATGATCATAATAATGATCATAATAATGATCATGATAATGATCATGATATTGATCATGATAGTGATCATGATAATGCTCATGATAATGATCATGATATTGATCATGATAATGAACATGATACTGATCATGATAATGATCACGATAGTGATCATGATAATGATCATGATAATGATCATGATATTGATCATGATAGTGATCATGATAATGCTCATGATAATGATCATGATATTGATCATGATAATGAACATGATAATGATCATGATAATGATCACGATAGTGATCATGATAATGATCATGATAATGATCATGATATTGATCATGATAATGATCATGATAATGATCATGATAATGATCATGACAGTGATCATGATGATGATCATGATATTGATCATGATATTGATCATGATAGTGATCATGATAATGCTCATGATAATGATCATGATATTGATCATGATAATGAACATGATACTGATCATGATAATGATCACGATAGTGATCATGATAATGATCATGATATTGATCATGATAATGATCATGATAGTGATCATGATAATGATCGTGATAATGATCATGAGTGTGATCATGGTAATGATCATGATAGTGATCATGATAATGATCGTGATAATGATCATGATATAGATCATGATAATGATCATGATAATGATCACGATCATGACAATGATCATGATAGTGATCATGATAATGATCACGATCATGACAATGATCATGATAGTGATCATGATAATGATCATGATAGTTATCATGATAATGATCATGATAGTGATCATGATAATATCATGATAGTGATCATGATAATGATCATGATAGTGATCATGATAATGATCATGATAGTGATCATGATAATGATCGTGATAATGATCATGAGTGTGATCATGATAATGATCATGATAGTGATCATGATAGTGATCATGATAATGATCATGATAATGATCATCATAGTGATCATGATAATGATCATGATAGTTAACATGATAATGATCATGATAATGATCACGATAGTGATCATGATAATGATCATGATAGTGATCATGATAATGATCATGATAGTGATAATTATAATGATCATGAGAATGATCATGAGAGTGATCATGATAATGATCATGATAGTGATCATGATGATGATCATGATATTGATCATGATAATGATCATGATCATAATAATGGTCATAATAATGATCATGATAATGATCATGATATTGATCATGATAGTGATCATGATAATGCTCATGATATTGATCATGATAATGAACATGATACTGATCATGATATTGATCACGATAGTGATCATGATAATGATAATGATATTGATCATGATAATGATCATGATAGTGATCATGATAGTGATCAAGATAATTATCATTATCGATAATGATAATGATCATGATAATGATCATATGATAATGATCATGATAGTGATCATGATAATGCTCATGATAATGATCATGATCATAATAATTATCATAATAATGATCATGATAATGATCATGATATTGATCATGATAGTGATCACGATAATGCTCATGATAATGATCATGATATTGATCATGATAATGAACATGATAATGATCATGATAATGATCACGATAGTGATCATGATAATGATCATGATAATGATCATGATAGTGATCATGATAATGATCATGATAATGATCATGATAGTGATCATGATAATGATCATGATAATGATAATGATCATGATAATGATCATGAGAATGATCATGATAATGATCATGAGAATGATCATGATAGTGATCATGATAATGATCATGATAGTGTTTGATCATGATAATGATATTGATCATGATAATGATCATAATATCGATAATGATAATGATCATGATAATGATCATGGTAATGATCATGGTAATGATCATATGATAATGATCATGATAGTGATCATAATAGTGATCACGATCATGATAATGATCATGATATTGATCATTATAGTGATCATGATAATGCTCATGATAATGATCATGATCATAATAATTATCATAATAATGATCATGATAATGATCATGATATTGATCATGATAGTGATCATGATAATGCTCATGATAATGATCATGATATTGATCATGATAATGAACATGATAATGATCATGATAATGATCACGATAGCGATCATGATAATGATCATGATAATGATCATGATATTGATCATGATAATGATCATGATAATGATCATGATAGTGATCATGATGATGATCATGATATTGATCATGATAATGATCATTATTATGATCATGATAGTGATCATGATGGTGATCATGATAATGATCATGATCATAATAATGATCACGATAATGATCATGATATTGATCATGCTAATGATCATGATAATGAGCATGATAGTGATCATGATAATGATCATCATAATGATCATGATAGTGATCACGATAATAATCATGATAGTGATCATGATAATGATCACGATCATGATAGTTATCGTGATAATGATCATGATAATGATCATGATAGTGATCATGATGGTGATCATAATAATGATCATGATAATGATCATGATAATGATCATGATAATGATCATGATAATGATCATGATAATGATCATGATAGTGATCATGATAATGATCATGATAGTGATCATGATAATGATCATGATAGTGATCATGATAATGATCATGATAGTGATCATGATAATGATCATAATAGTGATCATGATAATGATCATGATAATGATCATGATAATGATCATGATAATGATCATGATAGTGATCATGATAATGATCATGATAGTGATCATGATAATGATCATGATAGTGATCATGATAATGATCATGATAGTGATCATGATAATGATCATGATAGTGATCATGATAATGATCATAATAGTGATCATGATAATGATCATGATAGTGATCATGATAATGATCATAATAGTGATCATGATAATGATCATGATAGTGATCATGATGATGATCATGATATTGATCATGATAATGATCATGATCATAATAATGGTCATAATAATGATCATGATAATGATCATGATATTGATCATGATAGTGATCATGATAATGCTCATGATATTGATCATGATAATGAACATGATACTGATCATGATATTGATCACGATAGTGATCATGATAATGATAATGATATTGATCATGATAATGATCATGATAGTGATCATGATGATGATCATGATATTGATCATGATAATGATCATGATCATAATAATGGTCATAATAATGATCATGATAATGATCATGATATTGATCATGATAGTGATCATGATAATGCTCATGATATTGATCATGATAATGAACATGATACTGATCATGATATTGATCACGATAGTGATCATGATAATGATAATGATAATGATATTGATCATGATAATGATCATGATAGTGATCATGATGATGATCATGATATTGATCATGATAATGATCATGATCATAATAATGGTCATAATAATGATCATGATAATGATCATGATATTGATCATGATAGTGATCATGATAATGCTCATGATATTGATCATGATAATGAACATGATACTGATCATGATATTGATCACGATAGTGATCATGATAATGATAATGATAATGATATTGATCATGATAATGATCATGATAGTGATCATGATACTGATCATGATATTGATCACGATAGTGATCATGATAATGATAATGATAATGATATTGATCATGATAATGATCATGATAGTGATCATGATGATGATCATGATATTGATCATGATATTGATCATGATAATGATCATGATAATGATCATGATAATGATCATGACAGTGATCATGATGATGATCATGATATTGATCATGATATTGATCATGATAGTGATCATGATAATGCTCATGATAATGATCATGATATTGATCATGATAATGAACATGATACTGATCATGATAATGATCACGATAGTGATCATGATAATGATCATGATATTGATCATGCTAATGATCATGATAGTGATCATGATAATGATCGTGATAATGATCATGAGTGTGATCATGGTAATGATCATGATAGTGATCATGATAATGATCGTGATAATGATCATGATATTGATCATGATAATGATCATGATAATGATCACGATCATGACAATGATCATGATAGTGATCATGATAATGATCACGATCATGACAATGATCATGATAGTGATCATGATAATGATCATGATAGTTATCATGATAATGATCATGATAGTGATCATGATAATATCATGATAGTGATCATGATAATGATCATGATAGTGATCATGATAATGATCATGATAGTGATCATGATAATGATCGTGATAATGATCATGAGTGTGATCATGATAATGATCATGATAGTGATCATGATAGTGATCATGATAGTGATCATGATAGTGATCATGATAATGATCATGATAATGATCATCATAGTGATCATGATAATGATCATGATAGTTAACATGATAATGATCATGATAATGATCACGATAGTGATCATGATAATGATCATGATAGTGATCATGATAATGATCATGATAGTGATAATTATAATGATCATGAGAATGATCATGAGAGTGATCATGATAATGATCATGATAGTGATCATGATGATGATCATGATATTGATCATGATAATGATCATGATCATAATAATGGTCATAATAATGATCATGATAATGATCATGATATTGATCATGATAGTGATCATGATAATGCTCATGATATTGATCATGATAATGAACATGATACTGATCATGATATTGATCACGATAGTGATCATGATAATGATAATGATATTGATCATGATAATGATCATGATAGTGATCATGATAATGATCATGATAGTGATCAAGATAATTATCATTATCGATAATGATAATGATCATGATAATGATCATATGATAATGATCATGATAGTGATCATGATAATGCTCATGATAATGATCATGATCATAATAATTATCATAATAATGATCATGATAATGATCATGATATTGATCATGATAGTGATCACGATAATGCTCATGATAATGATCATGATATTGATCATGATAATGAACATGATAATGATCATGATAATGATCACGATAGTGATCATGATAATGATCATGATAATGATCATGATAGTGATCATGATAATGATCATGATAATGATCATGATAGTGATCATGATAATGATCATTATAATGATAATGATCATGATAATGATCATGAGAATGATCATGAGAATGATCATGATAATGATCATGAGAATGATCATGATAGTGATCATGATAATGATCATGATAGTGTTTGATCATGATAATGATATTGATCATGATAATGATCATAATATCGATAATGATAATGATCATGATAATGATCATGGTAATGATCATGGTAATGATCATATGATAATGATCATGATAGTGATCATAATAGTGATCACGATCATGATAATGATCATGATATTGATCATTATAGTGATCATGATAATGCTCATGATAATGATCATGATCATAATAATTATCATAATAATGATCATGATAATGATCATGATATTGATCATGATAGTGATCATGATAATGCTCATGATAATGATCATGATATTGATCATGATAATGAACATGATAATGATCATGATAATGATCACGATAGCGATCATGATAATGATCATGATAATGATCATGATATTGATCATGATAATGATCATGATAATGATCATGATAGTGATCATGATGATGATCATGATATTGATCATGATAATGATCATTATTATGATCATGATAGTGATCATGATGGTGATCATGATAATGATCATGATCATAATAATGATCACGATAATGATCATGATATTGATCATGCTAATGATCATGATAATGAGCATGATAGTGATCATGATAATGATCATCATAATGATCATGATAGTGATCACGATAATAATCATGATAGTGATCATGATAATGATCACGATCATGATAGTTATCGTGATAATGATCATGATAATGATCGTGATAGTGATCATGATGGTGATCATAATAATGATCATGATAATGATCATGATAATGATCATGATAATGATCATGATAATGATCATGATAATGATCATGATAGTGATCATGATAATGATCATGATAGTGATCATGATAATGATCATGATAGTGATCATGATAATGATCATGATAGTGATCATGATAATGATCATAATAGTGATCATGATAATGATCATGATAATGATCATGATAATGATCATGATAATGATCATGATAATGATCATGATAGTGATCATGATAATGATCATGATAGTGATCATGATAATGATCATGATAGTGATCATGATAATGATCATGATAGTGATCATGATAATGATCATGATAGTGATCATGATAATGATCATAATAGTGATCATGATAATGATCATGATAGTGATCATGATAATGATCATAATAGTGATCATGATAATGATCATGATAGTGATCATGATGATGATCATGATATTGATCATGATAATGATCATGATCATAATAATGGTCATAATAATGATCATGATAATGATCATGATATTGATCATGATAGTGATCATGATAATGCTCATGATATTGATCATGATAATGAACATGATACTGATCATGATATTGATCACGATAGTGATCATGATAATGATAATGATAATGATATTGATCATGATAATGATCATGATAGTGATCATGATGATGATCATGATATTGATCATGATAATGATCATGATC
The DNA here is from genome assembly GCA_916610165.2 of Gymnosoma rotundatum. Taxonomy (NCBI): domain Eukaryota; kingdom Metazoa; phylum Arthropoda; class Insecta; order Diptera; family Tachinidae; genus Gymnosoma; species Gymnosoma rotundatum. The sequence continues at coordinate 66,425,871 of OU744337.1, read as the reverse complement.
ATAATAATGGTCATAATAATGATCATGATAATGATCATGATATTGATCATGATAGTAATCATGATAATGCTCATGATAATGATAATGATATTAATCATGATAATGAACATGATACTGATCATGATAATGATCACGATAGTGATCATGATAATGATATTGATCATGATAATGATCATGATAGTGATCATGATAATGATCATGATAGTGATCATGATAATGATCATGATACTGATCATGGTAATGATCATGATAGTGATCATGATAATGATCATGATAGTGATCATGATAATGATCATGATAGTGATCATGATAGTGATCATGATAATGATCATGATAGTGATCATGATAATGATCATGATAGTGATCATGATAATGATCATGATAGTGATAATGATAATGATCATTATTATGATCATGATAGTGATCATGATGGTGATCATGATAATGATCATGATCATAATAATGATCACGATAATGATCATGATATTGATCATGCTAATGATCATGATAATGAGCATGATAGTGATCACGATAATGATCATCATAATGATCATGATAGTGATCACGATAATAATCATGATAGTGATCATGATAATGATCACGATCATGATAGTTATCGTGATAATGATCATGATAATGATCGTGATAGTGATCATGATGGTGATCATAATAATGATCATGATAATGATCATGATAATGATCATGATAATGATCATGATAATGATCATGATAGTGATCATGATAATGATCATGATAGTGATCATGATAATGATCATGATAGTGATCATGATAATGATCATGATAGTGATCATGATAATGATCATAATAGTGATCATGATAATGATCATAATAGTGATCATGATAATGATCATGATACTGATCATGATAATGATCATGATACTGATCATGATAATGATCATGATCATAATAATGATAATGATCATTATTATGATCATGATAGTGATCATGATGGTGATCATGATAATGATCATGATCATAATAATGATCACGATAATGATCATTATATTGATCATACTAATGATCATGATAACAATCATGATAGTGATCATGATAATGATCACGATAATGACAATGATAGTGATCACGATAATGACAATGATAGTGATAATGATAATGATGATGATAATGATCATGATAGTGATCATGATAATGATCATAATAGTGATCATGATAATGATCATGATAGTGATCATGATAATGATCATGATAATGATCATGATAGTGATCATGACAATGATCATGATAATGATCATGATAGTGATCATGATAATGATCATGATAATGATCATGATAGTGATCATGATAATGATCATGATAATGATCATGATAGTGATCATGATAATGATCATAATAATGATCATGATAGTGATCATGATAATGATCATTACCATGATCATGATAGTGATCATGATGGTGATCATGATAATGATCATGATCATAATAATGATAACGATAATGATCATCATATTGATCATGATAATGATCATGATATTGATCATGATAATGATCATGATAACGATCATGATAGTGATCATGATGATGATCATGATATTGATCATGATATTGATCATGATAGTGATCATCATAATGCTCATGATAATGATCATGATATTGATCATGATAATGAACATGATACTGATCATGATAATGATCACGATAGTGATCATGATAATGATCATGATATTGATCATGCTAATGATCATGATAGTGATCATGATAATGATCATGATAGTGATCATGATAATGATCATGATAGTGATCATGATAATGATCATGATAGTGATCATGATAATGATCATGATAGTGATCATGATAATGATCATGATAGTGATCATGATAATGATCGTGATAATGATCATGAGTGTGATTATTATAATGATCATGATAGTGATAGTGATCATGATAATGATCATGATAGTGATCATGATAATGATCATGATAGTGATCATGATAATGATCATGATAGTGATCATGATAATGATCATGATATTGATCATGATAGTGATCATGATAATGCTCATGATAATGATCAAGATATTGATCATGATAACGAACATGATACTGATCATGATAATGATCACGATAGTGATCATGATAATGATCATGATATTGATCATGATAATGATCATGATAGTGATAATGATAATGATCATGATAGTGATCATGATAATGATCATGATAGTGATCATGATAATGATCATGATAGTGATCATGATAATGATCATGATAGTGATCATGATAATGATCGTGATAATGATCATGAGTGTGATCATGATAATGATCGTGATAATGATCATGATATTGATCATGATAATGATCATGATAATGATCATGATAATAATCATGATAATGATCATGATAGTTAACATGATAATGATCATGATAATGATCACGATAGTGATCATGATAATGATCATGATAGTGATCATGATAATGATCATGATAGTGATAATTATAATGATCATGATAATGATCATGATATTGATCATGATAGTGATCATGATAATGCTCATGATATTGATCATGATAATGAACATGATACTGATCATGATATTGATCACGATAGTGATCATGATAATGATCATGATATTGATCATGATAATGATCATGATAGTGATCATGATAATGATCATGATAGTGATCAAGATAATTATCATTATCGATAATGATAATGATCATATGATAATGATCATGATAGTGATCATTATAGTGATCACGATCATGATAATGATCATGATATTGATCATTATAGTGATCATGATAATGCTCATGATAATGATCATTATCATAATAATTATCATAATAATGATCATGATAATGATCATGATATTGATCATGATAGTGATCACGATAATGCTCATGATAATGATCATGATATTGATCATGATAATGAACATGATAATGATCATGATAATGATCACGATAGTGATCATGATAATGATCATGATAATGATCATGATAGTGATCATGATAATGATCATGATAATGATCATGATAGTGATCATGATAATGATCATGATAATGATAATGATCATGATAATGATCATGAGAATGATCATGATAATGAGAATGATCATGATAGTGATCATGATAATGATCATGATAGTGATTGATCATGATAATGATATTGATCATGATAATGATAATGATATTGATCATGATAATGATCATAATATCGATAATGATAATGATCATGATAATGATCATGATAGTGATCATGATAATGATCTTGATAGTGATCATGATAATGATCATGATAGTGATCATGATAATGATCATTATTATGATCATGATAGTGATCATGATAATGATCATGATAGTGATCATGATAATGATCATGATAGTGATCATGATAATGATCATGATAGTGATCATGATAATGATCATGATAGTGATCATGATAATGATCATAATAGTGATCATGATAATGATCATGATAGTGATCATGATAATGATCATGATACTGATCATGATAATGATCATGATCATAATAATGATAATGATCATTATTATGATCATGATAGTGATCATGATGGTGATCATGATAATGATCATGATCATAATAATGATCACGATAATGATCATTATATTGATCATACTAATGATCATGATAATGATCATTATATTGATCATACTAATGATCATGATAACAATCATGATAGTGATCATGATAATGATCATGATATTGATCATGATAGTGATCACGATAATGCTCATGATAATGATCATGATATTGATCACGATAGTGATCATGATAATGATCATGATAATGATCATGATAGTGATCATGATAATGATCATGATAATGATCATGATAGTGATCATAATAATGATCACGATAATGATCATGATATTGATCATGCTAATGATCATGATAATGAGCATGATAGTGATCATGATAATGATCATCATAATGATCATGATAGTGATCACGATAATAATCATGATAGTGATCATGATAATGATAACGATCATGATAGTTATCGTGATAATGATCATGATAATGATCGTGATAGTGATCATGATGGTGATCATAATAATGATCATGATAATGATCATGATAATGATCATGATAATGATCAAGATAATGATCATGATAATGATCATGATAGTGATCATGATAATGATCATGATAGTGATCATGATAATGATCATGATAGTGATCATGATAATGATCATGATAGTGATCATGATAATGATCATGATAGTGATCATGATAATGATCATAATAGTGATCATGATAATGATCATGATAGTGATCATGATAATGATCATGATACTGATCATGATAATGATCATGATCATAATAATGATAATGATCATTATTATGATCATGATAGTGATCATGATGGTGATCATGATAATGATCATGATCATAATAATGATCACGATAATGATCATTATATTGATCATACTAATGATCATGATAACAATCATGATAGTGATCATGATAATGATCACGATAATGACAATGATAGTGATCACGATAATGACAATGATAGTGATAATGATAATGATGATGATAATGATCATGATAGTGATCATGATAATGATCGTGATAGTGATCATGATAATGATCATGATAATGATCATGATAGTGATCATGACAATGATCATGATAATGATCATGATAGTGATCATGATAATGATCATGATAATGATCATGATAGTGATCATGATAATGATCATTACCATGATCATGATAGTGATCATGATGGTGATCATGATAATGATCATGATCATAATAATGATAACGATAATGATCATCATATTGATCATGCTAATGATCATGATAATGATCATGTTAGTGGTTATGATAATGATCATGATAATGATCATGATAATGATCATTACCATGATCATGATAGTGATCATGATGGTGATCATGATAATGATCATGATCATAATAATGATAACGATAATGATCATCATATTGATCATGCTAATGATCATGATAATGATCATGTTAGTGGTTATGATAATGATCATGATAATGATCATGATAATGATCATGATAGTGATCACGATAATAATCATGATAGTGATCATGATAATGATCACGATAATGACAATGATTGTGATCATGATAATGATGACGATAATGATCATGATAATGATCATGTTAATGATCATGATAATGATCATGTTAATGATCATGATAATGATCATGTTAATGATCATGATAATGATCATGTTAATGATCATGATAATGATCATGTTAATGATCATGATAATGATCATGTTAATGATCATGATAATGATCATGTTAATGATCACGATAATGATCATGTTAATGATCATGATAATGATCATGTTAATGATCATGATAATGATCATGTTAATGATCATGATAATGATCATGTTAATGATCATGATAATGATCATGTTAATGATCATGATAATGATCATGTTAATGATCATGATAATGATCATGTTAATGATCATGATAATGATCATGTTAATGATCATGATAATGATCATGTAAATGATCATGATAATGATCATGATAGTGATAATGATAATGATCATGATAGTGATCATAATAATGATCATGATAATGATCATGTTAGTGATTATCATGATAGTGATCACGATAATAATCATGATAGTGTTCATGATAATGATCATGATAGTGTTCATGATAATGATCATGATAGTGATGATGATAATGATCATGATAGTGATCATGATAATGATCATGATAGTGATCATGATAATGATCATTATTATGATCATGATAATGATCATGATGGTGATCATGATAATGATCATGATCATAATAATGATCACGATAATGATCATGATAGTGATCATGATAATGATCATGATAGTGATCATAATAATGATCATGATAATGATCATGATAGTGATCATAATAGTCATCACGATAATGATCATGATAATGATCTTGATAGTGATCATGATAATGATCTTGATAGTGATCATGATAATGATCATGATAGTGATCCTGATAGTGATCATGATAATGATCATAATAATGATCATGATAATGATCATGATGATAATAATGATCATGATAATGATCATGTTACTGATTATGATAATGATCATGATAATGATCATAATAGTGATCGCGATAATAGTCATGATAGTGATCATGATAATGATCACGATAATGATCATGATAGTGATCATGATAATGATCATGATAATGATCATGATATTGATCATAATAATGATCATGATAATGATCATGATAGTGATCATGATAATGATCACGATAATGACAATGATAGTGATCATGATAATGATGATGATTATGATCATTATTATGATCATGATAGTGATCATGATGGTGATCATGATAATGATCATGATGATAATAATGATCACGATAATGATCATGATATTGATCATGCTAATGATCATGATAATGATCACGTTAGTGATTATCATGATAGTGATCACGATAATAATCATGATAGTGATCACGATAATAATCATGATAGTGATCATGATAATGATCGCGATAATGACAATGATAGTGATCATGATAATGATGATGATAATGATCATGATAATGATCATGATAATGATCATGATAATGATCATGATAGTGATCATGATAATGATCATGATAGTGATCATGATAATGATGATGATTATAATAATGATCATGATAATGATAATGATCCTGATAATGATCATGATAATGATCCTGATAATGATCATGATAATGATCCTGATAGTGATCATGATAATGATCATGATGATAATAATGATCATGATAATGATCATGTTACTGATTATGATAATGATCATGATAATGATCATAATAGTGATCGCGATAATAGTCATGATAGTGATCATGATAATGATCACGATAATGATCATGATAGTGATCATGATAATGATCATGATAATGATCATGATATTGATCATAATAATGATCATGATAATGATCATGATAGTGATCATGATAATGATCACGATAATGACAATGATAGTGATCATGATAATGATGATGATAATGATCATTATTATGATCATGATAGTGATCATGATGGTGATCATGATAATGATCATGATGATAATAATGATCATGATGATGATCATGTTACTGATTATGATAATGATCATGATAATGATCATAATAGTGATCGCGATAATAGTCATGATAGTGATCATGATAATGATCACGATAATGATCATGATAGTGATCATGATAATGATCATGATAATGATCATGATATTGATCATAATAATGATCATGATAATGATCATGATAATGATCATGATAGTGATCATGATAATGATCATGATAGTGATCATGATAATGATCATCATAGTGATCATGATAATGATCATCATAGTGATCATGATAATGATAGTGATCATGATAATGATCATGATAGTGATCATGATAATGATCATGATCATAATAATGATAATGATCATAATAATGATAATGATCATATCATGATCATGATAGTCATCATGATAATGATCATTATATTGATCATACTAATGATCATGATAATGATCATGTTTGTGATTATGATAATGATCATGATAATGATCATGATCATGATAATGATCATGATAGTGATCACGATAATAATCATGATAGTGATCATTATCATGAGCATTATCATGATAACTATCATGATCAATATCATGATCATTATCATGATCATTATTATGATCATAATTATGATCATGATCATTATCATGATCAATATCATGATCATCATCATGATCACTATCATGATCATTATCATGATCACTATCGTGATCATTATCATGATCATTATCATGTTCATTATCATGATCAATATCATGATCATTATCATGATCACTATCGTGATCATTATCATAATCAGTATCATGTTCATTATCATGATCAATATCATGATCATTATCATGAGCATTATCATGATCACTATCATGATCAATATCATGATCAATATCATGATCATCATCATGATCACTATCATGATCATTATCATGATCACTATCGTGATCATTATCATGATCATTATCATGTTCATTATCATGATCAATATCATGATCATTATCATGAGCATTATCATGATCACTATCATGATCAATATCATGATCATTATCATGATCACTATCGTGATCATTATCATGATAATGATCAAGATATTGATCATGATAATGAACATGATAATGATCATGATAATGATCACGATAGTGATCATCTTCATGATAATGATCATGATAATGATCATGATATTGATCATGATAATGATCATGATAATGATCATGATAGTGATCATGATGATGATCATGATATTGATCATGATAATGATCATGATCATAATTATGATCATAATAATGATCATGATAATGATATTGATCATGATAGTGATCATGATAATGCTCATGATAATGATCATGATATTGATCATGATAATGATCATGATATTGATCATGATAACGAACATGATACTGATCATGATAATGATCACGATATTGATTATGATAATGATCATGATAGTGATCATGATAATGATCATGATAGTGATAATGATGATGATCATGATATTGATCATGATAATGATCATAATCATAATTATGATCATAATAATGATCATGATAATGATCATGATAGTGATCATGATAATGATCATAAATATGATCTTGATCATGATCATGATCATGATAATGATATTGATCATGATAATGATCTTAATATCGATAATGATAATGATCATGATAATGATCATGGTAATGATCATGATAATGATCATATGATAATGATCATGATAGTGATCATGATAGTGATCACGATCATGATAATGATCATGATCGTGATCATGATAATGATCATAATAATGATCATGATCATGATAATGATATTGATCATGATATTGATCATAATATCGATAATGATAATGATCATGATAATGATCATGGTAATGATCATGATAATGATCATATGATAATGATCATGATAGTGATCATGAGATCACGATCATGATAATGATCATGATCGTGATCATGATAATGATCATGATATTGATCATGATAGTGATCATTATCAAGATCATTATCATGAGCATTATCATGATCACTATCATGATCAATATCATGATCATTATCATGATCATTATCATGAGCATTATCATGATCACTATCGTGATCAATATCATGATCATTACCATGATCATTATTATGATCATAATTATGATCATTATCATGATCAATATCATGATCATCATCATGATCACTATCATGATCATTATTATGATCATTATCATGATCAATATCATGATCATTATCATGATCATCATGATATTGATCATGATAGTGATCATGATAATGCTCATGATATTGATCATGATAATGAACATGATACTGATCATGATAATGATCACGATAGTGATCATGATAATGATCATGATATTGATCATGATAATGATCATGATAGTGATCATGATAATGATCATGATAGTGATCAAGATAATTATCATTATCGATAATGATAATGATCATGATAATGATCATATGATAATGATCATGATAGTGATCATGATAGTGATCACGATCATGATAATGATCATGATATTGATCATTATAGTGATCATGATAATGCTCAAGATAATGATCATGATCATAATAGTTATCATAATAATGATCATGATAATGATCATGATATTGATCATGATAGTGATCACGATAATGCTCATGATAATGATCATGATATTGATCATGATAATGAACATGATAATGATCAAGATAATGATCACGATAGTGATCATGATAATGATCATGATAATGATCATGAGAATGATCATGATAATGATCATGAGAATGATCATGATCATGATAGTGATCATGATAATGATCATGATAATGATTATGATTATGATAGTGATTGATCATGATAATGATCATAATATCGATAATGATAATGATCATGATAATGATCATGGTAATGATCATGGTAATGATCATATGATAATGATCATGATAGTGATCATAATAGTGATCACGATCATGATAATGATCATGATATTGATCATTATAGTGATCATGATAATGCTCATGATAATGATCATGATCATAATAATTATCATAATAATGATCATGATAATGATCATGATATTGATCATGATAGTGATCATGATAATGCTCATGATCATGATATTGATCATGATAATGATCATGATAATGATCATGATAGTGATCATGATGATGATCATGATATTGATCATGATAATGATCATGATCATAATAATGATCATAATAATGATCATGATAATGATCATGATATTGATCATGATAGTGATCATGATAATGCTCATGATAATGATCATGATATTGATCATAATAATGAACATGATACTGATCATGGTAATGATCACGATAGTGATCATGATAATGATATTGATCATGATAATGATCATGATAGTGATCATGATAATGATATTGATCATGATAATGATCATGATAGTGATCATGATAATGATCATGATAGTGATCATGATAATGATCATGATAGTGATCATGATAATGATCATGATAGTGATCATGATAATGATCATGATAGTGATCATGATAATGATCATGATAGTGATCATGATAATGATCATGATAGTGATCATGATAATGATCATGATAGTGATCATGATAATGATCATGATAGTGATCATGATAATGATCATTATTATGATCATGATAGTGATCATGATGGTGATCATGATAATGATCATGATGGTGATCATGATAATGATCATGATCATAATAATGATCACGATAATGATCATGATATTGATCATGCTAATGATCATGATAATGAGCACGATAGTGATCATGATAATGATCATCATAATGATCATGATAGTGATCACGATAATAATCATGATAGTGATCATGATAATCATCATGATAGTGACCATGATAATGATCATGATAGTGATCATGATAATGATCATGATAGTGATCATGATAATGATCGTGATAATGATCATGAGTGTGATCATGATAATGATTATGATAGTGATCATGATAATGATCGTGATAATGATCATGATATTGATCATTATAATGATCATGATAATGATCATGATAATAATCATGATAATGATCATGATAATGATCACGATCATGACAATGATCATGATAGTGATCATGATAATGATCATGATAGTTATCATGATAATGATCATGATAGTGATCATGATAATGATCATGATAGTGATCATGATAGTGATCATAATAGTCATCACGATAATGATCATGATAATGATCTTGATAGTGATCATGATAATGATCTTGATAGTGATCATGATGATGATCATGATAGTGATCATGATAATGATCGTGATAATGATCATGAGTGTGATCATGATAATGATCATGTTAGTGATTATCATGATAGTGATCACGATAATAATCATGATAGTGTTCATGATAATGATCATGATAGTGTTCATGATAATGATCATGATAGTGATGATGATAGTGATCATGATAGTGATCATGATAATGATCATGATAGTGATCATGATAGTGATCATAATAGTCATCACGATAATGATCATGATAATGATCTTGATAGTGATCATGATAATGATCTTGATAGTGATCATGATGATGATCATGATAGTGATCATGATAATGATCGTGATAATGATCATGAGTGTGATCATGATAATGATCATGATAGTGATCATGATAGTGATCATGATAATGATCGTGATAATGATCATCATAGTGATCATGATAATGATCATGATAGTTATCATGATAATGATCATGATAATGATCACGATAGTGATCATGATAATGATCATGATAGTGATCATGATAATGATCATGATAGTGATAATTATAATGATCATGAGAATGATCATGAGAGTGATCATGATAATAATCATGATAGTGATCATGATAATGATCACGATAATGACAATGATTGTGATCATGATAATGATGACGATAATGATCATGATAATGATCATGTTAATGATCATGATAATGATCATGTTAATGATCATGATAATGATCATGTTAATGATCATGATAATGATCACTATAGTGATCATGATAATGATCATGATAATGATCATGATAATGATCATGATAGTGATAATTATAATGATCATGAGAATGATCATGAGAGTGATCATGACAATGATCATAATAGTGATCATGATGATGATCATGACATTGATCATGATAATGATCATGATCATAATAATGGTCATAATAATGATCATGATAATGATCATGATATTGATCATGATAGTGATCATGATAATGCTCATGATATTGATCATGATAATGAACATGATACTGATCATGATAATGATCACGATAGTGATCATGATTATGATCATGATATTGATCATGATAATGATCATGATAGTGATCATGATAATGATCATGATAGTGATCATGATAATTATCAATATCGATAATGATAATGATCATGATAATGATCATATGATAATGATCATGATAGTGATCATGATAATGATCATGATATTGATCATGATCATGATATTGATCATTATAGTGATCATGATAATGCTCATGATAATGATCATGATCATAATAATTATCATAATAATGATCATGATAATGATCATGATATTGATCATGATAGTGATCACGATAATGCTCATGATAATGATCATGATATTGATCATGATAATGAACATGATAATGATCATGACAATGATCACGATAGTGATCATGATAATGATCATGATAATGATCATGATAGTGATCATTATAATGATCATGATAATGATCATGATAGTGATCATGATAATGATCATGATAATGATCATGAGAATGATCATGATAATGATCATGAGAATGATCATGATAGTGATCATGATAATGATCATGATAATGATCATGATAGTGATTGATCATGATAGTGATCATGATAATGATCATGATAATGATCATGATAGTGATTGATCATGATAATGATATTGATCATGATAATGATCATAATATCGATAATTATAATGATCATGATAATGATCATGGTAATGATCATGGTAATGATCATATGATAATGATCATGATAGTGATCATAATAGTGATCACGATCATGATAATGATCATGATATTGATCTTTATAGTGATCATGATAATGCTCATGATAATGATCATGATCATAATAGTTATCATAATAATGATCATGTTAATGATCATGATATTGATCATGATAATGATCATGATAATGCTCATGATAATGATCATGATATTGATCATGATAATAATCACGATAGTGATCATGATAATGATCATGATAATGATCATGATATTGATCATGATAATGATCATGATAATGATCATGATAGTGATCATGATGATGATCATGATAATGATAATGATCATGATCATAATAATGATCATAATAATGATCATGATAATGATCATGATATTGATCATGATAGTGATCATGATAATGCTCATGATAATGATCATGTTATTGATCATGATAATGAACATGATACTGATCATGATAATGATCACGATAGTGATCATGATAATGATATTGATCATGATAATGATCATGATAGTGATCATGATAATGATCATGATAGTGATCATGATAATGATCATGATAGTGATCATGATAATGATCATGATAGTGATCATGATAATGATCATGATAGTGATCATGATATTGATCATGATAGTGATCATGATAATGATCATGAGAGTGATCATGATAATGATCATTATTATGATCATGATAGTGATCATGTTGGTGATCATGATAATGATCATGATCATAATAATGATCACGATAATGATCATGATATTGATCATGCTAATGATCATGATAATGAGCATGATAGTGATCATGATAATGATCATCATAATGATCATGATAGTGATCACGATAATAATCATGATAGTGATCATGATAATGATCACGATCATGATAGTTATCGTGATAATGATCATGATAATGATCATGATAGTGATCATGATGGTGATCATAATAATGATCATGATAATGATCATGATAATGATCATGATAGTGATCATGATTATGATCATGATATTGATCATGATAATGATCATGATCATAATTATGATCATAATAATGATCATGATAATGATCATGATATTGATCATGATAGTGATCATGATAATGCTCATGATAATGATCATGATATTGATCATGATAATGAACATGATACTGATCATGATAATGATCACGATAGTGATCATGATAATGATCATGATATTGATCATGCTAATGATCATGATAGTGATCATGATAATGATCATGATAGTGATCATGATAATGATCATGATAGTGATCATGATAATGATCATGATAGTGATCATGATAATGATCATGATAGTGATCATGATAGTGATCATGATAGTGATCATGATAGTGATCCTGATAATGATCATGATAGTGATCATGATAATCATCATGATAGTGTTCATGATAATCATCATGATAGAGATCATGATAATGATCATGATAGTGATCATGATAATGATCGTGATAATGATCATGAGTGTGATCATTATAATGATCATGACATGATAGTGATAATGATCATGATAGTGATCATGATAGTGATCATGATAATGATCATGATAGTTATCATGATAATGATCATGATAGTGATCATGATAATGATCATGATATTGATCATGATAGTGATCATGATAATGCTCATGATAATGATCATGATATTGATCATGATAATGAACATGATACTGATCATGATAATGATCACGATAGTGATCATGATAATGATCATGATATTGATCATGATAATGATCATGATAGTGATCATGATAATGATCATGATAGTGATCATGATAATGATCATGATAGTGATCATGATAATGATCATGATAGTGATCATGATAATGATCATGATAGTGATCATGATAATGATCATGATAGTGATCATGATAATGATCATGATAGTGATCATGATAATGATCGTGTTAATGATCATGAGTGTGATCATGATAATAATCATGATAATGATCATGATAATGATCACGATCATGACAATGATCATGATAGTGATCATGATAATGATCATGATAGTTATCATGATAATGATCATGATAGTGATCATGATAATGATCATGATAGTGATCATGATAATGATCATGATAATGATCATGATAGTGATCATGATAATGATCATGATAGTGATCATGATAATATCATGATAGTGATCATGATAATGATCATGATAGTGATCATGATAATGATCATGATAGTGATCATGATAATGATCGTGATAATGATCATGAGTGTGATCATGATAATGAATATGATAGTGATCATGATAGTGATCATGATAATGATCATGATAATGATCATCATAGTGATCATGATAATGATCATGATAGTTATCATGATAATGATCATGATAATGATCACGATAGTGATCATGATAATGATCATGATAGTGATCATGATAATGATCATGATAGTGATAATTATAATGATCATGAGAATGATCATGAGAGTGATCATGATAATAATCATGATAGTGATCATGATAATGATCACGATAATGACAATGATTGTGATCATGATAATGATGACGATAATGATCAGGATAATGATCATGTTAATGATCATGATAATGATCATGATAGTGATCATGATAATGATCATGATAGTGATCATAATAATGATCATGATAATGATCATGATAGTGATCATAATAGTCTTCACGATAATGATCATGATAATGATCTTGATAGTGATCATGATAATGATCATGATAGTGATCATGATGGTGATCATGATAATGATCATGATCATAATAATGATCACGATAATGATCATGATATTGATCATACTAATGATCATGATAATGATCATGTTAGTGATTATCATGATAGTGATCACGATAATAATCATGATAGTGTTCATGATAATGATCATGATAGTGTTCATGATAATGATCATGATAGTGATGATGATAATGATCATGATAGTGATCATGATAATGATCATGATAGTGATCATGATAGTGATCATAATAGTCATCACGATAATGATCATGATAATGATCTTGATAGTGATCATGATAATGATCTTGATAGTGATCATGATGATGATCATGATAGTGATCATGATAATGATCGTGATAATGATCATGAGTGTGATCATGATAATGATCATGATAGTGATCATGATAGTGATCATGATAATGATCATGATAATGATCATCATAGTGATCATGATAATGATCATGATAGTTATCATGATAATGATCATGATAATGATCACGATAGTGATCATGATAATGATCATGATAATGCTCATGATAATGATCATGATCATAATAATTATCATAATAATGATCATGATAATGATCATGATATTGATCATGATAGTGATCATGATAATGCTCATGATAATGATCATGATATTGATCATGATAATGAACATGATAATGATCATGATAATGATCATGATAGTGATCATGATAATGATCATGATAATGATCATGATATTGATCATGATAATGATCATGATAATGATCATGATAGTGATCATGATGATGATCATGATATTGATCATGATAATGATCATGATCATAATAATGATCATAATAATGATCATGATAGTAATCATGATAATGAACATGATACTGATCATGATAATGATCACCATAGTGATCATGATAATGATATTGATCATGATAATGATCATGATAGTGATCATGATTATGATCATGATAGTAATCATGATAATGATCATGATAGTGATCATGATAATGATCATGATAGTGATCATGATAATGATCATGATAGTGATCATGATAGTGATCATGATGGTGATCATGATAATGATCATGATCATAATAATGATAACGATAATGATCATGATAGTGATCATGATAATGATCATGATAGTGATCATGATAATGATCATGATAGTGATCATGATAATGATCATGATAATGATCATGATAGTGATCATGATAATGATCATGATAATGATCATGATAGTGATCATGATGATGATCATGATATTGATCATGATAATGATCATGATCATAATAATGATCATAATAATGATCATGATAATAATCATGATAATGAACATGTGATCATGATAATGATATTGATCATGATAATGATCATGATAGTGATCATGATAATGATCATGATAGTGATCATGATAATGATCATGATAGTGATCATGATAATGATCATGATAGTGATCATTATTATGATCATGATAGGATCATGATAATGATCATGATAATGATCATGATAGTGATCATGATAATGATCATGATAGTGATCATGATAATGATCATGATAATGATCATGATAATGATCATGATAGTGATCACGATAATAATCATGATAGTGATCATGATAATAATCACGATAATGACAATGATTGTGATCATGATAATGATCACGATAATGACAATGATTGTGATCATGATAATGATGACGATAATGATCATGATAATGATCATGTTAACGATCATGATAATGATCATGTTAATGATCATGATAATGATCATGATAGTGATGATGATAATGATCATGATAGTGATCATAATAATGATCATGATAATGATCATTATAGTGATCATAATAGTCATCACGATTATGATCATGATAATGATCTTGATAGTGATCATGATAATGATCATGATAGTGATCATGATGGTGATCATGATAATGATCATGATCATAATAATGATCACGATAATGATCATGATCTTGATCATACTAATGATCATGATAATGATCATGTTAGTGATTATCATGATAGTGATCACGATAATAATCATGATAGTGTTCATGATAATGATCATGATAGTGATGATGATAATGATCATGATAGTGATCATGATAATGATCATGATAGTGATCATGATAATGACCATGATAGTGATCATGATAATGATCATGATAGTGATCATGATAATGATCATGATAGTGATCATGATAATGATCATGATAGTGATCATGATGGTGATCATGATAATGATCATGATCATAATAATGATAACGATAATGATCATCATATTGATCATGCTAATGATCATAATAATGATCATTATGATAATTATGATCATGACATTATTATGATCATAATTATGATCATGATCATTATCATGATCAATATCATGATCATCATCATGATCACTATCATGATCATTATCATGATCATTATCATGATCAATATCATGATCATTATCATGATCATTATCATGATCACTATCGTGATCATTATCATGATTATTATAATGTTCATTATCATGATCAATTTCATGATCATTATCATGAGCATTATCATGATCACTATCATGATCAATATCATGATCATTATCATGAGCATTATCTTGATCACTATAATGATCAATATCATGATCATTATCATATGATCATTATCATGATCATTACCATGATCATTATCATGATCATTATCATTATCGATATTATGATCATTATCATGATCAATATCATTATCGTGATCATGATCATGATCATTATTATGATCATTATCATGATCACTATCATGATCATTATCATGATCATTATTATGATCATAATTATCATGATCAATATCATGATCATCATCATGATCACTATCATGATCATTATCATGATCACTATCATGATCATTATCATGATCACTATCGTGATCATTATCATGATCATTATCATGTTCATTATCATGATCATTATCATGATCATTATCATGTTCATTATCATGATCATTATCATGATCATTATCATGATCAATATCATGATCATTATCATGATCAGTATAATGTTCATTATTATGATCAATATCATGATCATTATCATGAGCATTATCATGATCACTATCATGATCAATATCATGATCATTATCATGATCACTATCATGATCATTATCATGATAACTATCATGATCATTATCATGATCACTATCATGATCATTATCATGATCACTATCACTATCATGATCATTGTCATGATCGTGATCATTATCATGATCATTATCATGATTATTATCATGATCATTATCATGATCATTATCATGGTCAATATCATGATCATTATCACGATCATTATCATGATCACTATCATGATCATTATAATGATCACACTCATGATCATTATCACGATCATTATCATGATCACTATCATGATCATTATCATGATCACTATCATGATCATTATCATGATCACTATCCTGATCATTATCATGATCACTATCATGATCATTATCATGATCACTATCATGATCATTATCATGATCACTATCATGATCATTAGCATGATCAATATCATGATCATTATCATGATCAGTATCATGTTCATTATCAATATCATGATCATTATCATGAGCATTATCATGATCACTATCATGATCAATATCATGATCATTATCATGATCATTATTATGATCATCATTATGATCATGATCATTATCATGATCAATATCATGATCATCATCATGATCACTATCATGATCATTATCATGATCATTATCATGATCAATATCATGATCATTATCATGATCATTATCATGATCACTATCGTGATCATTATCATGATCATTATCATGTTCATTATCATGATCAATATCATGATCATTATCATGAGCATTATCATGATCACTATCATGATCAATATCATGATCATTATCATGATCGTGATCACTATCATGATCACTATCATGATCATTATCATATGATCATTATCATGATCATTACCATGATCATTATCATTATCATTATCGATATTATGATCATTATCATGATCAATATCATTATCATGATCATGATCATGATCATTATTATGATCATTATCATGATCACTATCATGATCATTATCATGATCATTATCATGATCATTATCATGATCATTATCATGATTTTATCATGATCACTATCATGATCATTATCATGATCATTATCATGATCATTATCATGATCACTATCATGATCATTATCATGATCATTATCATGATCACTATCATGATCATTATCATGATCACTATCATGATCATTCTCATAATCATTATCATGATCATTCTTAGGATCATTATCATGATCATTATCATTATCATGATCATTATCATGATCACTATCATGATCATTATCATGATCATTATCATGATCACTATCTTGATCATTATCATGATCATTACCATGATCATTATCATGATCATTATCATTATCGATATTATGATCATTATCATGATCAATATCATTATCATGATCATGATCATTATTATGATCATTATCAGGATCACTATCATGATCATTATCATGATCATTATCATGATCATTATCATGATCATTATCATGATTTTATCATGATCACTATCATGATCATTATCATGATCATTATCATGATCATTATCATGATCACTATCATGATCATTATCATGATCATTATCATGATCACTATCATGATCATTCTCATGATCATTATCATGATCATTCTCAGGATGATTATCATGATCATTATCATGATCATTATCATGATCATTATCATGATTTTATCATGATCACTATCATGATCATTATCATGATCATTATCATGATCATTATCATGATCAGTATCATGTTCATTATCATGATCAATATCATGATCATTATCATGAGCATTATCGTGATCACTATCATGATCAATATCATGATCATTATCATGACATTATTATGATCATAATTATGATCATGATCATTATCATGATCAATATCATGATCATCATCATGATCACTATCATGATCATTATCATGATCATTATCATGATCAATATCATGATCATTATCATGATCATTATCATGATCACTATCGTGATCATTATCATGATTATTATAATGTTCATTATCATGACCAATTTCATGATCATTATCATGAGCATTATCATGATCACTATCATGATCAATATCATGATCATTATCATGAGCATTATCATGATCACTATAATGATCAATATAATGATCACTATCATGATCATTATCATATGATCATTATCATGATCATTACCATGATCATTATCATGATCATTATCATTATCGATATTATGATCATTATCATGATCAATATCATTATCATGATCATGATCATGTTCATTATTATGATCATTATCATGATCACTATCATGATCATTATCATGATCACTATCATGATCATTATCATGATCATTATCATGATCAT
The DNA here is from genome assembly GCA_916610165.2 of Gymnosoma rotundatum. Classification (NCBI taxonomy): domain Eukaryota; kingdom Metazoa; phylum Arthropoda; class Insecta; order Diptera; family Tachinidae; genus Gymnosoma; species Gymnosoma rotundatum. The sequence goes on along the minus strand of OU744337.1, from coordinate 66,404,703 downwards.
TATCATGATCATTATCATGATCATTATCATGATCACTATCATGATCATTATCATGATCATTATCATGATCACTATCGTGATCATTATCATGATCATTACCATGATCATTATCATGATCACTATCGTGATCATTATCATGATCATTACCATGATCATTATCATGATCATTATCATTATCGATATTATGATCATTATCATGATCAATATCATTATCATGATCATGATCATGTTCATTATTATGATCATTATCATGATCACTATCATGATCATTATCATGATCATTATCATGATCATTATCATGATCATTAGCATGATCATTATCATGATCATTATCATGATTTTATCATGATCACTATCATGATCATTATCATGATCATTATCACGATCATTATCATGATCACTATCATGATCATTATCATGATCACACTCATGATCATTATCACGATCATTATCATGATCACTATCATGATCATTATCATGATCACTATCATGTTCATTATCATGATCACTATCATGATCATTATCATGATCACTATCATGATCATTATCATGATCAATATCATGATCATTATCATGATCACTATCGTGATCATTATCATGATCAGTATAATGTTCATTATTATGATCAATATCATGATCATTATCATGAGCATTATCATGATCACTATCATGATCAATATCATGATCATTATCATGATCACTATCATGATCATTATCATGATAACTATCATGATCATTATCATGATCACTATCATGATCATTGTCATGATCGTGATCATTATCATGATCATTATCATGATTATTATCATGATCATTATCATGATCATTATCATGGTCAATATCATGATCATTATCACGATCATTATCATGATCACTATCATGATCATTATAATGATCACACTCATGATCATTATCACGATCATTATCATGATCACTATCATGATCATTATCATGATCACTATCATGATCATTATCATGATCACTATCCTGATCATTATCATGATCACTATCATGATCATTATCATGATCACTATCATGATCATTATCATGATCACTATCATGATCATTAGCATGATCAATATCATGATCATTATCATGATCACTATCGTGATCATTATCATGATCAGTATCATGTTCATTATCATGATCAATATCATGATCATTATCATGAGCATTATCATGATCACTATCATGATCAATATCATGATCATTATCATGATCATTATTATGATCATCATTATGATCATGATCATTATCATGATCAATATCATGATCATCATCATGATCACTATCATGATCATTATCATGATCATTATCATGATCAATATCATGATCATTATCATGATCATTATCATGATCACTATCGTGATCATTATCATGATCATTATCATGTTCATTATCATGATCAATATCATGATCATTATCATGAGCATTATCATGATCACTATCATGATCAATATCATGATCATTATCATGATCGTGATCACTATCATGATCACTATCATGATCATTATCATATGATCATTATCATGATCATTACCATGATCATTATCATTATCATTATCGATATTATGATCATTATCATGATCAATATCATTATCATGATCATGATCATGATCATTATTATGATCATTATCATGATCACTATCATGGTCATTATCATGATCATTATCATGATCATTATCATGATCATTATCATGATTTTATCATGATCACTATCATGATCATTATCATGATCATTATAATGATCATTATCATGATCACTATCATGATCATTATCATGATCATTATCATGATCACTATCATGATCATTCTCATGATCATTACCATGATCATTCTCAGGATCATTATCATGATCATTATCATTATCATTATCATGATCATTATCATGATCACTATCATGATCATTATCATGATCATTATCATGATCACTATCTTGATCATTATCATGATCATTACCATGATCATTATCATGATCATTATCATTATCGATATTATGATCATTATCATGATCAATATCATTATCATGATCATGATCATTATTATGATCATTATCATGATCACTATCATGATCATTATCATGATCATTATCATGATCATTATCATGATCATTATCATGATTTTATCATGATCACTATCATGATCATTATCATGATCATTATCATGATCATTATCATGATCACTATCATGATCATTATCATGATCATTATCATGATCACTATCATGATCATTCTCATGATCATTATCATGATCATTCTCAGGATGATTATCATGATCATTATCATGATCATTATCATGATCATTATCATGATCATTATCATGATCATTATCATGATTTTATCATGATCACTATCATGATCATTATCATGATCATTATCATGATCATTATCATGATCAGTATCATGTTCATTATCATGATCAATATCATGATCATTATCATGAGCATTATCGTGATCACTATCATGATCAATATCATGATCATTATCATGACATTATTATGATCATAATTATGATCGTGATCATTATCATGATCAATATCATGATCATCATCATGATCACTATCATGATCATTATCATGATCATTATCATGATCAATATCATTATCATTATCATGATCATTATCATGATCACTATCGTGATCATTATCATGATTATTATAATGTTCATTATCATGATCAATTTCATGATCATTATCATGAGCATTATCATGATCACTATCATGATCAATATCATGATCATTATCATGAGCATTATCATGATCACTATAATGATCAATATCATGATCATTATCATGATCGTGATCACTATCATGATCACTATCATGATCATTATCATATGATCATTATTATGATCATTACCATGATCATTATCATGATCATTATCATTATCGATATTATGATCATTATCATGATCAATATCATTATCGTGATCATGATCATGATCATTATTATGATCATTATCATGATCACTATCATGATCATTATCATGATCATTATTATGATCATAATTATCATGATCAATATCATGATCATCATCATGATCACTATCTTGATCATTATCATGATCACTATCATGATCATTATCATGATCAATATCATGATCATTATCATGAGCATTATCATGATCACTGTCATGAGCATTATCATGATCACTATCATGATCAATATCATGATCATTATCATGATCATTATTATGATCATAATTATGATCATGATCATTATCATGATCAATATCATGATCATCATGATGATCACTATCATGATCATTATCATGATCATTATCATGATTAATATCATGATCATTATCATGATCATTATCATGATCACTATCGTGATCATTATCATGATCATTATCATGTTCATTATCATGATCAATATCATTATCATGATCATGATCATGTTCATTATTATGATCATTATCATGATCACTATCATGATCATTATCATGATCATTATCATGATCATTATCATGATCATTATCATGATTTTATCATGATCACTATCATGATCATTATCATGATCATTATCACGATCATTGTCATGATCACTATCATGATCATTATCATGATCACACTCATGATCATTATCACGATCATTATCATGATCACTATCATGATCATTATCATGATCACTATCATGTTCATTATCATGATCACTATCATGATCATTATCATGATCACTATCATGATCATTATCATGATCAATATCATGATCATTATCATGATCACTATCGTGATCATTATCATGATCAGTATAATGTTCATTATTATGATCAATATCATGATCATTATCATGAGCATTATCATGATCACTATCATGACCAATATCATGATCATTATCATGATCACTATCATGATCATTATCATGATCACTATCATGATCATTATCATGATCACTATCACTATCATGATCATTGTCATGATCGTGATCATTATCATGATCATTATCATGATTATTATCATGATCATTATCATGATCATTATCATGGTCAATATCATGATCATTATCACGATCATTATCATGATCACTATCATGATCATTATAATGATCACACTCATGATCATTATCACGATCATTATCATGATCACTATCATGATCATTATCATGATCACTATCATGATCATTATCATGATCACTATCATGATCATTATCATGATCACTATCATGATCATTATCATGATCACTATCATGATCATTATCATGATCACTATCATGATCATTATCATGATCACTATCATGATCATTAGCATGATCAATATCATGATCATTATCATGATCACTATCGTGATCATTATCATGATCAGTATCATGTTCATTATCATGATCAATATCATGATCATTATCATGAGCATTATCATGATCACTATCATGATCAATATCATGATCATTATCATGATCATTATTATGATCATCATTATGATCATGATCATTATCATGATCAATTTCATGATCATCATCATGATCACTATCATGATCATTATCATGATCATTATCATGATCAATATCATGATCATTATCATGATCATTATCATGATCACTATCGTGATCATTATCATGATCATTATCATGTTCATTATCATGATCAATATCATGATCACTATCGTGATCAATATCATGATCATTATCATGATCGTGATCACTATCATGATCACTATCATGATCATTATCATATGATCATTATCATGATCATTACCATGATCATTATCATGATCATTATCATTATCGATATTATGATCATTATCATGATCAATATCATTATCATGATCATGATCATGATCATTATTATGATCATTATCATGATCACTATCATGATCATTATTATGATCATTATCATGATCATTATCATGATCATTATCATGATTTTATCATGATCACTATCATGATCATTATCATGATCATTATCATGATCATTATCATGATCACTATCATGATCATTATCATGATCATTATCATGATCACTATCATGATCATTCTCATGATCATTATCATGATCATTCTCAGGATCATTATCATGATCATTATCATTATCATTATCATGATCATTATCATGATCACTATCATGATCATTATCATGATCATTATCATGATCATTATCATTATCGATATTATGATCATTATCATGATCAATATCATGATCATTATCATTATCGATATTATGATCATTATCATGATCAATATCATTATCATGATCATGATCATGTTCATTATTATGATCATTATCATGATCACTATCATGATCATGATCATTATCATGATCATTATCATGATCATTATCATGATTTTATCATGATCACTATCATGATCATTATCATGATCATTATCACGATCATTATCATGATCACTATCATGATCATTATCATGATCACACTCATGATCATTATCACGATCATTATCATGATCACTATCATGATCATTATCATGATCACTATCATGTTCATTATCATGATCACTATCATGATCATTATCATGATCACTATCATGATCATTATCATGATCAATATCATGATAATTATCATGATCACTATCGTGATCATTATCATGATCAGTATAATGTTCATTATTATGATCAATATCATGATCATTATCATGAGCATTATCATGATCACTATCATGATCAATATCATGATCATTGTCATGATCACTATCATGATCATTATCATGATAACTATCATGATCATTATCATGATCACTATCATGATCATTATCATGATCACTATCACTATCATGATCATTGTCATGATCGTGATCATTATCATGATCATTATCATGATTATTATCATGATCATTATCATGATCATTATCATGGTCAATATCATGATCATTATCACGATCATTATCATGATCACTATCATGATCATTATAATGATCACACTCATGATCATTATCAATGATCACTATCATTATCATGATCATTATCATGATCATTATCATGATCACTATCGTGATCATTATCATGATCATTATCATGTTCATTATCATGATCAATATCATGATCATTATCATGAGCATTATCATGATCACTATCATGATCAATATCATGATCATTATCATGATCGTGATCACTATCATGATCATTATCATATGATCATTATCATGATCATTACCATGATCATTATCATGATCATTATCATTATCGATATTATGATCATTATCATGATCAATATCATTATCATGATCATGATCATGATCATAATTATGATCATTATCATGATCACTATCATGATCATTATCATGATCATTATCATGATCATTATCATGATCATTATCATGATCACTATCATGATCATTATCATGATCATTATCATGATCATTATCATGATCACTATCATGATCATTCTCATGATCATTATCATGATCACTATCATGATCATTCTCATGATCATTATCATGATCATTCTCAGGATCATTATCATGATCATTATCATTATCATTATCATGATCATTATCATGATCACTATCATGATCATTATCATGATCATTATCATGATCACTATCTTGATCATTATCATGATCATTACCATGATCATTATCATGATCATTATCATTATCGATATTATGATCATTATCATGATCAATATCATTATCATGATCATGATCATTATTATGATCATTATCATGATCACTATCATGATCATTACCATGATCATTATCATGATCATTATCATGATCACTGTCATGATCATTATCATGATCAATATCATTATCATGATCATGATCATTATTATGATCATTATCATGATCACTATCATGCTCATTATCATGATCATTATCATGATCATTATCATGATCATTATCATGATCATTATCATGATCATTATCATGATCACTGTCATGATCATTATCATGATCACTATCATGATCATTATCATGATCATTATCATGATCACTATCATGATCATTCTCATGATCATTATCATGATCATTCTCATGATCATTATTATGATCATTATCATTATCATGATCATTATCATGATCACTATCATGATCATTATCATGATCATTATCATGATCACTATCACGATCATTATCATGATCATTATCATGATAACTATCATGATCATTATCATGATAACTATCATGATCAATATCATGATAACTATCATGATCAATATCATGATCATTATCATGATCACACTCATGATCATTACCATGATCACACTCATGATCATTATCATGATCACTCTCATGATCATTCTCATGATCATTATAATGATCACTATCATGATCATTATCATGATCAATATCATGATCATTATCATGAGCATTATAATGATCATTATCATGATCATTATCATGATCATTATCATGATCATTATCATGATCATTATCATGATCACTATCATGATCATTATCATGATCATTATCATGATCACTATCATGATCATTCTCATGATCATTATCATGATCATTCTCAGGATCATTATCATGATCATTATCATTATCATTATCATGATCATTATCATGATCACTATCATGATCATTATCATGATCATTATCATGATCACTATCTTGATCATTATCATGATCATTACCATGATCATTATCATGATCATTATCATTATCGATATTATGATCATTATCATGATCAATATCATTATCATGATCATGATCATTATTATGATCATTATCATGATCACTATCATGATCATTACCATGATCATTATCATGATCACTGTCATGATCATTATCATGATCAATATCATTATCATGATCATGATCATTATTATGATCATTATCATGATCACTATCATGCTCATTATCATGATCACTATCATGACATTATCATGATCATTATCATGATCACTATCATGATCATTATCATGATAACTATCATGATCATTATCATGATCACTATCATGATCATTATCATGATCGTTATCATGATCACTATCATGATCATTACCATGATCATTATCATGATCACTGTCATGATCATTATCATGATCAATATCATTATCATGATCATGATCATTATTATGATCATTATCATGATCACTATCATGCTCATTATCATGATCACTATCATGACATTATCATGATCATTATCATGATCACTATCATGATCATTATCATGATAACTATCATGATCATTATCATGATCACTATCATGATCAATATCATGATCATTATCATGATCGTGATCATTATCATGATCACTATCATGATCATTATCATGATCACACTCATGATCATTACCATGATCACACTCATGATCATTACCATGATCACACTCATGATCACTATCATGATCACTCTCATGATCATTCTCATGATCATTATAATGATCACTATCATGATCATTATCATGATCAATATCATGATCATTATCATTATAATGATCACTATCATGATCATTATCATGATCAATATCATGATCATTATCATGATCATTATAATGATCATTATCATGATCATTATCATGATCATTATCATGATCATTATCATGATCACTATCATGATCATTATCATGATAACTATCATGATCATTATCATGATGACTATCATGATCATTATCATGATCATTATCATGATCACTATCATGATCATTATCATGATCATTATCATGATCATTATCATGATCATTATCATGATCACTGTCATGATCATTATCATGATAACTATCATGATCATTATCATGATCACTATCATGATCATTATCATGATCATTATCATGATCACTATCATGATCACTATCATTATCATGATCATTATCAGGATCATTATCATGATCATTACCATGATCATTACCATGATCATTATCATGATCATTATCATTATCGATATCATGATCATGATCATTATCATGATCATTATCATGATCGTTATCATGATCATTATCATGAGCATTATCATGATCACTATCATGAAAAATATCATGGTCATTATCATGATCGTTATTATGATAATTATTATGATCATGATCATTATCATGATCATTATCATGAGCATTATCATGAGCATTATCATGATCACTATAATGATCAATATCATGATCATTATCATGATCATTATGATGATCACTATTATGATCAATATCATGATCAATATCATGATCATTATCATGATCATTATCATGATCATTATCATGATCATTATCATGATCATTATCATGATCACTATCATGATCATTATCATGATCACTATCATGATCATTATCATGATCATTATCATTATCGATATCATGATCATTATCATGATCATTATCATGATCACTATCTTGATCATTATCATGATCATTATCATGATCACTATTATGATTATTATCATGATCATTATCATGATCACTATCATGATCATTATCATGATCATTATCATGAGCATTATCATGATCACTATCATGATCATTATCATGATCATTATCATCATCATTATCATGATCACTATCATCTTCATTATCATGATCACTATCATGATCATTATCATGACCATTATCATTATCGTTATCATGATCATTATTATGATAATTATCATAATTACTATAATAATGAATATCATGATCATTATCGTGATCATTATGATGATCATTATCATGATCATTATGATGATCACTATCATGATCAATATCATGATCAATATCATGATCATTATCATGATCGTGATCACTATCACGATCATTATCATGATTATTATCATGATCATTATCATGATCACTATCATGATCATTATCATTATCGATATCATGATCATTATCATGATCATTATCATGATCATTATCATGATCATTATCATGATCATTATCATGATCACTATCATGATCATTATCATGATCATTATCATGATCATTATCGTGATCACTATCATGATCATTCTCATGATCATTATCATGATCATTATCATGATCATTATCATGATCACTATCATGATCATTATCATGATCATTATCATGATCACTATCATGATCACTATCTTGATCATTCTCATGATCATTATCGTGATCACTATCATGATCATTCTCATGATCGTTATCATGATCACTATCATGATCATTATCATGATCACTATCATGATAACTATCATGATCATTATCATGATCACTATCATGATCATTATCATGATCATTATCATGATTATTATCATGATCATTATCGTGATCATTATTATGATCATTATCATGATCACTATCATGATCAATATCATAATTATTATCATGATCATTATCATGATCGTTATTATGATAATTATTTTGATCATTATCATGATCATTATCATGATCATTATCATGATAACTATCATTATCATGATCACTATCATGATCATTATCATGATCATTATCATGATCACTTTTTTGATCAATATCATGATCATTATCATGATCATTATTATGATAATTATTGTGATCATGATCATTATCATGCTCATTATCATGAGCATTATCATGATCACTATAATGATTAATATCATGATCATAATCATGATCATTATGATGATCACTATCATGATCGATATCATGATCATTATCATGATCATTATTATGATAATTATTATGATCATGATCATTATCATGATCACTATCATGATCATTATCATGACCATTATCATCATCATTATCATGATCACTATCATGATCATTATCATGATCATTATCATGATCATTATCATTATTATGATCACTATCATGATCATTATCATGATCTTTATTAAGATCATGATCATTATCATGATCATTATCATGATCAATATCATGATCGATATCATGATCATTATCATGATCATTATTATGATAATTATTATGATCATGACCATTTTCATGATCACTATCATGATCATTATCATGATCATTATCATCATAATTATCATGATCATTATCATCATCATTAGCATGATCATTATCATGATCATTATCATGATCATTATCATGATCATTATCATGATCATTATCATGATCATTATCATGATCATTATTATGATCATGATCATTATTATGATCACTATCATGATCATTATTATGATCACTATCATGATCATTATCATGACCACTATCATGATCATTATGATGATCATTATCATGATCATTATGATGATCACTATCATGATCAATATCATGATCACTATCATGATCAATATCATGATCAATATCATGATCATTATCATGATCATTATCATGATCGTGATCACTATCATGATCATTATCATGATCATTATCATGATCACTATCATGATCATTATCATGATCATTATTATGATCATGATCATTATTATGATCACTATCATGATCATTATCATGATCTTTATTAAGATCATGATCATTATCATGACCACTATCATGATCATTATGATGATCATTATCATGATCATTATGATGATCACTATCATGATCAATATCATGATCACTATCATGATCACTATCATGATCAATATCATGATCAATATCATGATCATTATCATGATCATTATCATTATCATGATCGTGATCACTATCATGATCATTATCATGATCACTATCATGATCATTATCATGATCATTATCATCATAATTATCATGATCATTATCATCATCATTATCATGATCATTATCATGATCATTATCATGATCATTATCATGATCATTATCATGATCATTATCATGATCATTATTATGATCATGATCATTATTATGATCACTATCATGATCATTATCATGACCACTATCATGATCATTATGATGATCATTATCATGATCATTATGATGATCACTATCATGATCAATATCATGATCACTATCATGATCAATATCATGATCAATATCATGATCATTATCATGATCATTATCATGATCGTGATCACTATCATGATCATTATCATGATCATTATCATGATCACTATCATGATCATTATCATGATCATTATCATGATCACTATCATGATCATTATCATTATCGATATCATGATCATTATCATGATCATTATCATGATGACTATCATGATCACTATCATGATCATTTTCATGATCACTATCATGATCATTATCATGATCACTATCATGATAACTATCATGATCATTATCATGATCACTATCATGATCATTATAATGATCATTATCTTGATCATTATCATGATCATTATCATTATCATGATCATTATCATGATCAATATCATGATCATTATCATGATCATTATCATGATCATTATCATGATCACTATCATGATCATTATCATGATCACTATGATGATCGTTATCATGATCATTATCATGATCATTCTCCTTGATCAATATCATGATCAGTATCATGATCAGTATCATGATCATTATTATGATAATTATCATGATTACTATAATGATGAATATCATGATCATTATCATGATCATTATGATGATCATTATCATGATCATTATGATGGTCATTATGATGATCACTATCATGCTCAATATCATGATCAATATCATGATCATTATCATGATCATTATCATGATCGTGATCACTATCATGATCATTATCATGATCATTATCATAATCATTATCATGATCATTATCATAATCATTATCATGATCATTATCATGATCATTATCATGATCACCATCATGATCATTATCATTATCGATATCATGATCACTATCATGATCAATATCATGATCATTCTCATGATCAGTATCGTGATCACTATCATGATCATTCTCATGATCATTATCATGATAGTGATCATGATATTGATCATGATAGTGATCATCATAATGATCATGATAATGATCATCATAATGATCATGATAATGATCATGATATTCATCATTATAGTAATCATGATAATTATCATAATAATGATCATGATAATGATCATGATATTGATCATGATAGTGATCATGATAATGCTCATGATATTGATCATGATAGTGATCATGATAATGCTCATGATAATGATCATGATATTGATCATGATAATGATCATGATAATGATCATGATAATGATCATGATATTGATCATGATAATGATCATGATAATGATCATGATAACGATCATCATTGATCATGATATTGATCATGATAATGATCATGATAATGATCATGATCTTAATAAAGATCATGATAATGATCATGATAGTGATCATGATAATTATTATGATAGTGATCATAATAATGATCATAATAATGATCATGATAATGATCATGATAATGATCATGATAATGATCATGATAATGATCATGATAATGATCATGATAATGATCATGATAATGATGATGATCATGATAATTATGATGATAATGATCATGATAATGATCATGATAGTGATCATGATAATGGTCATGATCATAATAATTATCATAATAATGATCATGATAATGATCATGATATCGATCATGATAATGATCATGATATCGATCATGATAGTGATCATCATAATGATCATGATAATGATCATGATATTGATCATTATAGTGATCATGATAATGCTCATGACATTGATCATGTTAATGCTCATGACATTGATCATGATATTGATCATGATAATGATCATGATAATGATCATGATCTTAATAAAGATCATGATAATGATCATGATAGTGATAATAATGATCATAATCATAATAATGATCATGATAATGATCATGATAATGATCATGATAATGATCATGATAGTGATCATGATAATGATGATGATAATGGTCATGATAATGATCATGATAGTGATCATGATAATGATCATGATCATAATAATTATCATAATAATGATCATGATAATGATCATGATATCGATCATGATAGTGATCATCATAATGATCATGATTATGATCATGATATTGATCATTATAGTGATCATGATAATGCTCATGATAATGAGCATGATAATGATCATGATAATGATCATGATCACAATAATTATCATAATAATGATCATGATAATGATCATGATATTGATCATGATAGTGATCATGATAATGATCATGATAATGATCATGATAGTGATCATGATAATGATCATGATAGTTATCATGATAATGATCATGATAATGATCATGATAATGATCAAAATAATTATCATAATAATTATCATGAGCATTATCATGATCACTATCATGATCAATATCATGAGCATTATCATGATCACTATCATGATCAATATCATGATCATTATCATGATCATTATTATGATAATTATCATGATTACTATAATGATGAATATCATGATCATTATCATGATCATTACGACGATCATTATCATGATCATTATGATGATCACTATCATGATCAATATCATGATCAATATCATGATCATTATCATGATCATTATCATGATCGTGATCACTATCATGATCATTATCATGATCATTATCATGATCATTATCATGATCATTATCATGATCATTATCATGATCACTATCATGATCATTATCATGATCATTATCATGATCACTATCATGATCATTATCATTATCGATATCATGATCATTATCATTATCGATATCATGATCATTATCATGATCATTATCATGATGACTATCATGATCACTATCTTGATCATTCTCATGATCATTATCGTGATCACTATCATGATCATTATCATGATCATTATCATGATCATTATCATGATCACTATCATGATCATTATCATGATCACACTCATGATCATTATCATGATCACACTTATGATCATTATCATGATCAATATCATGATCATTATCATGATCACTATAATGATCATTATCATGATCATTATAATGATCATTATCATGATCATTATCATGATCATTGTCATGATCATTGTCATGATCATTATCATGATCACTATCATGATCATTATCATGATCATTATCATGATCACTATCATGATAACTATCATGATCATTATCATGATCACTATCATGATCATTATAATGATCATTATCTTGATCATTATCATGATCATTATCATTATCATGATCATTATCATGATCAATATCATGATCATTATCATGATCATTATCATGATCATTATCATGATCACTATCATGATCATTATCATGATTATTATCATGAGCATTATCATGATCACTATGATGATCGTTATCATGATCATTATCATGATCATTCTTCTTGATCAATATCATGATCAGTATCATGATCATTATTATGATAATTATCATGATTACTATAATGATGAATATCATGATCATTATCATGATCATTATGATGATCATTATCATGATCATTATGATGGTCATTATGATGATCACTATCATGATCAATATCATGATCACTATCATGATCATTATCATGATCATTATCATGATCGTGATCACTATCATGATCATTATCATGATCATTATCATAATCATTATCATGATCATTATCATGATCATTATCATGATCATTATCATGATCATTATCATGATCATTATCATGATCATTATCATGATCACTATCATGATCATTATCATTATCGATATCATGATCACTATCATGATCAATATCATGAGCATTATCATGATCACTATTATGATCAATATCATGATCAGTATCATGATCATTATTATGATAATTATCTTGATTACTATAATGATGAGTATCATGATCATTATCATGATCATTATGATGATCATTATCATGATCATTATGATGGTCATTATGATAATTATCATAATAATGATCATGATACTGATGATGATCATGATCATTATTATGATAATTATCATGATTACTATAATGATGAATATCATGATCATTATCATGATCATGATCATTATGATGGTCATTATGATGATCACTATCATGATCAATATCATGATCAATATCATGATCATTATCATGATCATTATCATGATCGTGATCACTATCATGATCATTATCATGATCATTATCAAAATCATTATCATGATCATTATCATGATCATTATCATGATCATTATCATGATCACTATCATGATCATTATCATTATCGATATCATGATCATTATCATGATCATTATCATGATCATTATCATGATCACTATCATGATCACTATCATGATCATTCTCATGATCATTATCGTGATCATTATCATGATGATTATTATGATCATTATTATGATCATTATCACGATCATTATCATGATCACTATCATGATCATTATCATGATCACACTCATGATCATTATCACGATCATTATCATGATCACTATCATGATCACTATCATGATCATTATCATGATCACTATCATGATCATTATCATGACCACTATCATGATCATTATCATGATCACTATCATGATCATTATCATGATCACTATCATGATCATTATCATGATCACTATCATGATCATTATCATGATCACTATCATGATCATTATCATTGTTGAGCCAGTCTACTATTACTAATAATAGTAATAATAAATAATAATAATAATAATAAATAATAATAATAATAAATGATAATAAATGAATTTAATAAAACTAAAATAAATAATACTAAAACTAATACATTATCATGATCATTATTATGATCATGATCATTATCATGATCACTATCATGATCATTATCATGATCACTATCATGATCATTATCATGACCACTATCATGATCATTATCATGATCACTATCATGATCATTATCATGATCACTATCATGATCATTATCATGATCACTATCATGATCATTATCATGATCACTATCATGATCATTATCATTGTTGAGCCAGTCTACTATTACTAATAATAGTAATAATAAATAATAATAATAATAAATAATAATAATAATAAATGATAATAAATGAATTTAATAAAACTAAAATAAATAATACTAAAACTAATACTTACTCCTAATACTTACTCCTAATACTTACCTTACTTTTAAGTTT
This sequence comes from Gymnosoma rotundatum, assembly GCA_916610165.2. Classification (NCBI taxonomy): domain Eukaryota; kingdom Metazoa; phylum Arthropoda; class Insecta; order Diptera; family Tachinidae; genus Gymnosoma; species Gymnosoma rotundatum. The sequence continues at coordinate 66,387,979 of OU744337.1, read as the reverse complement.
TTTGTTGTAAATGTTAAAAATAACGGCTATGCTGACAAATATTGAAGCGTCAGTATACCTACACAATAAATGTATTTTTACTTGCAAAGTAATCTCAAATCGAACGGTTGTGTTTTTATTAAAGTGTTCTCTAAAGTTTTAGTTTTTTTATTTTTTCACCACAGTGCCCTAACTTTTGTTTAAATTATAATTTAAATAATTTAAAAACTCTTAAAAACTATTAAGAAAAAACATTTTGGCGCCCGAGCAGGGACAAGTGAAAAATAAAAAACAAAAATAAAAAGTGATAATTTATTTCATTTTTTAAAACAATTAAGTTTTTTAATTTAATCAAAACTTAAAAAATAAATAAACAAACAGTGAACACAAACAAACAATTATATAAAAATTACATACATGAGTGTTAAAAGTTTTAAAACATACAAAACAAATAATAAAACAAAACAGAATCACACAAACTAAGCTGTTTTAAACAAAACAACAAATAAAATACAAATAAACCATATAAAGAAATCAGTGATTAAACATAAAAAACACAGTTTTATACAAATTATAAACACAAAAACAAAAACATTAACAAACATAACAACAAAAATCTTGGAATCATCTTATCCAGAAGTTCACCCAGATGCCCGCTGCATAATCTGCAGAGCCGAGCGTATCCAGGGAAGTAATTCCGAATCAGACCAAGAGGTAACAAGTGTAAAAAATATTTGCGTTATTACCTTAAATTTGTAAATTAATCAAATTTAAGAGATTTTTGTAAATTATTCAAAAATTAATTCCACTTTGCAAGTCGAACGCAAAATATATTTTTTACACTTAAACAATTGTGAAACAATTTATTTATTTGTTATATTTAAACAAAACCCACCCTTAAAAGTGAAACTAAACGCGAGTGTTAATAATTTTGTTAATATACAAACATACATTTATAATTTATTCTCTTTATCATTGAGAGATAAATTAATATTCTTTAATTGCCGTCGTTATTGCAATATCATTAAAATAATTTTTATTGCTTTCAAAAATACACGAAATTATTCGCGAGTGTTAATTTTATTTATTTTAAATAAATTAATTAATTCTATATTTACATTTTCTTTTACTCTTACATTCGTTGTTATTAAATTATTAAGATCAGTGTTCCATTCCGAGTGTTCCTATACCACTTGTATTATTATTTACTCTCAGCTAATAACAGTGTGGTGCGTTCACACTAGCATCGAAAAGTTAATTTTCATACAGTTTTAAAATATCAATTTGTTTGTGTGTTCACACTAGCTTCAAAAATTTTTATTCTACATTTTTATAAAACAAATTTGCTTAGCGTGTTCACACTATCATATTATATTCTATAATACTTGAGAATTTAACTGTAACGACACGTTCTACGCTGGTTGCTGGGATAGCTGCAGCGGAGTCCAGGGTCGTTGCAATTTATGTATCGTCCTAGGACGGAAAAGAAATGAAAAACTTCTTGTTCGAACAACGTTATAAAACTTCACTTTTATGCTTTATTTTCTTAATTCTTAAGGCTATAGCGACGGTAACTAACGGTCGGGAACGAAAACGCTAATGCCGATAGTAGTTACAGTAGGGGAGCTGCGCAAAAACAGTCAGCAAAACAAACGGGCGTTGGGGCCGGTGCCAAATGGCGTAGGGCGTAAAGCTGGCAGTTCTGCTGATGGACAGCGTAGCGTTGTTGATGACAGGGGAGAAGGCGACGCTACCGGGCGTCACTGGCACGGGCAGCGGCGCAAGCAGCGATGGCGCGGGTAGCGCAAACAGCGATGGCGCAGGTAGCGCTTCAACAGCGATGGCGCAGGTAGCGCTTGAAGACACGACGGCGCTACCGGGCGGCAATGGCATGGGCAGCGGCGCAAACAGCGATGGCGCAGGTAGCGCTTCAACAGCGATGGCGCAGGTAGCGCTTGAAGACACAGCGACGCTACCGGGCGGCAATGGCATGGGCAGCGGCGCGAACAGCGATGGCGCAGGTAGCGCTTCAACAGCGATGACGCAGGTAGCGCTTGAAGACACGGCGACGCTACCGGGCGGCAATGGCACGGGCAGCGGCGCAAACAGCGATGGCGCAGGTAGCGCTTCAACAGCGATGGCGCAGGTAGCGCTTGAAGACACGACGAAGCTACCGGGCGGCAATGGCACGGGCAGCGGCGCAAACAGCGATGGCGCAGGTAGCGCTTCAACAGCGATGGCGCAGGTAGCGCTTGAAGACACGGCGACGCTACCGGGCGGCAATGGCACGGGCAGCGGCGCAAACAGCGATGGCGCAGGTAGCGCTTCAACAGCGATGGCGCAGGTAGCGCTTGAAGACACGGCGACGCTACCGGGCGGCAATGGCACGGGCAGCGGCGCAAACAGCGATGGCGCAGGTAGCGCTTCAACAGCGATGGCGCAGGTAGCGTTGACGTAGCGCGAGTAGTGTACTTTTTACGCTCAGAGATTGCTGGGAGCTCTCGGCCACGTGACACGATTCTAGGGAATTTACAATTCCTCGCCAGAATCAATCGCAGGGTCGAGCCAACACCGGTAGAAGAAACACTTCTGTGGTGGAGTTACTTCCAGCAATTTTCAACTCGATCTGAAAGTAAGAAATCACTTGGGGAATTATACAATTCCTCACCAAACACTTCTTACCGGCAGGCAAGCTGCTTGCTAACTCCCTGATTTTATCTTTTGTTCTGCCTTTTATACCCGTTTCATCGTACACATACAGTCACCCACACATGCAACTTGCTTGTGTATCTGACTCAATGACAGCTGTGATGTTTTTATTTACTTGCCAGCTGACTGTTTTTGATAATGCGGTCCGCGACTCATAGGTGGCGACACGCATCTCCCGACCGTTAATTTCAAACAATTACTTAAATTAATTCCTAATAATAAACTTATAATACTAATATGTTTCACAAAATAAATGCATAATTCATAATAATAATTCATTATAATAACTCATAATAATAATTTATACTAATACAGTTGTTGTGAAGGTGAAAACGAAGGTCCTGACTTTCATCGTTACACTGCCTCCCCCCGTTCACAGGCCCTCTTCTCCTGGTAATAATGGGATCTGAATAATACGGAGCTTACCACTTCGGGCGATGGTGATTCGGAACAGCCGTCCTTCACAGCTACGCAACTGGCGGAGTTGATGGTGTCTTATACGTATTTTGATGAGCTTGCGGATTTCCTCCTGCAGTGCCTGTGGTGCATCAGGCAGGACAATCTCTCTTGGGTTTTGCAAAGTCCCCTTGACGGCTTCCTGCTCTGGTGGTGCAGGGGTCTCGGGTGTAGGCAGATCCCCAGTCCCTACTGATCTAGTCACTTTGAGAATCGGTGGTAAGGATCGCCCTGATGAAGAGGTTGAGGAAGTTGATGACCCCGTCGTGGAGTCCGAGGACAATATTGAAATTGCTGGCAGTACTATTTCTTGGCTTACCATTTGGAATAGTCGGTGCGGCGTGGGTGATGTCCATTCGTTGATAACAGACCGCCCTCCACCGGCCGTCGAAGAACGCAAATCGACGGTGCGATCTTTAGCGCCGCGATAGGTTCGTCGGATTTCCCTGACGGTAGGGTCATAGTATCCCGCGTCTCCTTGTGATTTACGGGTGGAATCGGAAGGCCCCGCTGGGGCAGGTGGGGCGTTGACTTGGTCAACAAAGTCCACTATGGGTATCTTCGGGTTTACTTGAAAAATTGCATCATCTTGTACCGGCGATGCGTATGTTGGAAGGTTTTCCTTATGTAACATCCGGTAGTTGACTTCTCGTTTGGGTGGACATGGCGGTGGTTGGCGGCGATGTGGTTGATATGCGCTATGTGGTGGTTCGCAATGGGACTGATTTCTGGGTGAATTCAACGGAGTTCTTGTAGACTTTGGCCCGCAGCGTGCAATTAGACCAGCACAACTGAACCTGGCCTTGAACATCCGAAGCGCGTCTAGTCCCAGGACGAGGTCCTCCAGCGCTTCCTGCATGATCAGAAACTGACATGGCCTGGTCATGTTTCCGAGAGAGACTTGCAGCCGCACTGAATCGGTTATAAGTTTTTCCGATCCATCCGCAAGAAACACTTTGATGTTCACCGGAATTCGCTTGACCGAATTAGACAAGCGGTGAATCAGTGTCGGGGAGATAAAACTTTTGGTAGCTCCCGTGTCGACGAGCGTATGGATGCGCTGTCCTTCTATTTGTACAACTGCTTTTAAGTTTTCGTCTTCCCACTCTAAAGACGTTTGACCCTTCTCCTCTCCGACGTGTGCACCATCAGATTTCCTCTGTTTTTTCTGTTTTCCGCGCATCATTCGGTGAAACTCCCCTCGATGTGGGTGTGAGGTAGATGGAATTCCTTCCAGCTCGTCCGCTAGTTGAAGCAGCTCCGCGAGCGTTGTAAAATCCTTCCGCCGGATGTACCACTGGTAGTCGGGTTGGGAGTTACGGAATATCCTTTCGAGCTTTTGTTGCTCTGACATATTAGTGGGCCGCATCAAATTTTGCAGTGCCAGCAGGTAGTCTTTGAAGACCTCTTTGGGGCGTTGAGTGCGCTTGCGAATTTCATCCTCCAGTTTCTCAAAATAGCGTGGCGGGAGAAAAAACTGTAAAAAATCGTCTTTGAACTGTGCCCATTGTTTCCATTGTCGATTATTGTTTCGAAACCAAATTAGCGCTCGGTCACGCAGTAATTCCGGCATTAGGTGGGGCAGGTGGTCCGTTTGAACGTGATACATATCTGCGAGCTCCTCAATTCTTTCTATGAACTCTAACGGGTCTTTACCTCCTGTATACTTCAAACCCCATTTCCTTACTATCTCGATCACGTCGACATGTCTATCATCGTCGCGATATGACGCCGGTGCGGCTATGGTGGCCACGCTCTTAGATTGATCGGCTGGCTCGGATCGTTTATCGGTGGCCCCCGTATACTCAGTGTGCATTATTAGGTCTGATTTAACTGGGGATGATGTTAGGTGGTGTCCAGCTTCTGCCGATGGTGGGACCTTAAGAGTGGCTTCATGTCTGCTTTGCAGTACGAGCAGCTCCCTCAATTGATCTTCCTCGTGTTCGGCTGCGAGAAATTTCGCAAATCGTTTCCGCAAATCTTCGACGGTGCCAGCGAGATCTTTCTCATACTGGCTGAGGTATTTCACCAATTCCTCCTTTCGAAGCGAGTATGCCCAAGACGTTCGCAACATCGCAACTTTTTTTCTATGTTTCGTTTCCTTTTTTTTTTTTACTTAAGACACTTATAGTGTCCCTGCTCGGGCGCCAATGTAACGACACGTTCTACGCTGGTTGCTGGGATAGCTGCAGCGGAGTCCAGGGTCGTTGCAATTTATGTATCGTCCTAGGACGGAAAAGAAATGAAAAACTTCTTGTTCGAACAACGTTATAAAACTTCACTTTTATGCTTTATTTTCTTAATTCTTAAGGCTATAGCGACGGTAACTAACGGTCGGGAACGAAAACGCTAATGCCAATAGTAGTTACAGTAGGGGAGCTGCGCAAAAACAGTCAGCAAAACAAACGGGCGTTGGGGCCGGTGCCAAATGGCGTAGGGCGTAAAGCTGGCAGTTCTGCTGATGGACAGCGTAGCGTAGTTGATGACAGGGGAGAAGGCGACGCTACCGGGCGTCACTGGCACGGGCAGCGGCGCAAGCAGCGATGGCGCGGGTAGCGCAAACAGCGATGGCGCAGGTAGCGCTTCAACAGCGATGGCGCAGGTAGCGCTTGAAGACACGACGGCGCTACCGGGCGGCAATGGCATGGGCAGCGGCGCAAACAGCGATGGCGCAGGTAGCGCTTCAACAGCGATGGCGCAGGTAGCGCTTGAAGACACAGCGACGCTACCGGGCGGCAATGGCACGGGCAGTGGCGCGAACAGCGATGGCGCAGGTAGCGCTTCAACAGCGATGGCGCAGGTAGCGCTTGAAGACATGGCGACGCTACCGGGCGGCAATGGCACGGGCAGCGGCGCAAACAGCGATGGCGCAGGTAGCGCTTGAAGACACGACGAAGCTACCGGGCGGCAATGGCACGGGCAGCGGCGCAAACAGCGATGGCGCAGGTAGCGCTTCAACAGCGATGGCGCAGGTAGCGCTTGAAGACACGGCGACGCTACCGGGCGGCAATGGCACGGGCAGCGGCGCAAACAGCGATGGCGCAGGTAGCGCTTCAACAGCGATGGCGCAGGTAGCGTTGACGTAGCGCGAGTAGTGTACTTTTTACGCTCAGAGATTGCTGGGAGCTCTCGGCCACGTGACACGATTCTAGGGAATTTACAATTCCTCGCCAGAATCAATCGCAGGGTCGAGCCAACACCGGTAGAAGAAACACTTCTGTGGTGGAGTTACTTCCAGCAATTTTCAACTCGATCTGAAAGTAAGAAATCACTTGGGGAATTATACAATTCCTCACCAAACACTTCTTACCGGCAGGCAAGCTGCTTGCTAACTCCCTGATTTTATCTTTTGTTCTGCCTTTTATACCCGTTTCATCGTACACATACAGTCACCCACACATGCAACTTGCTTGTGTATCTGACTCAATGACAGCTGTGATGTTTTTATTTACTTGCCAGCTGACTGTTTTTGATAATGCGGTCCGCGACTCATAGGTGGCGACACGCATCTCCCGACCGTTAATTTCAAACAATTACTTAAATTAATTCCTAATAATAAACTTATAATACTAATATGTTTCACAAAATAAATGCATAATTCATAATAATAATTCATTATAATAACTCATAATAATAATTTATACTAATACAGTTGTTGTGAAGGTGAAAACGAAGGTCCTGACTTTCATCGTTACATAACTTATAACGATTTTACTTGGTTAAATAAATATTTATTATACCAAAGGCTGTTTAAAGTGGTTTTAGGCGAAAATTAAATAAATTACTTTTGATTTTTGAACATACTGATCAAAATTTACTATTTTTTGCAAAATAAAAATAGATCTGAAAACTGTAAAGAATCCGAATACCGTGTAACCGACGAGAGAATAATATTTTATAATTCTTGTGGCCCAAAACATTTTTAATTTCTAATTTGGAATATAATTCGGCCAATAAATTAATTTGGTAAATTTAGAATTTGTTTTGAGAAATAAAATAAAGTAGAAGTTATACAATGCCTAGTAGAAAACATCAAGATTCTCCTTCCAGATCGGAAACTTTGGAGAAATTAATGGCAAAGAAAGCAAAGGTTGTACAAAATATAGTTAGAATTCAGCAATCTATAAGGGAAAAGACGATATCTTTTAACCCTATAGAATTAGAATGTCGCTTGGACATTTTAAAAACTTATATTGACCAAGCAATGAAGCTTCAGTCAGAGGTTGATAATTTAGATCCCGATAATGACGATAGAGCTGAGCTTGAGGATATTTGTGTGACAACAAAATCAATGTTTTTGAGTCTACTGGCTAAAAATAGGCAGCCAAACTTGCCTGAAATTTCTTTCAGTGTACAGACACATCAGTCAAGACTCCCAAATATGAAGCTCCCCAAATTTAATGGAAAATATTCTGATTATAAGAATTTTATGAGCTTATTTGAGAACTTAGTCCACAATGATCCGACGTTGACAGATATTGAGAAGTTTACTCATTTAATATCATGCTTGTCCGATTCAGCTTTAGGTACAGTGAAAGCTTTTCAGATTTCAGAAGAAAATTATCCCAAAGCATTAGCCAGCTTAAAAAAGGTTTACGACAATGAATGCCTAATATTTTTTGACAATATTGCAAAACTTTTTGATTTGCCAGAAATCACAAAACCTTCGGCTTCTGCTTTGCGAAGCATGATTGATACCGTTTCTGCTATTTATGATTCGCTGTTGTCAATAGGTGACGATAAGAAAATAACGAATGCCATATTAATACATTTAGTGATGTCAAAAGTAGATCCAGTGACCAGATCAAAGTGGGAAGAACAGCTTGATTTCGAAAAGCTCCCTTTGTGGTCAGACTGCGAAGCCGCCTTGAACAAACGGTACCAGCATATTTCTGCTGACGAATCTTCTAGTTCAAGACCGAGGTTTAATAGTAATAATAATAATACTAATAAAACAGAAAATTCTAAAAAGAAAATTCTAAAAAGAAAATTTAGAAAACATCATTAAATTGTACAAAATCAAACCATCTGCTGATAAGTGCTTGTTTTGCCGATCAAATCAGTATATAATAAATAATTGCCCTTCTTTTACTGCTGAGCCCGTAACCCAAAGATTTGATTTCATAAAATCTGTGCCAGCATGTATTAATTGTTTGAGAAAAGGTCATACAGTAGCAAGATGTCAATCTTCTAAGTGCAGAATATGTAGTGGTTCTCACAATTCACTATTGCACAAATTTAATTCAAGTTCTAATAATTCGAATAATCATGCTGAACAGCCATCTACTTCACACGCGTCTGTTAATTATTCATCATCGGATGAAAGAATTATTCTTGCCACAGCTGTTGTGAAAGTGAGAAGTAATTCTGGCAAATATATACTGGCCAGAGCACTTTTAGATTCCGGTTCTCAACCAAACTTGATAACTGAGGAACTTGCGCAGCTACTAGGACTGAAAAAAGAAGGAGGCAGATTAAGTCTAAATGGCATAAGTGAAACAAATTCGGTTTCCAAATCTTGTGTAAATTTAACTGTCACGTCGAGGGTTAACTCTACTAACTTTACTTCAAAGTTCTGGGTATTGAGTCACATAACTAATTTGCAACCTGATCTTAGAATAAATACAACTAGCTTAAACATTCCTAAGAATATAGAATTAGCTGATCCTTGCTTTCATAAGCCACAAAAAATTGATTTATTGATTGGCGCTAAAATTTTCTTTGATTTGATGTGTGTTGGTCAAATAAAGTCTGGTCCGAGCCTGCCAATTCTTCAAAAGACGTCGCTTGGTTGGATTGTAACTGGAAAATACAACCAATCAAAGGGCTCGACCAATAATAATGTTTTTCATTTAAGTACTATTGTAGAAAACGAGAGCAATGTTGATTCAATAGTCAGGAAATTCTGGGAATTAGAAGATCTTCCAAATGAGTCAACAAAAATATATTCTGAGGAACAGCAACAATGTGAGAACAAATTTAGAAATTCAGTACGACGCTTAATGTCAGGACGATTTGAAGTCTCACTGCCTTTCAAATCTGATACAAAATTGCTTGGTTTATCTTTTGAAACTGCTAAAAGGCGATTTCTCTCTTTGGAACGAAGACTTTCCAAAGATGACATCATGAGGCAGATGTATCATTATTTTATGAAAGAGTATTTCGATTTAGGTCATATGTCACTGTTGAATAATATGCCAGATTTTCCTCACTATTTTATTCCACATTAATGTGTTTTGCGACCTCAGAGTACAACTACAAAACTTCGAGTAGTTTTTGATGCTTCATGTAGAACTTCTTCGCACATATCGCTTAACGATTTGCTAACGGTTGGTCCGACGATTCAAGAAGAATTATATTCTACATTAATTCGTTTTCGATTTCATAAATATGCAATCACTGCAGATATTGAAAAGATGTATCGTCAAATTTTAATTGGCGAAAATGACCGAAATTTTCAATTAGTCCTTTGGCGAGAAAATCCATCTGATTCCTTAAAAGTGTTTCGTTTAAACACTGTTACATACGGCACGGCGTCAGCGCCATTTTTAGCGATCAGATGTTTGATTCATTTAAGCGATTTGTACAAAGAGACTTTACCTATTGGTTCAAAAGTTGTTCGCAGTGATTTCTATGTAGATGATTTATTAACTGGTGCTGATAGCTACCAAGACCTGAGTATAATTCGTAACCAGGTTAATGAAATTTTGAGTTCAGCTGGTTTTAAACTTACGAAATGGTTTTCAAATCATCCTGAATTTATGAGTTCAATACAGAATGAAAAACTATTACATACCGATTCCGATTCAGCAAAAGCTCTTGGCATACATTGGATTCCGAAGAACGATTCATTTAAGTTTCGTTTGGAAAATAATTTTCAAGAATTAAAAGCTACTAAGAGAAACATATTGTCAGTTTCTTCGCGGTTATTTGATCCTCTCGGACTTTTATGCCCTATAGTAACAAAATCCAAAATGTTATTACAAGAACTTTGGATTCAAAAACTTGACTGGGATGAATCAATTCCCATGAGACTAAATACTTCATGGGAAAATTTCAAATCTAATTTACTGGAAATTGATTCAATAACAATCCCAAGATTCGTTTTTACAACTTTTAAAGCAAAAATTCAAATTCACGGATTTGCTGATGCCTCAATTCGAGCATATGGTTGTTGCATCTACATTCGAAGCTCCGAATCAAACAGAATTGTTTCGAGACTACTTACGGCGAAATCTAAAGTTGCTCCTCTTAAGACCAAGTCTCTTCCGAGACTTGAGCTATGTGCTGCACACCTATTAGCTAAGTTGTGGAATCGAATTAAGTTAATGATGAGCTTTGAAATCGAGTGTGTTAATTTCTGGACTGATTCAGAAATAACACTTCATTGGATTAAAACACATCCATCCTCTCTATCCACTTTTGTTTCAAATCGAGTGGCTGAGATTCAAGAATGGTCAGACCACGTTTCGTGGCGCCATGTTCCCACCAAGCAAAATCCAGCTGATATTGTTTCAAGAGGATGCGATGTTGAAGAATTAAAAAATTCGATTTGGTTTGAGGGACCTTCGTTTTTACTAAGCGAAAGTTCCCACTGGCCTGTTAACGAACACTTTGAGTTAACAGAGAACCAAGAATTATTGGAAAAAAGAAAAATGAATGTACTTATTGCAGTAGAGGATCCACATAATTGCCTATTGGATCTTATAGAAAAATATTCGTCTTACAAAAAGCTTCTACGAGTAACGTCTTTTGTACTTAGATTTGTTGACGTTTTGAGAAAACGCAAAATAGACAAAGGCTCTAGACCTACTGCAATCGAATTGAAATGGTCATTCTTTCGGCTTGTAGAGACAATCCAGAAAAATTACTTTTCTGAGGAGATATCGAAATTGCAAAAATCTGTTGTCTTGCCATCAAACATTCAAAGATTAACACCTTTTGTTCATACTTTCACAGAAGAGAAACGAACATTTTCACTTTTAAGGGTAGGTGAGAGATTGCTTAATGCAAACTTGAAGTATAATACCAAGTTCCCACTTTTATTACCGAAAAGAAATAGCTTTGTCACACTGTATTTGCGGAATCTTCATTTTGAAAATTGTCATGCTGGCACAAAAGCACTTGTAGCTCTTTCGCGGCAGAATATATGGCTTATTAATGCGAAAGAAGAGTGCAGCAGAATAGTTCGCCGGTGTGTTCATTGCTATCGTTATAAACCAAAATTAATGTCCCAAATAATGGGCAACTTACCCACTAGTAGAGTGAGAGCTACCCGACCCTTTTTAACGGTCGGCGTAGACTTCTGTGGTCCCGTTAACGTGTCACTGAGAATACGTGGTAGACCACCAATTAAAATGTATATAGCGGTTTTCGTGTGTTTCACTTCTAAGGCGGTTCATTTAGAATTAGTGTCTGACCTGTCTACTGATTCTTTTCTTTTATCTTTTAAAAGGTTCGCTGCCAGGAGAGGACTGCCAACAGTAGTTTGGTGCGACAACGCGACGAACTTCTTCGGAGCCAGCCGAGTGCTGAAGGGGCTGCAACAGGTCGTCGCATCATACGCAGCGTCGTCCGGGGTGAGGTTCAGCTTCATACCACCTCGGGCGCCACACTTCGGAGGGCTGTGGGAAGCAGCCGTGAAGCAGGCGAAGTTCCTACTTCTGCGAGCCGTGGGCAACGCATCGCTCACTCAAGAAGAGATGGCCACAATGCTAGCAGAAGTAGAGGCGGTGCTCAACAGTCGGCCAATCGCACCGCTGTCTCCAGACCCCAACGACGGGGAAGCGCTCACTCCAGCACACCTACTGATAGGCGAGGGTCTGCGTTCGCTGCCGCCAGAATCCGCAGAAGACGTGACAGGCAAAGAGGCGAAATTATGGAAGCGATGGCGTCTGCTTTGCGATCTCAAGCAGACATTCTGGCAGGCTTGGTCTCGCGACTATATCCTGGGACTTCAGGGCAAAGTCAAGTGGCGCGAGGAGATGCCCAGTCTCAAGGTCGGTCAAGTGGTGATAATCCACGAAGACAATTGCCCGCCACAGCACTGGCTGACCGGGAGAGTCGTCAACGTCCACGAAGGAGACGACGGCAAGGTCAGGGTGGCGGAGGTCAAGACCAGAAACGGCGTATTTAAACGCCCAATATGTAAATTGGCTCCACTACCTGATGGTTGAAGACCTCAGCTCCTTCAATGGGGCCGGAATGTTGAGCCAGTCTACTATTACTAATAATAGTAATAATAAATAATAATAATAATAAATAATAATAATAATAAATGATAATAAATGAATTTAATAAAACTAAAATAAATAATACTAAAACTAATACTTACTCCTAATACTTACCTTACTTTTAAGTTTTTTGTAGTAAATGTTAAAAATAACGGCTATGCTGACAAATATTGAAGCGTCAGTATACCTACACAATAAATGTATTTTTACTTGCAAAGTAATCTCAAATCGAACGGTTGTGTTTTTATTAAAGTGTTCTCTAAAGTTTTAGTTTTTGTATTTTTTCACCACAGTGCCCTAACTTTTGTTTAAATTATAATTTAAATAATTTAAAAACTCTTAAAAACTATTAAGAAAAAACAATCATGATCACTATCATGGTCATTATCATGATCAATATCATGATCATTATCATGATCAGTATCATGTTCATTATCATGATCAATATCATGATCATTATCATGAGCATTATCACGAACACTATCATGATCAATATCATGATCATTATCATGATGATTATTATGATCATTATTATGATCATTATCATTATCATGATCAATATCATGAGCATTATCATGATCACTATAATGATCATTATCATGATCATTATCATGATAACTATCATGATCATTATCATGATCATTATTATGATCACTATCATGATCATTATCATGATCATTATAATAATAATTATCATGATAATTATCATGATCACTATCATGATCAATATCATGATCATTATCATGATCGTGATCATTATCATGATCGTGATCATTATCATGATCGTGATCATTATCATGATCGTGACCATTACCATGATCACACTCATGATCATTATCATGATCACTCTCATGATCATTCTCATGATCATTATCATAATCATTACCATGATCATTATCATCAGCATTATCATTATCGATATCATGATCATTATCATTACCATGATCAATATCATTATCATGATCATGATCATTATCATGATCATTATCATGATCACTATCATGATCATTATCATGATCACTATCATGATCATTATCATGATCACTATCATGATCATTATCATGATCACTATCATGATCATTATCATGATCACTATCATGGTCATTAGCATGATCAATATCATGATCATTATCATGATCAATATCATGATCATTATCATGATCACTATCGTGATCATTATCATGATCAGTATCATGTTCATTATCATGATCAATATCATGATCATTATCATGAGCATTATCATGATCACTATCATGATCAATATCATGATCATTATCATGATGATTATTATGATCATTATTATGATCATTATCATTATCATGATCAATATCATGAGCATTATCATGATCACGATCATGATCATTATCATGATCACTATCATGATCACTATCATGATCACTATCATGATCATTATCATGATCATTATCATGATCACTATCATGATCATTCTCATGATCACTATCATGATCATTATCATGATCATTATTATGATCACTATCATGATCATTATCATGATCATTATCATGATAACTATCATGATCATTATCATGATCATTATTATGATCACTATCATGATCATTATCATGATCATTATAATAATAATTATCATGATAATTATCATGATCACTATCATGATCAATATCATGATCATTATCATGATCGTGATCATTATCATGATCGTGATCATTATCATGATCGTGACCATTACCATGATCACACTCATGATCATTATCATGATCACTCTCATGATCATTCTCATGATCATTATCATGATCATTATCATGATGATCATAATAATCATCATTATAATGATCATGATATTGATCATGATAATGAACATGATACTGATCATGATAATGATAACGATAGTGATCATGATAATGATCATGATATTGATCATGATAATGATCATGATAATGATCATGATATTGATCATGATAATGATCATGATAATTATGATCATTGATAGTGATCATGATAATGATCATGATAGTGATCATGATAATGATCATGATAGTGATCATGATAATGATCATAATAATGATCATGATAATGATCATGATAGTGATCATGATAATGATCGTGATAATGATCATGAGTGTGATCATGATAATGATCATGATAATGATCATGATAATGATCATGATAATGATCATGATAATGATCATGATATTGATCATGATATTGATCATGATAGTGATCATCATCATTATCATGATCATTATCATGATCATTATCATTATCATGATCATTATCATGATCAATATCATGATCATTATCATGATCAATATCATGATCATTATCATGAGCATTATCATGATCACTATCATGATCAATATCATGATCATTATCATGATGATTATTATGATCATTATTATGATCATGATCATTATCATGATCAATATCATGATCATTATCATGATCACTATCATGATCATTATCACGATCATTATCATGATCAATATCATGATCATTATCATGATCAATATCATGATCATTATCATGATCATTATCATGATCATTATCATGATCAATATCATGATCATTATCATGATCACTATCGTGATCATTATCATGATCATTATCATGTTCATTATCATGATCAATATCATGATCATTATCATAAGCATTATCATGATCACTATCATGATCAATATCATTATCATTATCATGATCATTATTATGATAAATTTTATGATCATGATCATTATCATGATCATTATCATGAGCATTATCATGATCACTATAATGATCAATATCATGATCATTATCATGGTCATTATAATGATCGTGATCACTATCATGATCACTATCATGATCATTATCATATGATCATTATCATAATCATTACCATGATCATTATCATGATCATTATCATTATCGATATCATGATCATTATCATTATCATGATCAATATCATTATCATGATCATGATCAATATCATTATCATGATCATGATCATTATCATGATCATTATCATGATCATTATCATGATCATTATCATGATCATTATCATGATCACTATCATGATCATTATCACGATCATTATCGTGATCACTATCATGATCATTATCATGATCATTATTATGATCATGATCATTATCATGATCGCTATCATGATCATTATCATGATCTTTATCATGATCACTATCATGATCACTAACATGATCAGTATCATGATCACTATCATGATCACTATCATGATCACTACCATTATCATGATCATTATCATGATCATTATCATTATCGATATCATGATCATTATCATTATCATGATCAATATCATGATCAATATCATGATCATTATCATTATCATACTAATAATAGTAATAATAAATAATAATAATAATAAATAATAATAATAATAAATGATAATAAATGAATTTAATAAAACTAAAATAAATAATACTAAAACTAATACTTACTCCTAATACTTACCTTACTTTTAAGTTTTTTGTTGTAAATGTTAAAAATAACGGCTATGCTGACAAATATTGAAGCGTCAGTATACCTACACAATAAATGTATTTTTACTTGCAAAGTAATCTCAAATCGAACGGTTGTGTTTTTATTAAAGTGTTCTCTAAAGTTTTAGTTTTTGTATTTTTTCACCACAGTGCCCTAACTTTTGTTTAAATTATAATTTAAATAATTTAAAAACTCTTAAAAACTATTAAGAAAAAACAATCATGATCACTATCATGGTCATTATCATGATCAATATCATGATCATTATCATGATCAGTATCATGTTCATTATCATGATCAATATCATGATCAATATCATGAGCATTATCATGATCACTATAATGATCATTATCATGATCATTATCATGATAACTATCATGATCATTATCATGATCATTATTATGATCACTATCATGATCATTATCATGAACATTATAATAATAATTATCATGATCACTATCATGATCAATAGCATGATCATTATCATGATCGTGATCATTATCATGATCGTGACCATTACCATGATCACACTCATGATCATTATCATGATCACTCTCATGATCATTCTCATGATCATTATCATAATCATTACCATGATCATTATCATCAGCATTATCATTATCGATATCATGATCATTATCATTACCATGATCAATATCATTATCATGATCATGATCATTATCATGATCATTATCATGATCACTATCATGATCATTATCATGATCACTATCATGATCATTATCATGATCACTATCATGATCATTATCATGATCACTATCATGATCATTATCATGATCACTATCATGGTCATTAGCATGATCAATATCATGATCATTATCATGATCCATATCATTATCATGATCACTACCGTGATCATTATCATGATCAGTATCATAATAATGATCATGATAATGATCATGATAATGATTATGATATTGATCATGATAGTGATCATGATAATGATCATGATCATGATCACTATCATGATCATTATCATGATCACTATCATGATCATTATCATGATCATTATCATGATCATTATCATAATGATCATGAATATCATGACATTATCATGATCACTATTATGATCAATATCATGATCATTATCATGATCAGTATTATGATAATTATCATGATTACTATAATGATGAATATCATGATCATTATCATGATCATTATGATGATCATTATCATGATCATTATGATGATCACTATCATGATCAATATTATGATCAATATCATGATCATTATCATGATCATTATCATGATCATTATCATGATCGTGATCACTATCATAATCATTATCATGATAATTGTCATGATCAATATCATGATCATTATCATGAGGATTATCATGATCACTATCATGATCAATATCATGATCATTATCATGATCATTATTATGATAATTATTATGATCATTATCATGATCATTATCATGAGCATTATCATGATCACTATAATGATCAATATCATGATCATTATCATGATCATTATCATGATCGTGATCATTATCATGATAATTATCATGATCACTATCATGATCATTATCATGATCATTATCATGATCATGATCATTATCATGATCATTATCATGATCATTATCATTATCATGATCATTATCATTATCATGATCATTATCATGATCAATATCATGATCATTATCATGAGCATTATCATGATCACTATCATGATCAATATCATGATCATTATCATGATGATTATTATGATCATTATTATGATCATGATCATTATCATGATCAATATCATGATCATTATCATGATCACTATCATGATCATTATCACGATCATTATCATGATCAATATCATGATCATTATCATGATCAATATCATGATCATTATCATGATCACTATCATGATCATTATCATGATCACTATCATGATCATTATCATGATCATTATCATGATCATTATCATAATGATCATGAATATCATGACATTATCATGATCACTATTATGATCAATATCATGATCATTATCATGATCAGTATTATGATAATTATCATGATTACTATAATGATGAATATCATGATCATTATCATGATCATTATGATGATCACTATCATGATCAATATCATGATCAATATCATGATCATTATCATGATCATTATCATGATCATTATCATGATCGTGATCACTATCATAATCATTATCATGATAATTGTCATGATCAATATCATGATCATTATCATGAGGATTATCATGATCACTATCATGATCAATATCATGATCATTATCATGATCATTATTATGATAATTATTATGATCATTATCATGATCATTATCATGAGCATTATCATGATCACTATAATGATCAATATCATGATCATTATCATGATCATTATCATGATCGTGATCATTATCATGATCATTATCATGATCATGATCATTATCATGATCATTATCATGATCATTATCATTATCATGATCATTATCATTATCATGATCATGATCATTATCA
Organism: Gymnosoma rotundatum; assembly: GCA_916610165.2. Classification (NCBI taxonomy): domain Eukaryota; kingdom Metazoa; phylum Arthropoda; class Insecta; order Diptera; family Tachinidae; genus Gymnosoma; species Gymnosoma rotundatum. The sequence goes on along the minus strand of OU744337.1, from coordinate 66,369,652 downwards.
TGATCAATATCATGATCATTATCATGAGCATTATCATGATCACTATCATGATCAATATCATGATCATTATCATGATGATTATTATGATCATTATTATGATCATGATCATTATCATGATCAATATCATGATCATTATCATGATCACTATCATGATCATTATCACGATCATTATCATGATCAATATCATGATCATTATCATGATCAATATCATGATCATTATCATGATCATTATCATGATCATTATCATGATCAATATCATGATCATTATCATGATCACTATCGTGATCATTACCATGATCATTATCATGTTCATTATCATGATCAATATCATGATCATTATCATAAGCATTATCATGATCACTATCATGATCAATATCATTATCATTATCATGATCATTATTATGATAAATTTTATGATCATGATCATTATCATGATCATTATCATGAGCATTATCATGATCACTATAATGATCAATATCATGATCATTATCATGGTCATTATCATGATCGTGATCACTATCATGATCACTATCATGATCACTATCATGATCATTATCATATGATCATTATCATAATCATTACCATGATCATTATCATGATCATTATCATTATCGATATCATGATCATTATCATTATCATGATCAATATCATTATCATGATCATGATCAATATCATTATCATGATCATGATCATGATAATGATCATTATCATGATCATTATCATGATCATTATAATGATCATTATCATGATCACTATCATGATCATTATCACGATCATTATCGTGATCACTATCATGATCATTATCATGATCATTATTATGATCATGATCATTATCATGATCGCTATCATGATCATTATCATGATCTTTATCATGATCACTATCATGATCACTAACATGATCAGTATCATGATCACTATCATGATCACTATCATGATCACTACCATTATCATGATCATTATCATGATCATTATCATTATCGATATCATGATCATTATCATTATCATGATCAATATCATGATCAATATCATGATCATTATCATTATCATACTAATAATAGTAATAATAAATAATAATAATAATAAATAATAATAATAATAAATGATAATAAATGAATTTAATAAAACTAAAATAAATAATACTAAAACTAATACTTACTCCTAATACTTACCTTACTTTTAAGTTTTTTGTTGTAAATGTTAAAAATAACGGCTATGCTGACAAATATTGAAGCGTCAGTATACCTACACAATAAATGTATTTTTACTTGCAAAGTAATCTCAAATCGAACGGTTGTGTTTTTATTAAAGTGTTCTCTAAAGTTTTAGTTTTTGTATTTTTTCACCACAGTGCCCTAACTTTTGTTTAAATTATAATTTAAATAATTTAAAAACTCTTAAATGAATGAATGATCATGATAGTGATCATGATAATGATCATGATAATGATCATGATAGTGATCATGATAGTGATCATGATAGTGATCATGATAATGATCATGATAGTGATCATGATAATGCTCATGATATTGATCATGATAATGATCATGATCATAATAATGATCATAATAATCATCATGATAATGATCATGATATTGATCATGATAGTGATCATGATAATGCTCATGATAATGATCATGATATTGATCATGATAATGAACATGATACTGATCATGATAATGATCACGATAGTGATCATGATAATGATCATGATATTGATCATGATAATGATCATGATATTGATCATGATAATGATCATGATATTGATCATGCTAATGACCATGATAGTGATCATGATAATGATCATGATAGTGATCATGATAATGATCATGATAGTGATCATGATAATGATCATGATAGTGATCATGATAATGATCATGATAGTGATCATGATAATGATCATGATAATGATCATGATAATGATATTGATCATGGTAATGATAATGATCATGATATCGATAATGATAATGCTGATGATAATGATCATGGTAATGATTATGATAATGATCATGAGAATGATCATGAGAGTGATCATGATAATGATCATGAGTGTGATCATGGTAATGGTCACGATCATGATAATGATCACGATCATGATAATGATCACGATCATGATAATGATCATGATATTGATCATGATAGTGATCATGATAATTATCATGATAATTATTATTATAATGATCATGATAATGATCATGATAGTGATCATAATAATGATCATGATAATGATCATGATAGTTATCATGATAATGATCATGATAATGATCATTATAGTGATCATGATAATGCTCATGATATTGATCATGATAATGATCATAATAATGATCATAATAATCATCATGATAATGATCATGATATTGATCATGATAGTGTTCATGATAATGCTCATGATAATGATCATGATATTGATCATGATAATGAACATGATACTGATCATGATAATGATCATGATATTGATCATGATAATGACCATGATAGTGATCATGATTGTTTTTTCTTAATAGTTTTTAAGAGTTTTTAAATTATTTAAATTATAATTTAAACAAAAGTTAGGGCACTGTGGTGAAAAAATACAAAAACTAAAACTTTAGAGAACACTTTAATAAAAACACAACCGTTCGATTTGAGATTACTTTGCAAGTAAAAATACATTTATTGTGTAGGTATACTGACGCTTCAATATTTGTCAGCATAGCCGTTATTTTTAACATTTACAACAAAAAACTTAAAAGTAAGGTAAGTATTAGGAGTAAGTATTAGTTTTAGTATTATTTATTTTAGTTTTATTAAATTCATTTATTATCATTTATTATTATTATTATTTATTATTATTATTATTTATTATTACTATTATTAGTATGATAATGATAATGATCATGATATTGATCATGATAATGATAATGATCATGATATCGATAATGATAATGATCATGATAATGATCATGATAATGGTAGTGATCATGATAGTGATCATGATAGTGATCATGATACTGATCATGTTAGTGATCATGATAGTGATCATGATAAAGATCATGATAATGATCATGATAGCGATCATGATAATGATCATGATCATAATAATGATCATGATAATGATCATGATAGTGATCACGATAATGATCGTGATAATGATCATGATAGTGATCATGATAATGATCATGATAATGATCATGATAATGATCATGGTAATGATTATGATAATGATCATGATAGTGATCATGATAATGATTATGATAATGATATTGATCATGATAATGATAAATATCATGATATCGATAATGATAATGATCATGATAATGATCATGGTAATGATTATGATAATGATCATATGATAATGATCATGATAGTGATCATGATAGTGATCATGATAGTGATCACGATCATGATAATGACCATGATAATGATCATGATATTGATCATTATAGTGATCATGATAATGCTCATGATAATGATCATGATAATGATCATGATCATAAAATTTATCATAATAATGATCATGATAATGATAATGATATTGATCATGATAGTGATCATGATAATGCTTATGATAATGATCATGATATTGATCATGATAATGAACATGATAATGATCATGGTAATGATCACGATAGTGATCATGATAATGATCATGATATTGATCATGATAATGATCATGATAATGATCATGATAATGATCATGATATTGATCATGATAATGATCATGATATTGATCATGATAATGATCGTGATAATGATCATGATAGTGATCATGATAATGATCATGATATTGATCATGATAATGATCATGATCATAATAATGATCATAATAATCATCATGATAATGATCATGATATTGATCATGATAGTGATCATGATAATGCTCATGATAATGATCATGATATTGATCATGATAATGATCATGATCATGATAATGATAATGATCATGATAATGATCATGATAATGATCATGATAATGATCATGATCATGATAATGATCATGATAATGATCATGATAGTGATCATGATAATTATCATGATAATGATCACGATCATGATAATGATCATGATAATGATCATGATATTGATCATTATAGTGATCATGATAATGCTCATGATAATGATCATGATAATGATCATAATAATTATCATAATAATGATCATGATAATGATCATGATATTGATCATGATAGTGATCATGATAATCCTCATGATAATGATCATGATATTGATCATGACAATTATCATGATAATGATTATGATAGTGATCACGATCATGATAATGATCATGATAATGATCATGATAATGATCATGATATTGATCATGATATTGATCATGATAGTGATCATCATAATGATCATGATAATGATCATCATAATGATCATGATAATGATCATGATATTCATCATTATAGTAATCATGATAATTATCATAATACTGATCATGATAATGATCATGATATTGATCATAATAGTGATCATGATAATGTCATGATATTCATGATCATTATGATAATGATCATGATAATGATCATGATAATGATCATGATAGTGATCATGATAATGATCATGATAGTGATCATGATAATGATCATGATATTGATCATGATAATGATCATGATATTGATCATGATAATGATCGTGATAATGATCATGATAGTGATCATGATAATGATCATGATATTGATCATGATAATGATCATGATCATAATAATGATCATAATAATCATCATGATAATGATCATGATATTGATCATGATAGTGATCATGATAATGCTCATGATAATGATCATGATATTGATCATGATAATGATCATGATAATGATAATGATCATGATAATGATAATGATCATGATAATGATAATGATCATGATAATGATCATGATAATGATCATGATCATGATAATGATCATGATAATGATCATGATAGTGATCATGATAATTATCATGATAATGATCACGATCATGATAATGATCATGATAATGATCATGATATTGATCATTATAGTGATCATGATAATGCTCATGATAATGATCATGATAATGATCATAATAATTATCATAATAATGATCATGATAATGATCATGATATTGATCATGATAGTGATCATGATAATCCTCATGATAATGATCATGATATTGATCATGACAATTATCATGATAATGATTATGATAGTGATCACGATCATGATAATGATCATGATAATGATCATGATAATGATCATGATATTGATCATAATATTGATCATGATAGTGATCATCATAATGATCATGATAATGATCATCATAATGATCATGATAATGATCATGATATTCATCATTATAGTAATCATGATAATTATCATAATACTGATCATGATAATGATCATGATATTGATCATAATAGTGATCATGATAATGTCATGATATTCATGATCATTATGATAATGATCATGATAATGATCATGATCATGATCACTATCATGATCATTATCATGATCACTATCATGATCATTATCATGATCATTATCATGATCATTATCATAATGATCATGAATATCATGACATTATCATGATCACTATTATGATCAATATCATGATCATTATCATGATCAGTATTATGATAATTATCATGATTACTATAATGATGAATATCATGATCATTATCATGATCATTATGATGATCATTATCATGATCATTATGATGATCACTATCATGATCAATATTATGATCAATATCATGATCATTATCATGATCATTATCATGATCATTATCATGATCGTGATCACTATCATAATCATTATCATGATAATTGTCATGATCAATATCATGATCATTATCATGAGGATTATCATGATCACTATCATGATCAATATCATGATCATTATCATGATCATTATTATGATAATTATTATGATCATTATCATGATCATTATCATGAGCATTATCATGATCACTATAATGATCAATATCATGATCATTATCATGATCATTATCATGATCGTGATCATTATCATGATAATTATCATGATCACTATCATGATCATTATCATGATCATTATCATGATCATGATCATTATCATGATCATTATCATGATCATTATCATTATCATGATCATTATCATTATCATGATCATTATCATGATCAATATCATGATCATTATCATGAGCATTATCATGATCACTATCATGATCAATATCATGATCATTATCATGATGATTATTATGATCATTATTATGATCATGATCATTATCATGATCAATATCATGATCATTATCATGATCACTATCATGATCATTATCACGATCATTATCATGATCAATATCATGATCATTATCATGATCAATATCATGATCATTATCATGATCACTATCATGATCATTATCATGATCACTATCATGATCATTATCATGATCATTATCATGATCATTATCATAATGATCATGAATATCATGACATTATCATGATCACTATTATGATCAATATCATGATCATTATCATGATCAGTATTATGATAATTATCATGATTACTATAATGATGAATATCATGATCATTATCATGATCATTATGATGATCATTATCATGATCATTATGATGATCACTATCATGATCAATATCATGATCAATATCATGATCATTATCATGATCATTATCATGATCATTATCATGATCGTGATCACTATCATAATCATTATCATGATAATTGTCATGATCAATATCATGATCATTATCATGAGGATTATCATGATCACTATCATGATCAATATCATGATCATTATCATGATCATTATTATGATAATTATTATGATCATTATCATGATCATTATCATGAGCATTATCATGATCACTATAATGATCAATATCATGATCATTATCATGATCATTATCATGATCGTGATCATTATCATGATAATTATCATGATCACTATCATGATCATTATCATGATCATTATCATGATCATGATCATTATCATGATCATTATCATGATCATTATCATTATCATGATCATTATCATTATCATGATCATGATCATTATCATGATCAATATCATGATCATTATCATGAGCATTATCATGATCACTATCATGATCAATATCATGATCATTATCATGATGATTATTATGATCATTATTATGATCATGATCATTATCATGATCAATATCATGATCATTATCATGATCACTATCATGATCATTATCACGATCATTATCATGATCAATATCATGATCATTATCATGATCAATATCATGATCATTATCATGATCATTATCATGATCATTATCATGATCAATATCATGATCATTATCATGATCATTATTATGATAAATTTTATGATCATGATCATTATCATGATCATTATCATGAGCATTATCATGATCACTATAATGATCAATATCATGATCATTATCATGGTCATTATCATGATCGTGATCACTATCATGATCACTATCATGATCACTATCATGATCATTATCATATGATCATTATCATAATCATTACCATGATCATTATCATGATCATTATCATTATCGATATCATGATCATTATCATTATCATGATCAATATCATTATCATGATCATGATCAATATCATTATCATGATCATGATCATTATCATGATCATTATCATGATCATTATCATGATCATTATCATGATCATTATCATGATCACTATCATGATCATTATCACGATCATTATCGTGATCACTATCATGATCATTATCATGATCATTATTATGATCATGATCATTATCATGATCGCTATCATGATCATTATCATGATCTTTATCATGATCACTATCATGATCACTAACATGATCAGTATCATGATCACTATCATGATCACTATCATGATCACTACCATTATCATGATCATTATCATGATCATTATCATTATCGATATCATGATCATTATCATTATCATGATCAATATCATGATCAATATCATGATCATTATCATTATCATACTAATAATAGTAATAATAAATAATAATAATAATAAATAATAATAATAATAAATGATAATAAATGAATTTAATAAAACTAAAATAAATAATACTAAAACTAATACTTACTCCTAATACTTACCTTACTTTTAAGTTTTTTGTTGTAAATGTTAAAAATAACGGCTATGCTGACAAATATTGAAGCGTCAGTATACCTACACAATAAATGTATTTTTACTTGCAAAGTAATCTCAAATCGAACGGTTGTGTTTTTATTAAAGTGTTCTCTAAAGTTTTAGTTTTTGTATTTTTTCACCACAGTGCCCTAACTTTTGTTTAAATTATAATTTAAATAATTTAAAAACTCTTAAAAACTATTAAGAAAAAACAATCATGATCACTATCATGGTCATTATCATGATCAATATCATGATCATTATCATGATCAGTATCATGTTCATTATCATGATCAATATCATGATCATTATCATGAGCATTATCATGAACACTATCATGATCAATATCATGATCATTATCATGATGATTATTATGATCATTATTATGATCATTATCATGATCAATATCATGAGCATTATCATGATCACTATAATGATCATTATCATGATCATTATCATGATAACTATCATGATCATTATCATGATCATTATTATGATCACTATCATGATCATTATCATGATCATTATAATAATAATTATCATGATAATTATCATGATCACTATCATGATCAATATCATGATCATTATCATGATCGTGATCATTATCATGATCGTGATCATTATCATGATCGTGATCATTATCATGATCGTGACCATTACCATGATCACACTCATGATCATTATCATGATCACTCTCATGATCATTCTCATGATCATTATCATAATCATTACCATGATCATTATCATCAGCATTATCATTATCGATATCATGATCATTATCATTACCATGATCAATATCATTATCATGATCATTATCATGATCATTATCATGATCACTATCATGATCATTATCATGATCACTATCATGATCATTATCATGATCACTATCATGATCATTATCATGATCACTATCATGGTCATTAGCATGATCAATATCATGATCATTATCATGATCAATATCATGATCATTATCATGATCACTATCGTGATCATTATCATGATCAGTATCATGTTCATTATCATGATCAATATCATGATCATTATCATGAGCATTATCATGATCACTATCATGATCAATATCATGATCATTATCATGATGATTATTATGATCATTATTATGATCATGATCATTATCATGATCAATATCATGAGCATTATCATGATCACTATCATGATCATTATCATGATCACTATCATGATCACTATCATGATCACTATCATGATCATTATCATGATCATTATCATGATCACTATCATGATCATTCTCATGATCACTATCATGATCATTATCATGATCATTATTATGATCACTATCATGATCATTATCATGATCATTATCATGATAACTATCATGATCATTATCATGATCATTATTATGATCACTATCATGATCATTATCATGATCATTATAATAATAATTATCATGATAATTATCATGATCACTATCATGATCAATATCATGATCATTATCATGATCGTGATCATTATCATGATCGTGATCATTATCATGATCGTGATCATTATCATGATCGTGATCATTATCATGATCGTGATCATTATCATGATCGTGACCATTACCATGATCACACTCATGATCATTATCATGATCACTCTCATGATCATTCTCATGATCATTATCATGATGAGCATAATAATCATCATGATAATGATCATGATATTGATCATGATAGTGATCATGATAATGCTCATGATAATGATCATGATATTGATCATGATAATGAACATGATACTGATCATGATAATGATAACGATAGTGATCATGATAATGATCATGATATTGATCATGATAATGATCATGATATTGATCATGACAATGATCATCATAGTGATCATGATAATGATCATGATAGTGATCATGATAGTGATCATGATAATGATCATGATAGTGATCATGATAATGATCATAATAATGATCATGATAGTGATCATGATAATGATCGTGATAATGATCATGAGTGTGATCATGATAATGATCATGATAATGATCATGATAATGATCATGATAATGATCATGATAATGATCATGATAATGATTATGATAATGATCATGATCATTATAATGAACATGATAATGATCATGATATTGATCATGATAATGATCATGATAGTGATCATGATAATGATCATGATAGTGATCATGACAATGATCATGAGTGTGATCATGATAATATTCATGATAGTGATCATGATAATGATCACGATCATGATAGTGATCATGATAATGATCACGATCATGATAATGATCATGATATTGATCATGATATTGATCATGATAGTGATCATCATAATGATCATGATAATGATCATGATATTGATCATTCTAGTGATCATGATAATGCTCATGATAATGATCATGATAATGATCATAATAATTATCATAATAATGATCATGATAATGATCATGATAATGATTATGATATTGATCATGATAGTGATCATGATAATGATCATGATCATGATCACTATCATGATCATTATCATGATCTCTATCATGATCATTATCATGATCATTATCATAATGATCATGAATATCATGACATTATCATGAACACTATTATGATCAATATCATGATCATTATCATGATCAGTATTATGATAATTATCATGATTACTATAATGATGAATATCATGATCATTATCATGATCATTATGATGATCATTATCATGATCATTATGATGATCACTATCATGATCAATATCATGATCAATATCATGATCATTATCATGATCATTATCATGATCATTATCATGATCGTGATCACTATCATAATCATTATCATGATAATTATCATGATCATTATCATGATCATTATCATGATCACTATCATGATCATTATCATGATCATTATCATGATCACTATCATGATCATTATCATGATCACTATCATGATCATTATCATGATCATTATCATGATAACTATCATGATCATTATCATAATAACTATCATGATCATTATCATGATCATTATCATGATCACTATCACGATCATTATCATGATCACTATCATGATCAATATCATGATCATTATCATGATCATTATTATGATCATTATTATGATCATGATCATTATCATGATCAATATCATGATCATTATCATGATCACTATCATGATCATTATCATGATCATTATCATGATCAATATCATGATCATTATCATGATCACTATCGTGATCATTATCATGTTCATTATCATGATCAATATCATGATCATTATCGTGATCATTATCATGATCATTATCATGATCATTATCATGATCACTACCATGATCATTATCATGATCATTATCATGATCATTATCATGATCATTATCATGATCACTATCATGATCATTATCATGATCATTATCATGATCACTATCATGATCATTATCATGATCATTATCATGAGCATTATCATGATCACTATCATGATCAGTATCATGTTCATTATCATGATCAATATCATGATCATTATCATGAGCATTATCATGATCACTATCATGATCAATATCATGATCATTATCATGATCATTATTATGATCATGATCATTATCATGATCAATATCATGATCATTATCATGATCACTATCATGATCATTATCATGATCATTATCATGATCAATATCATGATCATTATCATGATTACTATCGTGATCATTATCATGTTCATTATCATGATCAATATCATGATCATTATCATGAGCATTATCATGATCACTATCATGATCAATATCATGATAATGATGATAATTATCATGAGCATTATCATGATCACTATCATGATCAATATCATGATCATTATCATGATCATTATTATGATCATGATCATTATCATGATCAATATCATGATCATTGTCATGATCACTATCATGATCATTATCATGATCATTATCATGATCAATATCATGATCATTATCATGATCACTATTGTGATCATTATCATGTTCATTATCATGATCAATATCATGATCATTATCATGAGCATTATCATGATCACTATCATGATCAATATCATGATCATTATCATGATTATTATTATGATAATTATTATGATCATGATCATTATCATGATCAATATCATGATCATTATCATGATCACTATCATGATCATTATCATGATCATTATCATGTTCATTATCATGATCAATATCATGATCATTATCATGAGCATTATCATGATCACTATCATGATCAATATCATGATCATTATCATGATCATTATTATGATCATGATCATTATCATGATCAATATCATGATCATTATCATGATCACTATCATGATCATTATCATGATCATTATCATGATCAATATCATGATCATTATCATGATCACCATCGTGATCATTATCATGTTCATTATCATGATCAATATCATGATCATTATCATGAGCATTATCATGATCACTATGAGCATTATAGTGATCATGATAATGATCATGATAGGTATCATAATAATGATCATGATCGTGATCATTATAATGATCATGATAATGATCATGAGAGCGATCATGATAATGATCATGATACTGATCATGATAGTGATCTTGATAATGATCATGATAGTGATCATAATAATGATCATGATAATGATCATGATAGTGATCATGATAATGATCATGATAATGATCATGATAGTGATCATGATAATGATCATGATAATGATCATGAGAATGATCATGATAGTGATCATGATCATGATAATGATCATGATAATGATCATGATATTGATCATGATAATGATCATGATATTGATCATGATAATGATCATTATAATGATCATGATAGTGATCATGATAATGATCATGATATTGATCATGATAATGATCATGATCATTATAATGATCATGATAGTGATCATGATAATGATCATGATATTGATCATGATAATGATCATGATCATAATAATGATCATGATCATAATAATGATCATAATAATGATCATGATAATGATCATGATAGTGATCATGATAGTGATCACGATCATGATAATGATCATGATAATGATCATGATATTGATCATTATAGTGATCATGATAATGCTCATGATAGTGATCATGATCATAATAATCATCATAATAATGATCATGATAATGATCATGATATTGATCATGATAGTGATCATGATAATGCTCATGATAATGATCATGATCATAATAATGATCATAATAATGATCATGATAATGATCATGATATTGATCATGATAGTGATCATGATAATGCTCATGATAATGATCATGATATTGATCATGATAATGAACATGATACTGATCATGATAGTGATCATGATATGGTCATGATAATGATCATGATAATGATCATGATAATGATAATGATCATGATATCGATAATGATAATGATCATGATAATGATCATGATAATGATCATGATAATGATCATGATAATGATCATGATAATGATCATGATATTGATCATGACATTGATCATGATAATGATCATGATAATGATCATGATAGTGATCATGATAATGATCATGATATTGATCATGATAATGATCATGATCATCATCATGATAATGATCATGATAGTGATCATGATAATGATCATGATATTGACCATGATAATGATCATGATCATATTAATTATCATAATAATAATCATGATAATGATCACGATATTGATCATGATAGTGATCATGATAATGCTCATGAGAATGATCATGATATTGATCATGATAATGAACATGATAATGATCATGATATTGATAATGATAATGATCATGATATCGATAATGATAATGATCATGATAATGATCATGATATTGATCATTATAGTGATCATGATAATGCTCATGATAATGATCATGATAATGATCATGATAATGATCATTATAATGATCATGATCATAATAATTATCATAATAATGATCATGATAATGATCATGATATTGATCATGATAGTGATCATGATAATGCTTATGATAATGATCATGATATTGATCATGATAATGAACATGATAATGATCATGATAATGATCACGATAGTGATCATGATAATGATCATGATATTGATCATGATAATGATCATGATATCGATAATGATAATGATCATGATAGTGATCATGATAATGATCATGATAATGATCATGATAGTGATCATGATAATGATCATGATAGTTATCATGATAATGATCATGATAATGATCATGATAGTTATCATGACAATGATCATGATAGTGATCATGATAATGATCATGATAATGATCATGATAGTGATCATAATAATGATCATGATAATGATCATGATCATAATAATTATCATGATCAATATCATGATCATTATCATGATTATTATTATGATAATTATTATGATCATGATCATTATCATGATCATTATTATGATCACTATCATGATCATTATCATGATCATTATCATGATCACTATCATGATCATTGTCATGATAACTATCATGATCATTATCATGATCATTATCATGATAACTATCATGATCATTATCATGATCACTATCATGATCATTATCATGATCATTATCATGATCACTATCATGATCATTATCATTATCGATATCATGATCATTATCATGATCAATATCATGATCATTATCATGATCACTATCGTGATCATTATCATGATCATTATCATGTTCATTATCATGATCAATATCATGATCATTATCATAAGCATTATCATGATCACTATCATGATCAATATCATGATCATTATCATGATCATTATTATGATAATTATTATGATCATGATCATTATAATGATCATTATCATGATCATTATCATGATCATTATCATGAGCATTATCATGAGCATTATCATGATCACTATAATGATTAATATCATGATCATTATCATGATCATTATCATTATCGATATCATGATCATTATCATTATCAATATCATGATCATTATCATGTTCATTATCATGATCAATATCATGA
The DNA here is from genome assembly GCA_916610165.2 of Gymnosoma rotundatum. Lineage (NCBI taxonomy): Eukaryota > Metazoa > Arthropoda > Insecta > Diptera > Tachinidae > Gymnosoma > Gymnosoma rotundatum. Next base: position 66,354,645 of record OU744337.1, on the reverse strand, counting down.
TCATTATCATGAGCATTATCATGATCACTATCATGATCAATATCGTGATCATTATCATGATTATTATTATGATAATTAATATGATCATGATCATTATCATGGTCAATATCATGATCATTATCATGATCACTATCATGATCATTATCATGATGATGATCATGATCATTATCATGATCAATATCATGATCATTATCATGATCACTATCATGATCATTATCATGATCATTATCATGATCAATGTCATGATCAATATCATGATCATTATCATGATCATTATCATTATCGATATCATGATCATTATCATTATCATGATCATTATCATGATCATTATCATGACCATATCATGATCACTATCATGATCAGTATCATGTTCATTATCATGATCAATATCATGATCATTATCATGAGCATTATCATGATCACTATCATGATCAATATCATGATCATTATCATGATCATTATTATGATCATTATTATGATCATGATCATTATCATGAGCATTATCATGATCACTATCATGATCAATATCATGATCATTATCATGATCATTATTATGATGATTATTATGATCATGATCATTATCATGATCACTATCATGAGCATTATCATGATCACTATAATGATCAATATCATGATCATTATCATGATCATTATCATGATCGTGATCACTATCATGATCACTATCATGATCATTATCATGATCATTATTATGATCATTATTATGATCATGATCATTATTATGATCATGATCATTATCATGATCAATATCATGATCATTATCATGATCACTATCATGATCATTATAATGATCATGATCATTATCATGATCAATATCATGATCATTATCATGATCACTATCATGATCATTATAATGATCATTATCATGATCAATATCATGATCATTATCATGATCAATATCATGATCATTATCATGATCATTATCATGATCATGATCACTATCATGATCATTCTCATGATCATTATCATGATCATTATCATGATCATTATCATGATCACTATCATGATCATTATCATGATCATTATTATGATCACTATCATGATCATTATCAAGATCACTATCATGATCAGTATCATGATCATTATCATGATCGCTCTCATGATCATTATCATGATCATTATAATGATCACGATCGTGATCATTATTATGATACCTATCATGATCATTATCATGATCACTATCATGATCATTATCATGATCATTATCATGATCATTATCATGATCACTATCAAGATCACTATCATTATCATGATCATTACCATGATCATTACCATGATCATTATCATGATCATTATCATTATCGATATCATGATCATTATCATTATCATGATCAATATCATGATCATTATCATGATCATTATCATGATCAATATCATGATCATTATCATGATCACTATCGTGATCATTATCATGATCACTATCATGTTCATTATCATGATCAATATCATGATCATTATCATGAGCATTATCATGATCACTATCATGATCAATATCATGATCATTATCATGATCATTATTATGATCATTATTATGATCATGATCTTTATCATGATCAATATCATGATCATCATCATGATCACTATCATGATCATTATCATGATCACTCTCATGATCATTATCATGATCATTATCATGATCACTATCACGATCATTATCATGATCACTATCATGATCATTATCATGATCATTATCATGATCATTATCATGAGCATTATCATGATCACTATCATGATCAGTATCATGTTCATTATCATAATCAATATCATGATCATTATCATGAGCATTATCATGATCACTATCATGATCAATATCATGATCATTATCATGATCATTATTATGATCATGATCATTATCATGATCAATATCATGATCATTATCATGATCACTTTCATGATCATTATCATGATCACTATCATGATCATTATCATGATCATTATCATGATCAATATCATGATCATTATCATGATCACTATCGTGATCATTATCATGTTCATTATCATGATCAATATCATAATCATTATCATGAGCATTATCATGATCACTATCATGATCAATATCATGATCATTATCATGATCATTATTATGATAATTATTATGATCATGATCATTATCATGATCACTATCATGAGCATTATCATGATCACTATAATGATCAATATCATGATCATTATCATGATCATTATCATGATCACTATCATGATCATTATCATGATCATTACCATGATCAATATCATGATCATTATCATGATCATTATCATGATCACTTTCATGATCATTCTCATGATCATTATCACGATCATTATCATGATCACTATCATGATCATTATCATGATCATTATCATGATCAATATCATGATCATTATCATGATCATTATCATGATCATTATTAGGATCACTATCATGATCATTATCATGATCATTATCATGATCACTTTCATGATCATTCTCATGATCATTATCATGATCATTATCATGATCACTATCATGATCATTATCATGATCATTATTATGATCACTATCATGATCATGATCATTATCATGATCATTATCATGATAAGTATCATGATCATTATCATGATCACTATCATGATCTCGATCATGATCATTATCATGATCACACTCCTGATCATTCTCATGATCATTATAATGATCACTATCATGATCACTATCATGATCACTATCATGATCATTATCATGATCATTATCATGATCACTATCATGATCATTATCATGATAACTATCATGATCATTACCATGATCACTATCATGATCATTATCATGATCATTATCATGATCACTATCATGATCATTATCATTATCGATATCATGATCATTATCATTATCATGATCAATATCATGATCATTATCATGATCAATATCATGATCATTATCATGATCACTATCGTGATCATTATCATGATCATTATCATGTTCATTATCATGATCAATATCATGATCATTATCATAAGCATTATCATGATCACTATCATGATCAATATCATGATCATTATCATGATCATTATTATGATAATTATTATGATCATGATCATTATCATGATCATTATCATGATCATTATCATGAGCATTATCATGATCATTATCATGAGCATTATCATGATCACTATAATGATCAATATTATGATCATTATCATTATCGATATCATGATCATTATCATGATCAATATCATGATCATTATCATGATCAATATCATGATCATTATCATGATCACTATCGTGATCATTATCATGATCATTATCATGTTCATTATCATGATCAATATCATGATCATTATCATAAGCATTATCATGATCACTATCATGATCAATATCATGATCATTATCATGATCATTATTATGATAATTATTATGATCATGATCTTATCATGATCATTATCATGATCATTATCATGATCACTATCATGATCACTATAATGATCATTATCATGATCATTATCATGATCGTGATCACTATCATGATCATTATCATATGATCATTATCATAATCATTACCATGATCATTATCATGATCATTATCATTATCGATATCATGATCATTATCATTATCATGATCAATATCATTATCATGATCATGATCAATATCATTACCATTATCATGATCATTATCATGGTCATTATCATGATCATTATCATGATCATTATCATGATCACTATCATGATCATTATCACGATCATTATCACGATCATTATCGTGATCACTATCATGATCATTATCATGATCATTATCATGATCGCTATCATGATCATTATCATGATCTTTATCATGATCACTATCATGATCACTAACATGATCATTATCATGATCATTATCATGATCACTATCATGATCACTATCATTATCATGATCATTATCATGATCATTACCATGATCATTATCATGATCATTATCATTATCGATATCATGATCATTATCATTATCATGATTAATATCATGATCATGATCATTATCATTATCATGATCATTATCATGATCATTATCATGATCATTATCATGATCATTATCATGATCACTATCATGATCATTATCATGATCATTATCATGATCACTATCACGATCATTATCATGATCATTATCATGATCACTATCATGATCATTATCATGATCATTATCATGATCACTATCATGATCATTATCATGATCATTATCATGATCACTATCATGATCATTATCATGATCATTATCATAATAACTATCACTATCATGATCATTATCATGATCATTATCATAATAACTATCATGATCATTATCATAATAACCATCATGATCATTATCATGATCACTATCATGATCATTATCATGATCAGTATCATGTTCATTATCATGATCATTATCATGATCACTATCACGATCATTATCATGATCACTATCATGATCATTATCATGATCATTATCATTATCATGAGCATTATCATGATCACTATCATGATCAGTATCATGTTCATTATCATGATCAATATCATGATCATTATCATGAGCATTATCATGATCATTATCATGAGCATTATCATGATCACTATCATGATCAGTATCATGTTCATTATCATGATCATTATCATGATCACTATCACGATCATTATCATGATCACTATCATGATCATTATCATGATCATTATCATTATCATGAGCATTATCATGATCACTATCATGATCAGTATCATGTTCATTATCATGATCAATATCATGATCATTATCATGAGCATTATCATGATCACTATCATGAGCAATATCATGATCATTATCATGATCATTATTATGATTATTATTATGATCATGATCATTATCATGATTAATATCATGATCATTATCATGATCACTATCATGATCATTATCATGATCATTATCATGATCAATATCATGATCATTATCATGATCACTATCGTGATCTTTATCATGTTCATTATCGTGATCAATATCATGATCATTATTATGAGCATTATCATGAGCATTATCATGATCACTATCATGATCACTATCATGATCATTATTATGATCATTATCATGACCATTATTATGATCATTATTATGATCATGATCATTATCATGATTAATATCATGATCATTATCATGATCACTATCATGATCATTATCATGATCATTATCATGATCACTATCACGATCATTATCATGATCACTATGATGATCATTATCATGATCATTATCATGACCATTATCATGAGCATTATCATGATCATTATCATGATCATTATCAGGATCATTATCATGATCATTATCATGATCATTATCATTATCGATATCATGATCATTATCATTATCATGATCAATATCATGATCATGATAATGATCATTATGATCATTATGATGATCACTATCATGATCATTATCATGATCACTATCATGATCATTATCATGATCATTATCATGATCAATATCATGATCATTATCAGGATCATTATCATGATCATTATCATGATCATTATCATTATCGATATCATGATCATTATCATTATCATGATCATTATCATGATGAATATCATGATCATTATCATGATCATTATCATGATCATTATCATGATCACTATCATGATCACTATCATGATCATTATCATGATCATTATCATGATCATTATCATGATCATTATCATGATAACTATCATGATCATTATCATAATAACTATCATGATCATTATCATGATCACTATCATGATCATTATAATGATCATTATCATGATCACTATCACGATCATTATCATGATCACTATCATGATCATTATCATGATCATTGTCATGATCATTATCATGAGCATTATCATGATCACTATCATGATCAGTATCATGTTCATTATCATGATCAATATCATGATCATTATCATGAGCATTATCATGATCACTATCATGATCAATATCATGATCATTATCATGATCATTATTATGATCATTATCATGATTAATATCATGATCATTATCATGATCACTATCATGATCATTATCATGATCACTATCATGATCATTATCATGATCATTATCATGATCAATATCATGATCATTATCATGATCACTATCGTGATCATTATCATGTTCATTATCATGATCAATATCATGATCATTATCATGAGCATTATCATGATCACTATCATGATCAATATCATGATCAATATCATGATCATTATCATGATCATTATTATGATGATTATTATGATCATGATCATTATCATGATCACTATCATGATCATTATCATGATGATCAATAGTGATCATTATCATGATCACTATCATGATCATTATCATGATCATTATCATGAGCATTATCATGATCACTATCATGATCAGTATTATGTTCATTATCATGATCAATATCATGATCATTATCATGAGCATTATCATGATCACTATCATGATCAATATCATGATCATTATCATGATCATTATTATGATCATGATCATTATCTTGATTAATATCATGATCATTATCATGATCACTATCATGATCATTATCATGATCATTATCATGATCATTATTATGATCATTATTATGATCATGATCATTATCATGATCACTATCATGATCATTATCATGATCATTATCATGATCAATATCATGATCATTATCATGATCATTATCATGGTCATTATCATGATCAATATCATGATCATTATCATGATCATTATCATGATCATTATCATGATCATTATCATGATCACTATCATGATCATTATCATGATCATTATCATGATCACTATCATGATCATTCTCATGATCATTATCATGATCATTATCATGATCACTATCATGATCATTATCATGATCATTATCATGATCACTATCATGATCAATATCATGATCAATATCATGATCATTATCATGATCATTATTATAATGATTATTATGATCATGATCAATATCATGATCATTACCATGATCACACTCATGATCATTATCATGATCACTCTCATGATCATTCTCATGATCATTATAATGATCACTATCATGATCATTATCATGATCACTATCATGATCATTATCATGATCATTATCATGATCACTATCATGATCATTATCATGATAACTATCATGATCATTATCATGATCACTATCATTATCATGATCACTATCAAGATCACTATCATTATCATGATCATTATCATTATCGATATCATGATCATTATCATTATCATGATCATTGTCATGATCGTGATCATTATCATGATCATCATCATGATTATTATCATGATCATTATCATGATCATTATCATGATCAATATCATGATCATTATCACGATCATTATCATGATCACTATCATGATCATTATCATTATCACACTCATGATCATTATCACGATCATTATCATGATCACTATCATGATCATTATCGTGATCACTATCATGATCATTATCATGATCACTATCATGATCATTATCATGATCAATATTATGATCATGTTCATTATCATGATCAATATCATGACCATTATCATGAGCATTATCATGATCACTATCATGATCAATATCATGATCATTATCATGATCATTATTATGATCATTATTATGATCATGATCATTATCATGATCAATATCATGATCATCATCATGATCACTATCATGATCATTATCATGATCACTCTCATGATCATTCTCATGATCATTATAGTGATCACTATCATGATCATTATCATGATCATTATCATGATCACTATCATGATCATTATCATGATCATTATCATGATAACTATCATGATCATTATCATGATCACTATCATGATCACTATCATTATCATTATCAGGATCATTATCATGATCATTACAATGATCATTACCATGATCATTATCATGAACATTATCATGATCATTCTCATGATCATTATCATGATCACTATCATGATCATTATCATGATCATTATCATGATCAATATCATGATCATTATCATGATCATTATCATGATCAATATCATGATCATTATCATGATCATTATCATGATCATTATCATGATCACTATCATGATCATTATCATGATCATTATCATGATCACTATCATGATCATTCTCATGATCATTATCATGATCATTATCATGATCACTATCATGATCATTATCATGATCATTATTATGATCACTATCATGATGATTATCATGATCATTATCATGATAATTATCATGATCATTATCATGATCAGTATCATGATCAATATCATGATCATTATCATGATCGTGATCATTATCATGATCACTATCATGATCATTATCATGATAACACTCATGATCATTACCATGATCACACTCATGATCATTATCATGATCACTATCATGATAATTATCATGATCATTATCATGATCACTAATATGATCATTATCATGATCACTATCATGATCATTACCATGATCACACTCATGATCATTATCATGATCACTATCATGATCATTATCATGATCATTATCATGATCATTATAATGATCATTATCATGATCACTATCATGATCATTATCATGATCACTATCATGATCATTATCATGATCACTATCATGATCATTATCATGATCACTATCATGATCATTATCATGATCAATATCATGATCATTATCATGATCGCTATCATTATCATCATGATAATGATCATGATAGTGATCATGATAATGATCACTATTGATCATCATGATAATGATCATGATAGTGATCATGATAATGATCATGATCATAATAATCATCATAATAATGATCATGAAATTGATCATGATATTGATCATGATATTGATCATGATAGTGATCATGATAATGCTCATGATAATGATCATGATATTGATCATGATAATGAACATGATAATGATCACGATAGTGATCATGATAATGATCATGATATTGATCATGATAATGATCATGATAATGATCATGATAGTGATCATGATAATGATCATGATAGTGATCATGATAATGATCATGATATTAATCATGATAATGATCATAATAATGATCATGATAATGATCATGATAATGCTCATGATAATGATCATGATATTGATCATGATAATGAACATGATACTGATCATGATAGTGATCATGATAATGCTCATGATAATGATCATGATAATGATCATGATAATGATCATGATAGTGATCATGATAATGATCGTGATAGTGATCATGATAATGATCATTATAATGATCATGATAGTGATCATGATAATGATCATGATAGTTATTATGATAATGATCATGATAGTTATCATGATAATGATCATGATAATGATCATGATAATGATCATGATAATGATCATGATAGTGATCATGATAGTGATCATGATAATGATCATGATAATGATCATAATAATGATCATGATATTCATCATGATAATGATCATGATAATGATAATGATCATGATATCGATAATGATAATGATCATGATAATGATCATGATAATGATCCTGATAATGATCATGATATTGATCATGATAATGATCATGATAATGATCATGATAGTGATCATGATAATGATCATGATAGTGATCATCATAATGATCATAATGATCATGATCATGATATTGATCATGATAATGATAATGATCATGATATCGATAATGATAATGATCATGATAATGATCATGATAATGATCCTGATAATGATCATGATAATGATCATGATAATGCTCATGATAATGATCATGATAATGATCATGATAATGATCATCATAGTGATCATGATAATGATCGTGATAGTGATCATGATAATGATCATGATAATGATCATGATAGTGATCATGATAATGATCATGATATTAATCATGATAATGATCATGATCATAATAATGATCATAATAATGATCATGATAATGATCATAATAATGATCATGATAGTGATCATGATAGTGATCATGATAATGCTCATGATAATGCTCATAATAATGATCATGATATTGATCACGATAATGAACATGATAAAGATCACGATAGTGATCATGATAATGATCATGATATTGATCATGATAATGATCATGATAATGATCATGATAGTGATCATGATAATGATCATGATATTAATCATGATAATGATCATGATCATAATAATAATCATAATAATGATCATGATAATGATCATGATATTGCTCATGATAGTGATCATGATAATGCTCATGATAATGATCATGATATTGATCATGATAATGAACATGATACTGATCATGATAGTGATCATGATAATGCTCATGATAATGATAATGATCATGATAATGATCATGATAGTGATCATGATAATGATCGTGATAGTGATCATGATAATGATCATGATAATGAACATGATACTGATCATGATAGTGATCATGATAATGCTCATGATAATGATCATGATAATGATCATGATAATGATCATGATAGTGATCATGATAATGATCGTGATAGTGATCATGATAATGATCATGATAATGATCATGATAATGATCATGATAGTGATAGTTATTATGATAATGATCATGATAATGATCATGATAGTGATCATGATAATGATCATGATAATGATCATGATAGTGATCATGATAATGATCATGATAATGATCGTGATAGTGATCATGATAATGATCATGATAATGATCATGATAGTGATCATGATAATGATCATGATAATGATCATGATAATGATCATGATAATGATCATGATAATGATCGTGATAGTGATCATGATAATGATCATTATAATGATCATGATAGTGATCATGATAATGATCATGATAGTTATTATGATAATGATCATGATAGTTATCATGATAATGATCATGATAATGATCATGATAATGATCATGATAATGATCATGATAGTGATCATGATAGTGATCATGATAATGATCATGATAATGATCATGATAATGATCATGATATTCATCATGATAATGATCATGATAATGATCATGATAATGATCCTGATAATGATCATGATATTGATCATGATAATGATCATGATAATGATCATGATAGTGATCATGATAATGATCATGATAGTGATCATCATAATGATCATAATGATCATGATCATGATATTGATCATGATAATGATAATGATCATGATATCGATAATGATAATGATCATGATAATGATCATGATAATGATCCTGATAATGATCATGATAATGATCATGATAATGCTCATGATAATGATCATGATAATGATCATGATAATGATCATCATAGTGATCATGATAATGATCGTGATAGTGATCATGATAATGATCATGATAATGATCATGATAGTGATCATGATAATGATCATGATATTAATCATGATAATGATCATGATCATAATAATGATCATAATAATGATCATGATAATGATCATAATAATGATCATGATAGTGATCATGATAGTGATCATGATAATGCTCATGATAATGCTCATAATAATGATCATGATATTGATCACGATAATGAACATGATAAAGATCACGATAGTGATCATGATAATGATCATGATATTGATCATGATAATGATCATGATAATGATCATGATAGTGATCATGATAATGATCATGATATTAATCATGATAATGATCATGATCATAATAATAATCATAATAATGATCATGATAATGATCATGATATTGCTCATGATAGTGATCATGATAATGCTCATGATAATGATCATGATATTGATCATGATAATGAACATGATACTGATCATGATAGTGATCATGATAATGCTCATGATAATGATAATGATCATGATAATGATCATGATAGTGATCATGATAATGATCGTGATAGTGATCATGATAATGATCATGATAATGAACATGATACTGATCATGATAGTGATCATGATAATGCTCATGATAATGATCATGATAATGATCATGATAATGATCATGATAGTGATCATGATAATGATCGTGATAGTGATCATGATAATGATCATGATAATGATCATGATAATGATCATGATAGTGATAGTTATTATGATAATGATCATGATAATGATCATGATAGTGATCATGATAATGATCATGATAATGATCATGATAGTGATCATGATAATGATCATGATAATGATCGTGATAGTGATCATGATAATGATCATGATAATGATCATGATAGTGATCATGATAATGATCATGATAATGATCATGATAATGATCATGATAATGATCATGATAATGATAATGATAATGATAATGATCATGATCATGATATTAATCATGATAATGATAATGATCATGATAGTGATCATGATAATGATCATGATAATGATCATGATAGTGATCATGATAATGATCATGATAATGATCGTGATAGTGATCATGATAATGATCATGATAATGATCATGATAGTGATCATGATAATGATCATGATAATGATCATGATAATGATCATGATAATGATCATGATAATGATAATGATAATGATCATGATCATGATATTAATCATGATAATGATAATGATCATGATATCGATAATGATAATGATCATGATAATGATCATGGTAATGATCATGATAATGATCATGATAATGATAGTGATCATGATAGTGATCATGATAATGATCATGATAATGATCATGTTAGTGATCATGATAGTGATCATGATAAAGATCATGATAATGATCATGATAGCGATCATGATAATGATCATGATAATGATCATGATAGTGATCACGATAATGATCGTGATAATGATCGTGATAATGATCATGATAGTGATCATGATAATGATCATGATAATGATCATGATAATGACCATGATAATGATCATGATAATGGTAATGATATTGATCATGATCATGATAATGATATTGATCATGATAATGATAATGATCATGATCATGATAATGATATTGATCATGATAATGATAATGATCATGATATCGATAATGATAATGATCATGATAATGATCATGGTAATGATTATGATAATGATCATATGATAATGATCATGATAGTGATCACGATCATGATAATGATCATAATATTGATCATTATAGTGATCATGATAATGCTCATGATAATGATCATGATAATGATCATGATAAGATCATGATCATAATAATTATCATAATAATGATCATGATAATGATCATGATATTGATCATGATAGTGATCATGATAATGCTTATGATAATGATCATGATATTGATCATGATAATGAACATGATAATGATCATGATAATGATCACGATAGTGATCATGATAATGATCATGATATTGATCATGATAATGATCATGATATTGATCATGATAATGATCATGATATCGATAATGATAATGATCATAATATTGATCATTATAGTGATCATGATAATGCTCATGATAATGATCATGATAATGCTCATGATAATGATCATGATAATGATCATGATAACGATCATGATCATAATAATTATCATAATAATGATCATGATAATGATCATGATATTGATCATGATAGTGATCATGATAATGCTTATGATAATGATCATGATATTGATCATGATAATGAACATGATAATGATCATGATAATGATCACGATAGTGATCATGATAATGATCATGATATTGATCATGATAATGATCATGATATTGATCATGATAATGATAATGATCATGATATCGATAATGATAATGATCATGATAGTGATCATGATAATGATCATGATAATGATCATGATAGTGATCATGATAATGATCATGATAGTTATCATGATAATGATCATGATAGTGATTTTGATAATGATCATGATAATGATCATGATAGTGATCATGATAGTGATCATGATAGTGATCATTATAATGATCATGAGAATGATCAGGAGTGTGATCATGATAATGATCATGATCGAGATCATGATAGTGATCATGATAATGATCATGATATTGATAATGATCATGATAATGATCATGATAGTGATCATGATAATGATCGTGATAATGATCATGAGAATGATCATGAAAGTGATCATGATAATGATCATGATAATGATCATGATATTGATCATGGTAATGATCATGATAATGATCATGATAGTGATCATGATAATGATCATGATAATGATCATGATATTGATCATTATAGTGATCATGATAATGCTCATGATAGTGATCATGATAATGATCATAATAATTATCATAATAATGATCATGATAATGATCATGATATTGATCATGATAGTGATAGTGATCATGATAATGATAGTGACCATGATAATGATCATGATAGTTATTATGATAATGATCATGATAGTTATCATGATAATGATCATGATAATGATCATGATAATGATCATGATAATGATCATGATAGTGATCATTATAATGATCATGAGAATGATCATGAGAGTGATAATGATAATGATCATGATACTCATCATGATAATGATCATGATAATGATCATGATAATGATCCTGATAATGATCATGATATTGATCATGATAATGATCATGATAATGATCATGATAGTGATCATGATAATGATCATGATAGTGATCATCATAATGATCATAATGATCATGATCATGATATTGATCATGATAATGATAATGATCATGATATCGATAATGATAATGATCATGATAATGATCATGATAATGATCCTGATAATGATCATGATAATGATCATGATAATGCTCATGATAATGATCATGATAATGATCATGATAATGATCATCATAGTGATCATGATAATGATCGTGATAGTGATCATGATAATGATCATGATAATGATCATGATAGTGATCATGATAATGATCATGATATTAATCATGATAATGATCATAATAATGATCATGATAATGATCATAATAATGATCATGATAGTGATCATGATAGTGATCATGATAATGCTCATGATAATGCTCATAATAATGATCATGATATTGATCACGATAATGAACATGATAAAGATCACGATAGTGATCATGATAATGATCATGATATTGATCATGATAATGATCATGATAATGATCATGATAGTGATCATGATAATGATCATGATATTAATCATGATAATGATCATGATCATAATAATAATCATAATAATGATCATGATAATGATCATGATATTGCTCATGATAGTGATCATGATAATGCTCATGATAATGATCATGATATTGATCATGATAATGAACATGATACTGATCATGATAGTGATCATGATAATGCTCATGATAATGATAATGATCATGATAATGATCATGATAGTGATCATGATAATGATCGTGATAGTGATCATGATAATGATCATGATAATGAACATGATACTGATCATGATAGTGATCATGATAATGCTCATGATAATGATCATGATAATGATCATGATAATGATCATGATAGTGATCATGATAATGATCGTGATAGTGATCATGATAATGATCATGATAATGATCATGATAATGATCATGATAGTGATAGTTATTATGATAATGATCATGATAATGATCATGATAGTGATCATGATAATGATCATGATAATGATCATGATAGTGATCATGATAATGATCATGATAATGATCGTGATAGTGATCATGATAATGATCATGATAATGATCATGATAGTGATCATCATAATGATCATGATAATGATCATGATAATGATCATGATAATGATCATGATAATGATAATGATAATGATCATGATCATGATATTAATCATGATAATGATAATGATCATGATAGTGATCATGATAATGATCATGATAATGATCATGATAGTGATCATGATAATGATCATGATAATGATCGTGATAGTGATCATGATAATGATCATGATAATGATCATGATAGTGATCATGATAATGATCATGATAATGATCATGATAATGATCATGATAATGATCATGATAATGATAATGATAATGATAATGATAATGATCATGATCATGATATTAATCATGATAATGATAATGATCATGATATCGATAATGATAATGATCATGATAATGATCATGGTAATGATCATGATAATGATCATGGTAATGATCATGATAATGATCATGATAATGATAGTGATCATGATAGTGATCATGATAATGATCATGATAATGATCATGTTAGTGATCATGATAGTGATCATGATAAAGATCATGATAATGATCATGATAGCGATCATGATAATGATCATGATAATGATCATGATAGTGATCACGATAATGATCGTGATAATGATCGTGATAATGATCATGATAGTGATCATGATAATGATCATGATAATGATCATGATAATGACCATGATAATGATCATGATAATGGTAATGATATTGATCATGATCATGATAATGATATTGATCATGATAATGATAATGATCATGATATCGATAATGATAATGATCATGATAATGATCATGGTAATGATTATGATAATGATCATATGATAATGATCATGATAGTGATCACGATCATGATAATGATCATGATAATGATCATGATAATGATCATGATAATAATCATGATAATGATCATGATAGTGATCATGATAAGATCATGATCATAATAATTATCATAATAATGATCATGATAATGATCATGATATTGATCATGATAGTGATCATGATAATGCTTATGATAATGATCATGATATTGATCATGATAATGAACATGATAATGATCATGATAATGATCACGATAGTGATCATGATAATGATCATGATATTGATCATGATAATGATCATGATATTGATCATGATAATGATCATGATATCGATAATGATAATGATCATAATATTGATCATTATAGTGATCATGATAATGCTCATGATAATGATCATGATAATGCTCATGATAATGATCATGATAATGATCATGATAATGATCATGATCATAATAATTATCATAATAATGATCATGATAATGATCATGATATTGATCATGATAGTGATCATGATAATGCTTATGATAATGATCATGATATTGATCATGATAATGAACATGATAATGATCATGATAATGATCACGATAGTGATCATGATAATGATCATGATATTGATCATGATAATGATCATGATATTGATCATGATAATGATAATGATCATGATATCGATAATGATAATGATCATGATAGTGATCATGATAATGATCATGATAATGATCATGATAGTGATCATGATAATGATCATGATAGTTATCATGATAATGATCATGATAGTGATTTTGATAATGATCATGATAATGATCATGATAGTGATCATGATAGTGATCATGATAGTGATCATTATAATGATCATGAGAATGATCAGGAGTGTGATCATGATAATGATCATGATCGAGATCATGATAGTGATCATGATAATGATCATGATACTTATCATGATAATGATCATGATAATGATCATGATCATGATAGTGATCATAATAATGATCATGATAATGATCATGATAGTGATCATGATAATGATCATGATAATGATCATGAGAATGATCATGAAAGTGATCATGATAATGATCATGATAATGATCATGGTAGTGATCCTAATAATGATCATGATAATGATCATGATAATGATCATGATATTGATCATGATAATGATCATGATAATGATCATGATAGTGATCATGATAATGATCGTGATAATGATCATGAGAATGATCATGAAAGTGATCATGATAATGATCATGATAATGATCATGATATTGATCATGGTAATGATCATGATAATGATCATGATAGTGATCATGATAATGATCATGATAATGATCATGATATTGATCATTATAGTGATCATGATAATGCTCATGATAGTGATCATGATAATGATCATAATAATTATCATAATAATGATCATGATAATGATCATGATATTGATCATGATAGTGATAGTGATCATGATAATGATAGTGACCATGATAATGATCATGATAGTTATCATGATAATGATCATGATAGTGATCATGATAATGATCATGATAATGATCATGATAGTGATCATGATAATGATCATGATAGTGATCATTATAATGATCATGAGAATGATCATGAGAGTGATAATGATAATGATCATGATACTCATCATGATAATGATCATGATAATGATCATGATAATGATCATGATCATGATATTGATCATGATAATGATAATGATCATGATATCGATAATGATAATGATCATGATAATGATCATGGTAATGATAATGATAATGATCATGATAATGATAGTGATCATGATAATGATCATGATATCGATAATGATCATGATAATGATCATTATCATGTTCATTATCATGATCAATATCATGATCATTATCATAAGCATTATCATGATCACTATCATGATCAATATCATGATCATTATCATGATCATTATTATGATAATTATTATGATCATGATCATTATCATGATCATTATCATGAGCATTATCATGATCACTATAATGATCAATATCATGATAATTATCATTATCATGATCGTGATCACTATCATGATCACTATCATGATCATTATCATATGATCATTATCATAATCATTACCATGATCATTATCATGATCATTATCATTATCGCTATCATGATCATTATCATTATCATGATCAATATCATTATCATGATCATGATCAATATCATTATCATTATCATGATCATTATCATGGTCATTATCATGATCATTATCATGATCATTATCATGATCACTATAATGATCATTAACACGATCATTATCACGATCATTATCGTGATCACTATCATGATCATTATCATGATCATTATTATGATCATGATCATTATCATGATCGCTATCATGATCATTATCATGATCTTTATCATGATCACTATCATGATCACTAACATGATCATTATCATGATCATTATCATGATCACTATCATGATCACTATCATTATCATGATCATTATCATGATCATTACCATGATCATTATCATGATCATTATCATGATGAATATCATGATCATTATCATGATCATTATCATGATCATTATCATGATAATTATCATGATCATTATCATGATCACTATCATGATCATTATCATGATTATTATCATGATCACTATCATGATCATTATCATGATCATTATCATGATCACTATCATGATCATTATCATGATCATTATCATGATAACTATCATGATCATTATCATGATCATTATCATGATCACTATCATGATCATTCTCATGATCATTATCATGATCATTATCATGATCACTATCATGATCATTATCATGATCATTATTATGATCACTATCATGATCATTATCATGATCATTATCATGATCATTATCATTATCATTATCATGATGAATATCATGATCATTATCATGATCATTATCATGATCATTATCATGATAATTATCATGATCATTATCATGATCACTATCATGATCATTATCATGATTATTATCATGATCACTATCATGATCATTATCATGATCATTATCATGATCACTATCATGATCATTATCATGATCATTATCATGATAACTATCATGATCATTATCATAATAACTATCATGATCATTATCATGATCACTATCATGATTATTATCATGATCATTATCATGATCACTATCACGATCATTATCATGATCACTATCATGATCATTATCATGATCATTATCATGAGTATTATCATGATCACTATCATGATCAGTATCATGTTCATTATCATGATCAATATCATGATCATTATCATGAGCATTATCATGATCACTATCATGATCAATATCATGATCATTATCATGATCATTATTATGATCATGATCATTATCTTGATTAATATCATGATCATTATCATGATCACTATCATGATCATTATCATGATCATTATCATGATCATTATTATGATCATTATTATGATCATGATCATTATCATGATCACTATCATGATCATTATCATGATCATTATCATGATCAATATCATGATCATTATCATGATCATTATCATGATCATTATCATGATCAATATCATGATCATTATCATGATCATTATCATGATCATTATCATGATCATTATCATGATCACTATCATGATCATTATCATGATCATTATCATGATCACTATCATGATCATTCTCATGATCATTATCATGATCATTATCATGATCACTATCATGATCATTATCATGATCATTATTATGATCACTATCATGATCATTATCATGATCACTATCATGATCATTATCATGATCATTATCATGATAATTATCATGATCATTATCATGATCACTATCATGATCAATATCATGATCATTATCATGATAACACTCATGATCATTATCATGATCACTATCATGATCATTATCATGATAACACTCATGATCATTACCATGATCACACTCATGATCATTATCATGATCACTCTCATGATCATTCTCATGATCATTATAATGATCACTATCATGATCATTATCATGATCACTATCATGATCATTATCATGATCACTATCATGATCATTATCATGATCATTATCATGATCACTATCATGATCATTATCATGATAACTATCATGATCATTATCATGATCACTATCATGATCGTTATCATGATCATTATCATGATCACTATCAAGATCACTATCATTATCATGATCATTATCATTATCGATATCATGATCATTATCATTATCATGATCATTGTCATGATCGTGATCATTATCATGATCATTATCATGATTATTATCATAATCATTATCATCATCATTATCATGATCAATATCATGATCATTATCATGATCATTATCATGATCAATATCATGATCATTATCACGATCATTATCATGATCACTATCATGATCATTATCATGATCACACTCATGATCATTATCACGATCATTATCATGATCACTATCATGATCATTATCATGATCACTATCATGATCATTATCATGATCACTATCATGATCATTATCATGATCACTATCGTGATCATTATCATGATCAGTATCATGTTCATTATCATGATCAATATCCTGACCATTATCATGAGCATTATCATGGTCACTATCATGATCAATATCATGATCATTATCATGATCATTATTATGATCAATATTATGATCATGATCATTATCATGATCAATATCATGATCATCATCATGATCACTATCATGATCATTCTCATGATCACTCTCATGATCATTCTCATGATCATTATAGTGATCACTATCATGATCATTATCATGATCACTATCATGATCATTATCATGATAACTATCATGATCATTATCATGATCATTATCAGGATCATTATCATGATCATTACAATGATCATTACCATGATCATTATCATGATCATTATCATGATCATTCTCATGATCATTATCATGATCACTATCATGATCATTATCATGATCATTATCATGATCAATATCATGATCATTATCATGATCATTATCATGATCATTATCATGATCAATATCATGATCATTATCATGATCATTATCATGATCACTATCATGATCATTATCATGATCATTATCATGATCACTATCATGATCATTCTCATGATCATTATCATGATCATTATCATGATCACTATCATGATCATTATCATGATCATTATTATGATCACTATCAGATCATTATCATGATCATTATCATGATAATTATCATGATCATTATCATGATCACTATCATGATCAATATCATGATCATTATCATGATCGTGATCATTATCATGATCACTATCATGATCATTATCATGATAACACTCATGATCATTACCATGATCACACTCATGATCATTATCATGATCACTTTCATGATCATTATCATGATCATTATCATGATCACTATCATGATCATTATCATGATCACTATCATGATCATTACCATGATCACACTCATGATCATTATCATGATCACTATCATGATCATTATCATGATCATAATCAGGATCATTATCATGATCATTATCATGATTATTATCATGATCATTATCATGATCATTATCATGATCAATATCATGATCATTATCACGATCATTATTATGATCACTATCATGATCATTATCATGATCACACTCATGATCATTATCACGATCATTATCATGATCACTATCATGATCATTATCATAATAATGATCATGATCATTATCATGATCACTATCATGATCATTATCATGATCACTATCATGATCATTATCATGATCACTATCATGATCATTATCATGATCACTATCATGATCATTATCATGATCACTATCATGATCATTATCATGATCACTATCATGATCATTATCATGATCAATATCATGATCATTATCATGATCACTATCGTGATCATTATAATGATCAGTATCATGCTCATTATCATGATCAATATCATGATCACTATCATGAACAATATCATAATCATTATCATGATCATTATTATGATCATTATTATGATCATGATCATTATCATGATCAATATCATGATCATTATCATGATCAATATCATGATCATCATCATGATCACTATCATGATCATTATCATAATCATTATCATGATCAATATCATGATCATTATCATGATCATTATCATGATCACTATCGTGATCATTATCATGATCATTATCATGTTCATTATCATGATCAATATCATGATCATTATCATGAGCATTATCATGATCACTATCATGATCAATATCATGATCACTATCATGATCATTATTATGATAATTATTATGATCATGATCATTATCATGAGCATTATCATGATCACTATAATGATCAATATCATGATCATTATCATGATCGTGATCACTATCATGATCACTATCATGATCATTATCATATGATCATTATCATGATCATTACCATGATCATTATCATGATCATTATCATTATCGATATCATGATCATTATCATGATCAATATCATTATCATGATCATGATCATTATCATGATCATTATTATGATCATTATCATGATCACTATCATGATCATTATCATGATCATTATCATGATCATTATCATGATCATTATCATGATCATTATCATCATGATCACTATCATGATCAATATCATAATCATTATCATGATCATTATCATGATCATTATCATGATCATTATCATGATCATTATTATGATAATTATTATGATCATTATCATGAGCATTATCATGATCACTATAATGATCAATATCATGATCATTATCATGATCATTATGATGATCACTATCATGATCAATATCATCACTATCATGATCACTATAACTATCATGATCATTGTCATGATCGTGATCATTATCATGATCATTATCATGATTATTATCATGATCATTATCATGATCATTACCATGATCGATATCATGATCATTATCACGATCATTATCATGATCACTATCATGATCATTATCATGACCATTCTCATGATCATTATCATGTTCATTCTCATGATCATTATCATGATCATTCTCATGATCATTATCATGATCATTATCATTATCGTGATCATTATCATGATCACTATCATGATCATTATCATGATCATTATCATGATCAATTTCATGATCATTATCATGATCACTATCATGATCATTATCATGATCACTATCATGATCATTACCATGATCACACTCATGATCATTATCATGATCACTCTCATGATCATTCTCATGATCATTATAATGATCACTATCATGATCATTATCATGATCAATATCATGATCATTATCATGATCATTATAATGATCATTATCATGATCACTATCATGATCATTATCATGATCATTATCATGATCATTATCATGATCACAATCATGATCACTACCATGATCAATATCATAATCATTATCATGATCATTATCATGATCATTATTATGATCATGATCATTATCATGATCGCTATCATGATCATTATCATGATCTTTATCATGATCACTATCATGATCACTAACATGATCATTATCATGATCATTATCATGATCACTATCATGATCACTATCATTATCATGATCATTATCATGATCATTACCATGATCATTATCATGATCATTATCATTATCGATATCATGATCATTATCATTATCATGATCAATATCATGATCATGATCATTATCATTATCATGATCATTATCATGATCATTATCATGATGAATATCATGATCATTATTATGATCATTATCATGATCATTATCATGATAATTATCATGATCATTATCATGATCACTATCATGATCATTATCATGATTATTATCATGATCACTATCATGATCATTATCATGATCATTATCATGATCACTATCATGATCATTATCATGATCATTATCATGATAACTATCATGATCATTATCATAATAACTATCATGATCATTATCATGATCACTATCATGATCATTATCATGATCATTATCATGATCACTATCACGATCATTATCATGATCACTATCATGATCATTATCATGATCATTATCATGAGTATTATCATGATCACTATCATGATCAGTATCATGTTCATTATCATGATCAATATCATGATCATTATCATGAGCATAAACATGATCACTATCATGATCAATATCATGATCATTATCATGATCATTATTATGATCATGATCATTATCTTGATTAATATCATGATCATTATCATGATCACTATCATGATCATTATCATGATCATTATCATGATCATTATTATGATCATTATTATGATCATGGTCATTATCATGATCACTATCATGATCATTATCATGATCATTATCATGATCAATATCATGATCATTATCATGATCATTATCATGATCATTATCATGATCATTATCATGATCATTATCATGATCATTATCATGATCATTATCATGATCATTATCATGATCACTATCATGATCATTATCATGATCATTATCATGATCACTATCATGATCATTCTCATGATCATTATCATGATCATTATCATGATCATTATCATGATCATTATCATGATCACTATCATGATCATTATCATGATCATTATTATGATCACTATCATGATCATTATCATGATCATTATCATGATCATTATCATGATCATTATCATGATCACTATCATGATCAATATCATGATCATTATCATGATAACACTCATGATCATTATCATGATCACTATCATGATAACACTCATGATCACTATCATGATAACACTCATGATCATTACCATGATCACACTCATGATCATTATCATGATCACTCTCATGATCATTCTCATGATCATTATAATGATCACTATCATGATCATTATCATGATCACTATCATGATCATTATCATGATCATTATCATGATCACTATCATGATCATTATCATGATCATTATCATGATCACTATCATGATCATTATCATGATAACTATCATGATCATTATCATGATCACTATCATGATCATTATCATGATCATTATCATGATCACTATCAAGATCACTATCATTATCATGATCATTATCATGATCATTATCATGATCAATATCATGATCATTATCATGATCATTATCATGATCACTATCATGATCATTATCATGATCATTATCATGATCACACTCATGATCATTATCATGATCACTATCATGATCATTATCATGATCATTATCATGATAACTATCATGATCATTATCATGATCATTATCAGGATCATTATCATGATCATTACAATGATCATTACCATGATCATTATCATGATCATTATCATGATCATTCTCATGATCATTATCATGATCACTATCATGATCATTATCATGATCATTATCATGATCAATATCATGATCATTATTATGATCATTATCATGATCAATATCATGATCATTATCATGATCAATATCATGATCATCATCATGATCACTATCATGATCATTATCATGATCATTATCATGATCAATATCATGATCATTATCATGATCATTATCATGATCACTATCGTGATCATTATCATGATCATTATCATGTTCATTATCATGATCAATATCATGATCATTATCATGAGCATTATCATGATCACTATCATGATCAATATCATGATCACTATCATGATCATTATTATGATAATTATTATGATCATGATCATTATCATGAGCATTATCATGATCACTATAATGATCAATATCATGATCATTATCATGATCGTGATCACTATCATGATCACTATCATGATCATTATCATATGATCATTATCATGATCATTACCATGATCATTATCATGATCATTATCATTATCGATATCATGATCATTATCATGATCAATATCATTATCATGATCATGATCATTATCATGATCATTATTATGATCATTATCATGATCACTATCATGATCATTAACATGATCATTATCATGATCATTATCATGATCATTATCATGATCATTATCATGATCACTATCATGATCATTAACATGATCATTATCATGATCATTATCATGATCACTATCATGATCATTATCATGATCATTATCATGATCACTATCATGATCATTCTCATGACCATTATCATGATCATTCTCATGATCATTATCATGATCATTATCAGTATCATGATCATTATCATGATCACTATCGTGATCATTATCATGATCACTATCATGATCATTATCATGATCATTATCATGATCACTATCATGATCATTATCATGATCACTATCATGATCATTCTCATGATCATTACCATGATCACACTCATGATCATTATCATGATCATTATCATGATCATTATCATGATCATCATCATGATCATTATCATGATCATTATCATGATCACAATCATGATCACTATCATGATCAATATCATAATCATTATCATGATCATTATCATGATCATTATCATGATCATTATCATGATCATTATTATGATAATTATTATGATCATTATCATGAGCATTATCATGATCACTATAATGATCAATATCATGATCATTATCATGATCATTATGATGATCTTTATCATGATCAATATCATCACTATCATGATCACTATAACTATCATGATCATGATCATTGTCATGATCGTGATCATTATCATGATCATTATCATGATTATTATCATGATCATTATCATGATCATTATCATGATCAATATCATGATCATTATCACGATCATTATCATGATCACTATCATGATCATTATCATGATCACACTCATGATCATTATCACGATCATTATCATGATCACTATCATGATCATTATCATAATAATGATCATTATCATGATCATTCTCATGATCATTATCATGATCATTCTCATGATCATTATCATGATCATTCTCATGATCATTATCATGATCATTATCATTATCATGATCATTATCATTATCATTATCATGATCATTATCATGATCACTATCATGATCATTATCATGATCATTATCATGATCATTATCATGATCATTATCATGATCACTATCATGATCATTATCATGATCACTATCATGATCATTATCATGATCACTATCATGATCATTATCATGATCACTATCATGATCATTACCATGATCACACTCATGATCATTATCATGATCACTCTCATGATCATTCTCATGATCATTATAATGGTCACTATCATGATCATTATCATGATCAATATCATGATCATTATCATGATCATTATAATGATCATTATCATGATCATTATCATGATCATTATCATGATCATTATCATGATTACAATCATGATCACTACCATGATCAATATCATAATCATTATCATGATCATTATCATGATCATTATTATGATAATTATTATGATCATTATCATGAGCATTAGCATGATCACTATAATGATCAATATCATGATCATTATCATGATCATTATGATGATCACTATCATGATCAATATCATGATCAATATCATGATCATTATCATGATCACTATCATGATCATTATCATGATCACTATCATGATCATTATCATGATCATTATCATAATCATTATCATGATCATTATCATGATCATTATCATGATCATTATCATGATCACAATCATGATCACTATCATGATCAATATCATAATCATTATCATGATCATTATCGTGATCATTATTATGATAATTATTATGATCATTATCATGATCATTATCATGAGCATTATCATGATCATTATAATGATCATTATCATGATCATTATCATGATCATTATCATGATCATCATCATGATCATTATCATGATCATTATCATGATCACAATCATGATCACTATCATGATCAATATCATAATCATTATCATGATCATTATCATGATCATTATTATGATAATTATTATGATCATTATCATGATCATTATCATGAGCATTATCATGATCACTATAATGATCAATATCATGATCATTATCATGATCATTATGATGATCACTATCATGATCCATATCATGATCAATATCATGATCATTATCATGATCACTATCATGATCATTATCATGATCATTATCATGATCACACTCATGATCATTATCATGATCACACTCATGATCATTATCATGATCATTGTCATGATCATTGTCATGATCATTATCATGATCATTATCATGATCGTGATCATTATCATGATCACTATCATCATCATTATCATGATCACTATCATGATCATTATCATGATCACACTCATGATCACACTCATGATCATTACCATGATCACACTCATGATCATTATCATGATCACTCTCATGATCATTCTCATGATCATTATAATGATCACTATCATGATCATTATCATGATCAATATCATGATCATTATCATGATCATTATAATGATGATCACTATCATGATCAATATCACGATCAATATCATGATCATTATCATGATCACAATCATGATCATTATCATGATCGCAATCATAATCATTATCATGATCATTATCATGATCATTATCATGATCACACTCATGATCATTATCATGATCACACTCATGATCATTATCATGATCATTGTCATGATCACTATCATGATCATTATCATGATCACTATCATGATCATTATCATGATCAATATCATGATCATTATCATGATCATTATCATGATCATTATCATGATCATTATCATGATCATTATCATGATCATTATCATGATCATTATCATGATCATTATCACGATCATTCTCATTATCATTATCATGATCAATATCATGATCATTATCATGATCATTATAATGATCATTATCATGATCATTATCATGATCATTATCATGATCATTATCATGATCATTATCATGATCATTATCATGATCACTATAATGATCGTTATCATGATCACTATCATGATCATTATCATGATCATTATCATGATCACTATCATGATCATTATCATGATCATTATCGTGATCATTATCATGATCATTATCATGATCACTATCATGATCATTATCATGATCATTATCATGATCACTATCATGATCATTATCATGATCATTATCATGATAACTATCATGATCATTATCATGATCACTATCACTATCATGATCGTGATAATTATCATGATCACTATCGTGATCATTATCATGATCATTATCATGTTCATTATCATGATCAATATCATGATCATTATCATGAGCATTGTCATGATCACTATCATGATCATTATCATGATAACTATCATGATCATTATCATGATCACTATCATGAGCATTGTCATGATCACTATCATGATCATTGTCATGATCACTATCATGATCATTATCATGATAACTATCATGATCACTATCATTATCATGATCATTATCAGGATCATTATCATGATAACTATCATGATCATTATCATGATCATTATCAGGATCATTATCATGATAACTATCATGATCATTATCATGATCACTATCATGAGCATTGTCATGATCACTATCATGATCATTGTCATGATCACTATCATGATCATTATCATGATAACTATCATGATCATTATCATGATCACTATCGTGATCATTATCATGATCAGTATCATGTTCATTATCATGATCAATATCATTATCATGATCATGATCATTATCATGATCATTATCATGATCATTATCATGATCATTATCATGATCACTATCATGATCATTATCATGATCATTATTATGATCACTATCATGATCATTATCATGATCATTATCATGATAACTATCATGATCATTATCATGATAACTATCATAATCATTACCATGATTATTATCATGATCATTATCATGATCACTATCATGATCATTATCATGATCACTATCATGATCATTATCATGATCATTATCATGATCACTATCATGATCATTATCATGATCATTATCATGATAACTATCATGATCATTATCATGATCACTATCACTATCATGATCATTATCATGATCGTGATCATTATCATGATCATTATCATGGTCATTATCATGATCATTATCATGATCATTATCACGATCATTATCATGATCACTATCATGATCATTATCATGATCACACTCATGATCATTATCACGATCATTATCATGATCACTATCATGATCATTATCATGATCATTATCATGATCAATATCATGATCATTATCATGATCATTATCATGATCATTATCATGATCACTATCATGATCATTATCATGATCATTATCATGATCACTATCATGATCATTATCATGATCATTATCATGATAACTATCATGATCATTATCATGATCACTATCACTATCATGATCATTATCATGATCGTGATCATTATCATGATCATTATCATGGTCATTATCATGATCGTTATCATGATCATTATCACGATCATTATCATGATCACTATCATGATCATTATCATGATCACACTCATGATCATTATCACGATCATTATCATGATCACTATCATGATCATTATCATGATCATTATTATGATCATGATCATTATCATGATTACTATCATGATCATTATCATGATCACTATCATGATCATTATCATGATCACTATCATGATCATTATCATGATCACTATCATGATCATTATCATGATCAATATCATGATCATTATCATGATCACTATCGTGATCATTATCATGATCAGTATCATGTTCATTATCATGATCAATATCATGATCATTATCATGAGCATTAACATGATCACTATCATGATCAATATCATGATCATTATCATAATCATTATTATGATCATTATCATGATCAATATCATGATCATTATCATGATCACTATCATGATCATTATCATGATCATTATCATTATCAATATCATGATCATGATCACTATCGTGATCATTATCATGATCATTATCATGTTCATTAGTTCATTATCATGATCAATATCATGATCATTATCATGAGCATTGTCATGATCACTATCATGATCATTATCATGATAACTATCATGATCATTATCATGATCACTATCATGATCATTATCATGATCATTATCATGATCACTATCATGATCACTATCATTATCATGATCATTATCAGGATCATTATCGTGATAACTATCATGATCATTATCATGATCATTATCAGGATCATTATCATGATAACTATCATGATCATTATCATGATAACTATCATAATCATTACCATGATTATTATCATGATCATTATGATAATGATAATATACTGATCATTATCATGATCACTATCGTGATCATTATCATGATCAGAATCATGTTCATTATCATGATCAATATCATGATCATTATCATGAGCATTAACATGATCACTATCATGATCAATATCATGATCATTATCATAATCATTATTATGATCATTATCATGATCAATATCATGATCATTATCATGATCACTATCATGATCATTATCATGATCATTATCATTATCAATATCATGATCATTATCATGATCACTATCGTGATCATTATCATGATCATTATCATGTTCATTAGTTCATTATCATGATCAATATCATGATCATTATCATGAGCATTGTCATGATCACTATCATGATCATTATCATGATAACTATCATGATCATTATCATGATCACTATCATGATCATTATCATGATCATTATCATGATCACTATCATGATCACTATCATGATCACTATCATTATCATGATCATTATCAGGATCATTATCGTGATAACTATCATGATCATTATCATGATCATTATCAGGATCATTATCATGATAACTATCATGATCATTATCATGATAACTATCATAATCATTACCATGATTATTATCATGATCATTATCATTATCGATATCATTATCATTATCATGATCATTATCATGATCACTAGCATGATCATTATCATGATCATTATCAATATCATGATCATTATCATGATCACTATCGTGATCATTATCATGATCATTATCATGTTCATTATCATGATCAATATCATGATCATTATCATGAGCATTGTCATGATCACTATCATGAGCATTGTCATGATCACTATCATGATCATTATCATGATCATTATCATGGTCATTATCATGATCGTTATCATGATCATTATCACGATCATTATCATGATCACTATCATGATCATTATCATGATCACACTCATGATCATTATCACGATCATTATCATGATCACTATCATGATCATTATCATGATCATTATTATGATCATGATCATTATCATGATTACTATCATGATCATTATCATGATCACTATCATGATCATTATCATGATCACTATCATGATCATTATCATGATCACTATCATGATCATTATCATGATCAATATCATGATCATTATCATGATCACTATCGTGATCATTATCATGATCAGTATCATGTTCATTATCATGATCAATATCATGATCATTATCATGAGCATTAACATGATCACTATCATGATCAATATCATGATCATTATCATAATCATTATTATGATCATTATCATGATCAATATCATGATCATTATCATGATCACTATCATGATCATTATCATGATCATTATCATTATCAATATCATGATCATTATCATGATAACTATCATGATCATTATCATGATCACTATCATGATCATTATCATGATCATTATCATGATCACTATCATGATCACTATCATTATCATGATCATTATCAGGATCATTATCGTGATAACTATCATGATCATTATCATGATCATTATCAGGATCATTATCATGATAACTATCATGATCATTATCATGATAACTATC
Organism: Gymnosoma rotundatum; assembly: GCA_916610165.2. Lineage (NCBI taxonomy): Eukaryota > Metazoa > Arthropoda > Insecta > Diptera > Tachinidae > Gymnosoma > Gymnosoma rotundatum. The sequence continues at coordinate 66,321,733 of OU744337.1, read as the reverse complement.
ATAATCATTACCATGATTATTATCATGATCATTATGATAATGATAATATACTGATCATTATCATGATCACTATCGTGATCATTATCATGATCAGTATCATGTTCATTATCATGATCAATATCATGATCATTATCATGAGCATTAACATGATCACTATCATGATCAATATCATGATCATTATCATAATCATTATTATGATCATTATCATGATCAATATCATGATCATTATCATGATCACTATCATGATCATTATCATGATCATTATCATTATCAATATCATGATCATTATCATGATCACTATCGTGATCATTATCATGATCATTATCATGTTCATTAGTTCATTATCATGATCAATATCATGATCATTATCATGAGCATTGTCATGATCACTATCATGATCATTATCATGATAACTATCATGATCATTATCATGATCACTATCATGATCATTATCATGATCATTATCATGATCACTATCATGATCACTATCATTATCATGATCATTATCAGGATCATTATCGTGATAACTATCATGATCATTATCATGATCATTATCAGGATCATTATCATGATAACTATCATGATCATTATCCTGATAACTATCATAATCATTACCATGATTATTATCATGATCATTATCATTATCGATATCATTATCATTATCATGATCATTATCATGATCACTAGCATGATCATTATCATGATCATTATCAATATCATGATCATTATCATGATCACTATCGTGATCATTATCATGATCATTATCATGTTCATTATCATGATCAATATCATGATCATTATCATGAGCATTGTCATGATCACTATCATGAGCATTGTCATGATCACTATCATGATCATTATCATGATCACTATCATGATCATTATCATGATAACTATCATGATCATTATCATGATCACTATCATGATCATTATCATGATCATTATCATGATCACTATCATGATCACTATCATTATCATGATCATTATCAGGATCTTTATCATGATAACTATCATGATCATTATCATGATCATTATCAGGATCATTATCATGATAACTATCATGATCATTATCATGATCACTATCATGAGCATTGTCATGATCACTATCATGATCATTGTCATGATCACTATCATGATCATTATCATGATAACTATCATGATCATTATCATGATCACTATCGTGATCATTATCATGATCAGTATCATGTTCATTATCATGATCAATATCATTATCATGATCATGATCATGATCATTATCATGATCATTATCATGATCACTATCATGATCACTATCATGATCATGATCATTATCATGATCATTATTATGATCACTATCATGATCATTATCATGATCATTATCATGATAACTATCATGATCATTATCATGATAACTATCATAATCATTACCATGATTATTATGATGATCATTATCATTATCGATATCATTATCATTATCATGATCAATATCATTATCATGATCATGATCATTATCATGATCACTATCATGATCATTATTATGATCACTATCATGATCATTATCATGATCATTATTATGATCACTATCATGATCATTATCATGATCATTATCATGATCACTATCATAATCATTACCATGATTATTATCATGATCACTATCATGATCATTATCATGATCATTATCATGATCACTATCATGATCATTCTCATGATCATTATCTTGATCACTATCATAATCATTACCATGATTATTATCATGATCACTATCATGATCATTATCATGATCATTATCATGATCACTATCATGATCATTCTCATGATCATTATCATGATCATTATCATGATCACTATCATAATCATTACCATGATCATTATCATGATCACACTCATGATCATTATCATGATCACTATCATGATCATTATCATGATCACACTCATGATCATTATCACATTATCATGATCCTTATCATGATCACTATCATGATCATTATCATGATCATTATCATGATCACTATCATGATCATTAACATGATAACTATCATGAGCATTATCATGATCACTATCACTATCATGATCACTATAATGATCATTATCATGATCATTATCATGATCACTATCATGATCATTCTCATGATCATTATCATGATCATTATCATGATCACTATCATAATCATTACCATGATCATTATCATGATCACACTCATGATCATTATCATGATCACTATCATGATCATTATCATGATCACACTCATGATCATTATCACATTATCATGATCCTTATCATGATCACTATCATGATCATTATCATGATCATTATCATGATCACTATCATGATCATTAACATGATAACTATCATGAGCATTATCATGATCACTATCACTATCATGATCACTATAATGATCATTATCATGATCATTATCATGATCACTATCATGATCATTATCATGATCATTATCATGATCATTATCATGATCATTATCATGATCATTATCATGATCATTATCATGATCACTATCATTATCATGATCATTATCATGATCACTATCATCATCATTCTCATGATCATTATCACGATCATTATCATGATCATTATTATGATCACTATCATGATCATTATCATGATCATTATCATGATAACTATCATGATCATTATCATGATCACTATCATGATCAATATCATGATCGTTATCATGATCACTATCATGATCATTATCATGATCACTATCATGATCATTATCATGATCATTATTATGATCACTATCATGATCATTATCATGATCATTATCATGATCACTATCATGATCATTATCATGATCATTATCATGATAACTATCATGATCACTATCATGATCATTATCATGATAACTATCATGAGCATTATCATGATCACTATCACTATCATGATCACTATAATGATCATTATCATGATCATTATCATGATCTCTATCATGATCATTATCATGATCATTATCATGATCATAATCATGATCACTATCATTATCATGATCATTATCATGATCACTATCATCATCATTCTCATGATCATTATCACGATCATTATCATGATCATTATTATGATCACTATCATGATCATTATCATGATCATTATCATGATAACTATCATGATCATTATCATGATCACTATCATGATCATTATCATGATCATTATTATGATCACTATCATGATCATTATCATGATCATTATCATGATCACTATCATGATCATTATCATGATCATTATCATGATAACTATCATGATCACTATCATGATCATTATCATGATCATGATCATTATCATGATCACTATCATGATCATTATCATGATTACTATCATGATCATTATCATGATCATTATCATGATCATTATCATGATCATTATCATGATCATTATCATGATCATTATCATGATCATTATCATGATCATTATCATGATCATTATCATGATAACTATCATGATCATTATCATGATCACTATCTCTATCATTATCATGATAACTATCATGATCATTATCATGATCACTATCATGATCATTATCATGATCATTATCATGATCACTATCATGATCACTTTCATTATCATGATCATTATCAGGATCATTATCATGATCATTACCATGATCATTACCATGATCATTATCATGATCATTATCATTATCGATATCATGATCATGATCATTATCATGATCAATATCATGATCATTATCACTATCATTATCATGATAACTATCATGATCATTATCACGATTATTATCATGATCACTATCATGCTCATTATCATGATCATTATCATGATCATTATCATGATCATAATCATGATCATTATCATGATCATTATCACGATCATTATCATGATCACTATCATGATCATTATCATGATCACACTCATGATCATTATCACGATCATTATCATGATCACTATCATGATCATTATCATGATCATTATTATGATCATGATCACTATCATGATCATTATCATGACCAATATCATTATCATGATCATGATCACTATCGTGATCATTATCATGATCAGTATCATGATCATTATCACGATCATTATCATGATCACTATCATGATCATTATCATGATCACTATCGTGATCATTATCATGATCAGTATCATGTTCATTATCATGATCAATATCATGATCATTATCATGATCACTATCGTGATCATTATCATGATCAGTATCATGATCATTATCATGATCATTATCATGATCATTATCATGATCATTATCACGATCATTATCATGATCATTATCATGATCATTATCATGATCATTATCACGATCATTATCATGATCACTATCATGATCATTATCATGATCATTATCATGATCATTATCATGATCATTATCACGATCATTATCATGATCACTATCATGATCATGATCACTATCGTGATCATTATCATGATCAGTATCATGTTCATTATCATGATCAATATCATGATCATTATCATGATCACTATCATGATCATTATCATGATCATTATCATGATAAATATCATGACCATTATCATGATCATTATCATGTTCATTATCATGATCAATATCATGATTATTATCATGATCATTATCATGAGCATTATCATGATCACTATAATGATCAATATCATGATCATTACCATGATCATTATCATGATCACTATCATGATCATTATCATATGATCATTATCATAATCATTACCATGATCATTATCATGATCATTATCATTATCGATATCATGATCATTATCATTATCATGATCAATATCATTATCATGATCATGATCATTATCACGATCATTATCATGATCACTATCATGATCATTATCATGATCATTATCATGATCACTATCATTATCATGATCATTATCATGATCACTATCATGATCATTCTCATGATCATTATCACGATCATTATCATGATCATTATCATGATCACTATCATGATCATTATCATGATCATTATCATGATAAATATCATGATCATTATCATGATCATTATCATGTTTATTATCATGATCAATATCATGATTATTATCATGATCATTATCATGAGCATTATCATGATCACTATAATGATCAATATCATGATCATTACCATGATCATTATCATGATCACTATCATGATCATTATCATATGATCATTATCATAATCATTACCATGATCATTATCTTGATCATTATCATTATCGATATCATGATCATTATCATTATCATGATCAATATCATTATCATGATCATGATCATTATCATGATCATTATCATGATCATTATCATGATCACTATCATTATCATGATCATTATCATGATCACTATCATGATCATTCTCATGATCATTATCACGATCATTATCATGATCATTATCATGATCACTATCATTATCATTATCATGATCACTATCATGATCATTATCATGATCATTATTATGATCACTATCATGATCATTATCATGCTCATTATCATGATAACTATCATGATCATTATCATGATCAATATCATGATGATTATCATGATCACTATCATGATCATTATCATGATCACTATCATGATCATTATCATGATCATTTTTATGATCACTATCATGATCATTATCATGATCATTATCATGATAACTATCATGATTATTATCATGATCACTATCATGATCACTATCATGATCATTATCATGATCATTATCATGATCATTATCATGATCATTATTATGATCACTATCATGATCATTATCATGATCATTATCATGATCACTATCATGATCATTATCATGATCATTATCATGATCACTATCATGATCATTATCATGATCATTATAATGATCACTATCATGATCATTATCATTATCAATATCATGATCATTATCATGATCAATATCATGATCATTATCATGATCATTATAATGATCATTATAATGATCATTATCATTATCATGATCATTATCATGATCACTATCATGATCATTCTCATGATCATTATCATGATCACTATCATGATCATTATCATGATCACTATCATGATCATTATCATGATCATTATCATGATCATTATCATGATCATGATCATGATCATTATCATGATCATTATCATGATCACTATCATTATCATGATCATTATCATGATCACTATCATCATCATTCTCATGATCATTATCACGATCATTATCATGATCATTATTATGATCACTATCATGATCATTATCATGATCATTATCATGATCACTATCATGATCATTATCATGATCATTATCATGATAACTATCATGATCATTATCATGATCACTATCATGATCAATATCATGATCATTATCATGATCACTATCATGATCATTATCATGATCACTATCATGATCATTATCATGATCATTATTATGATCACTATCATGATCATTATCATGATCATTATCATGATCACTATCATGATCATTATCATGATCATTATCATGATCACTATCATGATCATTATCATGATCATTATCATGATCACTATCATGATCCCTATCATGATCATTATCATGATCACTATCATGATCATTATCATGATTACTATCATGATCATTATCATGATCATTATCATGATCATTATCATGATCATTATCATGATCATTATCATGATCATTATCATGATCATTATCATGATAACTATCATGATCATTATCATGATCACTATCTCTATCATTATCATGATAACTATCATGATCATTATCATGATCACTATCATGATCATTATCATGATCATTATCATGATCACTATCATGATCACTATCATTATCATGATCATTATCAGGATCATTATCATGATCATTACCATGATCATTACCATGATCATTATCATGATCATTATCATTATCGATATCATGATCATGATCATTATCATGATCAATATCATGATCATTATCACTATCATTATCATGATCACTATCATGATCATTATCATGATCACACTCATGATCATTATCACGATCATTATCATGATCACTATCATGAGCATTATCATGATCATTATCATGATCATTATCATGATCATTATCATGATCAATATTATGATCATTATCATGATCATTATCACGATCATTATCATGATCACTATCATGATCATTATCATGATCACACTCATGATCATTATCACGATCATTATCATGATCACTATCATTATTATGATCATGATCATGATCACTATCATGATCATTATCATGATCAATATCATTATCATGATCATGATCACTATGGTGATCATTATCATGATCAGTATCATGATCATTATCACGATCATTATCATGATCACTATCATGATCATTATCATGATCACTATCGTGATCATTATCATGATCAGTATCATGATCATTATCATGATCATTATCATGATCATTATCATGATCATTATCACGATCATTATCATGATCACTATCATGATCATTATCATAATCATTATCATGATCATTATCATGATCATTATCATGATCATTATCATGATCATTATCATGATCATTATCACGATCATTATCATGATCACTATCATGATCATGATCACTATCGTGATCATTATCATGATCAGTATCATGTTCATTATCATGATCAATATCATGATCATTATCATGAGCATTATCATGATCACTATCATGATCAATATCATGATCATTATCATGATCATTATTATGATCATTATCATGATCAATATCATGATCATTATCATGATCACTATCATGATCATTATCATTATCATTATCATGATCATTATCATGATCACTATCATGATCATTATCATGATCATTATCATGATCATTATCATGATCATTATCACGATCATTATCATGATCATTATCATGATCATTATCATGATCATTATCACGATCATTATCATGATCACTATCATGATCATTATCATGATCATTATCATGATCATTATCATGATCATTATCACGATCATTATCATGATCACTATCATGATCATGATCACTATCGTGATCATTATCATGATCAGTATCATGTTCATTATCATGATCAATATCATGATCATTATCATGATCACTATCATGATCATTATCATGATCATTATCATGATAAATATCATGACCATTATCATGATCATTATCATGTTCATTATCATGATCAATATCATGATTATTATCATGATCATTATCATGAGCATTATCATGATCACTATAATGATCAATATCATGATCATTACCATGATCATTATCATGATCACTATCATGATCACTATCATATGATCATTATCATAATCATTACCATGATCATTATCATGATCATTATCATTATCGATATCATGATCATTATCATTATCATGATCAATATCATTATCATGATCATGATCATTATCATGATCATTATCATGATCACTATCATGATCATTATCATGATCATTATCATGATCACTATCATTATCATGACCATTATCATAATCACTATCATGATCATTCTCATGATCATTATCACGATCATTATCATGATCATTATCATGATCACTATCATGATCATTATCATGATCATTATCATGATAAATATCATGATCATTATCATGATCATTATCATGTTTATTATCATGATCAATATCATGATTATTATCATGATCATTATCATGAGCATTATCATGATCACTATAATGATCAATATCATGATCATTACCATGATCATTATCATGATCACTATCATGATCATTATCATATGATCATTATCATAATCATTACCATGATCATTATCTTGATCATTATCATTATCGATATCATGATCATTATCATTATCATGATCAATATCATTATCATGATCATGATCATTATCATGATCATTATCATGATCATTATCATGATCACTATCATTATCATGATCATTATCATGATCACTATCATGATCATTCTCATGATCATTATCACGATCATTATCATGATCATTATCATGATCACTATCATTATCATTATCATGATCACTATCATGATCATTATCATGATCATTATTATGATCACTATCATGATCATTATCATGCTCATTATCATGATAACTATCATGATCATTATCATGATCAATATCATGATGATTATCATGATCACTATCATGATCATTATCATGATCACTATCATGATCATTATCATGATCATTTTTATGATCACTATCATGATCATTATCATGATCATTATCATGATAACTATCATGATTATTATCATGATCACTATCATGATCACTATCATGATCATTATCATGATCATTATCATGATCATTATCATGATTATTATTATGATCACTATCATGATCATTATCATGATCATTATCATGATCACTATCATGATCATTATCATGATCATTATCATGATCACTATCATGATCATTATCATGATCATTATAATGATCACTATCATGATCATTATCATTATCAATATCATGATCATTATCATGATCAATATCATGATCATTATCATGATCATTATAATGATCATTATAATGATCATTATCATTATCATGATCATTATCATGATCACTATCATGATCATTCTCATGATCATTATCATGATCACTATCATGATCATTATCATGATCATTATCATGATCATTATCATGATCATTATCATGATCATTATCATGATCATGATCATGATCATTATCATGATCATTATCATGATCACTATCATTATCATGATCATTATCATGATCACTATCATCATCATTCTCATGATCATTATCACGATCATTATCATGATCATTATTATGATCACTATCATGATCATTATCATGATCATTATCATGATCACTATCATGATCATTATCATGATCATTATCATGATAACTATCATGATCATTATCATGATCACTATCATGATCAATATCATGATCATTATCATGATCACTATCATGATCATTATCATGATCACTATCATGATCATTATCATGATCATTATTATGATCACTATCATGATCATTATCATGATCATTATCATGATCACTATCATGATCATTATCATGATCATTATCATGATCACTATCATGATCATTATCATAATCATTATCATGATCACTATCATGATCCCTATCATGATCATTATCATGATCACTATCATGATCATTATCATGATTACTATCATGATCATTATCATGATCATTATCATGATCATTATCATGATCATTATCATGATCATTATCATGATCATTATCATGATCATTATCATGATAACTATCATGATCATTATCATGATCACTATCTCTATCATTATCATGATAACTATCATGATCATTATCATGATCACTATCATGATCATTATCATGATCATTATCATGATCACTATCATGATCACTATCATTATCATGATCATTATCAGGACCATTATCATGATCATTACCATGATCATTACCATGATCATTATCATGATCATTATCATTATCGATATCATGATCATGATCATTATCATGATCAATATCATGATCATTATCACTATCATTATCATGATCACTATCATGATCATTATCATGATCACACTCATGATCATTATCACGATCATTATCATGATCACTATCATGATCATTATCATGATCATTATCATGATCATTATCATGATCATTATCATGATCAATATTATGATCATTATCATGATCATTATCACGATCATTATCATGATCACTATCATGATCATTATCATGATCACACTCATGATCATTATCACGATCATTATCATGATCACTATCATTATTATGATCATGATCATGATCACTATCATGATCATTATCATGATCAATATCATTATCATGATCATGATCACTATGGTGATCATTATCATGATCAGTATCATGATCATTATCACGATCATTATCATGATCACTATCATGATCATTATCATGATCACTATCGTGATCATTATCATGATCAGTATCATGATCATTATCATGATCATTATCATGATCATTATCATGATCATTATCACGATCATTATCATGATCACTATCATGATCATTATCATAATCATTATCATGATCATTATCATGATCATTATCATGATCATTATCATGATCATTATCATGATCATTATCACGATCATTATCATGATCACTATCATGATCATGATCACTATCGTGATCATTATCATGATCAGTATCATGTTCATTATCATGATCAATATCATGATCATTATCATGAGCATTATCATGATCACTATCATGATCAATATCATGATCATTATCATGATCATTATTATGATCATTATCATGATCAATATCATGATCATTATCATGATCACTATCATGATCATTATCATTATCATTATCATGATCATTATCATGATCACTATCATGATCATTCTCATGATCATTATCATGATCACTATCATGATCATTATCATGATCACTATCATGATCATTATCATGATCATTATCATGATCATTATCATGATCATGATCATTATCATGATCATTATCATGATCATTATCATGATCACTATCATTATCATGATCATTATCATGATCACTATCATCATCATTCTCATGATCATTATCACGATCATTATCATGATCATTATTATGATCACTATCATGATCATTATCATGATCATTATCATGATCACTATCATGATCATTATCATGATCATTATCATGATAACTATCATGATCATTATCATGATCACTATCATGATCAATATCATGATCATTATCATGATCACTATCATGATCATTATCATGATCACTATCATGATCATTATCATGATCATTATTATGATCACTATCATGATCATTATCATGATCATTATCATGATCACTATCATGATCATTATCATGATCATTATCATGATCACTATCATGATCATTATCATAATCATTATCATGATCACTATCATGATCCCTATCATGATCATTATCATGATCACTATCATGATCATTATCATGATTACTATCATGATCATTATCATGATCATTATCATGATCATTATCATGATCATTATCATGATCATTATCATGATCATTATCATGATCATTATCATGATAACTATCATGATCATTATCATGATCACTATCTCTATCATTATCATGATAACTATCATGATCATGATAATGATCACTATCATGATCATTATCATGATCATTATCATGATCACTATCATGATCACTACATTATCATGATCATTATCAGGACCATTATCATGATCATTACCATGATCATTACCATGATCATTATCATGATCATTATCATTATCGATATCATGATCATGATCATTATCATGATCAATATCATGATCATTATCACTATCATTATCATGATCACTATCATGATCATTATCATGATCACACTCATGATCATTATCACGATCATTATCATGATCACTATCATGATCATTATCATGATCATTATCATGATCATTATCATGATCATTATCATGATCAATATTATGATCATTATCATGATCATTATCACGATCATTATCATGATCACTATCATGATCATTATCATGATCACACTCATGATCATTATCACGATCATTATCATGATCACTATCATTATTATGATCATGATCATGATCACTATCATGATCATTATCATGATCAATATCATTATCATGATCATGATCACTATGGTGATCATTATCATGATCAGTATCATGATCATTATCACGATCATTATCATGATCACTATCATGATCATTATCATGATCACTATCGTGATCATTATCATGATCAGTATCATGATCATTATCATGATCATTATCATGATCATTATCATGATCATTATCACGATCATTATCATGATCACTATCATGATCATTATCATAATCATTATCATGATCATTATCATGATCATTATCATGATCATTATCATGATCATTATCATGATCATTATCACGATCATTATCATGATCACTATCATGATCATGATCACTATCGTGATCATTATCATGATCAGTATCATGTTCATTATCATGATCAATATCATGATCATTATCATGAGCATTATCATGATCACTATCATGATCAATATCATGATCATTATCATGATCATTATTATGATCATTATCATGATCAATATCATGATCATTATCATGATCACTATCATGATCATTATCATTATCATGATCATTATCATGATCACTATCATGATCATTCTCATGATCATTATCATGATCACTATCATGATCATTATCATGATCACTATCATGATCATTATCATGATCATTATCATGATCATTATCATGATCGTGATCATTATCATGATCATTATCATGATCATTATCATGATCACTATCATTATCATGATCATTATCATGATCACTATCATCATCATTCTCATGATCATTATCACGATCATTATCATGATCATTATCATGATCACTATCATGATCATTATCATGATCATTATTATGATCACTATCATGATCATTATCATGATCATTATCATGATAACTATCATGATCATTATCATGATCACTATCATGATCATTATCATGATCATTATCATGATCACTATCATGATCATTATCATGATCACTATCATGATCATTATCATGATCATTATTATGATCACTATCATGATCATTATCATGATCATTATCATGATCACTATCATGATCATTATCATGATCACTATCATGATCACTATCATGATCATTATCATGATCATTATCATGATCACTATCATGATCCCTATCATGATCATTATCATGATCACTATCATGATCATTATCATGATTACTATCATGATCATTATCATGATCATTATCATGATCATTATCATGATCATTATCATGATCATTATCATGATCATTATCATGATCATTATCATGATAACTATCATGATCATTATCATGATCACTATCTCTATCATTATCATGATAACTATCATGATCATTATCATGATCACTATCATGATCATTATCATGATCATTATCATGATCACTATCATGATCACTTTCATTATCATGATCATTATCAGGATCATTATCATGATCATTACCATGATCATTACCATGATCATTATCATGATCATTATCATTATCGATATCATGATCATGATCATTACCATGATCAATATCATGATCATTATCACTATCATTATCATGATCACACTCATGATCATTATCATGATCACACTCATGATCATTATCACGATCATTATCATGATCACTATCATGATCATTATCATGATCATTATCATGATCATTATCATGATCATTATCATGATCATTATTATGATCATTATCATGATCATTATCACGATCATTATCATGATCACTATCATGATCATTATCATGATCACACTCATGATCATTATCACGATCATTATCATGATCACTATCATTATTATGATCATGATCATGATCACTATCATGATCATTATCATGATCAATATCATTATCATGATCATGATCACTATGGTGATCATTATCATGATCAGTATCATGATCATTATCACGATCATTATCATGATCACTATCATGATCATTATCATGATCACTATCGTGATCATTATCATGATCAGTATCATGTTCATTATCATGATCAATATCATGATCATTATCATGATCACTATCGTGATCATTATCATGATCAGTATCATGATCATTATCATGATCATTATCATGATCATTATCATGATCATTATCACGATCATTATCATGATCACTATCATGATCATTATCATAATCATTATCATGATCATTATCATGATCATTATCATGATCATTATCATGATCATTATCATGATCATTATCACGATCATTATCATGATCACTATCATGATCATGATCACTATCGTGATCATTATCATGATCAGTATCATGTTCATTATCATGATCAATATCATGATCATTATCATGAGCATTATCATGATCACTATCATGATCAATATCATGATCATTATCATGATCATTATTATGATCATTATCATGATCAATATCATGATCATTATCATGATCACTATCATGATCATTATCATGATCATTATCATGATAAATATCATGATCATTATCATGATCATTATTATGTTCATTATCATGATCAATATCATGATTATTATCATGATCATTATCATGAGCATTATCATGATCACTATAATGATCAATATCATGATCATTACCATGATCATGATCATGATCATGATCATTATTATGATCATTATCATTATCATGATCACTATCATGATCATTATCATGATCATTATCATGATCACTATCATGGTCATTCTCATGATCATTATCACGATCATTATCATGATCATTATCATGATCACTATCATGATCATTATCATGATCACTATCATGATCATTATCATGATCACTATCATGATCATTATCATGATCACTATCATGATCATTATCATGATCACTATCATGATCATTATCATGATCATTATTATGATCACTATCATGATCATTATCATGCTCATTATCATGATAACTATCATGATCATTATCATGATCAATATCATGATGATTATCATGATCACTATCATGATCATTATCATGATCACTATCATGATCATTATCATGATCATTATTATGATCACTATCATGATCATTATCATGATCATTATCATGATAACTATCATGATTATTATCATGATCACTATCATGATCCTTATCATGATCATTATCATGATCATTATTATGATCACTATCATGATCATTATCATGATCATTATCATGATCACTATCATGATCATTATCATGATCATTATCATGATCACTATCATGATCATTATCATGATCATTATAATGATCACTATCATGATCATTATCATGATCAATATCATGATCATTATCATGATCAATATCATGATCATTATCATGATCACTATCATGATCATTCTCATGATCATTATCATGATCACTATCATGATCATTATCATGATCATTATCATGATCACTATCATGATCATTATCATGATCATTATCATGATCACTATCATGATCATTATCATGATAACTATCATGATCATTATCATGATCACTATCATGATCATTATCAAGATCATTATCATGATCACTATCATGATCACTATCATGATCATTATCATGATCACTATCATGATCATTATCATGATCATTATCATGATCACTATCATGATCATTATCATGATCAATATCATGATCATTATCATAATCACTATCGTGATCATTATCATGATCAGTATCATGTTCATTATCATGATCATTATCATGATCACTATCATGATCATTATCATGATCATTATCTTGATCACTATCATGATCATTATCATGATAACTATCATGATCATTATCATGATCACTATCATGATCATTATCATGATCATTATCATGATCACTATCATGATCATTATCATGATAACTATCATGATCATTATCATGATCACTATCATGATCACTATCATGATCATTATCATGATCACTATCATGATCATTATCATGATCATTATCATGATCACTATCATGATCATTATCATGATCAATATCATGATCATTATCATAATCACTATCGTGATCCATATCATGATCACTATCATGATCATTATCATGATCATTATCATGATCACTATCATGATCATTATCATGATCATTATCATGATCACTATCATGATCATTATCATGATAACTATCATGATCATTATCATGATCACTATCATGATCATTATCATGATCATTATCATGATCATTATTATGATCACTATCATGATCATTATCATGATCATTATCATAATCACTATCATGATCATTATCATGATCATTATCTTGATCACTATCATGATCATTATCATGATAACTATCATGATCATTATCATGATCACTATCATGATCAATATCATGATCATTATCATGATCGTGATCATTATCATGATCGTGATCATTATCATGATCGTGATCATTATCATGATCGTGATCATTATCATGATCACTATCATGATCATTATCATGATCATTATCATGATCACTATCATGATCATTATCACGATCATTATCACGATCAATATCATAATCATTATTATGATCATTATCATGATCATTATTATGATAATTATTATGATCATTATCATGATCATTATCATGAGCATTATCATGATCATTATCATGATCGTGATCATTATCATGATCGTGATTATTATCATGATCGTGATCATTATCATGATCACTATCATGATCATTATCATGATCATTATCATGATCACTATCATGATCATTATCATGATCATTATCATGATCACTATCATGATCATTATCATGATCATTATCATGATCACTATCATGATCATTATCATGATAACTATCATGATCATTATCATGATCACTATCATGATCATTATCATGATCATTATCATGATCACTATCATGATAACTATCATGATCATTATCATGATCACTATCATGATCATTATCATGATCATTATCATGATCACTATCATGATCATTATCATGATCAATATCATGATCATTATCATGATAACTATCATGATCATTATCATAATCATTACCATGATCATTATCATGATCATTATCATTATCGATCGATGATCACTATCATGATCATTATCATGATCATTATCATGATCATTATCATGATCATTATCATGATCATTATCATGATAAATATCATGATCATTATCATGATAAATATCATGATCATTATCATGATCACTATCATGATCATTATCATAATCATTACCATGATCATTATCATGATCATTATCATTATCGATATCATTATCATGATCATTATCATGATCATTATCATGATCACTATCATGATCATTATCATGATCATTATAATGATCACTATCATGATCATTATCATGATCAATATCATGATCATTATCATGATCAATATTATAATGATCATTATCATTATCATTATCATGATCATTATCATGATCACTATCATGATCATTATCATGATCATTATCATGATCACTATCATGATCATTATCATGATCATTATCATGATCACTATCATGATCATTATCATGATCACTATCATGATCATTATCATGATCACTATCATGATCATTATCATGATAGTGATCATGATAATGATCATGATAGTGATCATGATAATGATCATGATAATGATCACGATCATGATAATGATCACGATCATGATAGTGATCATGATAATGATCATGATAGTGATCATGATAATGATCATGATAGTGATCATGATAATGATCACTATCATGATCATTATCATGATCACTATCATGATCATTATCATGATCATTATCATGATCACTATCATGATCATTATCATGATCATTATCATGATCACTATCATGATCATTATCATGATCATTATCATGATCACTATCATGATCATTATCATGATCACTATCATGATCATTATCATGATCATTATCATGATCACTATCATGATCACTATCATGATCATTATCATGATCACTATCATGATCATTATCATGATCATTATCATGATCACTATCATGATCATTATCATGATCAATATCATGATCATTATCATAATCACTATCGTGATCATTATCATGATCAGTATCATGTTCATTATCATGATCATTATCATGATCACTATCATGATCATTATCATGATCATTATCTTGATCACTATCATGATCATTATCATGATAACTATCATGAACATTATCATGATCACTATCATGATCATTATCATGATCATTATCATGATCACTATCATGATCATTATCATGATAACTATCATGATCATTATCATGATCACTATCACGATCATTATCATGATCATTATCATGATCACTATCATGATCATTATCATGATAACTATCATGATCATTATCATGATCACTATCATGATCATTATCATGATCATTATCATGATCATTATCATGATCACTATCATGATCATTATCATGATCATTATCATGATCATTATTATGATCACTATCATGATCATTATCATGATCATTATCATAATCACTATCATGATCATTATCATGATCACTATCATGATCATTATCATGATCAATATCATGATCATTACCATAATCACTATCGTGATCATTATCATGATCAGTATCATGTTCATTATCATGATCAGTATCATGTTCATTATCATGATCAGTATCATGTTCATTATCATGATCATTATCATGATCACTATCATGATCATTATCATGATCATTATCTTGATCACTATCATGATCATTATCATGATAACTATCATGATCATTATCATGATCACTATCATGATCATTATCATGATCATTATCATGATCACTATCATGATCATTATCATGATCATTATCATGATCACTATCATGATCATTATCACGATCATTATCACGATCAATATCATAATCATTATTATGATCATTATCATGATCATTATTATGATAATTATTATGATCATTATCATGATCATTATCATGAGCATTATCATGATCATTATCATGATCGTGATCATTATCATGATCGTGATTATTATCATGATCGTGATCATTATCATGATCACTATCATGATCATTATCATGATCATTATCATGATCACTATCATGATCATTATCATGATCATTATCATGATCACTATCATGATCATTATCATGATCATTATCATGATCACTATCATGATCATTATCATGATCATTATCATGATCACTATCATGATCATTATCATGATAACTATCATGATCATTATCATGATCACTATCATGATCATTATCATGATCATTATCATGATCACTATCATGATAACTATCATGATCATTATCATGATCACTATCATGATCATTATCATGATCATTATCATGATCACTATCATGATCATTATCATGATCAATATCATGATCATTATCATGATAACTATCATGATCATTATCATAATCATTACCATGATCATTATCATGATCATTATCATTATCGATCGATGATCACTATCATGATCATTATCATGATCATTATCATGATCATTATCATGATCATTATCATGATCATTATCATGATAAATATCATGATCATTATCATGATAAATATCATGATCATTATCATGATCACTATCATGATCATTATCATAATCATTACCATGATCATTATCATGATCATTATCATTATCGATATCATTATCATGATCATTATCATGATCATTATCATGATCACTATCATGATCATTATCATGATCATTATAATGATCACTATCATGATCATTATCATGATCAATATCATGATCATTATCATGATCAATATTATAATGATCATTATCATTATCATTATCATGATCATTATCATGATCACTATCATGATCATTATCATGATCATTATCATGATCACTATCATGATCATTATCATGATCATTATCATGATCACTATCATGATCATTATCATGATCACTATCATGATCATTATCATGATCACTATCATGATCATTATCATGATAGTGATCATGATAATGATCATGATAATGATCATGATAGTGATCATGATAATGATCATGATAATGATAATGATCATGATAGTGATCATGATAATGATCATGATAGTGATCATGATAATGATCATGATATTGATCATGATAATGATCACTATCATGATCATTATCATGATCACTATCATGATCATTATCATGATCATTATCATGATCACTATCATGATCATTATCATGATCATTATCATGATCACTATCATGATCATTATCATGATCATTATCATGATCACTATCATGATCATTATCATGATCACTATCATGATCATTATCATGATCATTATCATGATCACTATCATGATCACTATCATGATCATTATCATGATCACTATCATGATCATTATCATGATCATTATCATGATCACTATCATGATCATTATCATGATCAATATCATGATCATTATCATAATCACTATCGTGATCATTATCATGATCAGTATCATGTTCATTATCATGATCATTATCATGATCACTATCATGATCATTATCATGATCATTATCTTGATCACTATCATGATCATTATCATGATAACTATCATGAACATTATCATGATCACTATCATGATCATTATCATGATCATTATCATGATCACTATCATGATCATTATCATGATAACTATCATGATCATTATCATGATCACTATCACGATCATTATCATGATCATTATCATGATCACTATCATGATCATTATCATGATAACTATCATGATCATTATCATGATCACTATCATGATCATTATCATGATCATTATCATGATCATTATCATGATCACTATCATGATCATTATCATGATCATTATCATGATCATTATTATGATCACTATCATGATCATTATCATGATCATTATCATAATCACTATCATGATCATTATCATGATCACTATCATGATCATTATCATGATCAATATCATGATCATTATCATAATCACTATCGTGATCATTATCATGATCAGTATCATGTTCATTATCATGATCAGTATCATGTTCATTATCATGATCAGTATCATGTTCATTATCATGATCATTATCATGATCACTATCATGATCATTATCATGATCATTATCTTGATCACTATCATGATCATTATCATGATAACTATCATGATCATTATCATGATCACTATCATGATCATTATCATGATCATTATCATGATCACTATCATGATCATTATCATGATCATTATCATGATCACTATCATGATCATTATCATGATAACTATCATGATCATTATCATGATCACTATCATGATCACTATCATGATCATTATCATGATCACTATCATGATCATTACCATGATCATTATCATGATCACTATCATGATCATTATCATGATCAATATCATGATCATTATCATAATCACTATCGTGATCCATATCATGATCACTATCATGATCATTATCATGATCATTATCATGATCACTATCATGATCATTATCATGATCATTATCATGATCACTATCATGATCATTATCATGATAACTATCATGATCATTATCATGATCACTATCATGATCATTATCATGATCATTATCATGATCATTATTATGATCACTATCATGATCATTATCATGATCATTATCATAATCACTATCATGATCATTATCATGATCATTATCTTGATCACTATCATGATCATTATCATGATAACTATCATGATCATTATCATGATCACTATCATGATCAATATCATGATCATTATCATGATCGTGATCATTATCATGATCGTGATCATTATCATGATCGTGATCATTATCATGATCACTATCATGATCATTATCATGATCATTATCATGATCACTATCATGATCATTATCACGATCATTATCACGATCAATATCATAATCATTATTATGATCATTATCAATATCATGATCATTATCATGATCAATATTATAATGATCATTATCATTATCATTATCATGATCATTATCATGATCACTATCATGATCATTATCATGATCATTATCATGATCACTATCATGATCATTATCATGATCATTATCATGATCACTATCATGATCATTATCATGATCACTATCATGATCATTATCATGATCACTATCATGATCATTATCATGATAGTGATCATGATAATGATCATGATAATGATCATGATAGTGATCATGATAATGATCACGATCATGATAATGATCACGATCATGATAGTGATCATGATAATGATCATGATAGTGATTATGATAATGATCATGATAGTGATCATGATAATGATCATGATAATGACCATGATAGTGATCATGATAATGATCATGATAGTTATCATGATAATGATCATGATAGTGATCAAGATAATGATCATGATAATGATCATGATAGTGATCATGATAATGATCATGATAATGAACATGATACTGATCATGATAATGATCACGATAGTGATTATGATAATGATCATGATATTGATCATGATAATGATCATGATAGTGATCATGATAATGATCACGATCATGATAATGATCACGATCATGATAGTGATCATGATAATGATCATGATAGTGATTATGATAATGATCATGATAGTGATCATGATAATGATCATGATAATGATCATGATAGTGATCATGATAATGATCATGATAGTGATCATGATAGTGATCATGATAATGATCATGATAATGATCATGATAGTGATCATGATAATGATCATGATAGTGATCATGATAATGATCATGATAATGATCATGATAGTGATCATGATAATGATCACGATCATGATAATGATCACGATCATGATAGTGATCATGATAATGATCATGATAGTGATTATGATAATGATCATGATAGTGATCATGATAATGATCATGATCGTGATCATTATCATGATCACTATCATGATCATTATCATGATCATTATCATGATCACTATCATGATCATTATCATGATCACTATCATGATCATTATCATGATCATTATCATGATCACTATCATGATCACTATCATGATCATTATCATGATCACTATCATGGTCATTATCATGATCATTATCATGATCACTATCATGATCATTATCATAATCACTATCATGATCATTATCATGATCACTATCATGATCGTGATCATTATCATGATCGTGATCATTATCATGATCACTATCATGATCATTATCATGATCATTATCATGATCACTATCATGATCATTATCATGATCACTATCATGATCATTATCATAATCACTATCATGATCATTATCATGATCACTATCATGATCGTGATCATTATCATGATCGTGATCATTATCATGATCACTATCATGATCATTATCATGATCATTATCATGATCACTATCATGATCATTATCATAATCACTATCATGATCATTATCATGATCACTATCATGATCGTGATCATTATCATGATCGTGATCATTATCATGATCACTATCATGATCATTATCATGATCATTATCATGATCACTATCATGATCATTATCATGATCAATATCATGATCATTATCATAATCACTATCGTGATAATTATCATGATCAGTATCATGTTCATTATCATGATCATTATCATGATCACTATCATGATCATTATCATGATCATTATCTTGATCACTATCATGATCATTATCATGATAACTATCATGATCATTATCATGATCACTATCATGATCATTATCATGATCATTATCATGATCACTATCATGATCATTATCATGATAACTATCATGATCATTATCATGATCACTATCACGATCATTATCATGATCATTATCATGATCACTATCATGATCATTATCATGATAACTATCATGATCATTATCATGATCACTATCATGATCATTATCATGATCATTATCATGATCATTATCATGATCACTATCATGATCATTATCATGATCATTATCATGATCATTATTATGATCACTATCATGATCATTATCATGATCATTATCATAATCACTATCATGATCATTATCATGATCATTATCTTGATCACTATCATGATCATTATCATGATAACTATCATCATCATTATCATGATCACTATCATGATCAATATCATGATCATTATCATGATCGTGATCATTATCATGATCGTGATCATTATCATGATCACTATCATGATCATTATCATGATCATTATCATGATCACTATCATGATCATTATCACGATCATTATCACGATCAATATCATAATCATTATTATGATCATTATCATGATCATTATTATGATAATTATTATGATCATTATCATGATCATTATCATGATAAATATCATGATCATTATCATGATCACTATCATGATCATTATCATAATCATTACCATGATCATTATCATGATCATTATCGATCGATGATCACTATCATGATCATTATCATGATCATTATCATGATCATTATCATGATCATTATCATAATCACTATCATGATCATTATCATGATCATTATCTTGATCACTATCATGATCATTATCATGATAACTATCATGATCATTATCATGATCACTATCATGATCAATATCATGATCATTATCATGATCGTGATCATTATCATGATCGTGATCATTATCATGATCATTATCATGATAAATATCATGATCATTATCATGATCACTATCATGATCATTATCATAATCATTACCATGATCATTATCATGATCATTATCGATCGATGATCACTATCATGATCATTATCATGATCATTATCATGATCACTATCATGATCATTATCATGATTACTATCATGATCATTATCATGATCATTATCATGATCATTATCATGATCATTATCATGATCATTATCATGATCATTATCATGATCATTATCATGATAACTATCATGATCATTATCATGATCACTATCTCTATCATTATCATGATAACTATCATGATCATTATCATGATCACTATCATGATCATTATCATGATCATTATCATGATCACTATCATGATCACTTTCATTATCATGATCATTATCAGGATCATTATCATGATCATTACCATGATCATTACCATGATCATTATCATGATCATTATCATTATCGATATCATGATCATGATCATTATCATGATCAATATCATGATCATTATCACTATCATTATCATGATCACTATCATGATCATTATCATGATCACACTCATGATCATTATCACGATCATTATCATGATCACTATCATGATCATTATCATGATCATTATCATGATCATTATCATGATCATTATCATGATCATTATTATGATCATTATCATGATCATTATCACGATCATTATCATGATCACTATCATGATCATTATCATGATCACACTCATGATCATTATCACGATCATTATCATGATCACTATCATTATTATGATCATGATCATGATCACTATCATGATCATGATCATGATCACTATGGTGATCATTATCATGATCACTATCGTGATCATTATCATGATCAGTATCATGTTCATTATCATGATCAATATCATGATCATTATCATGATCACTATCGTGATCATTATCATGATCAGTATCATGATCATTATCATGATCATTATCATGATCATTATCATGATCATTATCACGATCATTATCATGATCACTATCATGATCATTATCATAATCATTATCATGATCATTATCATGATCATTATCATGATCATTATCATGATCATTATCATGATCATTATCACGATCATTATCATGATCACTATCATGATCATGATCACTATCGTGATCATTATCATGATCAGTATCATGTTCATTATCATGATCAATATCATGATCATTATCATGAGCATTATCATGATCACTATCATGATCAATATCATGATCATTATCATGATCATTATTATGATCATTATCATGATCAATATCATGATCATTATCATGATCACTATCATGATCATTATCATGATCATTATCATGATAAATATCATGATCATTATCATGATCATTATCATGTTCATTATCATGATCAATATCATGATTATTATCATGATCATTATCATGAGCATTATCATGATCACTATAATGATCAATATCATGATCATTACCATGATCATGATCATGATCATTATTATGATCATTATCATGATCACTATCATGATCATTATCATGATCATTATCATGATCACTATCATTATCATGATCATTATCATGATCACTATCATGGTCATTCTCATGATCATTATCACGATCATTATCATGATCATTATCATGATCACTATCATGATCATTATCATGATCACTATCATGATCATTATCATGATCACTATCATGATCATTATCATGATCATTATCATGATGACTATCATGATCATTATCATGATCATTATCATGATCACTATCATGATCATTATCATGATCATTATAATGATCACTATAATGATCATTATCATGATCAATATCATGATCATTATCATGATCAATATCATGATCATTATCATGATCATTATAATGATCATTATAATGATCATTATCATTATCATGATCATTATCATGATCACTATCATGATCATTTTCATGATCATTATCATGATCACTATCATGATCATTATCATGATCATTATCATGATCACTATCATGATCATTATCATGATCATTATCATGATCACTATCATGATCATTATCATAATCATTATCGTGATCATTATCATGATCACTATCATGATCATTATCACGATCATTATCACGATCAATATCATAATCATTATTATGATCATTATCATGATCATTATTATGATAATTATTATGATCATTATCATGATCATTATCATGATAAATATCATGATCATTATCATGATCACTATCATGATCATTATCATAATCATTATCATGATCATTATCATGATCATTATCGATCGATGATCACTATCATGATCATTATCATGATCATTATCATGATCATTATCATAATCACTATCATGATCATTATCATGATCATTATCTTGATCACTATCATGATCATTATCATGATAACTATCATGATCATTATCATTATCACTATCATGATCAATATCATGATCATTATCATGATCGTGATCATTATCATGATCGTGATCATTATCATGATCATTATCATGATAAATATCATGATCATTATCATGATCACTATCATGATCATTATCATAATCATTACCATGATCATTATCATGATCATTATCGATCGATGATCACTATCATGATCATTATCATTATCATGATCATTATCATGATCATTATCATGATCATTATCATGATAAATATCATGATCATTATCATGATCACTATCATGATCATTATCATAATCATTACCATGATCATTATCATGATCATTATCATTATCGATATCATGATCATTATCATGATCATTATCATGATCACTATCATGATCATTATCATGATCATTATAATGATCACTATCATGATCATTATCATGATCAATATCATGATCATTATCATGATCAATATTATAATGATCATTATCATTATCATGATCATTATCATGATCACTATCATGATCATTATCATGATCATTATCATGATCACTATCATGATCATTATCATGATCATTATCATGACAACTATCATGATCATTATCATGACAACTATCATGATCATTATCATGATGACTATCATGATCATTATCATGATCATTATCATGATCATTATCATGATCATTATCATGATCATTATCATGATCATTATCATGATCATTATCATGATCATTATCATGATCATTATCATGATCATTATCATGATCATTATCACGATCATTATCATGATCACTATCATGATCATTATCATGATCACTATCGTGATCATTATCATGATCATTACCATGATCATTATTATGACCATTATCATGATCAATATCATGATCATTATCATGATCACTATCATGATAAATATCATGATCATTATCATGATAAATATCATGATCATTATCATGATGACTATCATGATCATTATCATGATCATTATCATGATCATTATCATGATCATTATCATGATCATTATCACGATCATTATCATGATCACTATCATGAGCATTATCATGATCACTATCATGATCAATATCATGATCATTATCATGATCATTATTATGATCATTATCGTGATCAATATCATGATCATTATCATGATCACTATCATGATCATTATCATGATCATTATCATGATAAATATCATGATCATTATCATGATCATTATCATGATCATTATCATGACAACTATCATGATCATTATCATGACAACTATCATGATCATTATCATGATGACTATCATGATCATTATCATGATCATTATCATGATCATTATCACGATCATTATCATGATCACTATCATGAGCATTATCATGATCACTATCATGATCAATATCATGATCATTATCATGATCATTATTATGATCATTATCATGATCAATATCATGATCATTATCATGATCACTATCATGATCATTATCATGATCATTATCATGATAAATATCATGATCATTATCATGATCATTATCGTGTTCATTATCATGATCAATATCATGATCATTATCATGATCATTATCATGAGCATTATCATGATCACTATAATGATCAATATCATGATCATTACCATGATCATTATCATGATCACTATCATGATCATTATCATATGATCATTATCATAATCATTACCATGATCATTATCATGATCATTATCATTATCGATATCATGATCATTATCATTATCCTGATCAATATCATTATCATGATCATGATCATTATCATGATCATTATCATGATCACTATCATGATCATTATCATGATCATTATCATGATCACTATCATTATCATGATCATTATCATGATCACTATCATGATCATTCTCATGATCATTATCACGATCATTATCATGATCATTATCATGATCACTATCATGATCATTATCATGATCACTATCATGATCATTATCATGATCACTATCATGATCATTATCATGATCACTATCATGATCATTATCATGATCATTATTATGATCACTATCATGATCATTATCATGCTCATTATCATGATAACTATCATGATCATTATCATGATCAATATCATGATGATTATCATGATCACTATCATGATCATTATCATGATCACTATCATGATCATTATTATG
The DNA here is from genome assembly GCA_916610165.2 of Gymnosoma rotundatum. Classification (NCBI taxonomy): domain Eukaryota; kingdom Metazoa; phylum Arthropoda; class Insecta; order Diptera; family Tachinidae; genus Gymnosoma; species Gymnosoma rotundatum. The sequence goes on along the minus strand of OU744337.1, from coordinate 66,292,331 downwards.
ATCATTATCATGATCAATATCATGATCATTATCACGATCATTATAATGATCATTATAATGATCATTATCACGATCATTATCTTGATCACTATCATGATCATTATCATGATAACTATCATGATCATTATCATGATCGTGATCATTATCATGATCGTGATCATTATCATGATCATTATCATGATCATTATCACGATCATTATCATGATCACTATCATGATCATTATCATGATCATTATCATGATCATTATCACGATCATTATCATGATCACTATCATGATCATTATCTTGATCACACTCATGATCATTATCACGATCATTATCATGATCATTATCACGATCATTATCATGATCATTATTATGATCATGATCATTATCATGATCACTATCATGATCATTATCATGATCACTATCATGGTCATTATCATGATCACTATCATGATCATTATCATGATCATTATCATGATCACTATCATGATCATTATCATGATCACTATCATGATCATTATCATGATCACTATCATGATCATTATCATGATCACTATCATGATCATTATCATGATCACTATCATGATCATTATCATGATCACTATCATGATCATTATCATGATCACTATCATGATCATTATCATGATCACTATCATGATCATTATCATGATCAATATCATGATCATTATCATGATCACTATCGTGATCATTATCATGATCAGTATCATGTTCATTATCATGATCAATATCATGATCATTATCATGATCAATATCATGATCACTATCATGAGCATTATCATGATCATTATCATGATCACTATCATGATTATTATCATGATCATTATCATGATCACTATCATGATCATTATCATGATAATTATCATGATCACTATCATGATCATTATCATGATAACTATCATGATCATTATCATGATCACTATCACTATCATGATCATTAGCATGATCGTGATCATTATCATGATCACACTCATGATCATTATCACGATCATTATTATGATAATGATCATGATCACTATCATGATCATTATCATGATCAATATCATGATCATTATCATGATCATGATCATGATCATTACCATGATCACTATCATGATCATTATCATGATCATTATCATGATCACTATCATGATCATTATCATGATCACTATCATGATCATTATCATGATCACTATCATGATCATTATCATGATCACTATCATGGTCATTATCATAATCACTATCATGATCATTATCATGATCATTATCATGATCACTATCATGATCATTATCATGATCACTATCATGATCATTATCATGATCACTATCATGATCATTATCATGATCACTATCATGATCATTATCATGATCACTATCATGATCATTATCATGATCACTATCATGATCATCATCATGATAACTATCATGATCATTATCATGATCACTATCATGATCATTATCACTATCATGATCATTATCATGATCAAGATCATTATCACTATCATGATCATTATCATGATCGTGATCATTATCATGATCGTGATCATTATCATGATCATTATCATGATCATTATCATGATCATTATCATGATCATTATCATGATCATTATCATGATCATTATCACGATCATTATCATGATCACTATCATGATCATTATCATGATCACACTCATGATCATTATCACGATCATTCTTATGATTATGATCATGATCACTATCATGATCAGTATCATGTTCATTATCATGATCAATATTATGATCATTATCATGATCATTATCATGATCACTATCATGATCATTATCATGATCATTATTATGATCACTATCATGATCTTTATCATGATCATTATCATAATCACTATCATGATCATTATCATGATCATTATTATGATTATGATCATGATCACTATTATGATCATTATCATGATCAATATCATGATCATTATCATGATCACTATCATGATCATTATCATGATCAATATCATGATCATTATCATGATCACTATCGTGATCATTATCATGATCATTATCATGTTCATTATTATGATCATTATCATGATCAATATCATGATCATTATCATGATCACTATCATGATCATTATCATGATCATTATCATGATCAATATCATGATCATTATCATGATCATTATCATGTTCATGATTATGATCAATATCATGATCATTATCATGATCATTATCATGAGCATTATCATGATCACTATAATGATCAATATCATGATCATTATCATGATCACTATCGTGATCATTATCATGATCAGTATCATGTTCATTATCATGATCAATATCATGAGCATTATCATGAGCATTATCATGAGCATTATCATGAGCATTATCATGATCACTATCATGATCAATATCATGATCATTATCATGATCATTATTATGATCATTATCATGATCAATATCATGATCATTATCATGATCACTATCATGATCATTATCATGATCATTATCATGATCATTATCATGATCACTATCGTGATCATTATCATGATCAGTATCATGTTCATTATCATGATCAATATCATGATCATTATCATGAGCATTATCATGATCACTATCATGATCAATATCATGATCATTATCATGATCAATATCATGATCATTATCATGATCACTATCGTGATCATTATCATGATCAGTATCATGTTCATTATCATGATCACTCTCATGATCATTCTCATGATCATTATAATGATCACTATCATGATCAATATCATGATCAATATCATGATCATTATCACGATCATTATAATGATCATTATCATTATCATGATCATTATCATGATCACTATCATGATCATTATCATGATCACTATCATGATCATTATCATGATAACTATCATGATCATTATCATGATCATTATCATGATCACTATCATGATCACTATCATTATCATGATCATTATCAGGATCATTATCATGATCATTACCATGATCATTACCATGATCATTATCATGATCATTATCATTATCGATATCATGATCATGATCACTATCGTGATCATTATCATGATCAGTATCATGTTCATTATCATGATCAATATCATGATCATTATCATGAGCATGATCATGATCACTATCATGATCAATATCATGATCATTATCATGATCAATATCATGATCATTATCATGATCACTATCGTGATCATTATCATGATCAGTATCAAGTTCATTATCATGATCAATATCATGAGCATTATCATGAGCATTATCATGAGCATTATCATGATCTTACTCATGATCATTATCACGATCATTCTTATGATTATGATCATGATCACTATCACGATCACTATCATGATCAGTATCATGTTCATTATCATGATCAATATTATGATCATTATCATGATCATTATCATGATCACTATTATGATCACTATCATGATCTTTATCATGATCATTATCATAATCACTATTTCGATCATTATCATGATCATTATTATGATTATGATCATGATCTCATCATGATCACTATCGTGATCATTATCATGATCAGTATCATGTTCATTATCATGATCAATATCATGATCATTATCATGAGCATTATCATGATCACTATCATGATCAATATCATGATCATTATCATGATCAATATCATGATCATTATCATGATCACTATCGTGATCATTATCATGATCAGTATCATGTTCATTATCATGATCACTCTCATGATCATTCTCATGATCATTATAATGATCACTATCATGATCAATATCATGATCAATATCATGATCATTATCACGATCATTATAATGATCATTATCATTATCATGATCATTATCATATGATCATTATCATAATCATTACCATGATCATTATCATGATCATTATCATGATCATTATCATGATCATGATCACTATCATGATCATTATCATATGATCATTATCATAATCATTACCATGATCATTATCATGATCATTATCATTATCATGATCATTATCATGATCACTATCGTGATCATTATCATGATCAGTATCATGTTCATTATCATGATCAATATCATGATCATTATCATGAGCATTATCATGATCACTATCATGATCAATATCATGATCATTATCATGATCAATATCATGATCATTATCATGATCACTATCGTGATCATTATCATGATCAGTATCAAGTTCATTATCATGATCAATATCATGAGCATTATCATGAGCATTATCATGATCACACTCATGATCATTATCACGATCATTCTTATGATTATGATCATGATCACTATCACGATCACTATCATGATCAGTATCATGTTCATTATCATGATCAATATTATGATCATTATCATGATCATTATCATGATCACTATCATGATCATTATCATGATCATTATTATGATCACTATCATGATCTTTATCATGATCATTATCATAATCACTATTTCGATCATTATCATGATCATTATTATGATTATGATCATGATCTCTATTATGATCATTATCATGATCAATATCATGATCATTATCATGATCACTATCATGATCATTATCATGATCAATATCATGATCATTATCATGATCACTATCGTGATCATTATCATGATCAGTATCATGTTCATTATCATGATCAATATCATGATCATTATCATGAGCATTATCATGATCACTATCATGATCAATATCATGATCATTATCATGATCAATATCATGATCATTATCATGATCACTATCGTGATCATTATCATGATCAGTATCATGTTCATTATCATGATCAATATCATGAGCATTATCATGAGCATTATCATGATCACTATCATGATCAATATCATGATCATTATCATGATCATTATTATGATCATTATCATGATCAATATCATGATCATTATCATGATCACTATCATGATCATTATCATGATCATTATCATGATCAATATCATGATCATTATCATGATCATTATCATGTTCATTATTATGATCAATATCATGATCATTATCATGATCATTATCATGAGCATTATCATGATCACTATAATGATCAATATCATGATCCTTATCATGATCATTATCATGATCGTGATCACTATCATGATCACTATCATGATCATTATCATATGATCATTATCATAATCATTACCATGATCATTATCATGATCATTATCATTATCATGATCATTATCATGATCACTATCGTGATCATTATCATGATCAGTATCATGTTCATTATCATGATCAATATCATGATCATTATCATGAGCATTATCATGATCACTATCATGATCAATATCATGATCATTATCATGATCAATATCATGATCATTATCATGATCACTATCGTGATCATTATCATGATCAGTATCATGTTCATTATCATGATCACTCTCATCATCATTCTCATGATCATTATAATGATCACTATCATGACCAATATCATGATCAATATCATGATCATTATCACGATCATTATAATGATCATTATCATTATCATGATCATTATCATGATCACTATCATGATCATTATCATGATCATTATCATGATCACTATCATGATCATTATCATGATAACTATCATGATCATTATCATGATCATTATCATGATCACTATCATGATCACTATCATTATCATGATCATTATCATTATCATGATCATTATCATGATCACTATCATGATCATTATCATGATCATTATCATGATCACTATCATGATCATTATCATGATAACTATCATGATCTTTATCATGATCATTATCATAATCACTATCATGATCATTATCATGATCATTATTATGATTATGATCATGATCACTATTATGATCATTATAATGATCACTATAATGATCATTATCATGATCAATATCATGATCATTATCATGATCAATATCATGATCATTATCATGATCATTATAATGATCATTATAATGATCATTATCATTATCATGATCATTATCATGATCACTATCATGATCATTTTCATGATCATTATCATGATCACTATCATGATCATTATCATGATCATTATCATGATCACTATCATGATCATTATCATGATCATTATCATGATCACTATCATGATCATTATCATAATCATTATCGTGATCATTATCATGATCACTATCATGATCATTATCACGATCATTATCACGATCAATATCATAATCATTATTATGATCATTATCATGATCATTATTATGATAATTATTATGATCATTATCATGATCATTATCATGATAAATATCATGATCATTATCATGATCACTATCATGATCATTATCATAATCATTATCATGATCATTATCATGATCATTATCGATCGATGATCACTATCATGATCATTATCATGATCATTATCATGATCATTATAATAATCACTATCATGATCATTATCATGATCATTATCTTGATCACTATCATGATCATTATCATGATAACTATCATGATCATTATCATTATCACTATCATGATCAATATCATGATCATTATCATGATCGTGATCATTATCATGATCGTGATCATTATCATGATCATTATCATGATAAATATCATGATCATTATCATGATCACTATCATGATCATTATCATAATCATTACCATGATCATTATCATGATCATTATCGATCGATGATCACTATCATGATCATTATCATTATCATGATCATTATCATGATCATTATCATGATAAATATCATGATCATTATCATGATCACTATCATGATCATTATCATAATCATTACCATGATCATTATCATGATCATTATCATTATCGATATCATGATCATTATCATGATCATTATCATGATCACTATCATGATCATTATCATGATCATTATAATGATCACTATCATGATCATTATCATGATCAATATCATGATCATTATCATGATCAATATTATAATGATCATTATCATTATCATGATCATTATCATGATCACTATCATGATCATTATCATGATCATTATCATGATCACTATCATGATCATTATCATGATCATTATCATGACAACTATCATGATCATTATCATGACAACTATCATGATCATTATCATGATGACTATCATGATCATTATCATGATCATTATCATGATCATTATCATGATCATTATCATGATCATTATCATGATCATTATCATGATCATTATCATGATCATTATCATGATCATTATCATGATCATTATCACGATCATTATCATGATCACTATCATGATCATTATCATGATCACTATCGTGATCATTATCATGATCATTACCATGATCATTATTATGACCATTATCATGATCAATATCATGATCATTATCATGATCACTATCATGATCATTATCATGATCATTATCATGATAAATATCATGATCATTATCATGATGACTATCATGATCATTATCATGATCATTATCATGATCATTATCATGATCATTATCATGATCATTATCACGATCATTATCATGATCACTATCATGAGCATTATCATGATCACTATCATGATCAATATCATGATCATTATCATGATCATTATTATGATCATTATCGTGATCAATATCATGATCATTATCATGATCACTATCATGATCATTATCATGATCATTATCATGATAAATATCATGATCATTATCATGATCATTATCATGATCATTATCATGATCATTATCATGACAACTATCATGATCATTATCATGACAACTATCATGATCATTATCATGATGACTATCATGATCATTATCATGATCATTATCATGATCATTATCACGATCATTATCATGATCACTATCATGAGCATTATCATGATCACTATCATGATCAATATCATGATCATTATCATGATCATTATTATGATCATTATCATGATCAATATCATGATCATTATCATGATCACTATCATGGTCATTATCATGATCATTATCATGATAAATATCATGATCATTATCATGATCATTATCGTGTTCATTATCATGATCAATATCATGATCATTATCATGATCATTATCATGAGCATTATCATGATCACTATAATGATCAATATCATGATCATTACCATGATCATTATCATGATCACTATCATGATCATTATCATATGATCATTATCATAATCATTACCATGATCATTATCATGATCATTATCATTATCGATATCATGATCATTATCATTATCCTGATCAATATCATTATCATGATCATGATCACTATCATGATCATTATCATGATCACTATCATGATCGTTATCATGATCATTATCATGATCACTATCATTATCATGATCATTATCATGATCACTATCATGATCATTCTCATGATCATTATCACGATCATTATCATGATCATTATCATGATCACTATCATGATCATTATCATGATCACTATCATGATCATTATCATGATCACTATCATGATCATTATCATGATCACTATCATGATCATTATCATGATCACTATCATGATCATTATCATGATCATTATCATGCTCATTATCGTGATAACTATCATGATCATTATCATGATCAATATCATGATGATTATCATGATCACTATCATGATCATTATCATGATCACTATCATGATCATTATTATGATCATTATCATGATCAATATCATGATCATTATCACGATCATTATAATGATCATTATAATGATCATTATCACGATCATTATCTTGATCACTATCATGATCATTATCATGATAACTATCATGATCATTATCATGATCGTGATCATTATCATGATCGTGATCATTATCATGATCATTATCATGATCATTATCACGATCATTATCATGATCACTATCATGATCATTATCATGATCATTATCATGATCATTATCACGATCATTATCATGATCACTATCATGATCATTATCATGATCACACTCATGATCATTATCACGATCATTATCATGATCATTATCACGATCATTATCATGATCATTATTATGATCATGATCATTATCATGATCACTATCATGATCATTATCATGATCACTATCATGGTCATTATCATGATCACTATCATGATCATTATCATGATCATTATCATGATCACTATCATGATCATTATCATGATCACTATCATGATCATTATCATGATCACTATCATGATCATTATCATGATCACTATCATGATCATTATCATGATCACTATCATGATCATTATCATGATCACTATCATGATCATTATCATGATCACTATCATGATCATTATCATGATCACTATCATGATCATTATCATGATCAATATCATGATCATTATCATGATCACTATCGTGATCATTATCATGATCAGTATCATGTTCATTATCATGATCAATATCATGATCATTATCATGATCATTATCATGATCACTATCATGATCATTATCATGATCATTATCATGATCACTATCATGATTATTATCATGATCATTATCATGATCACTATCATGATCATTATCATGATAATTATCATGATCACTATCATGATCATTATCATGATAACTATCATGATCATTATCATGATCACTATCACTATCATGATCATTAGCATGATCGTGATCATTATCATGATCACACTCATGATCATTATCACGATCATTATTATGATAATGATCATGATCACTATCATGATCATTATCATGATCAATATCATGATCATTATCATGATCATGATCATGATCATTACCATGATCACTATCATGATCATTATCATGATCATTATCATGATCACTATCATGATCATTATCATGATCACTATCATGATCATTATCATGATCACTATCATGATCATTATCATGATCACTATCATGGTCATTATCATAATCACTATCATGATCATTATCATGATCATTATCATGATCACTATCATGATCATTATCATGATCACTATCATGATCATTATCATGATCACTATCATGATCATTATCATGATCACTATCATGATCATTATCATGATCATTATCATGATCATTATCATGATCACTATCATGATCATCATCATGATAACTATCATGATCATTATCATGATCACTATCATGATCATTATCACTATCATGATCATTATCATGATCATGATCATTATCACTATCATGATCATTATCATGATCGTGATCATTATCATGATCGTGATCATTATCATGATCATTATCATGATCATTATCATGATCATTATCATGATCATTATCATGATCATTATCACGATCATTATCATGATCACTATCATGATCATTATCATGATCACACTCATGATCATTATCACGATCATTCTTATGATTATGATCATGATCACTATCATGATCAGTATCATGTTCATTATCATGATCAATATTATGATCATTATCATGATCATTATCATGATCACTATCATGATCATTATCATGATCATTATTATGATCACTATCATGATCTTTATCATGATCATTATCATAATCACTATCATGATCATTATCATGATCATTATTATGATTATAATCATGATCACTATTATGATCATTATCATGATCAATATCATGATCATTATCATGATCACTATCATGATCATTATCATGATCAATATCATGATCATTATCATGATCACTATCGTGATCATTATCATGATCATTATCATGTTCATTATTATGATCATTATCATGATCAATATCATGATCATTATCATGATCACTATCATGATCATTATCATGATCATTATCATGATCAATATCATGATCATTATCATGATCATTATCATGTTCATGATTATGATCAATATCATGATCATTATCATGATCATTATCATGAGCATTATCATGATCACTATAATGATCAATATCATGATCATTATCATGATCACTATCGTGATCATTATCATGATCAGTATCATGTTCATTATCATGATCAATATCATGAGCATTATCATGAGCATTATCATGAGCATTATCATGATCACTATCATGATCCATATCATGATCATTATCATGATCATTATTATGATCATTATCATGATCAATATCATGATCATTATCATGATCACTATCATGATCATTATCATGATCATTATCATGATCATTATCATGATCACTATCGTGATCATTATCATGATCAGTATCATGTTCATTATCATGATCAATATCATGATCATTATCATGAGCATTATCATGATCACTATCATGATCAATATCATGATCATTATCATGATCAATATCATGATCATTATCATGATCACTATCGTGATCATTATCATGATCAGTATCATGTTCATTATCATGATCACTCTCATGATCATTCTCATGATCATTATAATGATCACTATCATGATCAATATCATGATCAATATCATGATCATTATCACGATCATTATAATGATCATTATCATTATCATGATCATTATCATGATCACTATCATGATCATTATCATGATCACTATCATGATCATTATCATGATAACTATCATGATCATTATCATGATCATTATCATGATCACTATCATGATCACTATCATTATCATGATCATTATCAGGATCATTATCATGATCATTACCATGATCATTACCATGATCATTATCATGATCATTATCATTATCGATATCATGATCATGATCACTATCGTGATCATTATCATGATCAGTATCATGTTCATTATCATGATCAATATCATGATCATTATCATGAGCATTATCATGATCACTATCATGATCAATATCATGATCATTATCATGATCAATATCATGATCATTATCATGATCACTATCGTGATCATTATCATGATCAGTATCAAGTTCATTATCATGATCAATATCATGAGCATTATCATGAGCATTATCATGAGCATTATCATGATCTTACTCATGATCATTATCACGATCATTCTTATGATTATGATCATGATCACTATCACGATCACTATCATGATCAGTATCATGTTCATTATCATGATCAATATTATGATCATTATCATGATCATTATCATGATCACTATTATGATCACTATCATGATCTTTATCATGATCATTATCATAATCACTATTTCGATCATTATCATGATCATTATTATGATTATGATCATGATCTCTATTATGATCATTATCATGATCAATATCATGATCATTATCATGATCACTATCATGATCATTATCATGATCAATATCGTGATCATTATCATGATCACTATCGTGATCATTATCATGATCAGTATCATGTTCATTATCATGATCAATATCATGATCATTATCATGAGCATTATCATGATCACTATCATGATCAATATCATGATCATTATCATGATCAATATCATGATCATTATCATGATCACTATCGTGATCATTATCATGATCAGTATCATGTTCATTATCATGATCAATATCATGAGCATTATCATGAGCATTATCATGATCACTATCATGATCAATATCATGATCATTATCATGATCATTATTATGATCAATATCATGATCATTATCATGATCATTATCATGAGCATTATCATGATCACTATAATGATCAATATCATGATCCTTATCATGATCATTATCATGATCGTGATCACTATCATGATCACTATCATGATCATTATCATATGATCATTATCATAATCATTACCATGATCATTATCATGATCATTATCATTATCATGATCATTATCATGATCACTATCGTGATCATTATCATGATCAGTATCATGTTCATTATCATGATCAATATCATGATCATTATCATGAGCATTATCATGATCACTATCATGATCAATATCATGATCATTATCATGATCAATATCATGATCATTATCATGATCACTATCGTGATCATTATCATGATCAGTATCATGTTCATTATCATGATCACTCTCATGATCATTCTCATGATCATTATAATGATCACTATCATGATCAATATCATGATCAATATCATGATCATTATCACGATCATTATAATGATCATTATCATTATCATGATCATTATCATATGATCATTATCATAATCATTACCATGATCATTATCATGATCATTATCATTATCATGATCATTATCATGATCGTGATCACTATCATGATCACTATCATGATCATTATCATATGATCATTATCATAATCATTACCATGATCATTATCATGATCATTATCATTATCATGATCATTATCATGATCACTATCGTGATCATTATCATGATCAGTATCATGTTCATTATCATGATCAATATCATGATCATTATCATGAGCATTATCATGATCACTATCATGATCAATATCATGATCATTATCATGATCAATATCATGATCATTATCATGATCACTATCGTGATCATTATCATGATCAGTATCAAGTTCATTATCATGATCAATATCATGAGCATTATCATGAGCATTATCATGATCACACTCATGATCATTATCACGATCATTCTTATGATTATGATCATGATCACTATCACGATCACTATCATGATCAGTATCATGTTCATTATCATGATCAATATTATGATCATTATCATGATCATTATCATGATCACTATCATGATCATTATCATGATCATTATTATGATCACTATCATGATCTTTATCATGATCATTATCATAATCACTATTTCGATCATTATCATGATCATTATTATGATTATGATCATGATCTCTATTATGATCATTATCATGATCAATATCGTGATCATTATCATGATCAGTATCATGTTCATTATCATGATCAATATCATGAGCATTATCATGAGCATTATCATGATCACTATCATGATCAATATCATGATCATTATCATGATCATTATTATGATCATTATCATGATCAATATCATGATCATTATCATGATCACTATCATGATCATTATCATGATCATTATCATGATCAATATCATGATCATTATCATGATCATTATCATGTTCATTATTATGATCAATATCATGATCATTATCATGATCATTATCATGAGCATTATCATGATCACTATAATGATCAATATCATGATCCTTATCATGATCATTATCATGATCGTGATCACTATCATGATCACTATCATGATCATTATCATATGATCATTATCATAATCATTACCATGATCATTATCATGATCATTATCATTATCATGATCATTATCATGATCACTATCGTGATCATTATCATGATCAGTATCATGTTCATTATCATGATCAATATCATGATCATTATCATGAGCATTATCATGATCACTATCATGATCAATATCATGATCATTATCATGATCAATATCATGATCATTATCATGATCACTATCGTGATCATTATCATGATCAGTATCATGTTCATTATCATGATCACTCTCATCATCATTCTCATGATCATTATAATGATCACTATCATGACCAATATCATGATCAATATCATGATCATTATCACGATCATTATAATGATCATTATCATTATCATGATCATTATCATGATCACTATCATGATCATTATCATGATCATTATCATGATCACTATCATGATCATTATCATGATAACTATCATGATCATTATCATGATCATTATCATGATCACTATCATGATCACTATCATTATCATGATCATTATCAGGATCATTATCATGATCATTACCATGATCATTACCATGATCATTATCATGATCATTATCATTATCGATATCATGATCATGATCACTATCGTGATCATTATCATGATCAGTATCATGTTCATTATCATGATCAATATCATGATCATTATCATGAGCATTATCATGATCACTATCATGATCAATATCATGATCATTATCATGATCAATATCATGATCATTATCATGATCACTATCGTGATCATTATCATGATCAGTATCAAGTTCATTATCATGATCAATATCATGAGCATTATCATGAGCATTATCATGATCACACTCATGATCATTATCACGATCATTCTTATGATTATGATCATGATCACTATCATGATCAGTATCATGTTCATAATCATGATCAATATTATGATCATTATCATGATCATTATCATGATCACTATCATGATCATTATCATGATCATTATTATGATCACTATCATGATCATTATCATGATCAATATCATGATCATTATCATGATCAATATCATGATCATTATCATGATCAATATCATAATCATTACCATGATCTCTATCATGATCATTATCATGATCAATATCATGATCTTTATCATGATCAATATCATGATCATTATCATGTTCATTATCATGATCAATATTATGATCATTATCATGATCATTATCATGATCACTATCATGATCATTATCATGATCATTATCATGATCACTATCATGATCATTATCATGATCAATATCATGATCATTATCATGATCAATATCATGATCATTATCATGATCATTATCATGTTCATTATCATGATCAATATCATGATCATTATCATGATCATTATTATGTTCATTATCATGATCTATATCATGATCATTATCATGATCATTATCATGATCACTATCATGATCATTATCATGATCATTATTATGATCACTATCATGATCATTATCATGATCAATATCATGATCATTATCATGATCAATATCATGATCATTATCATGATCAATATCATAATCATTACCATGATCTCTATCATGATCATTATCATGATCAATATCATGATCTTTATCATGATCAATATCATGATCATTACCATGATCTCTATCATGATCATTATCATGATCAATATCATGATCTTTATCATGATCAATATCATGATCATTATCATGTTCATTATCATGATCAATATTATGATCATTATCATGATCATTATCATGATCACTATCATGATCATTATCATGATCATTATCATGATCACTATCATGATCATTATCATGATCAATATCATGATCATTATCATGATCAATATCATGATCATTATCATGATCATTATCATGTTCATTATCATGATCAATATCATGATCATTATCATGATCATTATTATGTTCATTATCATGATCTATATCATGATCATTATCATGATCAATATCATGATCATTATCATGATCACTATCGTGATCATTATCATGATCATTATTATGATCATTATCATGATCAATATCATAATCATTACCATGATCTCTATCATGATCATTATTATGATCACTATCATGATCATTATCATGATCAATATCATGATCATTATCATGTTCATTATCATGATCAATATTATGATCATTATCATGATCATTATCATGATCACTATCATGATCATTATCATGATCATTATCATGATCACTATCATGATCTATATCATGATCATTATCATGATCAATATCATGATCATTATCATGATCACTATCGTGATCATTATCATGATCAGTATCATGTTCATTATCATGATCAATATCATGAGCATTATCATGAGCATTATCATGATCACTATAATGATCAATATCATGATCATTATCATGATCATTATTATGTTCATTATCATGATCAATATCATGATCATTATCATGATCATTATCATGAGCATTATCATGATCACTATCATGATCAATATCATGATCATTATCATGATCAATATCATGATCATTATCATGATCACTATCGTGATCATTATCATGATCAGTATCATGTTCATTATCATGATCAATATCATGAGCATTATCATGAGCATTATCATGATCACTATCATGATCAATATCATGATCATTATCATGATCATTATTATGATCATTATGATCATGATATCGATAATGATAATGATCATGATAATGATCATGGTAATGATCATGGTAATGATCATGATAATGATCATGATAATGATCATGATAGTGATCATGATAATGATCATGATAGTGATCATGATAATGATCATGATAATGATCATGATAGTGATCATGATAATGATCATGATAATGATCATGATAATGATCATGATAATGATCATGATAATGATCATGGTAATGATCATGATAATGATCATGATAATGATCATGATAGTGATCATGATAATGATCATGATATTGATCATGATAGTGATCATGATAATGCTCATGATAATGATCATGATATTGATCATGATAATGAACATGATACTGATCATGATAATGATCACGATAGTGATCATGATAAAGATCATGATATTGATCATGATAATGATCATGATAGAGATCATGGTAATGATTATGATATTGATCATGATAATGATCATAATAATGATCATGATAATGATCATGATATTGATCATGATAGTGATCATGATAATGCTCATGATAATGCTCATGATATTGATCATGATAATGAACATGATACTGATCATGATAATGATCACGATAGTGATCATGATAATGATCATGATATTGATCATGATAATGATCATGATATTGATCATGATAGTGATCATGATAATGCTCATGATAATGATCATGATAATGATCATGATATTGATCATGATAATGAACATAATAATGATCATGATAATGATCATGATATTGATCATTATAGTGATCATGATAATGCTCATGATAATGCTCATGATATTGATCATGATAATGAACATGATACTGATCATGATAATGATCACGATAGTGATCATGATAATGATCATGATATTGATCATGATAATGATCATGATATAGATCATGATAGTGATCATGATAATGATCATGATAATGATCATGATAGTGATCATGATAATGATCATGATAATGATCATAATATTGATCATGATAATGAACATGATAATGATCATGATATTGATCATGATAATGATCATGATAGTGATCATAATAATGATCATGATAGAGATCATGGTAATGATTATGATATTGATCATGATAATGATCATAATAATGATCATGATAATGATCACGATAGTGATCATGATAATGATCATGATATTGATCATGATAATGATCATGATATAGATCATGATAATGAACATAATAATGATCATGATAATGATCATGATATTGATCATGATAATGAACATGATAATGATCATGATAATGATCATGATATTGATCATGATAATGATCATGATATTGATCATGATAATGATCATGATAGTGATCATGATAATGATCATGATAATGATCATGATAGTGATCATGATAATGATCATGATAATGATCATAATATTGATCATGATAATGAACATGATAATGATCATGATATTGATCATGATAAAGATCATGATATTGATCATGATAATGATCATGATAGAGATCATGGTAATGATTATGATATTGATCATGATAATGATCATAATAATGATCATGATAATGATCACGATAGTGATCATGATAATGATCATGATATTGATCATGATAATGATCATGATATAGATCATGATAATGAACATAATAATGATCATGATAATGATCATGATATTGATCATGATAATGAACATGATAATGATCATGATAATGATCATGATATTGATCATGATAATGATCATGATATTGATCATGATAATGATCATGATAGTGATCATGATAATGATCATGATATTGATCATGATAATGATCATGATATAGATCATGATAATGAACATAATAATGATCATGATAATGATCATGATATTGATCATGATAATGAACATGATAATGATCATGATAATGATCATGATATTGATCATGATAATGATCATGATATTGATCATGATAATGATCATGATAGTGATCATAATAATGATCATGATAGTGATCATGATCATAATCATAAGAATGATCGTGATAATGATCATGAGTGTGATCATGATAATGCTCATGATAATGCTCATGATATTGATCATGATAATGAACTTGATACTGATCATGATAATGATCACGATAGTGATCATGATAATGATCATGATATTGATCATGATAATGATCATGATATTGATCATGATAGTGATCATGATAATGCTCATGATAATGATCATGATATTGATCATGATAATGAACATGATACTGATCATGATAGTGATCATGATAATGATCATGATAATGATAATGATCATTATAATGATCGTGATAATGATCATGATATTGATCATGATATTGGTCATGATAGTGATCATTATAATGATCATGATAATGATAGTGATCATGATAGTGATCATGATAATGATCATGATAATGATCATGATAGTTATCATGATAATGATCATGAGTGTGATCATGATAATGCTCATGATAATGCTCATGATATTGATCATGATAATGAACTTGATACTGATCATGATAATGATCACGATAGTGATCATGATAATGATCATGATATTGATCATGATAATGATCATGATATTGATCATGATAGTGATCATGATAATGCTCATGATAATGATCATGATATTGATCATGATAATGAACATGATACTGATCATGATAGTGATCATGATAATGATCATGATAATGATAATGATCATTATAATGATCGTGATAATGATCATGGTAATGATCATGGTAATGATCATGATAATGATCCTGATAATGATCATGATAATGATAGTGATCATGATAGTGATCATGATAATGATCATGATAATGATCATGATAGTTATCATGATAATGATCATGATAGTGATCATGATAATGATCATGATAATGATCATGATAGTGATCATGATAATGATCATGATAATGATAATGATCATTATAATGATCGTGATAATGATCATGATATTGATCATGATATTGGTCATGATAGTGATCATTATAATGATCATGAGAATGATGATGAGAGTGATCATGATAATGAACATGATACTGATCATGATAATGATCACGATAGTGATCATAATAATGATCATGATATTGATCATGATAATGATCATGATATTGATCATGATAGTGATCATGATAATGCTCATGATAATGATCATGTTATTGATCATGATAATGAACATGATACTGATCATGATAATGATCACGATAGTGATCATGATAATGATCATGATAATGATAATGATCATGATAATGATCATGGTAATGATTATGATAATGATCATATGATAATGATCATGATAGTGATCATGATAGTGATCACGATCATGATAATGATCATGATAAGGATCATGATATTGATCATTATAGTGATCATGATAATGCTCATGATAATGATCATGATAATGATCATGATATTGATCATAATAATGAACATGATAATGATCATGATAATGATCATGATATTGATCATGATAATGATCATGATAATGATCATGATAGTGATCATGATAATGATCATGATATTGATTATGATAATGATCATACTAATGATCATGATAATGATCATGATATTGATCATGATAGTGATCATGATAATGCTCATGATAATGCTCATGATATTGATCATGATAATGAACATGATACTGATCATGATAATGATCACGATAGTGATCATGATAATGATCATGATATTGATCATGATAATGATCATGATATTGATCATGATAGTGATCATGATAATGCTCATGATAATGATCATGATATTGATCATGATAATGAACATGATACTGATCATGATAATGATCACGATAGTGATCATGATAATGATCATGATATTGATCATGATAATGATCATGATAGTGATCATGATAATGATCATGATATTGATCATGATAATGATCATAATAGAGATCATGATCATAATCATAATAATGATCATAATAATGATCGAAATAGTGATTATGATAATGATCATGATAAAGATCATGATAGTGATCATAATAATGATCATGATAATGATCATGATAGTGATCATGATAATGATCATGATAATGATCATAATATTGATCATGATAATGAACATGATACTGATCATGATAGTGATCGTGATAGTGATCATGATCATAATCATAAGAATGATCGTGATAATGATCATGAGTGTGATCATGATAATGCTCATGATAATGATCATGATATTGATCATGATAATGAACATGATGATGATCACTATCGTGATCATTATCATGATCAGTATCATGTTCATTATCATGATCAATATCATGATCATTATCATGAGCATTATCATGATCACTATCATGATCAATATCATGATCATTATCATGATCAATATCATGATCATTATCATGATCACTATCGTGATCATTATCATGATCAGTATCATGTTCATTATCATGATCACTCTCATGATCATTCTCATGATCATTATAATGATCACTATCATGATCAATATCATGATCAATATCATGATCATTATCACTATCGTGATCATTATCATGATCAGTATCATGTTCATTATCATGATCAATATCATGATCATTATCATGAGCATTATCATGATCACTATCATGATCAATATCATGATCATTATCATGATCAATATCATGATCATTATCATGATCACTATCGTGATCATTATCATGATCAGTATCATGTTCATTATCATGATCACTCTCATGATCATTCTCATGATCATTATAATGATCACTATCATGATCAATATCATGATCAATATCATGATCATTATCACGATCATTATAATGATCATGATCATTATCATGATCATTATCATGATCACTATCATGATCATTATCATGATCACTATCATGATCATTATCATGATAACTATCATGATCATTATCATGATCATTATCATGATCACTATCATGATCACTATCATTATCATGATCATTATCAGGATCATTATCATGATCATTACCATGATCATTACCATGATCATTATCATGATCATTATCATTATCGATATCATGATCATGATCACTATCGTGATCATTATCATGATCAGTATCATGTTCATTATCATGATCAATATCATGATCATTATCATGAGCATTATTATGATCACTATCATGATCAATATCATGATCATTATCATGATCAATATCATGATCATTATCATGATCACTATCGTGATCATTATCATGATCAGTATCAAGTTCATTATCATGATCAATATCATGAGCATTATCATGAGCATTATCATGATCTTACTCATGATCATTATCACGATCATTCTTATGATTATGATCATGATCACTATCACGATCACTATCATGATCAGTATCATGTTCATTATCATGATCAATATTATGATCATTATCATGATCATTATCATGATCACTATTATGATCACTATCATGATCTTTATCATGATCATTATCATAATCACTATTTCGATCATTATCATGATCATTATTATGATTATGATCATGATCTCTATTATGATCATTATCATGATCAATATCATGATCATTATCATGATCACTATCATGATCATTATCATGATCAATATCATGATCATTATCATGATCACTATCGTGATCATTATCATGATCAGTATCATGTTCATTATCATGATCAATATCATGATCATTATCATGAGCATTATCATGATCACTATCATGATCAATATCATGATCATTATCATGATCACTATCGTGATCATTATCATGATCAGTATCATGTTCATTATCATGATCAATATCATGATAATGATCATGATATTGATCATGATAGTGATCATGATAATGCTCATGATAATGATCATGATATTGATCATGATAATGAACATGATACTGATCATGATAATGATCACGATAGTGATCATGATAATGATCATGATATTGATCATGATAATGATCATGATAGTGATCATGATAATGATCATGATATTGATCATGATAATGATCATAATAGAGATCATGATCATAATCATAATAATGATCATGATAATGATCGAAATAGTGATTATGATAATGATCATGATAAAGATCATGATAGTGATCATAATAGTGATCATGATAATGATCATGATAATGATCATAATATTGATCATGATAATGAACATGATACTGATCATGATAGTGATCGTGATAGTGATCATGATCATAATCATAAGAATGATCGTGATAATGATCATGAGTAAGATCATGATAATGCTCATGATAATGCTCATGATATTGATCATGATAATGAACTTGATACTGATCATGATAATGATCACGATAGTGATCATGATAATGATCATGATATTGATCATGATAATGATCATGATATTGATCATGATAGTGATCATAATAATGCTCATGATAATGATCATGATATTGATCATGATAATGAACATGATACTGATCATGATAATGATCACGATAGTGATCATGATCATGATATCGATAATGATAATGATCATGATAATGATCATGGTAATGATCATGGTAATGATCATGATAATGATCCTGATAATGATCATGATAATGATAGTGATCATGATAGTGATCATGATAACTATCATTATCATGATAATGATCATGATAGTTATCATGATAATGATCATGATAGTGATCATGATAATGATCATGATAGTGATCATGATAATGATCATGATAATGATAATGATCATTATAATGATCGTGATAATGATCATGATATTGATCATGATATTGATCATGATAGTGATCATTATAATGATCATGAGAATGATCATGAGAGTGATCATGATAATGAACATGATACTGATCATGATAATGATCACGATAGTGATCATGATAATGATCATGATATTGATCATGATAATGATCATGATATTGATCATGATAGTGATCATGATAATGCTCATGATAATGATCATGATATTGATCATGATAATGAACATGATACTGATCATGATAATGATCACGATAGTGATCATGATCATGATATCGATAATGATAATGATCATGATAATGATCATGGTAATGATCATGGTAATGATCATGATAATGATCCTGATAATGATCATGATAATGATAGTGATCATGATAGTGATCATGATAATGATCATGATAATGATCATGATAGTTATCATGATAATGATCATGATAGTGATCATGATAATGATCATGATAGTGATCATGATAATGATCATGATAATGATAATGATCATTATAATGATCGTGATAATGATCATGATATTGATCATGATATTGATCATGATAGTGATCATTATAATGATCATGAGAATGATCATGAGAGTGATCATGATAATGAACATGATACTGATCATGATAATGATCATAATAATGATCATGATAATGATCATGATATTGATCATGATAGTGATCATGATAATGCTCATGATAATGCTCATGATAATGCTCATGATAATGCTCATGATATTGATCATGATAATGAACATGATACTGATCATGATAATGATCACGATAGTGATCATGATAATGATCATGATATTGATCATTATAGTGATCATGATAATGCTCATGATAATGATCATGATAATGATCATGATATTGATCATAATCATGAACATGATAATGATCATGATAATGATCATGATATTGATCATGATAATGATCATGATAATGATCATGATAGTGACCATGATAATGATCATGATATTGATCATGATAATGATCATAATAATGAACATGATAATGATCATGATAATGATCACGATAGTGATCATGATAATGATCATGATATTGATCATGATAATGATCATGATAGTGATCATGATAATGATCATGATATTGATCATGATAATGATCATAATAGTGATCATGATCATAATCATAATAATGATCATGATAATGATCATGATAGTGATTATGATAATGATCATGATAAAGATCATGATAGTGATCATAATAATGATCATGATAATGATCATGATAGTGATCATGATAATGATCATGATAATGATCATAATATTGATCATGATAATGAACATGATACTGATCATGATAGTGATCATGATCATAATCATAAGAATGATCGTGATAATGATCATGAGTGTGATCATGATAATGATCATGATAGTGATCATGATAATGATCGTGATAATGATCATGATAATGATCATGATAATGATCATGATAATGATCATGATAATGATCATGATAATGATCATGATAATGATCACGATCATGATAATGATCACGATCATGATAATGATCATGATAGTGATAATGATCATGATCATGATAATGATCATGATAGTGATAATGATCATGATAGTGATAATGATCATGATAGTTATCATGATGATGATCATGATAGTGATCATGATAATGATCATGATAGTGATCATGATAATGATCATGATAGTGATCATGATAATGATCATGATAGTGATCATGATAATGATCATGATAGTGATCATGATAATGATCATGATAGTGATCATGATAATGATCATGATAGTGATCATGATAATGATCATGATAATGATCATGATAGTGATTATGATAATGACCATGATAGTGATCATGATAATGATCATGATAGTGATCATGATAATGATCATGATAGTGATCATGATAATGATCATGATAGTGATCATGATAATGATCATGATAATGATCATGATAGTGATCATGGTAATGATCATGATCATGATCATGATAATGATCATGATATTGATCATGATAATGATCATGATAGTGATCATGATCATTAATAATGATCGTGATAATGATCATGAGTGTGATCATGATAATGATCACGATCATGCTAATGATCATGATAGTGATAGTAATCATGATAATGATCATGATAGTTATCATGATAATGATCATGATAGTGATCATGATAATTATCATGATAATGATCATGATAGTGATCATGATAATGATCATGATAATAATCATGATAGTGATCATGATAATGATCATGATAATGATCATGATAGTGATCATGATAATGATCATGATAATGATCATGATATTGATCATGATAATGAACATGATACTGATCATGATAATGATCACGATAGTGATCATGATAATGATCATGATATTGATCATGATAATGATCATGATATTGATCATGATAATGATCATGATAGTGATCATGATAATGATCATGATAGTGATCATGATAATGATCATGATAGTGATCATGATAATGATCATGATAGTGATCATGATAATGATCATGATAGTGATCATGATAATGATCATGATAGTGATCATGATAATGATCATGATAGTGATCATGATAATGATCATGATAGTGATCATGATAATGATCATGATAGTGATCATGATAATGATCATGATAGTGATCATGATAATGATCATGATAATGATCATGATAGTGATCATGATAATGACCATGATAGTGATCATGATAATGATCATGATAGTGATCATGATAATGATCATGATCATAATAATGATCATGATAATGATCGTGATAATGATCATGATAATGATCGTGATAATGATCATGAGTGTGATCATGATAATGATCATGATAGTGATCATGATAATGATCGTGATAATGATCATGATAATGATCATGATAATGATCATGATAGTGATCATGATAATGATCGTGATAATGATCATGATAATGATCATGATAATGATCACGATCATGATAATGATCACGATCATGATAATGATCATGATAGTTATCATGATAATGATCATGATAGTGATCAAGATAATGATCGTGATAATGATCATTATAATGATCATTATAATGATCGTGATAATGATCATGATATTGATCATGATAATGATCATAATAATGATCATGATAGTGATCATGATAATGATCATGATAGTGATCATGATAATCATCATGATATTGATCATGATAATGATCATGATAGTTATCATGATAATGAGCATGATAATGATCATGATAGTGATCATAATAATGATCATGATAATGATCATGATAGTGATCATGATAATGATCATGATAGTGATCATGATAATGATCATGATAGTGATCATGATAATGATCATGATAATGATCGTGATAATGATCATGAGAATGATCATGATAGTGATCATGATAATGATCATGATAATGATAGTGATCATGATAATGATCATGATAATGATCATGATAGTGATCATGATAATGATCATGATAATGATCATGATCATGATAATGATATTGATCAGGATAATGATAATGATCATGATATCGATAATGATAATGATCATGATAATGATCATGGTAATGGTTATGATAATGATCATATGATAATGATCATGATAGTGATCATGATAATGATCATGGTAATGATCATGATATTGATCATTATAGTGATCATGATAATGCTCATGATAATGATCATGATAATGATCATGATATTGATCATGATAATGAACACGATAATGATCATGATAATGATCATGATATTTATCATGATAATGATCATGATAATGATCATGATAGTGATCATGATAATGATCATGATATTGATCATGATAATGATCATAATAATGATCATGATAATGATCATGATATTGATCATGATAGTGATCATGATAATGCTCATGATAGTGATCATGATAATGATCGTGATAATGATCATGATAATGATCATGATAATGATCATGATAGTCATCATGATAATGATCATGATAGTTGTCATGATAATGATCATGATAGTTGTCATGATAATGATCATGATAATGATCATGATAATGATCATGATATTTATCATGATAATGATCATGATAATGATCATGATAGTGATCATGATAATGATCATGATATTGATCACGATAATGATCATAATAATGATCATGATAATGATCATGATATTGATCATGATAGTGATCATGATAATGCTCATGATAGTGATCATGATAATGATCGTGATAATGATCATGATAATGATCATGATAATGATCATGATAATGATAATGATAATGATCATGATAGTCATCATGATAATGATCATGATATTTATCATGATAATGATCATGATAATGATCATGATAGTGATCATGATAATGATCATGATAGTGATCATGATAATGATCATGATAGTGATCATGATAATGATCATGATAGTGATCATGATAATGATCATGATAGTGATCATGATAATGATCATGATAGTGATCATGATAATGATCATGATAATGATCATGATAGTGATCATGATAATGACCATGATAGTGATCATGATAATGATCATGATAGTGATCATGATAATGATCATGATCATAATAATGATCATGATAATGATCGTGATAATGATCATGATAATGATCGTGATAATGATCATGAGTGTGATCATGATAATGATCATGATAGTGATCATGATAATGATCGTGATAATGATCATGATAATGATCATGATAATGATCATGATAGTGATCATGATAATGATCGTGATAATGATCATGATAATGATCATGATAATGATCACGATCATGATAATGATCACGATCATGATAATGATCATGATAGTTATCATGATAATGATCATGATAGTGATCAAGATAATGATCGTGATAATGATCATTATAATGATCATTATAATGATCGTGATAATGATCATGATATTGATCATGATAATGATCATAATAATGATCATGATAGTGATCATGATAATGATCATGATAGTGATCATGATAATCATCATGATATTGATCATGATAATGATCATGATAGTTATCATGATAATGAGCATGATAATGATCATGATAGTGATCATAATAATGATCATGATAATGATCATGATAGTGATCATGATAATGATCATGATAGTGATCATGATAATGATCATGATAGTGATCATGATAATGATCATGATAATGATCGTGATAATGATCATGAGAATGATCATGATAGTGATCATGATAATGATCATGATAATGATCATGATAATGATCATGATAGTCATCATGATAATGATCATGATAGTTGTCATGATAATGATCATGATAGTTGTCATGATAATGATCATGATAGTGATCATGATAATGATCATGATAATGATCATGATAGTGATCATGATAATGATCATGATAATGATCATGATAGTGATCATGATAATGATCATGATAATGATAATGATCATTATAATATTGATCATGATAATGATCATGATATTGATCATGATAATGATCATGATAGTGATCATTATAATGATCATGATAATGATCATGATAGTGATCATGATAATGATCATGATAATGATCATGATAATGATATCGATAATGATAATGATCATGATAATGATCATGGTAATGATTATGATAATGATCATGATAGTGATCATGATAATGATCATGATATTTATCATGATAATGATCATGATAATGATCATGATAATGATCATGATAATGATCATGATAGTGATCATCGATCGATAATGATCATGATAATGATCATGGTAATGATTATGATAATGATCATGATAGTGATCATGATAATGATCATGATATTTATCATGATAATGATCATGATAATGATCACGATCATGATAATGATCACGATCATGATAATGATCATGATATTGATCATGATAGTGATAATGATAATGATCATGATAGTTATCATGATAATGATCATGATAGTGATCAAGATAATGATCATGATAATGATCATGATAGTGATTATGATAATGATCATGATAATGATCATGATAATGATCATGATAATGATCATGATAGTGATCATCGATCGATAATGATCATGATAATGATCATGGTAATGATTATGATAATGATCATTATAGTGATCATGATAATGATCATGATATTTATCATGATAATGATCATGATAATGATCATAATAATTATCATAATAATGATCATGATAATGATCATAATAATGATTATGATATTGATCGTGATAATGATCGTGATAATGATCATGATAGTGATCATGATAATGATCATGATAATGATCATGATAGTGATCATGATAATGATCACGATAATGATTATGATAATGATCATGATAGTGATCATGATAATGATCATGATAATGATCATGATAGTGATCATGATAATGATCATGAAAATGATCATGATAGTGATCATGATAATGATCATGATAATGATAATGATCATTATAATGATCATTATAATGATCATGATAATGATCATGATATTGATCATGATAATGATCATGATATTGATCATGACCATGATCATTATCATGATCATTATCATTATCGATATCATGATCATGATCATTATCATGATCAATATCATGATCATTATCATGATCATTATCATGATCACTATCATGATAATGATCATGATAGTGATCATGATAATGATCATGATAATGATCATGATAGTGATCATGATAATGATCATGATAATGATCATGATAGTGATCATAATAATGATCATGATAATGATCATGATAATGATCATGATAATGATCATGATAATGATCATGATAATGATCATGATAATGATCATGATAATGATCATGGTAATGATCATGATAATGATCATGATAATGATCATGATAATGATCATGGTAATGATCATGATAATGATCATGATAATGATCATGATAATGATCATGATAATGATCATGATATTGATCATGATAGTGATCATGATAATGCTCATGATAATGATCATGATATTGATCATGATAATGAACATGATACTGATCATGATAATGATCACGATAGTGATCATGATAATGATCATGATATTGATCATGATAATGATCATGATAGTGATCATTATAATGATCATGATAATGATCATGATAATGATCATGATAGTGATCATTATAATGATCATGATAACGATCATGATAGTTATTATGATAATGATCATGATAGTGATCATAATAATGATCATGATAATGATCATGATAGTGATCATGATAATGATCATGATAGTGATCATGATAATGATCATGATAGTGATCATGATAATGATCATGATATTGATCATGATAGTGATCATGATAATGATCATGATAGTTATCATGATAATGATCATGATAATGATCATGATAGTGATCATAATAATGATCATGATAATGATCATGATAGTGCTCATGATAATGAGCATGATAGTGATCATGATAATGATCATGATAATGATCGTGATAATGATCATGATAATGATCATGAGAATGATCATGATAGTGATCATGATAATGATCATGATAATGATAGTGATCATGATAATGATCATGATAATGATCATGATAGTGATCATGATAACGATCATGATAATGATCATGATCATGATAATGATATTGATCATGATAATGATAATGATCATGATATCGATAATGATAATGATCATGATAATGATCATGGTAATGATTATGATAATGATAATATGATAATGATCATGATAGTGATCACGATCATGATAATGATCATGATAATGATCATGATATTGATCATTATAGTGATCATGATAATGCTCATGATAATGATCATGATAATGATCATGATATTGATCATGACAATGAACATGATAATGATCATGATAATGATCATGATATTTATCATGATAATGATCATGATAATGATCATGATAGTGATCATGATAATGATCATGATATTGATCATGATAATGATCATAATAATGATCATGATAATGATCATGATATTGATCATGATAGTGATCATGATAATGCTCATGATAATGATCATGATATTGATCATGATAATGAACATGATACTGATCATGATAATGATCATGATAGTGATCATGATAATGATCATGATATTGATCATGATAATGATCATGATATTGATCATGATAGTGATCATGATAATGCTCATGATAGTGATCATGATAATGCTCATGATAATGATAATGATCTTGATCATGATAATGAACATGATACTGATCATGATAATGATCACGATAGTGATCATGATAATGATCATGATATTGATCATGATAATGATCATGATAGTGATCATGATCATGATCATAATAATGATCATGATAATGATCATGATAGTGATCATGATAATGATCGTGATAATGATCATGAGTGTGATCATGATAATGATCGTGATAATGATCATGATAATGATCATGATAATGATCATGATAATGATCATGATAATGATCATGATAATGATCATGATAGTGATCATGATAATGAATGTGATAATGATCATGAGTGTGATCATGATAATGATCATGATAGTGATCATGATAATGATAGTGATAATGATCATGATATTGATCATGATAATGATCATGATCATGATATCGATAATGATAATGATCATGATAATGATCATGGTAATGATCATGGTAATGATCATGATAATGATCCTGATAATGATCATGATAATGATAGTGATCATGATAGTGATCATGATAATGATCATGATAATGATCACGATAGTGATCATAATAATGATCATGATAGTTATAATGATAATGATCATGATAGTGATCATGATAATGATCATGATAGTTATCATGATAATGATCATGATAGTGATCATGATAGTGATCATGATAATGATCATGATAATGATCATGATAGTTATCATGATAATGATCATGATAGTGATCATGATAATGATCATGAGGGTGATCATGATAATGATCATGATAATGATCATGATAGTGATCATGATAATGATCATGATAGTGATCATAATAATGATCATGATAATGATCATGATAGTGATCATGATAATGATCATGATAATGATCATGATAATGATCATGATAATGATCATGATAGTGATCATGATAATGATCATGATAATGATCATGATAATGATCATGATAATGATCATGATAATGATCATGGTAATGATCATGATAATGATCATGATAATGATCATGATAGTGATCATGATAATTGATAGTTACCATGATCATTATCATGATCATTACCATGATCATTATCATGATCATTATCATGATCATTATCATGATCATTATCCTGATAATGATCATGATAATGATAGTGATCATGATAGTGATCATGATAATGATCATGATAATGATCATGATAGTGATCATGATAATGATCATGATAGTGATCATGATAATGATCATGATAGTGATCATGATAATGATCATGATAGTGATCATGATAATGATCATGATAGTGATCATGATAATGATCATGATAGTGATCATGATAATGATCATGATAATGATC
The DNA here is from genome assembly GCA_916610165.2 of Gymnosoma rotundatum. NCBI lineage: Eukaryota > Metazoa > Arthropoda > Insecta > Diptera > Tachinidae > Gymnosoma > Gymnosoma rotundatum. The sequence continues at coordinate 66,259,654 of OU744337.1, read as the reverse complement.
ATGATAATGATCATGATATTGATCATGATAATGATCATGATAGTGATCATGATCATAATCATAATAATGATCGTGATAATGATCATGAGTGTGATCATGATAATGATCACGATCATGCTAATGATCATGATAGTGATAGTGATCATGATAATGATCATGATAGTTATCATGATAATGATCATGATAATGATCATGATAATGATCATGATAATGATCACGATAGTGATCATGATAATGATCATGATAATAATTATGATAATGATCATGATAATAATCATGATAGTGATCATGATAATGATCATGATAATGATCATGATAGTGATCATAATAATGATCATGATAATGATCATGATAGTGATCATGATAATGATCATGATAATGATCATGATATTGATCATGATAATGAACATGATACTGATCATGATAGTGATCATGATAATGATCATGATAGTGATCATGATAATGATCATGATAGTGATCATGATAATCATCATGATAATGATCATGATAGTCATCATGATAATGACCATGATAGTTGTCATGATAATGATCATGATAGTGATCATGATAATGATCATAATAATAATCATGATAGTGATCATGATAATGATCATGATAGTGATCATGATAATGATCATGATCATAATAATGATCATGATAATGATCATGATAGTGATCATGATAATGATCGTGATAATGATCATGAGTGTGATCATGATAATGATCATGATAGTGATCATGATAATGATAGTGGTAATGATCATGATATTGATCATGATAATGATCATGATCATGATATCGATAATGATAATGATCATGATAATGATCATGGTAATGATCATGGTAATGATCATGATAATGATCCTGATAATGATCATGATAATGATAGTGATCATGATAGTGATCATGATAATGATCATGATAATGATCATGATAGTTATCATGATAATGATCATGATAGTGATCATGATAATGATCATGATAATGATCATGATAATGATCATGATAGTGATCATGATAATGATCATGATAATGATAATGATCATTATAATGATCGTGATAATGATCATGATATTGATCATGATATTGATCATGATAGTGATCATTATAATGATCATGAGAATGATCATGAGAGTGATCATGATAATGATCACGAGTGATCATGATAATGATAGTGATCATGATAGTGATCATGATAATGATCATGATAATGATCATGATAGTTATCATGATAATGATCATGATAGTGATCATGATAATGATCATGAGGGTGATCATGATAATGATCATGATAATGATCATGATAGTGATCATGATAATGATCATGATAGTGATCATGATAATGATCATGATAATGATCATGATAGTGATCATGATAATGATCATGATAATGATCATGATAATGATCATGATAATGATCATGATAGTGATCATGATAATGATCATGATAATGATCATGATAATGATCATGATAATGATCATGATAATGATCATGGTAATGATCATGATAATGATCATGATAATGATCATGATAGTGATCATGATAATTGATAGTTACCATGATCATTATCATGATCATTACCATGATCATTATCATGATCATTATCATGATCATTATCATGATCATTATCATGATCATTATCATGATCATTATCATGATCACTATCATGATCATTATCATGATCATTATCATGATCACTATCATGATCATTATCATGATCACTATCATGATCATTATCATGATCACTATCATGATCATTATCATGATCACTATCATGATCATTATTATGATCAATATCATGATCATTATCATGATCACTATCGTGATCATTATCATGATCAGTATCATGTTCATTATCATGATCAATATCATGATCATTATCATGATCATTATCATGATCACTATCATGATCATTATTATGATCATGATCATTATTATGATCATGATCATTATTATGATCATGATCATTATCATGATCACTATCATGATCATTATCATGATCACTATCATGATCATTATCATGATCACTATCATGATCATTATCATGATCACTATCATGATCATTATCATGATCACTATCATGATCATTATCATGATCACTATCATGATCATTATCATGATCACTATCATGATCATTATCATGATCACTATCATGATCATTATCATGATCACTATCATGATCATTATCATGATCACTATCGTGATCATTATCATGATCAGTATCATGTTCATTATCATGATCACTATCATGATCATTATCATGATCATTATCATGAGCACTATCATGATTATTATCATGATCGTTATCATGATTATTATCATGATCATTATCATGATCACTATCATGATCATTATCATGATAACTATCATGATCATTATCATGATCACTATCACTATCATGATCATTAGCATGATCGTGATCATTATCATGATCATTATCATGATCATTATCATGATCATTATCATGATCGTGATCATTATCATGATCATTATCATGATCATTATCATGATCGTGATCATTATCATGATCATTATCATGATCATTATCATGATCACACTCATGATCATTATCACGATCATTATTATGATTATGATCATGATCACTATCATGATCATTATCATGATCACTATCATGATCATTATCATTATCAATATCATGATCATTATCATGATCATTATCATGATCATTATCATGATCATTATCATCATCACTATCATGATAATTATCATGATAACTATCATGATAATTATCATGATAACTATCATGATCATTATCATGATCACTATCACTATCATGATCATTATCATGATCGTGATCATTATCATGATCATTATCATGATCATTATCATGATCATTATCATGATCATTATCATGATCATTATCACGATCATTATCATGATCACTATCATGATCATTATCATGATCACACTCATGATCATTATCACGATCAATCTTATGATTATGATCATGATCACTATCATGATCAGTATCATGTTCATTATCATGATCACTATCATGATCAGTATCATGTTCATTATCATGATCAATATCATGATCATTATCATGATCATTATCATGATCACTATCATGATCATTATCATGATCATTATTATGATCACTATCATGATCATTATTATGATCACTATCATGATCATTATCATGATCATTATCATGATCACTGTCATGATTATTATCATGATCATTATCATGATTATTATCATGATCATTATCATGATCACTATCATGATCATTATCATGATCATTATCATGATCACTATCATGATCATTATCATGATAACTATCATGATCATTATCATGATCACTATCACTATCATGATCATTAGCATGATCGTGATCATTATCATGATCATTATCATGATCATTATCATGATCATTATCATGATCATTATCATGATCACACTCATGATCATTATCACGATCATTATTATGATTATGATCATGATCATTATCATGATCATTATCATGATCACTGTCATGATTATTATCATGATCATTATCATGATTATTATCATGATCATTATCATGATCACTATCATGATCATTATCATGACCACTATCATGATCATTATCATGATCATTATCATGATCACTATCATGATCATTATCATGATCACTATCATGATCATTATCATGATAACTATCATGATCATTATCATGATCACTATCACTATCATGATCATTATCATGATCGTGATCATTATCATGATCATTATCATGATCACTATCATGATCATTATCATGATCACTATCATGATCATTATCATGATCACTATCATGATCAGTATCATGTTCATTATCATGATCAATATCATGATCATTATTATGATCATTATCATGATCACTATCATGATCATTATCATGATCATTATTATGATCACTATCATGATCATTATCATGATCATTATCATGATCACTGTCATGATTATTATCATGATCATTATCATGATTATTATCATGATCATTATCATGATCACTATCATGATCATTATCATGATCATTATCATGATCACTATCATGATCATTATCATGATAACTATCATGATCATTATCATGATCACTATCACTATCATGATCATTAGCATGATCGTGATCATTATCATGATCATTATCATGATCATTATCATGATCATTATCATGATCGCACTCATGATCATTATCATGATCGCACTCATGATCATTATCACGATCATTATTATGATTATGATCATGATCATTATCATGATCATTATCATGATCACTATCATGATCATTATCATGATCATTATCATGATCACTATCATTATCATGATCATTATCATGATCACTATCATGATCATTCTCATGATCATTATCACGATCATTATCATGATCATTATCATGATCACTATCATGATCATTATCATGATCACTATCATGATCATTATCATCATCATTATTATGATCACTATCATGATCATTATCATGATCATTATCATGATAACTATCATGATCATTATCATGATCACTATCATGATCAATATCATGATCATTATCATGGTCGCTATCATGATCATTATCATGATCACTATCATGATCATTATCATAATCATTATTATGATCACTATCATGATCATTATCATGATAACTATCATGATCATTATCATGATCACTATCATGATCATTATCATGATCATTATTATGATCACTATCATAATCATTATCATGCTAACTATCATGATCACTATCATGATCATTATCATGATCACTATCATGATCATTATCATGATCACTATCATGATCATTATCATGATCACTATCATGATCATTATCAATATCATGATAATTATCATGATCATTATCATGATCATTATCATGATCACTATCATGATCATTATCATAATCATTATCATGATCACTATCATGATCATTATCATGATCATTATCATGATCATTATCATGATCACTATAATGATCATTATCATGATAACTATCATGATAATTATCATGATCACTATCACTATCATGATCATTATCATGATCGTGATCATTATCATGATCATTATCATGATCATTATCATGATCATTATCACGATCATTATCATGATCACTATCATGATCATTATCATGATCACACTCATGATCATTATCACTATCAATCTTATGATTATGATCATGATCACTATCATGATCATTATCATGATCATTATTATGATCACTATCATGATCATTATCATGATCATTATCATGATCACTATCATGATCATTATCATGATCATTATTATGATTATGATCATGATAGTGATCATGATCATAATCACTATCATGATCATTATCATGATCACTATCATGATCATTATCATGATCACTATCATGATCATTATCATGATCACTATCATGATCAGTATCATGTTCATTATCATGATCAATATCATGATCATTATCATGATCATTATCATGATCACTATCATGATCATTATCATGATCATTATTATGATCACTATCATGATCATTATCATGATCATTATCATGATCACTATCATGATTATTATCATGATCATTATCATAATTATTATCATGATCATTATCATGATCACTATCATGATCATTATCATGATCATTATCATGATCATTATCATGATCATTATCATGATAACTATCATGATCATTATCATGATCACTATCACTATCATGATCATTAGCATGATCGTGATCATTATCATGATCATTATCATGATCACACTCATGATCAATATCACGATCATTATTATGATTATGATCATGATCACTATCATGATCATTATCATGATCAATATCATGATCATTATCATGATCATTATCATGATCATTATCATGATCACTATCATGATCATTATCATGATCACTATCATGATCATTATCATGATCACTATCATGATCATTATCATGATCACTATCATGATCATTATCATGATCACTATCATGATCATTATCATGATCATTATCATGATCACTATCATGATCACTATCATTATCATGATCATTATCAGGATCATTATCATGATCATTACCATGATCATTACCATGATCATTATCATGATCATTATTATTATCGATATCATGATCATGATCATTATCATGATCAATATCATGATCATTATCACTATCATTATCATGATCACTATCATGATCATTATCATGATCACACTCATGATCATTATCACGATCATTATCACGATCATTATCATGATCACTATCATGATCATTATCATGATCATTATCATGATCATTATCATGATCATTATCATGATCATTATCATGATCATTATCATGATCATTATCACGATCATTATCATGATCACTATATTGATCATTATCATGATCACACTCATGATCATTATCACGATCATTATCATGATCACTATCATGATCATTATCATGATCATTAATAATGATCATGATCATGATCACTATCATGATCATTATCATGATCAATATCATGATCATTATCATGATCACTATCGTGATCATTATCATGATCAGTATCATGTTCATTATCATGATCACACTCATGATCATTATCACGATCATTATCATGATCACTATCATGATCATTATCATGATCATTATTACTATCTAGTGATCATGATCACTATCATGATCATTATCATGATCAATATCATGATCATTATCATGATCACTATCGTGATCATTATCATGATCAGTATCATGTTCATTATCATGATCAATATCATGATCATTATCATGAGCATTATCATGATCACTATCATGATCAATATCATGATCATTATCATGATCATTATTATGATCATTATCATGATCAATATCATGATCATTATCATGATCACTATCATGATCATTATCATGATAAATATCATGATCATTATCATGATCATTATCATGTTCATTATCATGATCAATATCATGATCATTATCATGATCATTATCATGATCATTATCATGAGCATTATCATGATCACTATAATGATCAATATCATGATCATTATCATGATCATTATCATGATCGTGATCACTATCATGATCATTATCATATGATCATTATCATAATCATTACCATGATCATTATCATGATCATTATCATTATCGATATCATGATCATTATCATTATCATGATCAATATCATTATCATGATCATGATCATTATCATGATCATTATCATGATCACTATCATGATCTTTATCATGATCATTATCATGATCTTTATCATGATCATTATCATGATCACTATCATTATCATGATCATTATCATGATCACTATCATGATCATTCTCATGATCATTATCACGATCATTATCATGATCATTATCATGATCACTATCATGATCATTATCATGATCACTATCATGATCATTATCATGATCATTATTATGATCACTATCATGATCATTATCATGATCATTATCATGATAACTATCATGATCATTATCATGATCACTATCATGATCAATATCATGATCATTATCATGATCACTACCATGATCATTATCATGATTACTATCATGATCATTATCATGATCATTATTATGATCACTATCATGATCATTATCATGATAACTATCATGATCATTATCATGATAACTATCATGATCATTATCATGATCACTATCATGATCACTATCATGATCATTATCATGATCATTATTATGATCACTATCATGATCATTATCATGATCATTATCATGATCACTATCATGATCATTATCATGATCATTATTATGATCACTATCATGATCATTATCATGATAACTATCATGATCACTATCATGATCATTATCATGATCACTATCATGATCATTATCATGATCACTATCATGATCATTATCATGATCACTATCATGATCATTATCATGATCACTATCATGATCATTATCATGATCACTATCATGATCATTATCGTGATAACTATCATGATCATTATCATGATCACTATTATGATCAATATCATGATCATTATCATGATCACTATTATGATCATTATCATGATCACTATCATGATCATTATCATGATCATTATTATGATCACTATCATGATCATTATCATGATAACTATCATGATCATTATCATGCTCACTATCATGATCACTATCATGATCATTATCATGATCATTATTATGATCACTATCATGATCACTATCATGATCATTATCATGATCACTATCATGATCATTATCATGATCATTATTATGATCACTATCATGATCATTATCATGATAACTATCATGATCATTATCATGATCACTATCATGATCACTATCATGATCATTATCATGATCACTATCATGATCATTATCATGATCACTATCATGATCATTATCATGATCACTATCATGATCATTATCATGATCACTATCATGATCATTATCATGATCACTATCATGATCATTATCATGATCACTATCATGATCATTATCATGATCAATATCATGATCACTATCATGATCATTATCATGATCACTATCATGATCATTATCATGATCACTATCATGATCATTATCATGATCACTATCATGATCATTATCATGATCACTATCATGATCATTATCATGATCATTATTATGATCACTATCATGATCATTATCATGATAACTATCATGATCATTATCATGATCACTATCATGATCACTATCATGATCATTATCATGATCACTATCATGATCATTATCATGATCACTATCATGATCATTATCATGATCACTATCATGATCATTATCATGATCACCATCATGATCATTATCATGATCACTATCATGATCATTATCATGATCACTATCATGATCATTATCATGATCACTATCATGATCATTATCATGATCACTATCATGATCATTATCATGATCAATATCATGATCATTATCATGATCACTATCGTGATCATTATCATGATCAGTATCATGTTCATTATCATTATCAATATATTGATCATTATCATGATCATTATCATGATCACTATCATGATCATTATCATGATCATTATCATGATCATTATCATGATCACTATCATGATCATTATCATGATCATTATTATGATCACTATCATGATCATTATCATGATCATTATCATGATCACTATCATGATCATTATCATGATCATTATTATGATCACTATCATGATCAATATCATGATCATTATCATGATCATTATTATGATCATTATCATGATCAATATCATGATCATTATTATGATCACTATCATGATCAATGTCATGATCATTATCATGATCATTATCATGATTATTATCATGATCATTATCATGATCACTATCATGATCATTATCATGATCATTATCATGATCACTATCATAATCATTATCATGATAACTATCATGATCATTATCATGATCACTATCACTATCATGATCATTAGCATGATCGTGATCATTATCATGATCATTATTATGATTATGATCATGATCACACTCATGATCATTATCACGATCATTATTATGATTATGATCATGATCACTATCATGATCATTATCATTATCATGATCAATATCATGATCATTATCATGATCATTATCATGATCATTATCATGATCACTATCATGATCATTATCATGATCATTATCATGATCACTATCATGATCATTATCATGATCATTATCATGATCATTATCATGATCACTATCATGATCATTATCATGATCATTATCATGATCACTATCATGATCATTATCATGATAACTATCATGATCATTATCATGATCACTATCATGATCATTATCATGATCATTATCATGATCACTATCATGATCATTATCATGATAACTATCATGATCATTATCATGATCACTATCACTATCATGATCATTATCATGATCGTGATCGTGATCATTATCATGATCATTATCATGATCATTATCATGATCATTATCATGATCATTATCATGATCATTATCACGATCATTATCATTATCACTATCATGATCATTATCATGATCACACTCAAGATCATTATCACGATCAATCTTATGATTATGATCATGATCACTATCATGATCAGTATCATGTTCATTATCATGATCAATATCATGATCATTATCATGATCATTATCATGATCACTATCATGATCATTATCATGATCATTATTATGATCACTATCATGATCATTATCATGATCATTATCATGATCACTATCATGATCATTATCATGATCATTATTATGATCACTATCATGATCAATATCATGATCATTATCATGATCATTATTATGATCATTATCATGATCAATATCATGATCATTATCATGATCACTATCATGATCATTATCATGATCAATATCATGATCATTATCATGATCATTATCATGATCAATATCATGATCATTATCATGATCATTATTATGATCACTATCATTATCATGATCATTATTATGATTACTATCATGATCAATATCATGATCATTATCATGATCATTATTATGATCATTATCATGATCAATATCATGATCATTATCATGATCATTATCATGATAACTATCATGATCATTATCATGATCACTATCACTATCATGATCATTATCATGATCGTGATCGTGATCATTATCATGATCATTATCATGATCATTATCATGATCATTATCATGATCATTATCATGATCATTATCACGATCATTATCATTATCACTATCATGATCATTATCATGATCACACTCAAGATCATTATCACGATCAATCTTATGATTATGATCATGATCACTAGCATGATCAGTATCATGTTCATTATCATGATCAATATCATGATCATTATCATGATCATTATCATGATCACTATCATGATCATTATCATGATCATTATTATGATCACTATCATGATCATTATCATGATCATTATCATGATCACTATCATGATCATTATCATGATCATTATTATGATCACTATCATGATCAATATCATGATCATTATCATGATCATTATTATGATCATTATCATGATCAATATCATGATCATTATCATGATCACTATCATGATCATTATCATGATCAATATCATGATCATTATCATGATCATTATCATGATCAATATCATGATCATTATCATGATCATTATTATGATCACTATCATTATCATGATCATTATTATGATTACTATCATGATCAATATCATGATCATTATCATGATCATTATTATGATCATTATCATGATCAATATCATGATCATTATCATGATCAATATCATGATCATTATCATGATCACTATCATGATCATTATCATGATCAATATCATGATCATTATCATGATCACTATCGTGATCATTATCATGATCAGTATCATGTTCATTATCATGATCAATATCATGATCATTATCATGATCACTATCGTGATCATTATCATGATCAGTATCATGTTCATTATCATGATCAGTATCATGTTCATTATCATGATCAATATCATGATCATTATCATGATCATTATCATGATCACTATCATGATCATTATCATGATCATTATCATGATCACTATCATGATTATTATCATGATCATTATCATGATTATTATCATGATCATTATCATGATCACTATCATGATCATTATCATGATCATTATCATGATCACTATCATGATCATTATCATGATAACTATCATGATCATTATCATGATCACTATCACTATCATGATCATTAGCATGATCGTGATCATTATCATGATCATTATCATTATCATTATCATGATCATTATCATGATCATTATCATGATCATTATCATGATCACACTCATGATCATTATCACGATCATTATTATGATTATGATCATGATCACTATCATGATCTTTATCATGATCAATATCATGATCATTATCATGATCATTATCATGATCATTATCATGATCACTATCATGATCATTATCATGATCATTATCATGATCACTATCATGATCATTATCAGGATCATTATCATGATCATTATCATGATCATTATCATGATCATTATCATGATCATTATCATAATCATTATCATGATCATTATCACGATCATTATCATGATCACTATCATTATCACACTCATGATCATTATCATGATCACTATCATTATCACACTCATGATCATTATCACGATCATTATTATGATTATGATCATGATCACTATCGTGATCATTAGCATGATCGTGATCATTATCATGATCATTATCATGATCATTATCATGATCATTATCATGATCATTATCATGATCATTATTATGATCATTATCATGATCAATATCATGATCATTATCATGATCATTATCATGATAACTATCATGATCATTATCATGATCACTATCACTATCATGATCATTAGCATGATCGTGATCATTATCATGATCATTATCATGATCACTATCATGATCATTATCATGATCATTATCATGATCACTATCATGAATATTATCATGATCATTATCATGATCATTATCATGATCAATATCATGATCATTATCATGATCATTATCATGATCATTATTATGATTATGATCATGATCACTATCATGATCATTATCATGATCAATATCATGATCATTATCATGATCATTATCATGATCATTATTATGATCATTATCATGATCAATATCATGATCATTATCATGATCAATATCATGATCATTATCATGATCACTATCATGATCATTATCATGATCAACATCATGATCATTATCATGATCACTATCGTGATCATTATCATGATCAGTATCATGTTCATTATCATGATCAATATCATGATCATTATCATGATCACTATCGTGATCATTATCATGATCAGTATCGTGTTCATTATCATGATCAATATCATGATCATTATCATGATCATTATCATGATCACTATCATGATCATTATCATGATCATTATCATGATCACTATCATGAATATTATCATGATCATTATCATGATCATTATCATGATCATTATCATGATCACTATCATGATCATTATCATGATCATTATCATGATCACTATCATGATCATTATCAGGATCATTATCATGATCATTATCAGGATCATTACCATGATCATTATCATGATCATTATCATGATCATTATCATGATCATTATCATGATCATTATCATGATCACTATCATGATCATTATCAGGATCATTATCATGATCATTATCATGATCATTATTATGATCCTGATCATTATCATGATCACTATCATGATCATTATGATGACCATTATCATGATCATTATCATGATCATTATCATGATCATTATCATGATCACTATCATGATCATTATCATGACCATTATCATGATCATTATCATGATCATTATCATGATCATTATCATGATCATTATCATGATCATTATCATGATCATTATCATGATAATTATCATTATCATTATCATTATCATTATCATAATCATTATCATTATCATGATCATGATCATTATCATGATCATTATCATGATCATTATTATGATCATGATCATTATTATGATCACTATCAATATCATGATCACTATCATGATAATGGTCATGATAATGATCATGATAGTGATCATGATAATGATCATGATAATGATCATGATAGTGATCATGATAGTGATCATGATAATGATCATGATAATGATCATGATAATGATAATGATAATGGTCATGATAATGATCATGATAGTGATGACGATAATAATCATGATAGTGAACGCGATAATAATCATGATAGTGATCATGATAATGATCATGATAATGATCATGATAATTATCATGATAATGATCATGATAATGGTCATGATAATGGTCATGATAGTGATCATGATAATGATCATGATAATGATCATGATAATGATCATGATAATGATCATGTTAATGATTATGATAATGATCATGATAATGATCATGATAGTGATCACGATAATAATCATGATAGTGATCATGATAATGATCACGATAATGATCATGAAAATGATCATGATAATGATAATGATCATGATAGTGATCATGCTAATGATCATGATAATGATCATGTTAATGATTATGATAATGATCATGATAATGATCATGATAGTGATCACGATAATAATCATGATAGTGATCATGATAATGATCACGATAATGATCATGAAAATGATCGTGATAATGATAATGATCATGATCGTGATCATGCTAATGATCATGATAATGATCATGTTAATGATTATGATAGTGATCATGATCACTATCATGATCATAATAATGATCATGATAATGATCATGATAATGATCATGATAGTGATCATGATAGTGATCAAGATAATGATCATGATAATGATCACGATAATGGTCATGATAATAATCATGATAGTGATCATTATAGTGATAATGATCATGATAATGATCATGATAATGATCATGATAATGATCATGATAATGATCATGATAGTGATCACGATAATAATCATGATAGTGATCGCGATAATAATCATGATAGTGATCATGATAATGATCACGATAATGATCATGATAATGATAATGATCATGATAATGGTCATGATAATGATCATGATAGTGATCATGATAATGATCATGATAGTGATCATGATATTGATAATGATCATAATAATGATCATGATAATGATCATGATAATGATCATGATAGTGATCATGATAGTGATCATGATAATGATCATGATAATGATCATGATAGTGATCATGATAGTGATCATGATAATGATCATGATAATGATCATGATAATGAGCATGATAATGGTCATGATAATGATCATGATAGTGATCATGATAATGATCATGATCATAATAATGATCATGATCATAATAATGATCATGATCATAATAATGATCATGATAATGATCATGATAATGATCATGATAATGATCATGATAGTTATCATGATAGTCATCATGGTAATGATCATGATAATGATCATGATAATAATCATGATAGTGATCATAATAGTGGTCATGATAATGATCATGATAATGATCATGATAGTGATCACGATAATAATCATGATAGTGATCGCGATAATAATCATGATAGTGATCATGATAATGATCACGATAATGATCATGATAATGATAATGATCATGATAATGGTCATGATAATGGTCATGATAATGATCATGATAGTGATCATGAAAATGATCATGATAGTGATCATGATATTGATAATGATCATAATAATGATCATGATAATGATCATGATAATGGTCATGATAATGATCATGATAGTGATCATGATAATGATCATGATAATGATCATGATAGTGATCATGATAGTGATCATGATAATGATCATGATAATGATCATGATAATGATAATGATAATGGTCATGATAATGATCATGATAATGATAATGATAATGGTCATGATAATGATCATGATAGTGATGACGATAATAATCATGATAGTGAACGCGATAATAATCATGATAGTGATCATGATAATGATCATGATAATGATCATGATAATGATCATGATAATGATCATGATAATGGTCATGATAATGGTCATGATAGTGATCATGATAATGATCATGATAATGATCATGATAATGATCATGATAGTGATCACGATAATAATGATAATTATCATGATAGTGATCATGATAATGATCATGATAGTGATCATGATATTGATAATGATCATAATAATGATCATGATCATAATAATGATCATGATCATAATAATGATCATGATAATGATCATGATAATGATCATGATAATGATCATGATAGTTATCATGATAGTCATCATGGTAATGATCATGATAATGATCATGATAATAATCATGATAGTGATCATAATAGTGGTCATGATAATGATCATGATAATGATCATGATAGTGATCACGATAATAATCATGATAGTGATCGCGATAATAATCATGATAGTGATCATGATAATGATCACGATAATGATCATGATAATGATAATGATCATGATAATGGTCATGATAATGGTCATGATAATGATCATGATAGTGATCATGATAATGATCGTGATAGTGATCATGATAATGATCATGATAATGATCATGATAATGGTCATGATAATGATCATGATAGTGTTCATGATAATGATAATGATCATGATAATGATCATGATAATGATCATGATAATGGTCATGATAATGGTCATGATAATGATCATGATAGTGATCATGATAATGATCGTGATAGTGATCATGATAATGATCATGATAATGATCATGATAATGTTCATGATAATGATCATGATAGTGATCATGATAGTCATCATGGTAATGATCATGATAATAATCATGATAGTGATCATAATAGTGATCATGATAATGATCATGATAATGATCATGATAATGATCATGATAATGATCATGATAGTGATCACGATAATAATCATGATAGTGGTCGCGATAATAATCATGATAGTGATCATGATAATGATCACGATAATGATCATGATAATGATAATGATCATGATAATGGTCATGATAATGATCATGATAGTGATCATGATAATGATCATGATAGTGATCATGATATTGATAATGATCATGATAATGATCATGATAATGATCATAATAATGATCATGATAGTGATCATGATAATGATCATGATAGTGATCATGATAATGATCATGATAATGATCATGATAATGATCATGATAGTGATCATGATAGTGATCATGATAATGATCATGATAATGATCATGATAATGATCATAATAATGATCATGATAGTGATCATGATAATGATCATGATAGTGATCATGATAATGATCATGATAATGGTCATGATAATGATCATGATAGTGATCATGATAATGATCATGATCATAATAATGATCATGATAATGATCATGATATTGATCATGATAGTGATCATGATAATGATCATGATAATGATCATGATAGTGATCATGATAATGATCATGATAGTGATCATGACAGTGATCATGATAATGTTCATGATAATGATCATGATAATGATCATGATAATGGTCATGATAATGATCATGATAGTGATCATGATAATGATCATGATAATGATCATGATAATGATCATGATAGTGATCGCGATAATAATGATAATTATCATGATAGTGATCATGATAATCATCATGATAGTGATCATGATATTGATAATGATCATAATAATGATCATGATCATAATAATGATCATGATAATGATCATGATAGTGATCATGATAATGATCATGATAATGATCATGATAATGATCATGATAGTTATCATGATAGTCATCATGGTAATGATCATGATAATGATCATGATAATAATCATGATAGTGATCATAATAGTGGTCATGATAATGATCATGATCATGATAGTGATCACGATAATAATCATGATAGTGATCGCGATAATAATCATGATAGTGATCATGATAATCATCACGATAATGATCATGATAATGATAATGATCATGATAATGGTCATGATAATGATCATGATAGTGATCATGATAATGATCATGATAGTGATCATGATAATGATCATGATAGTGATCATGATAGTCATCATGGTAATGATCATGATTATAATCATGATAGTGATCATAATAGTGATCATGATAATGATCATGATAATGATCATGATAATGATCATGATAATGATCATGATAGTGATCACGATAATAATCATGATAGTGATCGCGATAATAATCATGATAGTGATCATGATAATGATCACGATAATGATCATGATAATGATCATGATAATGGTCATGATAATGATCATGATAGTGATCATGATAATGATCATGATAGTGATCATGATATTGATAATGACCATAATAATGATCATGGTAATGATCATGATAATTATCATGATCATGATAGTGATCATGATAATGATCATGATAGTGATCATGATAATGATCATGATAATGATCATGATAATGTTCATGATAATGATCATGATAGTGATCATGATAGTCATAATGGTAATGATCATGATAATGATCATGATAATAATCATGATAGTGATCATAATAGTGATCATGATAATGATCATGATAATGATCATGATAGTGATCACGATAATAATCATGATAGTGATCGCGATAATAATCATGATAGTGATCATGATAATGATCATGATAGTCATAATGGTAATGATCATGATAATGATCATGATAATAATCATGATAGTGATCATAATAGTGATCATGATAATGATCATGATAATGATCATGATAATGATCATGATAATGATAGTGATCATGATACTGATCATGATAATGATAGTGATCATGAAAATGATCATGATAATGATCATGATAATGTTCATGATAATGATCATGATAGTGATCATGATAGTCATAATGGTAATGATCATGATAATGATCATGATAATAATCATGATAGTGATCATAATAGTGATCATGATAATGATCATGATAATGATCATGATAGTGATCACGATAATAATCATGATAGTGATCGCGATAATAATCATGATAGTGATCATGATAATGATCACGATAATGATCATGATAATGATAATGATCATGATAATAGTCATGATAATGATCATGATAGTGATCATGATAATGAGCATGATAGTGATCATGATATTGATAATGATCATAATAATGACTATCATGATCACTATCATGATCATTATCATGAACATTATCATGATCATTATCATGATCACTATCATGATCATTATCATGATCACTATCATGATCATTATCATGATCATTATCATGATCATTATCATGATCACTATCATTATCATGATCAGTATCATGATCACTATCATGATCATTATCATGATCACTATCATGATCATTAGCATGATCAATATTATGATCGCTATCATGATCATTAGCATGATCACTATCATGATCACTGTCATGATCACTATCATGATCACTATCATGATCACTATCATGTTCACTATCATGATCAATAGCATGATCACTATCAGAATCATTAACATGATCAGTATCATGATCATTAGCATGATCACTATCATCATCATTATCATTATCATAATCATTATCATGATCATTATTATGAACATGATCATTATCATGATCACTATCATGATCATTATCATGATCACTATCATGATCATTATCATGATCAATATCATGATCATTATCATGATCATTTTCATGATAATTATCATTATCATCATCATTATCATGATCATTATTATGATCATGATTGATGATGACCATTATCATGATCATTATCATTAGCATGACCATTATCATGATCATTATCATTATCATGATCATTATCATGATCATTATCATTGATCATTATCATGATCACTATCATGATTATTATCGCGATCACTATCATGATTATTATCGTCATCACTATCATGATCATTATCATGATCATTATCATGATCATTAGCATGATCACTATCATGATCATTAGCATGATCACTATCATGATAATTATCATAATCATGATCATTATTATGATCATGATCATTATCATGATCACTATCATGATCATTATCATGACCATTATCATGATCATTATTATGATCATTATCATGATCATTATCATGATCACTATCATGATCACTATCCTGATCATTATCATGATCATTATCATGATCATTAGCATGATCAGTATCATGATCATTATCATTATCATGATCATTATCATGATCATTATCATTGATCATTATCATGATCACTATCATGATTATTATCGCGATCACTATCATGATTATTATCGTCATCACTATCATGATCATTATCATGATCATTATCATGATCATTAGCATGATCACTATCATGATCATTATCATTATCATGATCATTATCATGATCATTATCATTGATCATTATCATGATCACTATCATGATTATTATCGCGATCACTATCATGATTATTATCGTCATCACTATCATGATCATTATCATGATCAGTATCATGATCATTAGCATGATCACTATCATGATCATTAGCATGATCACTATCATGATCATTATCATTATCATGATCATTATCATGATCATTATCATTGATCATTATCATGATCACTATCATGATTATTATCGCGATCACTATCATGATTATTATCGTCATCACTATCATGATCATTATCATGATCATTATCATGATCATTATCATGATCATTAGCATGATCACTATCATGATAATTATCATTATCATGATCATTATCATGATCATTATTATGATCATGATCATTATCATGATCACTATCATGATCATTATCATGACCATTATCATGATCATTATCATGATCATTATCATGATCATTATCATGATCATTAGCATGATCACTATCATGATCATTATCATTATCATGATCATTATCATGATCATTATCATTGATCATTATCATGATCACTATCATGATTATTATCGCGATCACTATCATGATTATTATCGTCATCACTATCATGATCATTATCATGATCATTATCATGATCATTAGCATGATCACTATCATGATCATTAGCATGATCACTATCATGATAATTATCATTATCATGATCATTATCATGATCATTATTATGATCATGATCATTATCATGATAGTGATAATGCTAATGATCATTATCATGATCACTATCATGTTCATTATCATGACCATTATCATGATCATTATCATGATCATTATCATGATCATTATCATGATCACTATCATGTTCATTATCATGACCATTATCATGATCATTATCATGATCATTATCATGATCATTATTATGATCATGATAGTGATCATGATCACTATCATAATCATTAACATGATCATTATCATGATCATTAGCATGATCACGATCATGATCATTATCATTATCATGATCATTTTTATGATCATTATCGTGATCATTATCGTGATCATTATCATGATCACTATCATGATCATTATCATTATCATGATCATTATTATGAACATGATCATTATCATGATCACTATCATGATCATTATCATGATCACTATCATGATCATTATCATGACCATTATCATGATCATTATCATTATCATGATCATTATCGTGATCATTATCATGATCACTATCATGATTATTATCGCGATCACTATCATGATTATTTTCGTGATCACCATCATGATCATGATAATGGTCATGATAATGATCATGAAAGTGATCATGATAATGATCATGATCATAATAATGATCATGATAATGATAATTATCATGATAGTGATCATGATAATGATCATGATAGTGATCATGATATTGATAATGATCATAATAATGATCATGATCATAATAATGATCATGATAATGATCACGATAATGATCATGATAATGATCATGATAGTGATCATGATAATGATCATGATAATGATCATGATAATGATCATGATAATGATCATGATAGTGATCATGATAGTGATCATGATAGTGATCATGATAGTCATCATGGTAATGATCATGATAATGATCATGATAATAATCATGATAGTGATCATAATAGTAATCATGATAATGATCATGATAATGATCATGATAATGATCATGATAGTGATCATGATCATGATAGTGATCATGATAATGATCATGATCATAATAATGATCATGATAATGATCATGATAATGATCATGATAATGATAATTATCATGATAGTGATCATGATAATGATCATGATAGTGATCATGATATTGATAATGATCATAATAATGATCATGATCATAATAATGATCATGATCATAATAATGATCATGATAATGATCATGATAATGATCATGATCATGATAGTGATCATGATAATGATCATGATAATGATCATGATAATGATCATGATAGTGATCATGATAGTCATCATGGTAATGATCATGATAATGATCATGATAATAATCATGATAGTGATCATAATAGTGATCATGATAATGATCATGATAATGATCATGATAATGATCATGATAGTGATCACGATAATAATCATGATAGTGATCGCGATAATAATCATGATAGTGATCATGATAATGATCACGATAATGATCATGATAATGATAATGATCATGATAATGGTCATGATAATGATCATGATAGTGATCACGATAATGGTCATGATAGTGATCATGATATTGATAATGATCATAATAATGATCAATCAATCATGATCATTATCATAATCACTAACATGATCATTATCATGATCATTATTATGATCATGATCATTATCATGATCATTATTTGATCATGATCATTATCATGATCACTATCATGATCATTATCATAATCATTATCATGATCACTATCATGATAATTATCGTGATCACTATCATGATCATTATCATGATCATTATCATGATCATTATCATAATCACTAACATGATCATTATCATGATCACTATCATGACTATTATCGTGATCACTATCATGATCATTATCATGATCATTATCATGATCACTATCATGATCATTATCATGATCATTATCATGATCATTATCATGATCACTATCATGATCATTATCACGATCATTAGTATGATCATTATCATGATCATTATCATGATCAGTATCATGATCATTATCGTGATCATTATCATGATCACTATCATGATTATTATCGTGATCACTATCATGATCATTATCATGATCATTATCATAATCACTAACATGACCATTATCATGATCATTATCATGATCACTATCATGATCATTATCATGATCATAATAATGATCATTATCATTATTATGATTATGATCATGATAGTCATAAAGGTAATGATCATGATAATGATCATGATAATAATCATGATAGTGATCATAATAGTGATCATGATAATGATCATGATAATGATCATGATAATGATCATGATAGTGATCACGAAAATATCATGATAATGATCAATGATAATGATCATGATAATGATCATGATAATGATAATGATCATGATAGTGATCATGCTAATGATCATGATAATGATCATGATAATGATCATGATAATGATCATGATAATGGTCATGATAATGATCATGATAGTGATCATGATAATGATCATGATCATAATAATGATCATGATAATGATCATGATAATGATAATTATCATGATAGTGATCATGCTAATGATCATGATAATGATCATGATAATGATCATGATAATGATCATGATAGTGATGACGATAATAATCATGATAGTGATCGCGATAATAATCATGATAGTGATCATGATAATGATCAATGATAATGATCATGATAATGATCATGTTAATGATAATGATCATGATAGTGATCATGCTAATGATCATGATAGTGATCATGCTAATGATCATGATACTGATCATGATAATGATCATGATAGTGATGACGATAATAATCATGATAGTGATCGCGATAATAATCATGATAGTGATCATGATAATGATCAATGATAATGATCATTATCATTATCATGATCATTATCATGATCATTATTATGAACATGATCATTATCATGATCACTATCATGATCATTATCATTATCATTATCATGATCATTATTATGAACATGATCATTATCATGATCACTATCATGATCATTATCATTATCATTATCATGATCATGATAATGATCATGATAATGTTCATGATAATGATCATGATAGTGATCATGATAGTCATAATGGTAATGATCATGATAATGATCATGATAATAATCATGATAGTGATCATAATAGTGATCATGATAATGATCATGATAATGATCATGATAATGATCATGATAGTGATCACGAAAATAATCATGATAGTGATCGCGATAATAATCATGATAGTGATCATGATAATGATCACGATAATGATCATGATAATGATAATGATCATGATAATGGTCATGATAATGATCATGATAATGGTCATGATAATGATCATGATAGTGATCATGATAATGATCATGTTCATAATAATGATCATGATAATGATCATGATAATGATAATGATCATGATAGTGATCATGCTAATGATCATGATAATGATCATGTTAATGATTATGATAATGATCATGATAATGATCATGATAGTGATCGCGATAATAATCATGATAGTGATCATGATAATGATCATGGTAGTGATCATGATAATGATCATGATAATGATCATGATAATGGTCATGATAATGATCATGATAGTGATCATGATAATGATCATGATCATAATAATGATCATGATAATGATCATGATAATGATAATTATCATGATAGTGATCATGCTAAAGATCATGATAGTGATCATGCTAATGATCATGATAATGATCATGATAATGATCATGATAATGATCATGATAATGGTCATGATAATGATCATGATAGTGATCATGATAATGATCATGATCATAATAATGATCATGATAATGATCATGATAATGATAATTATCATGATAGTGATCATGCTAAAGATCATGATAGTGATCATGATAATGATCACGATAATGATCATGATAATGATATTGATCATGATAGTGATCATGATAATGATCATGTTCATAATAATGATCATGATAATGATCATGATAATGATCGCGATAATGATCATGATAATGATAATGATCATGATAATGGTCATCATCAATCATGATCATAATAATGATCATGATAATGATGATGATAATGATAATTATCATGATAGTGATCATGCTAATGATCATGATAATGATCATGTTAATGATTATGATAATGATCATGATAATGATCATGATAGTGATCATGATAATGATCACGATAAAGATCATGAAAATGATCATGATAATGATCATGATATTGATCATGATAATGATCATGATAATGGTCATCATCAATCATGATCATAATAATGATCATGATAATGATGATGATAATGATAATTATCATGATAGTGATCATGCTAATGATCATGATAATGATCATGTTAATGATTATGATAATGATCATGATAGTGATCATGATAATGATCACGATAATGATCATGAAAATGATCATGATAATGATCATGATATTGATCATGATAATGATCATGATAGTTATCATGATAATGATCATGATAGTGATCATGCTAATGATCATGATAATGATCATGTTAATGATTATGATAATGATCATGATAGTGATCATGATAATGATCACGATAATGATCATGAAAATGATCATGATAATGATCATGATATTGATCATGATAATGATCATGATAGTGATCATGATAATGATCATGATAGTGATCATGATAATGATCATGTTCATAATAATGATCATGATAATGATCATGATAATAATAATGATCATGATAGTGATCATGCTAATGATCATGATACTGATCATGTTAATAATTCTGATAGTGATCATGCTATTGATCATGATAGTGAACATGATAGTGATCATGATAGTGATCATGATAGTGATCATGACAGTGATCATGATAGTGATCATGCTAATGATCATGATAGCGATCATAATATTGATCATGCTAATGATCATGATAGTGATCATGATAATGATCATGATAGTGATCATGATACTGATCATGATAATGATCATGATAATGATCATGATAGTGATCATGATAATGATCATGATAGTGATCATGATAGTGATCATGATAGTGATCATGATAATGATCATGATAATGTTCATGATAATGATCATGATAGTGATCATGATAGTCATCATGATAATGATCTTGATAGTGATCATGATAGTGATCATGATAATGATCATGATAATGATCATGATAATGATCATGATAATGATCATGATCATGATAATGATAATGATCATGATAATGATCATGATAATGTTCATGATAATGATCATGATAGTGATCATGATAGTCATCATTATAATGATCATGATAGTGATCATGATAGTGATCATGATAATGATCATGATAATGATCATGATAATGGTCATGATAATGATCATGATAGTGATCATGATAATGATCATGATAGTAATCATGATAATGATCATGATCATAATAATGATCATGATAATGATCATGATAATGATAATTATCATGATAGTGATCATGATAATGATCATGATAGTGACCATGATATTGATAATGATCATAATAATGATCATGAACATAATAATGATCATGATCATAATAATGATAATGATCATGATAATGATCATGATAATGATCATGATAATGATCATGATAGTGATCATGATAATGATCATGATAATGATCATGATAATGATCGTGATAGTGATCATGATAGTGATCATGATAGTCATCATGGTAATGATCATGATAATGATCATGATAATGATCATGATAGTGATCATGATAGTGATCATGATAGTCATCATGATAATGATCATGATAGTGATCATGATAATGATCATGATAGTGATCATGATAATGATCATGATAATGATCATGATAGTGATCAAGATAGTGATCATGATAATGATCATGATCATGATAATGATCATGATAATGGTCATGATAATGATCATGATAGTGATCATGATAATGATCATGATCATAATAATAATGATCATGATAATGATCATGATAATGATCATGATAGTGATCAAGATAGTGATCATGATAATGATCATGATCATGATAATGATCATGATAATGATAATTATCATGATAGTGATCATGATAATGATCATGATAGTGATAATGATATTGATAATGATCATAATAATGATCATAATAATGATCATGATCATAATAATGATCATGATAATGATCATGATAATGATCATGATAGTGATCATGATAGTGATCATGATAGTCATCATGATAATGATCATGATAGTGATCATGATAGTCATCATGATAATGATCATGATAGTGATCATGATAATGATCATGATAGTGATCATGATAATGATCATGATAATGATCATGATAATGATCATGATAGTGATCATGTTAGTCATTATGATAATGATCATGATAGTGATCATGATAGTGATCATGATAGTCATCATGATAATGATCATGATAGTGATCATGATAATGATCATGATAGTGATCTTGATAATGATCATGATAGTGATCACGATAATGATCATGATAATGTTCATGATAATGATCATGATAGTGATCATGATAGTGATCATGATATTGATAATGATCATAATAATGATCATGATAATGATCATGATAATGATCATGATAATGATCATGATAGTGATCATGATAATGATCATGATAATGATCATGATAATGATCATGATAATAATAATGATCATGATAGTGATCATGCTAATGATCATGATACTGATCATGTTAATGATTCTGATAGTGATCATGCTATTGATCATGATAGTGAACATGATAGTGATCATGATAGTGATCATGATAGTGATCATGACAGTGATCATGATAGTGATCATGCTAATGATCATGATAGCGATCATAATATTGATCATGCTTATGATCATGATAGTGATCATGATAATGATCATGATAGTGATCATGATAATGATCATGATAGTGATCATGATATTGATAATGATCATAATAATGATCATGATCATAATAATGATCATGATAATGATCATGATAATGATCATGATAATGATCATGATAGTGATCATGATAATGATCATGATAATGATCATGATAATGATCATGATAGTGATCATGATAGTGATCATGATAGTCATCATGGTAATGATCATGATAATGATCATGATAATAATCATGATAGTGATCATAATAGTGATCATGATAGTGATCATAATAGTGATCATGATAATGATCATGATAATGATCATGATCATAATAATGATCATGATAATGATAATTATCATGATAGTGATCATGATAATGATCATGATAGTGATCATGATATTGATAATGATCATAATAATGATCATGATCATAATAATGATCATGATCATAATAATGATCATGATAATGATCATGATAGTGATCATGATAGTGATCATGATAGTCATCATGGTAATGATCATGATAATGATAATGATAATAATCATGATCATAATAATGATCATGATAATGATAATGATCATGATAGTGATCATGATAATGATCATGTTCATAATAATGATCATGATAATGATCATGATAATGATAATGATCATGATAGTGATTATGCTAATGATCATGATAATGATCATGTTAATGATTATGATAGTGATCATGCTATTGATCATCTTAATGATTATGATAGTGATCATGTTATTGATCATGATAGTGAACATGATAGTGATCATGATAGTGATCATGATAGTGATCATGACAGTGATCATGATAGTGATCATGCTAATGATCATGATAATGATCATGTTAATGATTATGATAATGATCATGATAATGATTATGATAGTGATCATGCTATTGATCATGATAGTGAACATGATGGTGATCCTGATAGTGATCATGACAGTGATCATGATAGTGATTATGTTAATGATCATGATAATGATAATGATAATGATCATGATAATGGTCATCATCAATCATGATCATAATAATGATCATGATAATGATGATGATAATGATAATTATCATGATAGTGATCATGCTAATGATCATGATAATGATCATGTTTATGATTATGATAATGATCATGATAATGATCATGATAGTGATCACGATAATAATCATGATAGTGATCATGATAATGATCACGATAATGATCATGAAAATGATCATGATAATGATCATGATATTGATCATGATAATAATCATGATAGTGAACATAATAATGATCATGATAATGATCATGATAATGATCATGATAATTGTCATGATAATGATCATGATAGTGATAGTGATAATAATCATGATCATGATCATGATAGTGATCGTGAACATTAATAATAATCATGATAGTGATCATGATAATCATCATAATAATGATCATGATAGTGATCATGATAATGATCATGATCAAAATAATGATAATGATCATGTTAGTGATTATGATCATGATAATGATCATGATAATTATCATGATAGTGATCATGATAATGATCATGATAGTGATCACGATAATAATCATGATAGTGATCATGATAATGATCACGATAATGATCATGATACTGATCATGATAATGATCATAATAATGATCGTGATAATGATCATGATAGTGATCATGATAATGATCATGATAATGATCATAATAATGATCATGATAATGATCATGATAGTGATCATGATAATGATCATGATAGTGATCACGATAATAATCATGATAGTGATCATGATAATGATCACGATAATGATCATGATAGTGATCATGATAATGATCATGATAATGATCATGATAATGATCATGATAATGATCATGATCATGATAATGATCCTGATAGTGATCATGTTAGTGATCATGATAATGATCATGTTAGTGATTATGATAATGATCATGTTAGTGATTATGATAATGATCATGATAGTGATCACGATAATAGTCATGATAGTGATCATGCTAATGATCATGATAATGATCATGATAATGATCCTGATAGTGATCATGTTAGTGATCATGATAATGATCATGTTAGTGATTATGATAATGATCATGTTAGTGATTATGATAATGATCGTGATAATGATCATGATAGTGATCACGATAATAGTCATGATAGTGATCATGATAATGATCATGATAATGATCATGATATTGATCATGATAATGATCATGATAATGATCATGATAATGATAATGATAATGATAATGATCATAATAGTGATCATGATAATGATCATGATAATGATCATGATAGTGATCATGATATGCTCATGATAATGATCATGATAGTGATCATGATAACATGATAGTGATCATGATAACGATCATGATAGTGATCATGATAATGATCATGATCATAATCATAATAATGATAATGATCATTATTATGATCATGATAATGATCATGATAGTGATCATGATAATGATCATGATCATAATAATGATCATGATAATGATCATGTTAGTGATTATGATAATGATCATGTTAGTGATTATGATAATGATCATGATAATGATCATGATAGTGATCACGATAATAATCATGATAGTGATCATGATAATGATCACGATAATGATCATGATACTGATCATGATAATGATCATGATAATGATCATAATAATGATCGTGATAATGATCATGATAGTGATCATGATAATGATCATGATAATGATCATGATAATGATCATGATAGTGATCATGATAATGATCATGATAGTGATCATGATAATGATCATGATAATGATCATGATAGTGATCACGATAATAGTCATGATAGTGATCATGATAATGATCATGTTAGTGATTATGATAATGATAATGATCATGATAATGATCATGATAGTGATCACGATAATAATCATGATAGTGATCATGATAATGATCATGATAATGATCATGATAGTGATCATGATAATGATCATGATCAAAATAATGATCATGATAATGATAATGATCATAATAATGATCATGATAGTGATCACGATAATGATCATGATAGTGATCATGATATTGATAATGATCATAATAATGATCAATCAATCATGATCATTATCATAATCACTAACATGATCAATATCATGATCATTATTATGATCATTATCATTATCATGATCATTATTTTGATCATGATCATTATCATGATCACTATCATGATCATTATCATGATCATTATCATGATCACTATCATGATTATTATCGTGATCACTATCATGATCATTATCATGATCATTATCATTATCATAATCACTAACATGATCATTATCATGATCACTATCATGACTATTATCGTGATCACTATCATGATCATTATCATGATCATTATCATGATCACTATCATGATCATTATCATGATCACTATCATGATCATTATCATGATCATTATCATGATCATTATCATGATCACTATCATGATCATTATCACGATCATTATTATGATCATTATCATGATCATTATCATGATCAGTATCATGATCATTATCGTGATCATTATCATGATCACTATCATGATTATTATCGTGATCACTATCATGATCATTATCATGATCATTATCATAATCACTAACATGATCATTATCATAATCACTAACATGATCATTATCATGATCATTATCATGATCATTATTATGATCATGATCATTATCATGATCACTATCATGATCATTATCATGATCATAATAATGATCATTATAATTATTATGATTATGATCATGATCATTATCATGATCACTATCATGATCGTTATCATGATCACTATCATGTTATCATGATCACTATCATGATCATTATCATGAGCATATCATGATCACTATCATGATCATTATCATGATCATTATCATGATCACTATTATGATCATTATCATTATCATTATCATGATCATTATCATGATCATTTTCATGATCAATATCATGATCATTATCATGATCATTATCATGATCACTATCATGACTATTATCGTGATCACTATCATGATCATTATCACGATCATTATCATAATCACTAACATGATCATTATCATAATCACTAACATGATCATTATCATGATCACTAACATGATCACTATCAGGATCATTATCATGATCATTATCATGATCATTAGCATGATCACTATCATGACTATTATCGTGATCACTATCATGATCATTATCATAATCACTAACATGATCATTATCATAATCACTAACATGATCATTATCATGATCACTAACATGATCACTATCAGGATCATTATCATGATCATGATCATTATCATGATCATTATCATGATCATTATCATGATCATTATCATGATCATTATCATGATCATTATCATGATCACTATCATGATCATTATCGTGATCATTATCATGATCACTATCATGATTATTATCGTGATCACTATCATGATCATTACCATGATCACTATCATGATCATTATCATGATCATTATTATGATCATTATCATGATCATTATCATGATCACTATCATGATCATTATCACGATCATTATTATGATCATTATCATGATCAGTATCATGATCATTATCGTGATCATTATCATGATCACTATCATGATTATTATCGTGATCACTATCATGATCATTATCATGATCACTATCATGATAATTATCATGATCATTATCATGATCATAATCACTAACATGATCATTATCATTATTTTGATCATGATCATTATCATGATCACTATCATGATCATTATTATGATGATTATCATGATCACTATCATGATTATTATTAATGTTCACGATCACTATCATGATCATGATCATGATTATTATCATGATCACTATCATGATCATTATCATGACAATTATCATGATCATTATCATGATCATTATCATGATCATTATTATGTTCACTATCATGATCATTATCATGATCAATATCATGATCATTATCATGATCATTTTCATGATCATTATCGTGATCATTATCATGATCACTATCATGATTATTATCGTGATCACTATCATGATCATTATCATGATCATTATCATAATCATAAACATGATCATTATCATGATCATTAGCATGATCACTATCATGATAATTATCATTATCATCATCATTATCATGATCATTATTATGATCATGATTGATGATGACCATTATCATGATCATTATCATTATCATTATCATGATCATTAACATAATCACTATCATGATCACTGTCATGATCACTATCAGGATCACCATCATGTTCACTATCATGATCAATAGCATGATCACTATCATAATCATTATCATGATCATTATCATAATCATTAACATGATCATTATCATGATCATTAGCATGATCACTATCATGATCACTGTCATGATCACTATCATGATCACTATCATG
The DNA here is from genome assembly GCA_916610165.2 of Gymnosoma rotundatum. Lineage (NCBI taxonomy): Eukaryota > Metazoa > Arthropoda > Insecta > Diptera > Tachinidae > Gymnosoma > Gymnosoma rotundatum. The sequence goes on along the minus strand of OU744337.1, from coordinate 66,226,997 downwards.
ATCACTATCATGTTCACTATCATGATCAATAACATGATCACTATCATAATCATTAAGATGATCAATAGCATGATCACTATCATAATCATTAACATGATCATTATCATGATCATTAGCATAATCACTATCATGATCATTATCATTATCATGATCATTATCATGATCATTATTATGAACATGATCATTATCATGATCACTATCATGATCATTATCATTATCATGATCATTATCGTGATCATTATCATGATCATTATCATGATTATTATCGCGATCACTATCATGATTATTATCGTGATCACTATCATGATCATTATCATGATCATTATCATGATCTTTAGCATGATCACTATCATGATAATTATCATTATCATGATCATTATCATGATCATTATCATGATCATTATTATGATCATGATCATTATCACGATCACTATCATGATCATTATCATGACCATTATCATGATCATGATCATTATCAAGATCATTATCATGATCACTATCACGATCACTATCATGATCATTATCATGATCATTATCATGATCATTATCATGATCACTATCATAATCATTAACATGATCATTATCATGATCATTAGCATGATCACTATCATGATCATTATCATTATCATGATCATTTTCATGATCATTATCGTGATCATTATCATGATCACTATCATGATTATTATCGTGATGACTATCATGATCATTATCATGATCATTATCATAATCATTAACATGATCATTATCATGATCATTAGCATGATCACTATCATGATAATTATCATTATCATGATCATTATCATGATCATTATCATGATCACTATCATGATCACTATCATGATCATTATCATGATCATTATCATGATCATTAGCATGATCAATATTATGATCGCTATCATGATCATTATCATGATCACTATCATGATCATTATCATGATCATTATCACGACCATTATCATGATCAATATCATGATCACTATCATAATCATTAACATGATCATTATCATGATCATTAGCATGATCACTATCATGATCATTATCATGATCATTTTCATGATCATTATCGTGATCAATATCATGATCACTATCATGATCATTATCATGATCATTATCATGATCATTATCATGATCACTATCATAATCATTAACATGATCATTATCATGATCATTATTATGATCATGATCATTATCACTATCATGATCATTATCATGATCAATATCATGATCATTATCATGATCATTTTCATGATCATTATCGTGATCATTATCATGATCACTATCATGATTATTATCGTGATCACTATCATGATCATTATCATGATCATTATCATAATCATTAACATGATCATTATCATGATCATTAGCATGATCACTATCATGATAATTATCATTATCATCATCATTATCATGATCAATATTATGATCATGATTGATGATGACCATTATCATGATCATTATCATTATCATGATCATTAACATAATCACTATCATGATCACTGTCATGATCACTATCAGGATCACCATCATGTTCACTATCATGATCAATAGCATGATCACTATCATAATCATTATCATGATCATTATCATAATCATTATCATGATCATTATCATGATCATTAGCATGATCACTATCATGATCACTGTCATGATCACTATCATGATCACTATCATGTTCACTATCATGTTCACTATCATGACCAATAGCATGATCACTATCATAATCATTAAGATGATCAATAGCATGATCACTATCATAATCATTAACATGATCATTATCATGATCATTAGCATAATCACTATCATGATCATTATCATTATCATGATCATTATCATGATCATTATTATGAACATGATCATTATCATGATCACTATCATGATCATTATCATTATCATGATCATTATCGTGATCATTATCATGATCATTATCATGATTATTATCGCGATCACTATCATGATTATTATCGTGATCACTATCATGATCATTATCATGATCATTATCATGATCTTTAGCATGATCACTATCATGATAATTATCATTATCATGATCATTATCATGATCATTATTATGATCATGATCATTATCACGATCACTATCATGATCATTATCATGACAATTATCATGATCATTATCATGATCATTATCAAGATCATTATCATGATCACTATCACGATCACTATCATGATCATTATCATGATCATTATCATGATCACTATCATAATCATTAACATGATCATTATCATGATCATTAGCATGATCACTATCATGATCATTATCATTATCATGATCATTTTCATGATCATTATCGTGATCATTATCATGATCACTATCATGATTATTATCGTGATCACTATCATGATCATTATCATGATCATTATCATAATCATTAACATGATCATTATCATGATCATTAGCATGATCACTATCATGATAATTATCATTATCATGATCATTATCATGATCATTATCATGATCACTATCATGATCACTATCATGATCATTATCATGATCATTATCATGATCATTAGCATGATCAATATTATGATCGCCATCATGATCATTATCATGATCACTATCATGATCATTATCATGATCATTATCACGACCATTATCATGATCAATATCATGATCACTATCATAATCATTAACATGATCATTATCATGATCATTAGCATGATCACTATCATGATCATTATCATTATCATGATCATTTTCATGATCATTATCGTGATCATTATCATGATCACTATCATGATCATTATCATGATCATTATCATGATCATTATCATGATCACTATCATAATCATTAACATGATCATTATCATGATCATTAGCATGATCACTATCATGATCATTATCATTATCATGATCATTTTCATGATCATTATCGTGATCATTATCATGATCACTATCATGATTATTATCGTGATCACTGTCATGATTATTATCGTGATCACTATCATGATCATTATCATGATCACTATCATAATCATTAAGATGATCATTATTATGATCATGATCATTATCATGATCACTATCATGATCATTATCATGATCACTATCATGATCATTATCATGATCACTATCATGATCATTATCATGATCATTATCATGATCATTATCGTGATCATTATCATGATCACTATCATGATTATTATCGTGATCACAATCATGATCATTATCATGATGACTATCATGATCACTATCATGATCATTATCATGAACAATATCATGATCATTATCATGATCACTATCATGATCATTATCATGATCATTATCATGATCATTATCATGATCATTATCATGATGACTATCATGATCATTATCATGATCATTATTATGATCATTATCATGATCATTATCATGATCAGTATCATGATCACTATCATGATCATTATCATGATCACTATCATGATCATTAGCATGATCAATATTATGATCGCTATCATGATCATTATCATGATCACTATCATGATCATTATCATGATCATTATCACGACCATTATCATGATCAATATCATGATCATTATCATGATCATGATCATGATCATGATCATTATCATGATTATTATCATGATCATGATCGTGATCATTATCATGATCACTATCATGATCATTATCATGATCATTATCACGACCATTATCATGATCAATATCATGATCATTATCATGATCATGATCATGATCATTATCATGATTATTATCATGATCATGATCGTGATCATTATCATGATCACTATCATGATTATTATCGTGATCACTGTCATGATTATTATCGTGATCACTATCATGATCATTATCATGATCACTATCATAATCATTAGGATGATCATTATTATGATCATGATCATTATCATGATCACTATCATGATCATTATCATGATCACTATCATGATCATTATCATGATCATTATCATGATCATTATCATGATCATTATCATGATCATTATCATGATCATTATCGTGATCATTATCATGATCACTATCATGATTATTATCGTGATCACAATCATGATCATTATCATGATCACTATCATGATCATTATCGTGATCATTATCATGATCACTATCATGATTATTATCGTGATCACTATCATGATCATTATCAGGATCATTATCATGATCATAATCACTAACATGATCATTATCATGATCATTATTATGATCATGATCATTATTTTGATCATGATCATTATCATGATCACTATCATGATCATTATCATGATCATTCTCATGATCACTATCATGATCATTATCATGATCATTATCATGATCACTATCATGATTATTATCGTGATCACTATCATGATCATTATCATGATTATTATCGTGATCACTATCATGATCATTATCCTGATCATTATCATAATCACTAACATGACTATTATCGTGATCACTATCATGATCACTATCATGATCATTATCATGATCATTATCATGATCACTATCATGATCATTATCATGATCATTATCATGATCATTATCATGATCACTATCATGATCATTATCACGATCATTATTATGATCATTATCATGATCATTATCATGATCAGTATCATGATCATTATCGTGATCGTTATCATGATCACTATCATGATTATTATCGTGATCACTATCATGATCATTATCATGATCACTATCACGATCATTATCATGATCATTATCATGATCATTATCATGATCACTATCATGATTATTATCGTGATCACTATCATGATCATTATCATGATCACTATCATGATCATTATCATGATCATTATCATGATCACTATCATGATTATTATCGTGATCACTATCATGATCATTATCATGATCATTATCATGATCATTATCATAATCACTAACATGATCATTATCATGATCACTATCATGATCACTATCATGATCATTATCATGATCATTATCATGATCACTATCATGATCATTATCATGATCATTATCATGATCATTATCATGATCATTATCATGATCACTATCATGATCATTATCACGATCATTATTATGATCATTATCATGATCATTATCATGATCAGTATCATGATCATTATCGTGATCGTTATCATGATCACTATCATGATTATTATCGTGATCACTATCATGATCATTATCATGATCATTATCATAATCACTAACATGATCATTATCATGATCATTATCATGATCATTATTATGATCATGATCATTATCATGATCACTATCATGATCATTATCATGATCATTATCATGATCATTATCATGATCATTATCATGATCATTATCATGATCACTATCATGATCATTATCGTGATCATTATCATGATCACTATCATGATCATTATCAGGATCATTACCATGATCATTATTATGATCATGATCATTATTTTGATCATGATCATTATCATGATCACTATCATGATCATTATCATGATCATTATCATGATCACTATCATGATCATTATCATGATCATTATCATGATCACTATCATGATTATTATCGTGATCACTATCATGATCATTATCATGATTATTATCGTGATCACTATCATGATCATTATCATGATCATTATCATAATCACTAACATGACTATTATCGTGATCACTATCATGATCACTATCATGATAATTATCATGATCATTATCATGATCACTATCATGATCATTATCATGATCATTATCATGATCATTATCGTGATCACTATCATGATCATTATCATGATCACTATCACGATCATTATCATGATCATTAACATAATCACTATCATGATCACTGTCATGATCACTATCAGGATCACCATCATGTTCACTATCATGATCAATAGCATGATCACTATCATAATCATTATCATGATCATTATCATAATCATTAACATGATCATTATCATGATCATTAGCATGATCACTATCATGATCACTGTCATGATCACTATCATGATCACTATCATGATCACTATCATGTTCACTATCATGATCAATAGCATGATCACTATCATAATCATTAAGATGGTCAATAGCATGATCACTATCATAATCATTTACATGATCATTATCATGATCATTAGCATAATCACTATCATGATCATTATCATTATCATGATCATTATCATGATCATTATTATGAACATGATCATTATCATGATCACTATCATGATCATTATCATTATCATGATCATTATCGTGATCATTATCATGATCATTATCATGATTATTATCGCGATCACTATCATGATTATTATCGTGATCACTATCATGATCATTATCATGATCATTATCATGATCTTTAGCATGATCACTGTCATGATAATTATCATTATCATGATCATTATCATGCTCATTATTATGATCATGATCATTATCACGATCACTATCATGATCATTATCAATACCATTATCATGATCATTATCATGATCATTATCAAGATCATTATCATGATCACTATCACGATCACTATCATGATCATTATCATGATCATTATCATGATCATTATCATGATCACTATCATAATCATTAACATGATCATTATCATGATCATTAGCATGATCACTATCACGATCATTATCATTATCATGATCATTTTCATGATCATTATCGTGATCATTATCATGATCACTATCACGATTATTATCGTGATCACTATCATGATCATTATCATGATCATTATCATAATCATTAACATGATCATTATCATGATCATTAGCATGATCACTATCATGATAATTATCATTATCATGATCATTATCATGATCATTATCATGATCACTATCATGATCACTATCATGATCATTATCATGATCATTATCATGATCATTAGCATGATCAATATTATGATCGCTATCATGATCATTATCATGATCACTATCATGATCATTATCATGATCATTATCACGACCATTATCATGATCAATATCATGATCACTATCATAATCATTAACATGATCATTATCATGATCACTAGCATGATCACTATCATGATCATTATCATTATCATGATCATTTTCATGATCATTATCGTGATCATTATCATGATCATTAGCATGATCACTATCATGATCATTATCATTATCATGATCATTTTCATGATCATTATCGTGATCATTATCATGATCACTATCATGATTATTATCGTGATCACTGTCATGATTATTATCTTGATCACTATCATGATCATTATCATGATCACTATCATAATCATTAGGATGATCATTATTATGATCATGATCATTATCATGATCACTATCATGATCATTATCATTATCATGATCATTATCATGATCATTATCAAGATCATTATCATGATCACTATCACGATCACTATCATGATCATTATCATGATCATTATCATGATCATTATCATGATCACTATCGTGATCATTATCATGATCATTAGCATGATCACTATCATGATCATTATCATTATCATGATCATTATCATGATCATTATCAAGATCATTATCATGATCACTATCACGATCACTATCATGATCATTATTATGATCATTATCATGATCATTATCATGATCACTATCATAATCATTAACATGATCATTATCATGATCATTAGCATGATCACTATCATGATCATTATCATTATCATGATCATTTTCATGATCATTATCGTGATCATTATCATGATCACTATCATGATTATTATCGTGATCACTGTCATTATCATTATCATGATCACTATCATGATCATTATCATGATCACTATCATGATCATTATCATGATCATTATCATGATCATTATCGTGATCATTATCATGATCATGACAGTGATCACGATAATAATCATGATAGTGATCATGATAATGATCACGATAATGATCATGAAAATGATCATGATAATGATAATGATCATGATAGTGATCATGCTAATGATCATGATAATGATCATGTTAATGATTATGATAGTGATCATGATAATGATCATGATAATGATCATGATAATGATCATGATAGTGATCGTGATAGTGATCATGATAATGATCTTGATAATGATCATGATAATGATCATGATAATGATAATGATCATGATAGTGATCATGATAGTGATCGTGATAGTGATCATGATAATGATCTTGATAATGATCATGATCATGATAATGATAATGATCATGATCATAATAATGATCATCCTAATGATTATGATAGTGATCATGATAATGATCATGATAGTGATCACGATAATAATCATGACAGTGATCACGATAATAATCATGATAGTGATCATGATAATGATCACGATAATGATCATGAAAATGATCATGATAATGATAATGATCATGATAGTGATCATGCTAATGATCATGATAATGATCACGATAATGATCATGAAAATGATCATGATAATGATAATGATCATGATAGTGATCATGCTAATGATCATGATAATGATCATGTTAATGATTATGATAGTGATCATGATATTGATCATGATAATGATCATGATCATGATAATGATAATGATCATGATCATAATAATGATCATCCTAATGATTATGATAGTGATCATGATAATGATCATGATAGTGATCACGATAATAATCATGACAGTGATCACGATAATAATCATGATAGTGATCATGATAATGATCACGATAATGATCATGAAAATGATCATGATAATGATAATGATCATGATAGTGATCATGCTAATGATCATGATAATGATCACGATAATGATCATGAAAATGATCATGATAATGATAATGATCATGATAGTGATCATGCTAATGATCATGATAATGATCATGTTAATGATTATGATAGTGATCATGATATTGATCATGATAATGGTCGTGATAATGATCATGATAATGATCATGATAGTGATCATGATAATGATCATGATAGCGATCATAATATTGATCATGCTAATGATCATGATAATGATCATGATAATGATCATGATAGTGATCATGATAGTGATCATGATAATGATCATGATAATGATCATTATAATGATAATTATCATGATAGTGATCATGCTAATGATCATGATAGTGATCATGCTAATGATCATGATAATGATCACGATAATGATCATGAAAATGATCATGATAATGATAATGATCATGATAGTGATCATGCTAATGATCATGATAATGATCATGTTAATGATTATGATAGTGATCATGATATTGATCATGATAATGATCATGATCATGATAATGATAATGATCATGATCATAATAATGATCATCCTAATGATTATGATAGTGATCATGATAATGATCATGATAGTGATCACGATAATAATCATGACAGTGATCACGATAATAATCATGATAGTGATCATGATAATGATCACGATAATGATCATGAAAATGATCATGATAATGATAATGATCATGATAGTGATCATGCTAATGATCATGATAATGATCACGATAATGATCATGAAAATGATCATGATAATGATAATGATCACGATAGTGATCATGATAATGATCATGATAATGATCATGATAGTGATCGTGATAGTGATCATGATAATGATCTTGATAATGATCATGATCATGATAATGATAATGATCATGATCATAATAATGATCATCCTAATGATTATGATAGTGATCATGATAATGATCATGATAGTGATCACGATAATAATCATGACAGTGATCACGATAATAATCATGATAGTGATCATGATAATGATCACGATAATGATCATGAAAATGATCATGATAATGATAATGATCATGATAGTGATCATGCTAATGATCATGATAATGATCACGATAATGATCATGAAAATGATCATGATAATGATAATGATCATGATAGTGATCATGCTAATGATCATGATAATGATCATGTTAATGATTATGATAGTGATCATGATATTGATCATGATAATGGTCGTGATAATGATCATGATAATGATCATGATAGTGATCATGATAATGATCATGATAGCGATCATAATATTGATCATGCTAATGATCATGATAATGATCATGATAATGATCATGATAGTGATCATGATAGTGATCATGATAATGATCATGATAATGATCATTATAATGATAATTATCATGATAGTGATCATGCTAATGATCATGATAATGATCATGTTAATGATTATGATAATGATCATGATAATGATCATGATAGTGATCACGATAATAATCATGATAGTGATCATGATAATGATCACGATAATGATCATGAAAATGATCATGATAATGATAATGATCATGATCATTATCATGATCACTATCATGATCATTATCATGATCATTATCATGATCATTATCATGATCATTATCATGATCATTATCATGATCATTATCATGATCATTATCATGATCACTATCATGATCATTATCGTGATCATTATCATGATCACTATCATGATCATTATCAGGATCATTATCATGATCATTATTATGATCATGATCATTATTTTGATCATGATCATTATCATGATCACTATCATGATCATTATCATGATCATTATCATGATCACTATCATGATCATTATCATGATCATTATCATGATCACTATCATGATTATTATCGTGATCACTATCATGATCATTATCATGATTATTATCGTGATCACTATCATGATCATTATCATGATCATTATCATAATCACTAACATGACTATTATCGTGATCACTATCATGATCACTATCATGATAATTATCATGATCATTATCATGATCACTATCATGATCATTATCATGATCATTATCATGATCATTATCGTGATCACTATCATGATCATTATCATGATCACTATCACGATCATTATCATGATCATTAACATAATCACTATCATGATCACTGTCATGATCACTATCAGGATCACCATCATGTTCACTATCATGATCAATAGCATGATCACTATCATAATCATTATCATGATCATTATCATAATCATTAACATGATCATTATCATGATCATTAGCATGATCACTATCATGATCACTGTCATGATCACTATCATGATCACTATCATGATCACTATCATGTTCACTATCATGATCAATAGCATGATCACTATCATAATCATTAAGATGGTCAATAGCATGATCACTATCATAATCATTTACATGATCATTATCATGATCATTAGCATAATCACTATCATGATCATTATCATTATCATGATCATTATCATGATCATTATTATGAACATGATCATTATCATGATCACTATCATGATCATTATCATTATCATGATCATTATCGTGATCATTATCATGATCATTATCATGATTATTATCGCGATCACTATCATGATTATTATCGTGATCACTATCATGATCATTATCATGATCATTATCATGATCTTTAGCATGATCACTGTCATGATAATTATCATTATCATGATCATTATCATGCTCATTATTATGATCATGATCATTATCACGATCACTATCATGATCATTATCAATACCATTATCATGATCATTATCATGATCATTATCAAGATCATTATCATGATCACTATCACGATCACTATCATGATCATTATCATGATCATTATCATGATCATTATCATGATCACTATCATAATCATTAACATGATCATTATCATGATCATTAGCATGATCACTATCACGATCATTATCATTATCATGATCATTTTCATGATCATTATCGTGATCATTATCATGATCACTATCACGATTATTATCGTGATCACTATCATGATCATTATCATGATCATTATCATAATCATTAACATGATCATTATCATGATCATTAGCATGATCACTATCATGATAATTATCATTATCATGATCATTATCATGATCATTATCATGATCACTATCATGATCACTATCATGATCATTATCATGATCATTATCATGATCATTAGCATGATCAATATTATGATCGCTATCATGATCATTATCATGATCACTATCATGATCATTATCATGATCATTATCACGACCATTATCATGATCAATATCATGATCACTATCATAATCATTAACATGATCATTATCATGATCACTAGCATGATCACTATCATGATCATTATCATTATCATGATCATTTTCATGATCATTATCGAGATCATTATCATGATCATTAGCATGATCACTATCATGATCATTATCATTATCATGATCATTTTCATGATCATTATCGTGATCATTATCATGATCACTATCATGATTATTATCGTGATCACTGTCATGATTATTATCTTGATCACTATCATGATCATTATCATGATCACTATCATAATCATTAGGATGATCATTATTATGATCATGATCATTATCATGATCACTATCATGATCATTATCATTATCATGATCATTATCATGATCATTATCAAGATCATTATCATGATCACTATCACGATCACTATCATGATCATTATCATGATCATTATCATGATCATTATCATGATCACTATCGTGATCATTATCATGATCATTAGCATGATCACTATCATGATCATTATCATTATCATGATCATTATCATGATCATTATCAAGATCATTATCATGATCACTATCACGATCACTATCATGATCATTATCATGATCATTATCATGATCATTATCATGATCACTATCATAATCATTAACATGATCATTATCATGATCATTAGCATGATCACTATCATGATCATTATCATTATCATGATCATTTTCATGATCATTATCATGATCATTTTCATGATCATTATCGTGATCATTATCATGATCACTATCATGATTATTATCGTGATCACTGTCATTATCATTATCATGATCACTATCATGATCATTATCATGATCACTATCATGATCATTATCATGATCATTATCATGATCATTATCGTGATCATTATCATGATCATGACAGTGATCACGATAATAATCATGATAGTGATCATGATAATGATCACGATAATGATCATGAAAATGATCATGATAATGATAATGATCATGATAGTGATCATGCTAATGATCATGATAATGATCATGTTAATGATTATGATAGTGATCATGATAATGATCATGATAATGATCATGATAATGATCATGATAGTGATCGTGATAGTGATCATGATAATGATCTTGATAATGATCATGATAATGATCATGATAATGATAATGATCATGATAGTGATCATGCTAATGATCATGATAATGATCACGATAGTGATCATGATAATGATCATGATAATGATCATGATAGTGATCGTGATAGTGATCATGATAATGATCTTGATAATGATCATGATCATGATAATGATAATGATCATGATAGTGATCATGATAATGATCATGATCATAATAATGATCATCCTAATGATTATGATAGTGATCATGATAATGATCATGATAGTGATCACGATAATAATCATGACAGTGATCACGATAATAATCATGATAGTGATCATGATAATGATCACGATAATGATCATGAAAATGATCATGATAATGATAATGATCATGATAGTGATCATGCTAATGATCATGATAATGATCACGATAATGATCATGAAAATGATCATGATAATGATAATGATCATGATAGTGATCATGCTAATGATCATGATAATGATCATGTTAATGATTATGATAGTGATCATGATATTGATCATGATAATGGTCGTGATAATGATCATGATAATGATCATGATAGTGATCATGATAATGATCATGATAGCGATCATAATATTGATCATGCTAATGATCATGATAATGATCATGATAATGATCATGATAGTGATCATGATAGTGATCATGATAATGATCATGATAATGATCATTATAATGATAATTATCATGATAGTGATCATGCTAATGATCATGATAATGATCATGTTAATGATTATGATAATGATCATGATAATGATCATGATAGTGATCACGATAATAATCATGATAGTGATCATGATAATGATCACGATAATGATCATGAAAATGATCATGATAATGATAATGATCATGATAGTTATCATGCTAATGATCATGATAATGATCATGTTAATGATTATGATAGTGATCATGATAATGATCATGATAATGATCATGATAATGATCATGATAGTGATCGTGATAGTGATCATGATAGTGATCGTGATAGTGATCATGATAATGATCTTGATAATGATCATGATAATGATCATGATAATGGTATTGATAATGATCATGATAGTGATCGTGATAATGATCATGATCATAATAATGATCATGATAATGATCATGATAATGATAATTATCATGATAGTGATCATGCTAAAGATCATGATAATGATCATGATAATGATCATGATAGTGATCACGATAATAATCATGATAGTGATCGCGATAATAATCATGATAATGATCATGATAATGATCACGATAATGATCATGATAATGATAATGATCATGATAGTGATCATGATAATGATCATGTTCATAATAATGATCATGATAATGATCATGATAATGATAATGATCATGATAGTGATTATGCTAATGATCATGATAATGATCATGTAAATGATTATGATAGTGATCATGCTATTGACCATCTTAATGATTATGATAGTGATCATGCTATTGATCATGATAGTGAACATGATAGTGATCATGATAGTGATCATGATAGTGATCATGACAGTGATCATGATAGTGATCATGCTAATGATCATGATAATGATCATGTTAATGATTATGATAATGATAATGATCATGATAATGATTATGATTATGATAGTGATCATGCTATTGATCATGATAGTGAACATGATGGTGATCCTGATAGTGATCATGACAGTGATCATGATAGTGATTATGTTAATGATCATGATAATGATCGTGATAGTTATCATGATCACTATCATGATCATTATCATGATCATTATCATGATCATTATCATGATCATTATCGTGATCATTATCATGATCACTATCATGATTATTATCGTGATCACAATCATGATCATTATCATGATCACTATCATGATCATTATCGTGATCATTATCATGATTACTATCATGATTATTATCGTGATCACTATCATGATCATTATCAGGATCATTATCATGATCATAATCACTAACATGATCATTATCATGATCATTATTATGATCATGATCATTATTTTGATCATGATCATTATCGTGATCACTATCATGATCATTATCATGATCATTATCATGATCACTATCATGATCATTATCATGATCATTATCATGATCACTATCATGATTATTATCGTGATCACTATCATGATCATTATCATGATTATTATCGTGATCACTATCATGATCATTATCATGATCATTATCATATCACTAACATGACTTTTATCGTGATCACTATCATGATCACTATCATGATCATTATCATGATCATTATCATGATCACTATCATGATCATTATCATGATCATTATCATGATCATTATCATGATCACTATCATGATTATTATCGTGATCACTATCATGATCATTATCATGATCACTATCACGATCATTATCGTGATCATTATCATGATCACTATCATGATTATTATCGTGATCACTATCATGATCATTATCAGGATCATTATCATGATCATAATCACTAACATGATCATTATCATGATCATTATTATGATCATGATCATTGTTTTGATCATGATCATTATCATGATCACTATCATGATCATTATCATGATCATTATCATGATCACTATCATGATCATTATCATGATCATTATCATGATCACTATCATGATTATTATCGTGATTACTATTATGATCATTATCATGATCATTATCATGATCAGTATCATGATCATTATCGTGATCGTTATCATGATCACTATCATGATTATTATCGTGATCACTATCATGATCATTATCATGATCACTATCACGATCATTATCATGGTCATTATCAAGATCATTATCATGATCACTATCATGATTATTATCGTGATCACAATCATGATCATTATCATGATCACTATCATGATCATTATCATGATCATTATCATGATCACTATCATGATTATTATCGTGATCACTATCATGATCATTATCATGATCATTATAATGATCATTATCATAATCACTAACATGATCATTATCATGATCACTATCATGACTATTATCGTGATCACTATCATGATCACTATCATGATCATTATCATGATCATTATCATGATCACTATCATGATCATTATCATGATCATTATCATGATCATTATCATGATCACTATCATGATCATTATCACGATCATTATTATGATCATTATCATGATCATTATCATGATCAGTATCATGATCATTATCGTGATCCTTATCATGATCACTATCATGATCACTATCATGATTATTATCGTGATCACTATCATGATCATTATCATGATCATTATCATAATCACTAACATGATCATTATCATGATCATTATTATGATCATGATCATTATCATGATCACTATCATGATCATTATCATGATCATTATCATGATCATTATCATGATCATTATCATAATCATTATCATAATCACTAACATGATCATTATCATGATCATTATCATGATCATTATTATGATCATGATCATTATCATGATCACTATCATGATCATTATCATGATCATTAGCATGATCACTATCATGATCATTATCATGATCATTATCATGATCATTATCATGATCACTATCATGATTATTATCGTGATCACTATCATGATCATTATCATGATCACTATCATGATCATTATCATGATCACTATCATGATCATTATCATGATCACTATCATGATCATTATCATGATCGTTATCATAATCATTATCATAATCACTAACATGATCATTATCATGATCATTATCATGATCATTATTATGATCATGATCATTATCATGATCACTATCATGATCATTATCATGATCATTAGCATGATCACTATCATGATCATTATCATGATCATTATCATGATTATTATCGTGATCACTATCCTGATCATTATCATGATCATTATCATGATCATTATCATAATCACTAACATGATCATTATCATGATCACTATCAAGACTATTATCGTGATCACTATCATGATCATTATCATGATCATTATCATGATTACTATCATGATCATTATCATGATCATTATCATGATTACTATCATGATCATTATCATGATCATTATCATGATCATTATCATGATCACTATCATGATCATTATCACGATCATTATTATGATCATTATCATGATCATTATCATGATCACTATCATGATTATTATCGCGATCACTATCATGATCATTATCATGATCATTATCATGATCACTATCATGATCATTATCGTGATCATTATCATGATCACTATCATGATCATTATCATGATCACTATCATGATCATTATCATGATCATTATCGTGATCACTATCATGATCATTATCATGATCATTATCATATCACTAACATGACTTTTATCGTGATCACTATCATGATCACTATCATGATCATTATCATGATCATTATCATGATCACTATCATGATCATTATCATGATCATTATCATGATCATTATCATGATCACTATCATGATTATTATCGTGATCACTATCATGATCATTATCACGATCATTATCATGATCATTATCATGATCATTATCATGATTACTATCATGATCATTATCATGATCATTATCATGATCATTATCATGATCACTATCATGATCATTATCACGATCATTATTATGATCATTATCATGATCATTATCATGATCACTATCATGATTATTATCGTGATCACAATCATGATCATTATCATGATCACTATCATGATCATTATCATGATCATTATCATGATCACTATCATGATTATTATCGTGATCACTATCATGATCATTATCATGATCATTATAATGATCATTATCATAATCACTAACATGATCATTATCATGATCACTATCATGACTATTATCGTGATCACTATCATGATCACTATCATGATCATTATCATGATCATTATCATGATCACTATCATGATCATTATCATGATCATTATCATGATCATTATCATGATCACTATCATGATCATTATCACGATCATTATTATGATCATTATCATGATCATTATCATGATCAGTATCATGATCATTATCGTGATCCTTATCATGATCACTATCATGATCACTATCATGATTATTATCGTGATCACTATCATGATCATTATCATGATCATTATCATAATCACTAACATGATCATTATCATGATCATTATTATGATCATGATCATTATCATGATCACTATCATGATCATTATCATGATCATTATCATGAGCATTATCATGATCATTATCATAATCATTATCATAATCACTAACATGATCATTATCATAATCACTAACATGATCATTATCATGATCATTATCATGATCATTATTATGATCATGATCATTATCATGATCACTATCATGATCATTATCATGATCATTAGCATGATCACTATCATGATCATTATCATGATCATTATCATGATCATTATCATGATCACTATCATGATTATTATCGTGATCACTATCATGATCATTATCATGATCACTATCATGATCATTATCATGATCACTATCATGATCATTATCATGATCACTATCATGATCATTATCATGATCGTTATCATAATCATTATCATAATCACTAACATGATCATTATCATGATCATTATCATGATCATTATTATGATCATGATCATTATCATGATCACTATCATGATCATTATCATCATCATTAGCATGATCACTATCATGATCATTATCATGATCATTATCATGATTATTATCGTGATCACTATCCTGATCATTATCATGATCATTATCATGATCATTATCATAATCACTAACATGATCATTATCATGATCACTATCAAGACTATTATCGTGATCACTATCATGATCATTATCATGATCATTATCATGATTACTATCATGATCATTATCATGATCATTATCATGATTACTATCATGATCATTATCATGATCATTATCATGATCATTATCATGATCACTATCATGATCATTATCACGATCATTATTATGATCATTATCATGATCATTATCATGATCACTATCATGATTATTATCGCGATCACTATCATGATCATTATCATGATCATTATCATGATCACTATCATGATCATTATCGTGATCATTATCATGATCACTATCATGATCATTATCATGATCACTATCATGATCATTATCATGATCATTATCATGATCATTATCATGATCACTATCATGATCGTTATCGTGATCATTATCATGATCACTATCATGATTATTATCGTGATCACTATCATGATCATTATCATGATCATTATCATGATCATTATCATGATCATTATCATGATCATTGTCATGATCATTATCATGATCATTATCATGATCACTATCATGATCATTATCGTGATCATTATCATGATCACTATCATGATTATTATCGTGATCACTATCATGATCATTATCATGATCACTATCACGATCATTATCATGATCATTATCATGATCATTATCATGATCATTATCATGATCACTATCATGATCATTATCACGATCATTATAATGATCATTATCATGATCATTATCATGATCACTATCATGATCATTATCGTGATCATTATCATGATCACTATCATGATTATTATCGTGATCACTATCATGATCATTATCATGATCACTATCATGATCATTATCATGATCACTATCATGATCATTATCATGATCACTATCATGATCATTATCATGATCGTTATCATAATCATTATCATAATCACTAACATGATCATTATCATGATCATTATCATGATCATTATTATGATCATGATCATTATCATGATCACTATCATGATCATTATCATGATCATTAGCATGATCACTATCATGATCATTATCATGATCATTATCATGATTATTATCGTGATCACTATCCTGATCATTATCATGATCATTATCATGATCATTATCATAATCACTAACATGATCATTATCATGATCACTATCAAGACTATTATCGTGATCACTATCATGATCATTATCATGATCATTATCATGATCACTATCATGATCATTATCATGATCATTATCATGATCATTATCATGATCACTATCATGATCATTATCACGATCATTATTATGATCATTATCATGATCATTATCATGATCACTATCATGATTATTATCGCGATCACTATCATGATCATTATCATGATCACTATCACGATCATTATCATGATCATTATCATGATCATTATCATGATCATTATCATGATCATTATCATGATCACTATCATGATCATTATCACGATCATTATTATGATCACTATCATGAGCATTATCGTGATCATTATCATGATCACTATCATGATCATTATCATGATCACTATCATGATCATTATCAGTGATCATGACAGTGATCATGATCACTATCAGGATCACCATCATGTTCACTATCATGATCAATAGCATGATCACTATCATAATCATTATCATGATCATTATCATAATCATTAACATGATCATTATCATGATCATTAGCATGATCACTATCATGATCACTGTCATGATCACTATCATGATCACTATCATGATCACTATCATGTTCACTATCATGATCAATAGCATGATCACTATCATAATCATTAAGATGATCAATAGCATGATCACTATCATAATCATTAACATGATCATTATCATGATCATTAGCATAATCACTATCATGATCATTATCATTATCATGATCATTATTATGAACATGATCATTATCATGATCACTATCATGATCATTATCATTATCATGATCATTATCGTGATCATTATCATGATCATTATCATGATTATTATCGCGATCACTATCATGATTATTATCGTGATCACTATCATGATCATTATCATGATCTTTAGCATGATCACTATCATGATAATTATCATTATCATGATCATTATCATGATCATTATTATGATCATGATCATTATCACGATCACTATCATGATCATTATCATGACCATTATCATGATCATTATCATGATCATTATCAAGATCATTATCATGATCACTATCACGATCACTATCATGATCATTATCATGATCATTATCATGATCACTATCATATTCATTAACATGATCATTATCATGATCATTAGCATGATCACTATCATGATCATTATCATTATCATGATCATTTTCATGATCATTATCGTGATCATTATCATGATCACTATCATGATTATTATCGTGATCACTATCATGATCATTAACATGATCATTATCATAATCATTAACATGATCATTATCATGATCATTAGCATGATCACTATCATGATTATTATCGTGATCACTATCATGATTATTATCGTGATCACTATCATGATCATTATCATGATCATTATCATGATCACTATCATGATCACTATCATGATCATTATCATGATCATTATCATGATCATTAGCATGATCAATATTATGATCGCTATCATGATCATTATCATGATCACTATCACGATCACTATCATGATCATTATCATGATCATTATCATGATCACTATCATATTCATTAACATGATCATTATCATGATCATTAGCATGATCACTATCATGATCACTATCATGATCATTATCATTATCATGATCATTATCGTGATCATTATCATGATCATTATCATGATTATTATCGCGATCACTATCATGATTATTATCGTGATCACTATCATGATCATTATCATGATCATTATCATGATCACTATCATGATCACTATCATGATCATTATCATGATCATTATCATGATCATTAGCATGATCAATATTATGATCGCTATCATGATCATTATCATGATCACTATCATGATCATTATCATGATCATTATCACGACCATTATCATGATCAATATCATGATCATTATCATGATCATGATCATGATCATGATCATGATCATTATCATGATTATTATCATGATCATGATCGTGATCATTATCATGATCACTATCATGATTATTATCGTGATCACTGTCATGATTATTATCGTGACCACTATCATGATCATTATCATGATCACTATCATAATCATTAGGATGATCATTATTATGATCATGATCATTATCATGATCACTATCATGATCATTATCATGATCACTATCATGATCATTATCATGATCATTATCATGATCATTATCGTGATCATTATCATGATCATTATCGTGATCATTATCATGATCACTATCATGATTATTATCGTGATCACAATCATGATCATTATCATGATGTTTATCATGATCACTATCATGATCATTATCATGAACAATATCATGATCATTATCATGATCACTATCATGATCATTATCATGATCATTATCATGATCATTATCATGATCATTATCATGATGACTATCATGATCATTATCATGATCATTATTATGATCATTATCATGATCGTTATCATGATCAGTATCATGATCACTATCATGATCATTATCATGATCACTATCATGATCATTAGCATGATCAATATTATGATCGCTATCATGATCATTATCATGATCACTATCATGATCATTATCATGATCATTATCACGACCATTATCATGATCAATATCACGATCATTATCATGATCATTATCATGATCACTATCATGATCATTATCATGATCATTATCATGAACAATATCATGATCATTATCATGATCACTATCATGATCATTATCATGATCATTATCATGATCATTATCATGATCATTATCATGATCATTATCATGATGACTATCATGATCATTATCATGATCATTATTATGATCATTATCATGATCATTATCATGATCAGTATCATGATCACTATCATGATCATTATCATGATCACTATCATGATCATTAGCATGATCAATATTATGATCGCTATCATGATCATTATCATGAGCACTATCATGATCATTATCATGATCACTATCATGATCATTATCATGAAATCTATCATGATCATTATCATGATCATTATCATGATCACTATCATGATCATTATCATGATCGTGATCATTATCATGATTATTATCGTGATCACTATCATGATCATTATCATGATCATTATCATAATCACTAACATGACTATTATCGTGATCACTATCATGATCACTATCATGATCATTATCATTATCATTATCATGATCACTATCATGATCATTATCATGATCATTATCATGATCATTATCATGATCACTATCATGATCATTATCATTATTATGATCATTATCATGATCATTATCATGATCAGTATCATGATCATTATCGTGATCGTTATCATGATCACTATCATGATTATTATCGTGATCACTATCATGATCATTATCATGATCACTATCACGATCATTATCATGATCATTATCATGATCATTATCATGATCATTATCATGATCATTATCATGATCATTATCATGATCACTATCATGATTATTATCGTGATCACTATCATGATCATTATCATGATTACTATCATGATCATTATCATGATCATTATCATGATCATTATCATGATCACTATCATGATCATTATCACGATCATTATTATGATCATTATCATGATCATTATCATGATCAGTATCATGATCACTATCATGATTATTATCGTGATCACTATCATGATCATTATCATGATCACTATCATGATTATTATCGTGATCACTATCATGATCATTATCATGATTACTATCATGATCATTATCATGATCATTATCATGATCACTATCATGATCATTATCACGATCATTATTATGATCATTATCATGATCATTATCATGATCATTATCATGATCACTATCATGATTATTATCGTGATCACTATCATGATCATTATCATGATCACTATCATGATCATTATCATGATCATTATCATGATCATTATCATGATCACTATCATGATCATTATCACGATCATTATTATGATCATTATCATGATCATTATCATGATCAGTATCATGATCATTATCGTGATCGTTATCATGATCACTATCATGATTATTATCGTGATCACTATCATGATCATTATCATGATCACTATCACGATCATTATCATGATCATTATCATGATCATTATCATGATCATTATCATGATCACTATCATGATTATTATCGTGATCACTATCATGATCATTATCATGATCATTATCATGATCATTATCATAATCACTAACATGATCATTATCATGATCACTTTCATGACTATTATCGTGATCACTATCATGATCACTATCATGATCATTATCATGATCATTATCATGATCACTATCATGATCATTATCATGATCATTATCATGATCACTATCATGATCATTATCATGATCATTATCATGATCATTATCATGATCACTATCATGATCATTATCATGATCATTATCGTGATCGTGATCGTTATCATGATCACTATCATGATAATTATCGTGAACACTATTATGATCATTATCATGATCATTATCATAATCACTAACATGATCATTATCATGATCATTATCATGATCATTATTATGATCATGATCATTATCATGATCACTATCATGATCATTATCATGATCACTATCATGATCATTATCATGATCATTATCATGATCATTATCATGATCATTATCATGATCATTGTCATGATCATTATCATGATCATTATCATGATCACTATCATGATCATTATCGTGATCATTATCATGATCACTATCATGATTATTATCGTGATCACTATCATGATCATTATCATGATCACTATCACGATCATGATCATGATCATTATCATGATCATTATCATGATCATTATCATGATCACTATCATGATCATTATCGTGATCATTATCATGATCACTATCATGATTATTATCGTGATCACTATCATGATCATTATCATGATCACTATCATGATCACTATCATGATCATTATCATGATCATTAGCATGATCACTATCATGATCATTATCATGATCATTATCATGATTATTATCGTGATCACTATCCTGATCATTATCATGATCATTATCATGATCATTATCATAATCACTAACATGATCATTATCATGATCACTATCAAGACTATTATCGTGATCACTATCATGATCATTATCATGATCATTATCATGATCACTATCATGATCATTATCATGATCATTATCATGATCATTACCATGATCGCTATCATGATCATTATCACGATCATTATTATGATCATTATCATGATCATTATCATGATAGGTATCATGATCATTATCGTGATCATTATCATGATCACTATCATGATTATTATCGCGATCACTATCATGATCATTATCATGATCACTATCACGATCATTATCATGATCATTATCATGATCATTATCATGATCATTATCATGATCAATGTCATGATCATTATCACGATCATTATTATGATCATTATCATGATCATTATCATGATCACTATCATGATCATTATCGTGATCATTATCATGATCACTATCATGATTATTATCGTGATCACTATCATGATCATTATCATGATCACTATCATGATCATTATCATGATCATTATCATGATCATTATCATGATCATTATCATGATCACTATCATGATCATTATCGTGATCACTATCATGATCATTATCATGATCATTATCATGATCACTATCATGATCATTATCATGATCATTATCATGATCATAATCACTAACATGATCATGATCATTATCATGATCATTATTATGATCATGATAATGATCATGATAGTGATCATGATAATGATCATGATCATAATAATGATCATGATAATGATCATGATAATGATCATGTTAGTGATTATGATAATGATCATGATAATGATCATGATAGTGATCACGATAATAATCATGATAGTGATCATGATAATGATCACGATAATGATCACGATACTGATCATGATAATGATCATGATAATGATCATAATAATGATCGTGATAATGATCATGATAGCGATCATGATAATGATCATGATAGTGATCATGCTAATGATCATGATAATTATCATGATAATGATAATGATCATGATAATGATCATGATAATGATCATGATAATGATCATGATAATGATCATGATTGTGATCATGATAATGATCATGATTGTGGTCATGATAATGATAATGATCATGATAATAATCATGATAGTGATCATAATAGTGATCATGATAATGATCATGATAATGATCATGATAATGATCATGATAATGATCATGATAGTGATCATGATAATGATCATGATCATAATAATGATCATGATAATGATAATTATCATGATAGTGATCATGATAATGATCATGATAGTGATCATGATATTGATAATGATCATAATAATGATCATGATCATAATAATGATCATGAGAATGATCATGATAATGATCATGATAATGATCATGATAATGATCATGATAATGATCATGATAGTGATCATGATAGTGATCATGATAGTCATCATGGTAATGATCATGATATTGATAATGATAATAATCATGATAGTGATCATAATAGTGATCATAATAATGATCATGATAATGATCATGATAATGATCATGATAGTGATCATGATAATGATCACGATAATGATCATGATAATGATAATGATCATGATAATGGTCATGATAATTATCATGATAATGATCACGATAATGATCATGATAGTGATCATGATATTGATAATGATCATAATAATGATCAATCAATCATGATCATTATCATTATCACTAACATGATCATTATCATGATCATTATTATGATCATTATCATTATGATGATCATTATTTTGATCATGATCATTATCATGATCACTATCATGATTATTATCGTGATCACTATCATGATCATTATCATGATCATTATCATGATCATTATCATAATCACTAACATGATCATTATCATGATCACTATCATGACTATTATCGTGATCACTATCATGATCATTATCATGATCATTATCATGATCACTATCATGATCATTATCATGACTATTATCGTGATCACTATCATGATCATTATCATGATCATTATCATGATCACTATCATGATCATTATCATGATCACTATCATGATCATTATCATGATCATTATCATGATCATTATCATGATCGCTATCATGATCATTATCACGATCATTATTATGATCATTATCATGATCATTATCATGATCAGTATCATGATCATTATCATGATCATTATCATGACCAGTATCATGATCATTATCGTGATCATTATCATGATCACTATCATGATCATTATCATGATCACTATCATGATCATTATCATGATCATTATCGTGATCATTATCATGATCACTATCATGATTATTATCGTGATCACAATCATGATCATTATCATGATGACTATCATGATCACTATCATGATCATTATCATGAACAATATCATGATCATTATCATGATCACTATCATGATCATTATCATGATCATTATCATGATCACTATCATGATCATTATCATGATCATTATCATGATCATTATCATGATCATTATCATGATGACTATCATGATCATTATCATGATCATTATTATGATCATTATCATGATCATTATCATGATCAGTATCATGATCACTATCATGATCAATATTATGATCGCTATCATGATCATTATCATGATCACTATCATGATCATTATCATGATCATTATCACGACCATTATCATGATCATGATCATGATCATTATCATGATTATTATCATGATCATGATCGTGATCATTATCATGATCACTATCATGATTATTATCGTGATCACTGTCATGATTATTATCGTGATCACTATCATGATCATTATCATGATCACTATCATAATCATTAGGATGATCATTATTATGATCATGATCATTATCATGATCACTCTCATGATCATTATCATGATCACTATCATGATCATTATCATGATCATTATCATGATCATTATCGTGATCATTATCATGATCACTATCATGATTATTATCGTGATCACAATCATGATTATTATCGTGATCACAATCATGATCATTATCATGATCACTATCATGATCATTATCGTGATCATTATCATGATCACTATCATGATTATTATCGTGATCACTATCATGATCATTATCAGGATCATTATCATAATCATAATCACTAACATGATCATTATCATGATCATTATTATGATCATGATCATTATTTTGATCATGATCATTATCATGATCACTATCATGATCACTATCATAATCATTATCATGATCATTATCATGATCACTATCATGATTATTATCGTGATCACTATCATGATCATTATCATGATTATTATCGTGATCACTATCATGATCATTATCATGATCATTATCATAATCACTAACATGACTATTATCGTGATCACTATCATGATCACTATCATGATCATTATCATGATCATTATCATGATCATTATCATGATCAATATCATGATCATTATCATGATCATTATCACTATCATGACTATTATCGTGATCACTATCATGATCATTATCACGATCATTATCATAATCACTAACATGATCATTATCATAATCACTAACATGATCATTATCATGATCACTAACATGATCACTATCAGGATCATTATCATGATCATTATCATGATCATTAGCATGATCACTATCATGACTATTATCGTGATCACTATCATGATCATTATCACGATCATTATCATAATCACTAACTTGATCATTATCATAATCACTAACATGATCATTATCATGATCACTAACATGATCACTATCAGGATCATTATCATGATCATGATCATTATCATGATCATTATCATGATCATTATGATGATCATTATCATGATCACTATCATGATTATTATCGTGATCACTATCATGATCATTATCATGATCACTATCATGATCATTATCATGATCACTATCATGATCATTATCATGATCACTATCATGATCATTATCATGATCATTATTATGATCATTATCATGATCATTATTATGATCATTATCATGATCATTATCATGATCACTATCATGATCATTATCACGATCATTATTATGATCATTATCATGATCATTATCATGATCAGTATCATGATCATTATCGTGATCATTATCATGATCACTATCATGATCATTATCATGATCACTATCATGATCATTATCATGATCATTATCATGATCATTATCGTGATCATTATCATGATCACTATCATGATTATTATCGTGATCACAATCATGATCATTATCATGATGACTATCATGATCACTATCATGATCATTATCATGAACAATATCATGATCATTATCATGATCACTATCATGATCATTATCATGATCATTATCATGATCATTATCA
This sequence comes from Gymnosoma rotundatum, assembly GCA_916610165.2. Lineage (NCBI taxonomy): Eukaryota > Metazoa > Arthropoda > Insecta > Diptera > Tachinidae > Gymnosoma > Gymnosoma rotundatum. Next base: position 66,197,756 of record OU744337.1, on the reverse strand, counting down.
TGATCATTATCATGATCATTATCATGATGACTATCATGATCATTATCATGATCATTATTATGATCATTATCATGATCATTATCATGATCAGTATCATGATCACTATCATGATCATTATCATGATCACTATCATGATCATTAGCATGATCAATATTATGATCGCTATCATGATCATTATCATGATCACTATCATGATCATTATCATGATCATTATCACGACCATTATCATGATCAATATCATGATCATTATCATGATATGATCATGATCATTATCATGATCACTATCATGATCATTATCATGATCACTATCATGATCATTATCATGATCATTATCATGATCGTTATCGTGATCATTATCATGATCACTATCATGATTATTATCGTAATCACAATCATGATCATTATCATGATCACTATCATGATCATTATCGTGATCATTATCATGATCACTATCATGATTATTATCGTGATCACTATCATGATCATTATCAGGATCATTATCATGATCATAATCACTAACATGATCATTATCATGATCATTATTATGATCATGATCATTATTTTGATCATGATTATTATCGTGATCACTATCATGATCATTATCATGATTATTATCGTGATCACTATCATGATCATTATCATGATCATTATCATGATCACTATCATGATTATTATCGTGATCACTATCATGATCATTATCATGATTATTATCGTGATCACTATCATGATCATTATCATGATCATTATCATAATCACTAACATGACTATTATCGTGATCACTATCATGATCACTATCATGATCATTATCATGATCATTATCATGATCATTATCATGATCACTATCATGATCATTATCATGATCATTATCATGATCATTATCATGATCACTATCATGATCATTATCACGATCATTATTATGATCATTATCATGATCATTATCATGATCAGTATCATGATCATTATCGTGATCGTTATCATGATCACTATCATGATTATTATCATGATCACTATCATGATTATTATCGTGATCACTACCATGATCATTATCATGATCACTATCACGATCATTATCATGATCATTATAATGATCATTATCATGATCATTATCATGATCATTATCATGATCATTATCATGATCATTATCATGATCATTATCATGATCACTATCATGATTATTATCGTGATCACTATCATGATCATTATCATGATCACTATCATGATCATTATCATGATCATTATAATGATCACTATCATGATCATTATCATGATCATTATCATGATCACTATCATGATTATTATCGTGATCACTATCATGATCATTATCATGATCATTATCATGATCATTATCATAATCACTAACATGATCATTATCATGATCACTATCATGACTATTATCGTGATCACTATCATGATCACTATCATGATCATTATCATGATCATTATCATGATCACTATCATGATCATTATCATGATCATTATCATGATCATTATCATGATCACTATCATGATCATTATCACGATCATTATTATGATCATTATCATGATCAGTATCATGATCATTATCGTGATCGTTATCATGATCACTATCATGATTATTATCGTGATCACTATCATGATCATTATCATGATCATTATCATAATCACTAACATGATCATTATCATGATCATTATCATGATCATTATTATGATCATGATCATTATCATGATCACTATCATGATCATTATCATGATCATTATCGTGATCATTATCATGATCATTATCATGATCATTGTCATGATCATTATCATGATCATTATCATGATCACTATCATGATCATTATCGCGATCATTATCATGATCACTATCATGATTATTATCGTGATCACTATCATGATCATTATCATGATCACTATCACGATCATTATCATGATCATTATCATGATCATTATCATGATCATTATCATGATCATTATCATGATCATTATCATGATCACTATCATGATCATTATCGTGATCATTATCATGATCACTATCATGATTATTATCGTGATCGCTATCATGATCATTATCATGATCACTATCATGATCATTATCATGATCACTATCATGATCATTATCATGATCACTATCATGATCATTATCATGATCACTATCATGATCATTATCATGATCGTTATCATAATCATTATCATAATCACTAACATGATCATTATCATGATCATGATCATGATCATGATCATTATCATGATTATTATCATGATCATGATCGCGATCATTATCATGATCACTATCATGATTATTATCGTGATCACTGTCATGATTATTATCGTGACCACTATCATGATCATTATCATGATCACTATCATAATCATTAGGATGATCATTATTATGATCATGATCATTATCATGATCACTATCATGATCATTATCATGATCACTATCATGATCATTATCATGATCATTATCATGATCATTATCGTGATCATTATCATGATCATTATCGTGATCATTATCATGATCACTATCATGATTATTATCGTGATCACAATCATGATCATTATCATGATGTTTATCATGATCACTATCATGATCATTATCATGAACAATATCATGATCATTATCATGATCACTATCATGATCATTATCATGATCATTATCATGATCATTATCATGATCATTATCATGATGACTATCATGATCATTATCATGATCATTATTATGATCATTATCATGATCGTTATCATGATCAGTATCATGATCACTATCATGATCATTATCATGATCACTATCATGATCATTAGCATGATCAATATTATGATCGCTATCATGATCATTATCATGATCACTATCATGATCATTATCATGATCATTATCACGACCATTATCATGATCAATATCACGATCATTATCATGATCATTATCATGATCACTATCATGATCATTATCATGATCATTATCATGAACAATATCATGATCATTATCATGATCACTATCATGATCATTATCATGATCACTGTCAAGACTATTATCGTGATCACTATCATGATCATTATCATGATCATTATCATGATCACTATCATGATCATTATCATGATCATTATCATGATCATTATCATGATCACTATCATGATCATTATCACGATCATTATTATGATCATTATCATGATCATTATCATGATCACTATCATGATTATTATCGCGATCACTATCATGATCATTATCATGATCACTATCACGATCATTATCATGATCATTATCATGATCATTATCATGATCATTATCATGATCATTATCATGATCACTATCATGATCATTATCACGATCATTATTATGATCACTATCATGAGCATTATCGTGATCATTATCATGATCACTATCATGATCATTATCATGATCACTATCATGATCATTATCAGTGATCATGACAGTGATCATGATCACTATCAGGATCACCATCATGTTCACTATCATGATCAATAGCATGATCACTATCATAATCATTATCATGATCATTATCATAATCATTAACATGATCATTATCATGATCATTAGCATGATCACTATCATGATCACTGTCATGATCACTATCATGATCACTATCATGATCACTATCATGTTCACTATCATGATCAATAGCATGATCACTATCATAATCATTAAGATGATCAATAGCATGATCACTATCATAATCATTAACATGATCATTATCATGATCATTAGCATAATCACTATCATGATCATTATCATTATCATGATCATTATTATGAACATGATCATTATCATGATCACTATCATGATCATTATCATTATCATGATCATTATCGTGATCATTATCATGATCATTATCATGATTATTATCGCGATCACTATCATGATTATTATCGTGATCACTATCATGATCATTATCATGATCTTTAGCATGATCACTATCATGATAATTATCATTATCATGATCATTATCATGATCATTATTATGATCATGATCATTATCACGATCACTATCATGATCATTATCATGACCATTATCATGATCATTATCATGATCATTATCAAGATCATTATCATGATCACTATCACGATCACTATCATGATCATTATCATGATCATTATCATGATCACTATCATATTCATTAACATGATCATTATCATGATCATTAGCATGATCACTATCATGATCATTATCATTATCATGATCATTTTCATGATCATTATCGTGATCATTATCATGATCACTATCATGATTATTATCGTGATCACTATCATGATCATTAACATGATCATTATCATAATCATTAACATGATCATTATCATGATCATTAGCATGATCACTATCATGATTATTATCGTGATCACTATCATGATTATTATCGTGATCACTATCATGATCATTATCATGATCATTATCATGATCACTATCATGATCACTATCATGATCATTATCATGATCATTATCATGATCATTAGCATGATCAATATTATGATCGCTATCATGATCATTATCATGATCACTATCACGATCACTATCATGATCATTATCATGATCATTATCATGATCACTATCATATTCATTAACATGATCATTATCATGATCATTAGCATGATCACTATCATGATCACTATCATGATCATTATCATTATCATGATCATTATCGTGATCATTATCATGATCATTATCATGATTATTATCGCGATCACTATCATGATTATTATCGTGATCACTATCATGATCATTATCATGATCATTATCATGATCACTATCATGATCACTATCATGATCATTATCATGATCATTATCATGATCATTAGCATGATCAATATTATGATCGCTATCATGATCATTATCATGATCACTATCATGATCATTATCATGATCATTATCACGACCATTATCATGATCAATATCATGATCATTATCATGATCATGATCATGATCATGATCATTATCATGATTATTATCATGATCATGATCGTGATCATTATCATGATCACTATCATGATTATTATCGTGATCACTGTCATGATTATTATCGTGACCACTATCATGATCATTATCATGATCACTATCATAATCATTAGGATGATCATTATTATGATCATGATCATTATCATGATCACTATCATGATCATTATCATGATCACTATCATGATCATTATCATGATCATTATCATGATCATTATCGTGATCATTATCATGATCATTATCGTGATCATTATCATGATCACTATCATGATTATTATCGTGATCACAATCATGATCATTATCATGATGTTTATCATGATCACTATCATGATCATTATCATGAACAATATCATGATCATTATCATGATCACTATCATGATCATTATCATGATCATTATCATGATCATTATCATGATCATTATCATGATGACTATCATGATCATTATCATGATCATTATTATGATCATTATCATGATCGTTATCATGATCAGTATCATGATCACTATCATGATCATTATCATGATCACTATCATGATCATTAGCATGATCAATATTATGATCGCTATCATGATCATTATCATGATCACTATCATGATCATTATCATGATCATTATCACGACCATTATCATGATCAATATCACGATCATTATCATGATCATTATCATGATCACTATCATGATCATTATCATGATCATTATCATGAACAATATCATGATCATTATCATGATCACTATCATGATCATTATCATGATCATTATCATGATCATTATCATGATCATTATCATGATCATTATCATGATGACTATCATGATCATTATCATGATCATTATTATGATCATTATCATGATCATTATCATGATCAGTATCATGATCACTATCATGATCATTATCATGATCACTATCATGATCATTAGCATGATCAATATTATGATCGCTATCATGATCATTATCATGAGCACTATCATGATCATTATCATGATCATTATCATGATCATTATCATGATCACTATCATGATCATTATCATGATCATTATCATGATCACTATCATGATCATTATCATGATCATTATCATTATCATGATTATTATCGTGATCACTATCATGATCATTATCATGATCATTATCATAATCACTAACATGACTATTATCGTGATCACTATCATGATCACTATCATGATCATTATCATTATCATTATCATGATCACTATCATGATCATTATCATGATCATTATCATGATCATTATCATGATCACTATCATGATCATTATCATTATTATGATCATTATCATGATCATTATCATGATCAGTATCATGATCATTATCGTGATCGTTATCATGATCACTATCATGATTATTATCGTGATCACTATCATGATCATTATCATGATCACTATCACGATCATTATCATGATCATTATCATGATCATTATCATGATCATTATCATGATCATTATCATGATCATTATCATGATCACTATCATGATTATTATCGTGATCACTATCATGATCATTATCATGATTACTATCATGATCATTATCATGATCATTATCATGATCATTATCATGATCACTATCATGATCATTATCACGATCATTATTATGATCATTATCATGATCATTATCATGATCAGTATCATGATCACTATCATGATTATTATCGTGATCACTATCATGATCATTATCATGATCACTATCATGATTATTATCGTGATCACTATCATGATCATTATCATGATTACTATCATGATCATTATCATGATCATTATCATGATCACTATCATGATCATTATCACGATCATTATTATGATCATTATCATGATCATTATCATGATCATTATCATGATCACTATCATGATTATTATCGTGATCACTATCATGATCATTATCATGATCACTATCATGATCATTATCATGATCATTATCATGATCATTATCATGATCACTATCATGATCATTATCACGATCATTATTATGATCATTATCATGATCATTATCATGATCAGTATCATGATCATTATCGTGATCGTTATCATGATCACTATCATGATTATTATCGTGATCACTATCATGATCATTATCATGATCACTATCACGATCATTATCATGATCATTATCATGATCATTATCATGATCATTATCATGATCACTATCATGATTATTATCGTGATCACTATCATGATCATTATCATGATCATTATCATGATCATTATCATAATCACTAACATGATCATTATCATGATCACTTTCATGACTATTATCGTGATCACTATCATGATCACTATCATGATCATTATCATGATCATTATCATGATCACTATCATGATCATTATCATGATCATTATCATGATCACTATCATGATCATTATCATGATCATTATCATGATCATTATCATGATCACTATCATGATCATTATCATGATCATTATCGTGATCGTGATCGTTATCATGATCACTATCATGATTATTATCGTGAACACTATTATGATCATTATCATGATCATTATCATAATCACTAACATGATCATTATCATGATCATTATCATGATTATTATTATGATCATGATCATTATCATGATCACTATCATGATCATTATCATGATCACTATCATGATCATTATCATGATCATTATCATGATCATTATCATGATCATTATCATGATCATTGTCATGATCATTATCATGATCATTATCATGATCACTATCATGATCATTATCGTGATCATTATCATGATCACTATCATGATTATTATCGTGATCACTATCATGATCATTATCATGATCACTATCACGATCATGATCATGATCATTATCATGATCATTATCATGATCATTATCATGATCACTATCATGATCATTATCGTGATCAATATCATGATCACTATCATGATTATTATCGTGATCACTATCATGATCATTATCATGATCACTATCATGATCACTATCATGATCATTATCATGATCATTAGCATGATCACTATCATGATCATTATCATGATCATTATCATGATTATTATCGTGATCACTATCCTGATCATTATCATGATCATTATCATGATCATTATCATAATCACTAACATGATCATTATCATGATCACTATCAAGACTATTATCGTGATCACTATCATGATCATTATCATGATCATTATCATGATCACTATCATGATCATTATCATGATCATTATCATGATCATTACCATGATCGCTATCATGATCATTATCACGATCATTATTATGATCATTATCATGATCATTATCATGATAGGTATCATGATCATTATCGTGATCATTATCATGATCACTATCATGATTATTATCGCGATCACTATCATGATCATTATCATGATCACTATCACGATCATTATCATGATCATTATCATGATCATTATCATGATCATTATCATGATCAATGTCATGATCATTATCACGATCATTATTATGATCATTATCATGATCATTATCATGATCACTATCATGATCATTATCGTGATCATTATCATGATCACTATCATGATTATTATCGTGATCACTATCATGATCATTATCATGATCACTATCATGATCATTATCATGATCATTATCATGATCATTATCATGATCATTATCATGATCACTATCATGATCATTATCGTGATCACTATCATGATCATTATCGTGATCATTATCATGATCACTATCATGATCATTATCATGATCATTATCATGATCATAATCACTAACATGATCATTATCATGATCATTATTATGATCATGATAATGATCATGATAGTGATCATGATAATGATCATGATCATAATAATGATCATGATAATGATCATGATAATGATCATGTTAGTGATTATGATAATGATCATGATAATGATCATGATAGTGATCACGATAATAATCATGATAGTGATCATGATAATGATCACGATAATGATCACGATACTGATCATGATAATGATCATGATAATGATCATAATAATGATCGTGATAATGATCATGATAGCGATCATGATAATGATCATGATAGTGATCATGCTAATGATCATGATAATTATCATGATAATGATAATGATCATGATAATGATCATGATAATGATCATGATAATGATCATGATAATGATCATGATAATGATCATGATTGTGATCATGATAATGATCATGATTGTGGTCATGATAATGATAATGATCATGATAATAATCATGATAGTGATCATAATAGTGATCATGATAATGATCATGATAATGATCATGATAATGATCATGATAATGATCATGATAGTGATCATGATAATGATCATGATCATAATAATGATCATGGTAATGATAATTATCATGATAGTGATCATGATAATGATCATGATAGTGATCATGATATTGATAATGATCATAATAATGATCATGATCATAATAATGATCATGAGAATGATCATGATAATGATCATGATAATGATCATGATAATGATCATGATAATGATCATGATAGTGATCATGATAGTGATCATGATAGTCATCATGGTAATGATCATGATATTGATAATGATAATAATCATGATAGTGATCATAATAGTGATCATAATAATGATCATGATAATGATCATGATAATGATCATGATAGTGATCATGATAATGATCACGATAATGATCATGATAATGATAATGATCATGATAATGGTCATGATAATTATCATGATAATGATCACGATAATGATCATGATAGTGATCATGATATTGATAATGATCATAATAATGATCAATCAATCATGATCATTATCATAATCACTAACATGATCATTATCATGATCATTATTATGATCATTATCATTATGATGATCATTATTTTGATCATGATCATTATCATGATCACTATCATGATTATTATCGTGATCACTATCATGATCATTATCATGATCATTATCATGATCATTATCATAATCACTAACATGATCATTATCATGATCACTATCATGACTATTATCGTGATCACTATCATGATCATTATCATGATCATTATCATGATCACTATCATGATCATTATCATGACTATTATCGTGATCACTATCATGATCATTATCATGATCATTATCATGATCACTATCATGATCATTATCATGATCACTATCATGATCATTATCATGATCATTATCATGATCATTATCATGATCGCTATCATGATCATTATCACGATCATTATTATGATCATTATCATGATCATTATCATGATCAGTATCATGATCATTATCATGATCATTATCATGACCAGTATCATGATCATTATCGTGATCATTATCATGATCACTATCATGATCATTATCATGATCACTATCATGATCATTATCATGATCATTATCGTGATCATTATCATGATCACTATCATGATTATTATCGTGATCACAATCATGATCATTATCATGATGACTATCATGATCACTATCATGATCATTATCATGAACAATATCATGATCATTATCATGATCACTATCATGATCATTATCATGATCATTATCATGATCACTATCATGATCATTATCATGATCATTATCATGATCATTATCATGATCATTATCATGATGACTATCATGATCATTATCATGATCATTATTATGATCATTATCATGATCATTATCATGATCAGTATCATGATCACTATCATGATCAATATTATGATCGCTATCATGATCATTATCATGATCACTATCATGATCATTATCATGATCATTATCACGACCATTATCATGATCAATATCATGATCATTATCATGATCATGATCATGATCATTATCATGATTATTATCATGATCATGATCGTGATCATTATCATGATCACTATCATGATTATTATCGTGATCACTGTCATGATTATTATCGTGATCACTATCATGATCATTATCATGATCACTATCATAATCATTAGGATGATCATTATTATGATCATGATCATTATCATGATCACTCTCATGATCATTATCATGATCACTATCATGATCATTATCATGATCATTATCATGATCATTATCGTGATCATTATCATGATCACTATCATGATTATTATCGTGATCACAATCATGATTATTATCGTGATCACAATCATGATCATTATCATGATCACTATCATGATCATTATCGTGATCATTATCATGATCACTATCATGATTATTATCGTGATCACTATCATGATCATTATCAGGATCATTATCATAATCATAATCACTAACATGATCATTATCATGATCATTATTATGATCATGATCATTATTTTGATCATGATCATTATCATGATCACTATCATGATCACTATCATAATCATTATCATGATCATTATCATGATCACTATCATGATTATTATCGTGATCACTATCATGATCATTATCATGATTATTATCGTGATCACTATCATGATCATTATCATGATCATTATCATAATCACTAACATGACTATTATCGTGATCACTATCATGATCACTATCATGATCATTATCATGATCATTATCATGATCATTATCATGATCAATATCATGATCATTATCATGATCATTATCATTATCACTATCATGACTATTATCGTGATCACTATCATGATCATTATCACGATCATTATCATAATCACTAACATGATCATTATCATAATCACTAACATGATCATTATCATGATCACTAACATGATCACTATCAGGATCATTATCATGATCATTATCATGATCATTAGCATGATCACTATCATGACTATTATCGTGATCACTATCATGATCATTATCACGATCATTATCATAATCACTAACTTGATCATTATCATAATCACTAACATGATCATTATCATGATCACTAACATGATCACTATCAGGATCATTATCATGATCATGATCATTATCATGATCATTATCATGATCATTATGATGATCATTATCATGATCACTATCATGATTATTATCGTGATCACTATCATGATCATTATCATGATCACTATCATGATCATTATCATGATCACTATCATGATCATTATCATGATCACTATCATGATCATTATCATGATCATTATTATGATCATTATCATGATCATTATTATGATCATTATCATGATCATTATCATGATCACTATCATGATCATTATCACGATCATTATTATGATCATTATCATGATCATTATCATGATCAGTATCATGATCATTATCGTGATCATTATCATGATCACTATCATGATCATTATCATGATCACTATCATGATCATTATCATGATCATTATCATGATCATTATCGTGATCATTATCATGATCACTATCATGATTATTATCGTGATCACAATCATGATCATTATCATGATGACTATCATGATCACTATCATGATCATTATCATGAACAATATCATGATCATTATCATGATCACTATCATGATCATTATCATGATCATTATCATGATCATTATCATGATCATTATCATGATCATTATCATGATGACTATCATGATCATTATCATGATCATTATTATGATCATTATCATGATCATTATCATGATCAGTATCATGATCACTATCATGATCATTATCATGATCACTATCATGATCATTAGCATGATCAATATTATGATCGCTATCATGATCATTATCATGATCACTATCATGATCATTATCATGACCATTATCATGATCAATATCATGATCATTATCATGATATGATCATGATATGATCATGATCATTATCATGATCACTATCATGATCATTATCATGATCACTATCATGATCATTATCATGATCATTATCATGATCGTTATCGTGATCATTATCATGATCACTATCATGATTATTATCGTAATCACAATCATGATCATTATCATGATCACTATCATGATCATTATCGTGATCATTATCATGATCACTATCATGATTATTATCGTGATCACTATCATGATCATTATCAGGATCATTATCATGATCATAATCACTAACATGATCATTATCATGATCATTATTATGATCATGATCATTATTTTGATCATGATCATTATCATGATCACTATCATGATCATTATCATGATCATTATCATGATCACTATCATGATCATTATCATGATCATTATCATGATCACTATCATGATTATTATCGTGATCACTATCATGATCATTATCATGATTATTATCGTGATCACTATCATGATCATTATCATGATCATTATCATAATCACTAACATGACTATTATCGTGATCACTATCATGATCACTATCATGATCATTATCATGATCATTATCATGATCACTATCATGATCATTATCATGATCATTATCATGATCATTATCATGATCACTATCATGATCATTATCACGATCATTATTATGATCATTATCATGATCATTATCATGATCAGTATCATGATCATTATCGTGATCGTTATCATGATCACTATCATGATTATTATCATGATCACTATCATGATTATTATCGTGATCACTACCATGATCATTATCATGATCACTATCACGATCATTATCATGATCATTATAATGATCATTATCATGATCATTATCATGATCATTATCATGATCATTATCATGATCATTATCATGATCATTATCATGATCACTATCATGATTATTATCGTGATCACTGTCATGATCATTATCATGATCACTATCACGATCATTATCATGATCATTATAATGATCACTATCATGATCATTATCATGATCATTATCATGATCACTATCATGATTATTATCGTGATCACTATCATGATCATTATCATGATCATTATCATGATCATTATCATAATCACTAACATGATCATTATCATGATCACTATCATGACTATTATCGTGATCACTATCATGATCACTATCATGATCATTATCATGATCATTATCATGATCACTATCATGATCATTATCATGATCATTATCATGATCATTATCATGATCACTATCATGATCATTATCACGATCATTATTATGATCATTATCATGATCAGTATCATGATCATTATCGTGATCGTTATCATGATCACTATCATGATTATTATCGTGATCACTATCATGATCATTATCATGATCATTATCATAATCACTAACATGATCATTATCATGATCACTATCATGACTATTATCGTGATCACTATCATGATCACTATCATGATCATTATCATGATCATTATCATGATCACTATCATGATCATTATCATGATCATTATCATGATCATTATCATGATCACTATCATGATCATTATCACGATCATTATTATGATCATTATCATGATCAGTATCATGATCATTATCGTGATCGTTATCATGATCACTATCATGATTATTATCGTGATCACTATCATGATCATTATCATGATCATTATCATAATCACTAACATGATCATTATCATGATCATTATCATGATCATTATTATGATCATGATCATTATCATAATCACTAACATGATCATTATCATGATCATTATTATGATCATTATCATTATGATGATCATTATTTTGATCATGATCATTATCATGATCACTATCATGATTATTATCGTGATCACTATCATGATCATTATCATGATCATTATCATGATCATTATCATAATCACTAACATGATCATTATCATGATCACTATCATGACTATTATCGTGATCACTATCATGATCATTATCATGATCATTATCATGATCACTATCATGATCATTATCATGACTATTATCGTGATCACTATCATGATCATTATCATGATCATTATCATGATCACTATCATGATCATTATCATGATCACTATCATGATCATTATCATGATCATTATCATGATCATTATCATGATCGCTATCATGATCATTATCACGATCATTATTATGATCATTATCATGATCATTATCATGATCAGTATCATGATCATTATCATGATCATTATCATGACCAGTATCATGATCATTATCGTGATCATTATCATGATCACTATCATGATCATTATCATGATCACTATCATGATCATTATCATGATCATTATCGTGATCATTATCATGATCACTATCATGATTATTATCGTGATCACAATCATGATCATTATCATGATGACTATCATGATCACTATCATGATCATTATCATGAACAATATCATGATCATTATCATGATCACTATCATGATCATTATCATGATCATTATCATGATCACTATCATGATCATTATCATGATCATTATCATGATCATTATCATGATCATTATCATGATGACTATCATGATCATTATCATGATCATTATTATGATCATTATCATGATCATTATCATGATCAGTATCATGATCACTATCATGATCAATATTATGATCGCTATCATGATCATTATCATGATCACTATCATGATCATTATCATGATCATTATCACGACCATTATCATGATCAATATCATGATCATTATCATGATCATGATCATGATCATTATCATGATTATTATCATGATCATGATCGTGATCATTATCATGATCACTATCATGATTATTATCGTGATCACTGTCATGATTATTATCGTGATCACTATCATGATCATTATCATGATCACTATCATAATCATTAGGATGATCATTATTATGATCATGATCATTATCATGATCACTCTCATGATCATTATCATGATCACTATCATGATCATTATCATGATCATTATCATGATCATTATCGTGATCATTATCATGATCACTATCATGATTATTATCGTGATCACAATCATGATTATTATCGTGATCACAATCATGATCATTATCATGATCACTATCATGATCATTATCGTGATCATTATCATGATCACTATCATGATTATTATCGTGATCACTATCATGATCATTATCAGGATCATTATCATAATCATAATCACTAACATGATCATTATCATGATCATTATTATGATCATGATCATTATTTTGATCATGATCATTATCATGATCACTATCATGATCACTATCATAATCATTATCATGATCATTATCATGATCACTATCATGATTATTATCGTGATCACTATCATGATCATTATCATGATTATTATCGTGATCACTATCATGATCATTATCATGATCATTATCATAATCACTAACATGACTATTATCGTGATCACTATCATGATCACTATCATGATCATTATCATGATCATTATCATGATCATTATCATGATCAATATCATGATCATTATCATGATCATTATCATTATCACTATCATGACTATTATCGTGATCACTATCATGATCATTATCACGATCATTATCATAATCACTAACATGATCATTATCATAATCACTAACATGATCATTATCATGATCACTAACATGATCACTATCAGGATCATTATCATGATCATTATCATGATCATTAGCATGATCACTATCATGACTATTATCGTGATCACTATCATGATCATTATCACGATCATTATCATAATCACTAACTTGATCATTATCATAATCACTAACATGATCATTATCATGATCACTAACATGATCACTATCAGGATCATTATCATGATCATGATCATTATCATGATCATTATCATGATCATTATGATG
Source organism: Gymnosoma rotundatum (assembly GCA_916610165.2). Lineage (NCBI taxonomy): Eukaryota > Metazoa > Arthropoda > Insecta > Diptera > Tachinidae > Gymnosoma > Gymnosoma rotundatum. The sequence continues at coordinate 66,181,314 of OU744337.1, read as the reverse complement.
ATCATTATCATGATCACTATCATGATTATTATCGTGATCACTATCATGATCATTATCATGATCACTATCATGATCATTATCATGATCACTATCATGATCATTATCATGATCACTATCATGATCATTATCATGATCATTATTATGATCATTATCATGATCATTATTATGATCATTATCATGATCATTATCATGATCACTATCATGATCATTATCACGATCATTATTATGATCATTATCATGATCATTATCATGATCAGTATCATGATCATTATCGTGATCATTATCATGATCACTATCATGATCATTATCATGATCACTATCATGATCATTATCATGATCATTATCATGATCATTATCGTGATCATTATCATGATCACTATCATGATTATTATCGTGATCACAATCATGATCATTATCATGATGACTATCATGATCACTATCATGATCATTATCATGAACAATATCATGATCATTATCATGATCACTATCATGATCATTATCATGATCATTATCATGATCATTATCATGATCATTATCATGATCATTATCATGATGACTATCATGATCATTATCATGATCATTATTATGATCATTATCATGATCATTATCATGATCAGTATCATGATCACTATCATGATCATTATCATGATCACTATCATGATCATTAGCATGATCAATATTATGATCGCTATCATGATCATTATCATGATCACTATCATGATCATTATCATGACCATTATCATGATCAATATCATGATCATTATCATGATATGATCATGATATGATCATGATCATTATCATGATCACTATCATGATCATTATCATGATCACTATCATGATCATTATCATGATCATTATCATGATCGTTATCGTGATCATTATCATGATCACTATCATGATTATTATCGTAATCACAATCATGATCATTATCATGATCACTATCATGATCATTATCGTGATCATTATCATGATCACTATCATGATTATTATCGTGATCACTATCATGATCATTATCAGGATCATTATCATGATCATAATCACTAACATGATCATTATCATGATCATTATTATGATCATGATCATTATTTTGATCATGATCATTATCATGATCACTATCATGATCATTATCATGATCATTATCATGATCACTATCATGATCATTATCATGATCATTATCATGATCACTATCATGATTATTATCGTGATCACTATCATGATCATTATCATGATTATTATCGTGATCACTATCATGATCATTATCATGATCATTATCATAATCACTAACATGACTATTATCGTGATCACTATCATGATCACTATCATGATCATTATCATGATCATTATCATGATCACTATCATGATCATTATCATGATCATTATCATGATCATTATCATGATCACTATCATGATCATTATCACGATCATTATTATGATCATTATCATGATCATTATCATGATCAGTATCATGATTATTATCGTGATCGTTATCATGATCACTATCATGATTATTATCATGATCACTATCATGATTATTATCGTGATCACTACCATGATCATTATCATGATCACTATCACGATCATTATCATGATCATTATAATGATCATTATCATGATCATTATCATGATCATTATCATGATCATTATCATGATCATTATCATGATCACTATCATGATTATTATCGTGATCACTATCATGATCATTATCATGATCACTATCATGATCATTATCATGATCATTATAATGATCACTATCATGATCATTATCATGATCATTATCATGATCACTATCATGATTATTATCGTGATCACTATCATGATCATTATCATGATCATTATCATGATCATTATCATAATCACTAACATGATCATTATCATGATCACTATCATGACTATTATCGTGATCACTATCATGATCACTATCATGATCATTATCATGATCATTATCATGATCACTATCATGATCATTATCATGATCATTATCATGATCATTATCATGATCACTATCATGATCATTATCACGATCATTATTATGATCATTATCATGATCAGTATCATGATCATTATCGTGATCGTTATCATGATCACTATCATGATTATTATCGTGATCACTATCATGATCATTATCATGATCATTATCATAATCACTAACATGATCATTATCATGATCATTATCATGATCATTATTATGATCATGATCATTATCATGATCACTATCATGATCATTATCATGATCATTATCGTGATCATTATCATGATCATTATCATGATCATTGTCATGATCATTATCATGATCATTATCATGATCACTATCATGATCATTATCGCGATCATTATCATGATCACTATCATGATTATTATCGTGATCACTATCATGATCATTATCATGATCACTATCACGATCATTATCATGATCATTATCATGATCATTATCATGATCATTATCATGATCATTATCATGATCATTATCATGATCACTATCATGATCATTATCGTGATCATTATCATGATCACTATCATGATTATTATCGTGATCGCTATCATGATCATTATCATGATCACTATCATGATCATTATCATGATCACTATCATGATCATTATCATGATCACTATCATGATCATTATCATGATCACTATCATGATCATTATCATGATCGTTATCATAATCATTATCATAATCACTAACATGATCATTATCATGATCATTATCATGATCATTATTATGATCATGATCATTATCATGATCACTATCATGATCATTATCATGATCATTATCATGATTATTATCGTGATCACTATCCTGATCATTATCATGATCATTATCATAATCACTAACATGATCATTATCATGATCACTATCAAGACTATTATCGTGATCACTATCATGATCATTATCATGATCATTATCATGATCACTATCATGATCATAATCATGATCATTATCATGATCATTATCATGATCACTATCATGATCATTATCATGATCATTATCATGATCACTATCATGATCATTATCGTGATCATTATCATGATAACTATCATGATTATTATCGTGATCACTATCATGATCATTATCATGATCACTATCATGATCATTATCATAATCATTATCATGATCATTATCATGATCATTATCATGATCATTATCATGATCACTATCATGATCATTATCGTGATCATTATCATGATCACTATCATGATTATTATCGTGATCACTATCATGATAATTATCATGATCATTATCATGATCATAATCACTAACATGATCATTATCATGATCATTATCATGATCATTATTATGATCATGATCATTATCATGATCACTATCATGATCATTATCATGATCATTAGTATGATCACTATCATGATCATTATCATGATCATTATCATGATTATTATCGTGATCACTATCCTGATCATTATCATGATCATTATCATGATCATTATCATAATCACTAGCATGATCATTATCATGATCACTATCATGACTATTATCGTGATCACTATCATGATCATTATCATGATCATTATCATGATCACTATCATGATCATTATCATGATCATTATCATGATCATTATCATGATCACTATCATGATCATTATCATGATCACTATCATGATCATTATCATGATCACTATCACTATAATGATCATGATAATGATCATGATAATGATCATGATCATTATCATGATCACTATCATGATCATTATCGTGATCATTATCATGATAACTATCATGATTATTATCGTGATCACTATCATGATCATTATCATGATCACTATCATGATCATTATCATGATCATTATCATGATCATTATCATGATCATTATCATGATCACTATCATGATCATTATCGTGATCATTATCATGATCACTATCATGATTATTATCGTGATCACTATCATGATAATTATCATGATCATTATCATGATCATAATCACTAACATGATCATTATCATGATCATTATCATGATCATTATTATGATCATGATCATTATCATGATCACTATCATGATCATTATCATGATCATTAGTATGATCACTATCATGATCATTATCATGATCATTATCATGATTATTATCGTGATCACTATCCTGATCATTATCATGATCATTATCATGATCATTATCATAATCACTAACATGATCATTATCATGATCACTATCAAGACTATTATCGTGATCACTATCATGATCATTATCATGATCATTATCATGATCACTATCATGATCATTATCATGATCATTATCATGATCATTATCATGATCACTATCATGATCATTATCATGATCACTATCATGATCATTATCATGATCACTATCATGATCATTATCATGATCATTATCATGATCATTATCATGATCATTATCATGATCATTATCATGATCACTATCATGATCATTATCGTGATCATTATCATGATCACTATCATGATCATTATCATGATAGGTATCATGATCATTATCGTGATCATTATCATGATGACTATCATGATTATAATCGCGTTCACTATCATGATCATTATCATGATCACTATCACGATCATTATCATGATCATTATCATGATCATTATCATGATCATTATCATGATCATTATCATGATCATTATCATGATCATTATCATGATCACTGTCATGATCATTATCACGATCATTATTATGATCATTATCATGATCATTATCATGATAGGTATCATGATCATTATCGTGATCATTATCATGATCACTATCATGATTATTATCGCGATCACTATCATGATCATTATCATGATCACTATCACGATCACGATCATTATCATGATCATTATCATGATCATTATCATGATCATTATCATGATCACTGTCATGATCATTATCACGATCATTATTATGATCATTATCATGATCATTATCATGATCACTATCATGATCATTATCGTGATCATTATCATGATCACTATCATGATTATTATCGTGATCACTATCATGATCATTATCATGATCACTGTCATGATCATTATCACGATCATTATTATGATCATTATCATGATCATTATCATGATCACTATCATGATCATTATCGTGATCATTATCATGATCACTATCATGATTATTATCGTGATCACTATCATGATCATTATCATGATCACTATCATGATCATTATCATGATCATTATCATGATCATTATCATGATCATTATCATGATCACTATCATGATCATTATCGTGATCATTAGCATGATCACTATCATGATCACTGTCACGATCACTATCAGGATCACTATCATGTTCACTATCATGATCAATAGCATGATCACTATCATAATCATTATCATGATCATTATCATAATCATTAACATGATCATTATCATGATCATTAGCATGATCATTATTATGATCATGATCATTATCATGATCACTATCATGATCATTATTATGATCATGATCATTATCATGATCATTATCATGATCATTATCAAGATAATTATCCTGATCATTATCATGATCACTATCATGATCATTATCATGATCATTATCATGATCACTATTATGATCATTATCATGATCATTATCATGATCATTATCATGATCACTATTATGATCATTATCATGATCATTATCATGATCATTATCATGATCATTAGCATGATCACTATCATGATCATGATCATTATCATGATCACTATCATGATCATTATCGTGATCATTATCATGATCACTATCATGATTATTATCGTGATCACTATCATGATCATTATCATGATCACTATCATGATCATTATCATGATCATTATCATGATCATTATCATGATCATTATCATGATCACTATCATGATCATTATCGTGATCATTATCATGATCACTATCATGATTATTATCGTGATCACTATCATGATAATGATCATGATCATGATCATGATAATAATCATGATAATGATCATGATAGTGATCATGCTAATGATCATGATAATGATCATGATAATGATCATGATAATGATCATAATAGTGATCATGATAATGATCATGATAGTGATAATGATCTTGATAGTGATCACGATAATAATCATGATAGTGATCATGATAATGATCACGATAATGATCATGAAAATGATCATGATAATGATAATGATCATGATAGTGATCATGCTAATGATCATGATAATGATCATGATAATGATCATGATAATGATCATAATAGTGATCATGATAATGATCATGATAATGATCATGATAATGATCATAATAGTGATCATGATAATGATCATGATAATGATCATGATAGTGATCATGATAATGATCAGGATAATTATCTTGATAATGATCATGATAATGATCATGATAATGGTCATAATAATGATCATGATAGTGATCATGATAATGATCATGATAGTGATCATGATAATGATCATGATCATAATAATGATCATGCTAATGATCATGATAATGATCATGTTAATGATTATGATAATGATCATGATAATGATTATGATAGTGATCATGCTATTGATCATGATAGTGAACATGATAGTGATCCTGATAGTGATCGTGACAGTGATCATGATAGTGATCATGCTAATGATCATGATAATGATAATGATCATGATAATGATCATGATAATGATCATGATAATGGTCATCATCAATCATGGTCATAATAATGATCATGATAATGATGATGATAATGATAATTATCATGATAGTGATCATGCTAATGATCATGATAATGATCATGTTAATGATTATGATAATGATCATGATAATGATCATGATAGTGATCACGATAATAATCATGATAGTGATCGTGATAATGATCACGATAATGATCATGAAAATGATCATGATAATGATCATGATATTGATCATGATAATGATCATGATATTGATCATGATAATGATCATGATAGTGAACATAATAATGATCATGATAATGATCATGATAATGATCATGATAATGGTCATGATAATGATAATGATCATGATAATGATCATGAAAATGATCATGATAATGATAATGATCATGATAGTGATCATGCTAATGATCATGATAATGATCATGATAATGATCATGATAATGATCATAATACTGATCATGATAATGATCATGATAATGATCATGATAATGATCATAATAGTGATCATGATAATGATCATGATAATGATCATGATAGTGATCATGATAATGATCAGGATAATGATCTTGATAATGATCATGATAATGATCATGATAATGGTCATAATAATGATCATGATAGTGATCATGATAATGATCATGATCATAATAATGATCATGCTAATGATCATGATAATGATCATGTTAATGATTATGATAATGATCATGATAATGATTATGATAGTGATCATGCTATTGATCATGATAGTGAACATGATAGTGATCCTGATAGTGATCATGACAGTGATCATGATAGTGATCATGCTAATGATCATGATAACGATAATGATCATGATAATGATCATGATAATGGTCATTATCAATCATGGTCATAATAATGATCATGATAATGATGATGATAATGATAATTATCATGATAGTGATCATGCTAATGATCATGATAATGATCATGTTAATGATTATGATAATGATCATGATAATGATCATGATAGTGATCACGATAATAATCATGATAGTGATCGTGATAATGATCACGATAATGATCATGAAAATGATCATGATAATGATCATGATATTGATCATGATAATGATCATGATATTGATCATGATAATGATCATGATAGTGAACATAATAATGATCATGATAATGATCATGATAATGATCATGATAATGGTCATGATAATGATCATGATAATGATCATGATAATGATCATGATAATGATCATGATAATGATCATGATAGTGATCATGATAATGATCATGATAGTGGTCATGATAATGATCATGATAGTGATCATGATAATGATCATGATAATTATCATGATAATGATAATGATCATGATAATGATCATGATAATGATCATGATTGTGATCATGATAATGATCATGATTGTGGTCATGATAATGATAATGATCATGATAATGATCATGATAATGATCATGATAGTGATCATGATAATGATCATGATAGTGATCATGATAATGATCATGATAGTGATCACGATAATGAACATGATAATGATCATGATAATGAAAATGTTAATGATGATGATAATGATCATTATTGTGAACATGATAATGATCATGATAGTGATCATGATAACGATCATGATAGTAATCATGATAACGATCATGATAACGATCATGATAGTGATCATGATAATGATTATGATAGTGATCATGATAATGATCATGATAGTGATCATGATAATGATCATGATAGTGATCATGATAACGATCATGATATTGATCATCATAATGATCATGATAGCGATCATGATAATGATCATGATAGTGATCATTATAACGATCGTGATAGTTATCACCATAATGATCATGATAGTGATCATCATATTAATCATGATAGTGATTATGATAATGATCATGATAATGATCATGATAGTGATCATGATAATGATCATGATATTGATCATGATAGTAGTCATGATATTGATCATGATAGTGGTCATGATATTGATCATGATAGTAGTCATGATATTGATCATGATAGTGGTCATGATAATGATCATGATAGTGGTAATGGTAATGATCATGATAGTGGTCATGATAATGATCATGATAGTAATCGTGATAATGATCATGATAGTGATTATGATAATGATCATTATAGTGATCATGATAATGATCATGATAATGATCATGATAGTGATCATGATAATGATCATGATAGTGATCATGATAATGATCATGATAGTGATCATGATAATAATCATCATAATGATCATAATAATGATCATGATAATGATCATAATAATGATCATGATAGTAATCGTGATAATGATCATGATAGTGATTATGATAATGATCATTATAGTGATCATGATAATGATCATGATAATGATCATGATAGTGATCATGATGATGATCATGATAATGGTCATAATAATGATCATGATAGTGATCATGATAATGATCATGATCATAATAATGATCATGCTAATGATCATGATAATGATCATGTTAATGATTATGATAATGATCATGATAATGATTATGATAGTGATCATGCTATTGATCATGATAGTGAACATGATAGTGATCCTGATAGTGATCATGACAGTGATCATGATAGTGATCATGCTAATGATCATGATAATGATCATGATAATGATCATGATAATGGTCATCATCAATCATGGTCATAATAATGATCATGATAATGATGATGATAATGATAATTATCATGATAGTGATCATGCTAATGATCATGATAATGATCATGTTAATGATTATGATAATGATCATGATAATGATCATGATAGTGATCACGATAATAATCATGATAGTGATCGTGATAATGATCACGATAATGATCATGAAAATGATCATGATAATGATCATGATATTGATCATGATAATGATCATGATATTGATCATGATAATGATCATGATAGTGAACATAATAATGATCATGATAATGATCATGATAATGGTCATGATAATGATCATGATAATGATCATGATAATGATCATGAAAATGATCATGATAATGATAATGATCATGATAGTGATAATGCTAATGATCATGATAATGATCATGATAATGATCATGATAATGATCATAATAGTGATCATGATAATGATCATGATAATGATCATGATAATGATCATAATAGTGATCATGATAATGATCATGATAATGATCATGATAGTGATCATGATAATGATCAGGATAATGATCTTGATAATGATCATGATAATGATCATGATAATGGTCATAATAATGATCATGATAGTGATCATGATAATGATCATGATCATAATAATGATCATGCTAATGATCATGATAATGATCATGTTAATGATTATGATAATGATCATGATAATGATTATGATAGTGATCATGCTATTGATCATGATAGTGAACATGATAGTGATCCTGATAGTGAAAATGATCATGATAATGATCATGATATTGATCATGATAATGATCATGATATTGATCATGATAATGATCATGATAGTGAACATAATAATGATCATGATAATGATCATGATAATGATCATGATAATGGTCATGATAATGATCATGATAATGATCATGATAATGATCATGATAATGATAATGATAATGATCATGATAGTGATCATGATAATGATCATGATAGTGGTCATGATAATGATCATGATAGTGATCATGATAATGATCATGATAATTATCATGATAATGATAATGATCATGATAATGATCATGATAATGATCATGATTGTGATCATGATAATGATCATGATTGTGGTCATCATAATGATAATGATCATGATAATGATCATGATAATGATCATGATAGTGATCATGATAATGATCATGATAGTGATCATGATAATGATCATGATAGTGGTAATGATAATGATCATGATAGTGATCATGATAGTGATCACGATAATGAACATGATAATGATCATGATAATGAAAATGTTAATGATGATGATAATGATCATTATTGTGAACATGATAATGATCATGATAGTGATCATGATAACGATCATGATAGTGATCATGATAACGATCATGATAACGATCATGATAGTGATCATGATAATGATTATGATAGTGATCATGATAATGATCATGATAGTGATCATGATAATGATCATGATAGTGATCATGATAACGATCATGATATTGATCATCATAATGATCATGATAGCGATCATGATAATGATCATGATAGTGATCATTATAACGATCGTGATAGTGATCACCATAATGATCATGATAGTGATCATCATATTAATCATGATAGTGATTATGATAATGATCATGATAATGATCATGATAGTGATCATGATAATGATCATGATATTGATCATGATAGTAGTCATGATATTGATCATGATAGTGGTCATGATAGTAGTCATGATATTGATCATGATAGTGGTCATGATAATGATCATGATAGTGGTCATGATAATGATCATGATAGTGGTAATGGTAATGATCATGATAGTGGTCATGATAATGATCATGATAGTAATCGTGATAATGATCATGATAGTGATTATGATAATGATCTTTATAGTGATCATGATAATGATCATGATAATGATCATGATAGTGATCATGATAATGATCATGATAGTGATCATGATAATGATCATGATAGTGATCATGGTAATAATCATCATAATGATCATAATAATGATCATGATAATGATCATGATAATGATCATGATAATGATCATGATAATGATCATGATAATGATCATGATAATGATCATGATAATGATCATGATAATGATCATCATCATGATCATGATAATAATCATGATAATGATAATGATCATGATAGTGATCATGCTAATGATCATGATAATGATCATGATAATGATCATGATAATGATCATAATAGTGATCATGATAATGATCATGATAGTGATAATGATCATGATAGTGATAATGATCATGATAGTGATAATGATCATGATAGTGATCACGATAATAATCATGATAGTGATCATGATAATGATCACGATAATGATCATGAAAATGATCATGATAATGATATTGATCATGATAGTGATCATGCTAATGATCATGATAATGATCATGATAATGATCATGATAATGATCATAATAGTGATCATGATAATGATCATGATAATGATCATGATAATGATCATAATAGTGATCGTGATAATGATCATGATAATGATCATGATAGTGATCATGATAATGATCAGGATAATGATCTTGATAATGATCATGATATTGATCATGATAATGGTCATAATAATGATCATGATAATGATCGTGATAGTGATCATGATAATGATCATGATAGTGATCGCGATAATAATCATGATAGTGATCATGATAATGTTAATGATAATGATCATGATAATGATCATGATAATGATCATCATCATGATCATGATAATAATCATGATAATGATAATGATCATGATAGTGATCATGCTAATGATTATGATAATGATCATGATAATGATTATGATAGTGATCATGCTATTGATCATGATAGTGAACATGATAGTGATCCTGATAGTGATCATGACAGTGATCATGATAGTGATCATGCTAATGATCATGATAATGATAATGATCATGATAATGATCATGATAATGGTCATCATCAATCATGGTCATAATAATGATCATGATAATGATGATGATAATGATAATTATCATGATAGTGATCATGCTAATGATCATGATAATGATCATGTTAATGATTATGATAATGATCATGATAATGATCATGATATTGATCATGATAATGATCATGATATTGATCATGATAATGATCATGATAGTGAACATAATAATGATCATGATAATGATCATGATAATGATCATGATAATGGTCATGATAATGATCATGATAATGATCATGATAATGATCATGATAATGATCATGATAATGATCATGATAATGATCATGATATTGATCATGATAATGATCATGATATTGATCATGATAATGATCATGATAGTGAACATAATAATGATCATGATAATGATCATGATAATGATCATGATAATGGTCATGATAATGATCATGATAATGATCATGATAATGATCATGATAATGATCATGGTAATGATCATGATAATGATCATGATAATGATCATGATAGTCATCATAATAATGATCATGATAGTGGTCATGACAATGATCATGATAGTGATCATGATAATGATCATGATAATGATCATGATAATGGTCATGATAATGAACATGATAATGATAATGATCATGATAATGATAATGATAATGATCATGATAATGATCATGATTGTGATCATGATAATGATCATGATTGTGGTCATGATAATGATAATGAGCATGATAATGATCATGATAATGATCATGATAGTGATCATGATAATGATCATGATAGTGATAATGATAATGATCATGATAGTGATCATGATAATGATCATGATAATGATCATGATAATGAAAATGTTAATGATGATGATAATTATCATTATTGTGAACATGATAATGATCATGATAGTGATCATGATAACGATCATGATAGTGATCATGATAACGATCATGATAGTGATCATGATAACGATCATTATAACGATCATGATAGTGATCATGATAATGATTATGATAGTGATCATGATAATGATCATGATAGTGATCATGATAATGATCATGATAGTGATCATGATAATGATCATGATAGTGATCATGATAACGATCATGATATTGATCATCATAATGATCATGATAGCGATCATGATAATGATCATGATAGTGATCATTATAACGATCGTGATAGTGATCACCATAATGATCATGATAGTGATCATCATATTAATCATGATAGTGATTATGATAATGATCATGATAATGATCATGATAGTGATCATGATAATGATCATGATATTGATCATGATAGTAGTCATGATATTGATCATGATAGTGGTCATGATATTGATCATGATAGTAGTCATGATATTGATCATGATAGTGGTCATGATAATGATCATGATAGTGGTAATGGTAATGATCATGATAGTGGTCATGATAATGATCATGATAGTGATCGTGATAATGATCATGATAGTGATTATGATAATGATCATTATAGTGATCATGATAATGATCATGATAATGATCATGATAGTCATCATGATAATGATCATGATAATGGTCATGATAACGATCATGATAGTGATCATGATAATAATCATAATCATAATAATGATCATGATAATGATAATGATCATGGTAGTGATAGTGATCATGATAATGACCACGATAGTGATCACGATAATAATCATGATAGTGATCATGATAATGATCACGAAAATGATCATGATAAAGATCATTATAATGACAATGATCATGATAGTGATAGTGATCATGATCATTATCATGATCATTATTATGATCATTATCATGATCATTATCATGATCAGTATCATGATCACTACCATGATCATTATCATGATCATTATTATGATCGCTATCATGATCATTATCATGATCACTATCATGATCATAATCATGATCATTATCACGATCATTATCATGATCAATATCATGATCATTATCATGATCATGATCGTGATCATTATCATGATCATTATCGTGATCATTATCATGATCACTATCACTATCATGATCATTATCGTGATCCTTACCATGATCACTATCATGATTATTATCGTGATCACTATCATTATCATGATCACTATCATAATCATTAACATGATCGTTATCATGATCATTAGGATGATCACTATCATGATCATTATCATTATTATGGTCATTATCATGATCATTATTATGATCATTATCATGACCATTATCATGATCATTATCATGATCATTATCATGATCATTATCATAATCAGTAACATGATCATTATCATGAGAATAAGCATGATCACTATCAGGATCATTATCATGATCAATTTCATGATCATTATTTTGATCATGATCATTATCATAATGATAATGATCATGATAATGATTTTGATAGTGATCATGACAATGATCATGATAATGATCATGATCACTATCACTATCATGATCATTGTCATTATAATGATCTTTATCATGATCATTTTCGTGATCATTATCATGATCACTATCATGATTGTTATCGTGATCACTATCGTGGTCATTATCATGATCACTATCACTACCATGATCATTATCATTATCATGATCATTATTATGATTATGATTATTATCATGATCACTATCATGATCGTGATCATGACCATTATCATGATCATTATCATGATCATTATCATGATCATTATCAAGATCATTATTATGATCAATATCATGATCATTATCATGATCATTATCATGATCATTATTATGATAATGATCATTATAATCATCACTATCATGATCATTATCATGATCATTATCATGGTCATTATCATGATCATTATCATGATCGTTATTATGATCATTATCAGATCATTATCGTGATCATTATCATTATTATGATCATGATCACTATCATGATCATTATCATGATAACTATCAAGATCATTATCATGATCATTATCGTGATGACTATTACGATCACTATCATGATCATTATCATGATCATTATTATGATCACTATCATGATCATTATCATGATCACTATCATGCTCATTATCATGATCACTATCATGATCATTATCGTGATCATTATTATGATCATGATCATTATCATGATCACCATCATGATCATTATCATGATCATAATAATGATCATTATCATGATCACTATCATGATCATTATAATCATCACTATCATGATCATTATCATGAACACTATCATGATTATTATCGTGATCACTATCATGATAATCACTAACATGATAATTATCATGATCATTAGCATGATCAATATCATGATCATTATCATGATCATTATCATGATCACTATCAAGATCATTATCATGATCATTATCGTGATGACTATTTTGATCACTATCATGATCATTATCATGATCATTATCATTATCATGATCACTATCATGATCATTATCATGATCACTATCATGATCATTATCATGATCACTATCATGATCATTATCATGATCACTATCATGATCATTATCATGATCACTATCATGATCATTATCATGATCACTATCATGATCATTATCATGATCACTATCATGATCATTATCATAATCACTATCATGATCATTATCAAGATCACTATCATGATTATTATCGTGATCACTATCATGATAATTATCATAATCATTATCATGATCATTATCATGATCATTATCATGATCATTAACATGATCATTATCATGATCATTATCATCATCATTATCATGATCACTATCATTGTCATTATCGTGATCATTATCATGATCACTATCATGATTATTATCGTGATCATTATCATGATCATTATCATGATCATTATCATGATCATTATCATGATCATTATCATAATCACTAACATGATCATTATCATGATCATTAGCATGATCAATATCATGATCATTATCGTCATCATTATTATGATCATGATTATTATCATAATCACCATCATGATCACTATCATGATCATAATAATGATCATTATCATGATCATTATCATGATCACTATCATGATCATTATCATGATCACTATCATGATCATTATCATGATCATTATCATGATCACTATCATGATCATTATCATGATCATTATCATGATCATTATCATGATCACTATCATGATCATTATCATGATCATTATCATGATCACTATCATGATCATTATCATGATCATTATCATGATCATTATCATGATCATTATTATGATCAATATCATGATCATTATCATGATCATTATCATGATCATTATCATGATCACTATCATGATCATTATCGTGATCATTATCATGATCACTATCATGACTATTATCGCGATCACTATTATGATCATTATCATGATCATTATCAGAATCATTATCATGATCATTATCAGATCATGATAATGATCATGATAGTGATCATGATGGTGATCATGATAATGATCATGATCATAATAATGATCACGATAATGATCATGATATTGATCATGCTAATGATCATGATAATGATCATGTTAGTGATTATCATGATAGTGATCACGATAATAATCATGATAGTGATCATGATAATGATCATGATAGTGATTATGATAATGATCATGATAGTGATTATGATAATGATCATGATAGTGATCATGATAATGATCATGATAGTGATCATGATAATGATCATGATAATGATCATGATAATCGTCATGATAATGATCATGATAGTGATCATGATAATGATCATGACAGTGATCATGATAATAATTATGATAGTGATCATGATAATGATCATGATAGTGATCATGATAGCGATCATGATAGTGATCATGATAATGGTCATGATAATGATCATGATAGTGATCATGATAATGATCATTATTATGATCGTGATAATGATCATGATGGTGATCATGATAATGATCATGATCATAATAATGATCACGATGATGATCATGATAGTGATCATGATAATGATCATGATAGTGATCATAATAATGATCATGATAATGATCATGATAGTGATCATGATAATGATCATGATAATGATCATGATATTGATCATGATAGTGATTATGATAATGATTATGATAGTGAATATGATAATGATCATGATGGTGATCATGATAATGATCATGATCATAATAATGATCATGATAATGATCATGATAGTGATCATGATAATGATCATGATAATGATCATGATAATGATCATGATATTGATCATGATAGTGATTATGATAATGATCATGATAGTGAATATGATAATGATCATGATGGTGATCATGATAATGATCATGATAATGATCATGATAGTGATCATGATAATGATCATGATAGTGATCATGATGGTGATCATGATAATATTCATGATCATAATAATGATCACTATAATGATCATAATAATGATCACTATAATGATCATGATATTGATCATGCTAATGATCATGATAATGATCATGATAGTGATCATGATAATGATCATGACAGTGATCATGATAATGATCATGACAGTGATCATGATAATGATCATGACAGTGATCATGATAATAATTATGATAGTGATCATGATAATGATCATGATAGTGATCATGATAGCGATCATGATAGTGATCATGATAATGGTCATGATAATGGTCATGATAGTGATCATGATAATGATCATTATTATGATCGTGATAATGATCATGATGGTGATCATGATAATGATCATGATCATAATAATGATCACGATAATGATCATGATAGTGATCATGATAATGATCATGATAGTGATCATAATAATGATCATGATAATGATCATGATAGTGATCATGATAATGATCTTGATAGTGATCATGATAATGATCTTGATAGTGATCATGATAATGATCATGATAGTGATCATGATCATAATAATGATAATGATCATGATAGTGATCATGATCATAATAATGATAATGATCATGATAATGATCATGATAATTATCATGATAGTGATTATGATAATGATCATGATAGTGATCATGATAATGATCATGATAATGATCATGATATTGATCATAATAATTATCATGATAATGATCATGATAATGATCATGATAGTGATCATGATAATGATCATGATAGTGATCATGATAATGATCATGATAGTGATCATGATAATGATCATGATAATGATCATGATAATGATCATGATAGTGATCATGATAATGATCATGATAATGATCATGATAATCGTCATGATAATGATCATGATAGTGATCATGATAGCGATCATGATAGTGATCATGATAATGGTCATGATAATGATCATGATAGTGATCATGATAATGATCATTATTATGATCGTGATAATGATCATGATGGTGATCATGATAATGATCATGATCATAATAATGATCACGATAATGATCATGATAGTGATCATGATAATGATCATGATAGTGATCATAATAATGATCATGATAATGATCATGATAGTGATCATGATAATGATCTTGATAGTGATCATGATAATGATCTTGATAGTGATCATGATAATGATCATGATAGTGATCATGATCATAATAATGATAATGATCATGATAGTGATCATGATCATAATAATGATAATGATCATGATAATGATCATGATAATGATCATGATAATTATCATTATCGTGATCATTATTATGATCATGATAATGATCATGATGGTGATCATGATAATGATCATGATCATAATAATGATCACGATAATGATCATGATAGTGATCATGATAATGATCATGATAGTGATCATAATAATGATCATGATAGTGATCATAATAATGATCATGATAATGATCATGATAGTGATCATGATAATGATCTTGATAGTGATCATGATAATGATCTTGATAGTGATCATGATAATGATCATGATAGTGATCATGATCATAATAATGATAATGATCATGATAGTGATCATGATCATAATAATGATAATGATCATGATAGTGATCATGATCATAATAATGATAATGATCATGATAATGATCATGATAATGATCATGATAGTGATCATGATAATGATCATGATAGTGATCATGATCACTAGCACTATCATGATCATTATCATTATAATTATTATGATCAATATCATGATCATTATCATGATCATTATCATGATCATTATCATGATCACTGTCATGATCATTATCATGATCATTATTATGATAATGATCATTATAATGATCACTATCATGATAATTTTCGTGACCATTATCATGATCACTATCGTGATTATTATCGTGATCACTATCGTGGTCATTATCCTGATCACTATCACTATCACTACCATGATCATTATCATTATCATGATCATTATTATGATCATGATTATTATCATGATCACTATCATGATCATTATCATGATCACTATCATGATCATTATCATGATCATTATTATGATCATGATCATTATCATGATCACCATCATGATCATTATCATAATCACTATCATGATCATTATCATAATCACTATCATGATCAATATCATGATCATTATCATGATCATTATTATGATCATGATTAGTATCATGATCACTATCACGATCATTATCATGACGATTATCATGATCATTATCATGATCATTATCATGATCATTATCATGATCATTATCATGATCACTATCATGATCATTATCATGATCACTATCATGATCATTATCATGATCACTATCATGATCATTATCATGATCACTATCATGATCATTATCATAATCACTATCATGATCAATATCATGATCATTATCATGATCATTATTATGATCATGATTATTATCATGATCACTATCATGATCATTATCATGACGATTATCATGATCATTATCATGATCATTATCATGATCACTATCATGATCATTATCATGATCATTATCATGATCACTATCATGATCATTATCATGATCACTATCATGATCATTATCATGATCACTATCATGATCATTATCATGATCATTATCATGATAATTATTATGATCAATATCATGATCATTATCATGATCATTATCATGATCACTATCATGATCATTATCATGATCACTATCATGATCATTATCATGATCACTATCATGATCATTATTATGATAATGATCATGATAGTGATCATGATAATGATCATGATAATGATCATGATAGTGATCATGATAATGATCATGATAATGATCACGATAGTGATCATGATAATGATCATGATAGTGATCATGATAATGATCATGACAGTGATCATGATAATGATCATGATAATGATCATGATAATGGTCATGATCATAATAATGATCGCGATAATAGTCATGATAGTGATCATGATAATGATCACGATAATGATCATGATAGTGATCATGATAATGATCATGATAATGATCATGATATTGATCATAATAATGATCATGATAATGATCATGATAATGATCATGATAGTGATCATGATAATGATCATGATAGTGATCATGATAATGATCATGATAATGATCATGATAGTGATCATGATAATGATCATGATAATGATCATGAGAGTGATCATGTTAATGATCATGATAATGATCATGTTAATGATTATGATAATGATAATGATCATGATCAAAATAATGATCATGATAATGATCCTGATAGTGGTCATGATAATGATCATGTTACTGATTATGATAATGATCATGATAATGATAATGATCATAATAGTGATCGCGATAATAGTCATGATAGTGATCATGATAATGATCACGATAATGATCATGATAGTGATCATGATAATGATCATGATAATGATCATGATATTGATCATAATAATGATCATGATAATGATCATGATAGTGATCATTATAACGATCGTGATAGTGATCATCATAATGATCATGATAGTGATCATCATATTAATCATGATAGTGATTATGATAATGATCATGATAATGATCATGATAATGATCATGATAGTGATCATGATATTGATAATGATAATGATAATGATCATGATAATGATCATGATAGTGATCATGATAATGATCATGATAATGATCATGATAGTGATCATGTTAATGATCATGATAATGATCATGTTAATGATTATGATAATGATTATGATAATGATAATGATCATGATCAAAATAATGATCATGATAATGATCATGATAATGATCCTGATAGTGATCATGCTTATGATCATGATAATGATCATGTTACTGATTATGATAATGATAATAGTCATGATAGTGATCATGATAATGATCATGATAATGATCATGATAGTGATCATGATATTGATCATGATAATGATCACGATAGTGATCATGATAATGATCATGATAGTGATCATGATAATGATCATGACAGTGATCATGATAATGATCATGATAATGATCATGATAATGATCATGATAGTGATCATGATATTGATCATGATAATGATCACGATAGTGATCATGATAATGATCATGATAGTGATCATGATAATGATCATGACAGTGATCATGATAATGATCATGTTACTGATTATGATAATGATCATGATAATGATCATAATAGTGATCGCGATAATAGTCATGATAGTGATCATGATAATGATCATGATAATGATCATGATAATGATCATGATAATGATCATGATAGTGATCATGATATTGATCATGATAATGATCACGATAGTGATAATGATCATGATAATGATCATGATAATGATAATGATAGTGATCATGATAATGATCATGATAATGATCATGATATTGATCATGATAGTGATTATGATAATGATCATGATAGTGAATATGATAATGATCATGATGGTGATCATGATAATGATCATGATAATGATCATGATAGTGATCATGATAATGATCATGATAGTGATCATGATGGTGATCATGATAATATTCATGATCATAATAATGATCACTATAATGATCATAATAATGATCACTATAATGATCATGATATTGATCATGCTAATGATCATGATAATGATCATGATAGTGATCATGATAATGATCATGACAGTGATCATGATAATGATCATGACAGTGATCATGATAATGATCATGACAGTGATCATGATAATAATTATGATAGTGATCATGATAATGATCATGATAGTGATCATGATAGCGATCATGATAGTGATCATGATAATGGTCATGATAATGGTCATGATAGTGATCATGATAATGATCATTATTATGATCGTGATAATGATCATGATGGTGATCATGATAATGATCATGATCATAATAATGATCACGATAATGATCATGATAGTGATCATGATAATGATCATGATAGTGATCATAATAATGATCATGATAATGATCATGATAGTGATCATGATAATGATCTTGATAGTGATCATGATAATGATCTTGATAGTGATCATGATAATGATCATGATAGTGATCATGATCATAATAATGATAATGATCATGATAGTGATCATGATCATAATAATGATAATGATCATGATAATGATCATGATAATTATCATGATAGTGATTATGATAATGATCATGATAGTGATCATGATAATGATCATGATAATGATCATGATATTGATCATAATCATTATCATGATCACTATCATGATAATGATCATGATAGTGATCATGATAATGATCATGATAGTGATCATGATAATGATCATGATAGTGATCATGATAATGATCATGATAATGATCATGATAATGATCATGATAGTGATCATGATAATGATCATGATAATGATCATGATAATCGTCATGATAATGATCATGATAGTGATCATGATAGCGATCATGATAGTGATCATGATAATGGTCATGATAATGATCATGATAGTGATCATGATAATGATCATTATTATGATCGTGATAATGATCATGATGGTGATCATGATAATGATCATGATCATAATAATGATCACGATAATGATCATGATAGTGATCATGATAATGATCATGATAGTGATCATAATAATGATCATGATAATGATCATGATAGTGATCATGATAATGATCTTGATAGTGATCATGATAATGATCTTGATAGTGATCATGATAATGATCATGATAGTGATCATGATCATAATAATGATAATGATCATGATAGTGATCATGATCATAATAATGATAATGATCATGATAATGATCATGATAATGATCATGATAATTATCATGATAGTGATCATTATTATGATCGTGATAATGATCATGATGGTGATCATGATAATGATCATGATCATAATAATGATCACGATAATGATCATGATAGTGATCATGATAATGATCATGATAGTGATCATAATAATGATCATGATAGTGATCATAATAATGATCATGATAATGATCATGATAGTGATCATGATAATGATCTTGATAGTGATCATGATAATGATCTTGATAGTGATCATGATAATGATCATGATAGTGATCATGATCATAATAATGATAATGATCATGATAGTGATCATGATCATAATAATGATAATGATCATGATAGTGATCATGATCATAATAATGATCATGATCATGATAATGATCATGATAGTGATCATGATAGTGATCATGATAATGATCATGATAGTGATCATGATCACTAGCACTATCATGATCATTATCATGATCACTATCATGATCATTATCATGATCATTATCATGATCACTATCATGATCATTATCATGATCACTGTCATGATCATTATCATGATCATTATTATGATAATGATCATTATAATGATCACTATCATGATAATTTTCGTGACCATTATCATGATCACTATCGTGATTATTATCGTGATCACTATCGTGGTCATTATCCTGATCACTATCACTATCACTACCATGATCATTATCATTATCATGATCATTATTATGATCATGATTATTATCATGATCACTATCATGATCATTATCATGATCACTATCATGATCATTATCATGATCATTATTATGATCATGATCATTATCATGATCACCATCATGATCATTATCATAATCACTATCATGATCATTATCATAATCACTATCATGATCAATATCATGATCATTATCATGATCATTATTATGATCATGATTATTATCATGATCACTATCACGATCATTATCATGACGATTATCATGATCATTATCATGATCATTATCATGATCATTATCATGATCATTATCATGATCACTATCATGATCATTATCATGATCACTATCATGATCATTATCATGATCACTATCATGATCATTATCATGATCACTATCATGATCATTATCATAATCACTATCATGATCAATATCATGATCATTATCATGATCATTATTATGATCATGATTATTATCATGATCACTATCATGATCATTATCATGACGATTATCATGATCATTATCATGATCATTATCATGATCACTATCATGATCATTATCATGATCATTATCATGATCACTATCATGATCATTATCATGATCACTATCATGATCATTATCATGATCACTATCATGATCATTATCATGATCATTATCATGATAATTATTATGATCAATATCATGATCATTATCATGATCATTATCATGATCACTATCATGATCATTATCATGATCACTATCATGATCATTATCATGATCACTATCATGATCATTATTATGATAATGATCATGATAGTGATCATGATAATGATCATGATAATGATCATGATAGTGATCATGATAATGATCATGATAATGATCACGATAGTGATCATGATAATGATCATGATAGTGATCATGATAATGATCATGACAGTGATCATGATAATGATCATGATAATGATCATGATAATGGTCATGATCATAATAATGATCGCGATAATAGTCATGATAGTGATCATGATAATGATCACGATAATGATCATGATAGTGATCATGATAATGATCATGATAATGATCATGATATTGATCATAATAATGATCATGATAATGATCATGATAATGATCATGATAGTGATCATGATAATGATCATGATAGTGATCATGATAATGATCATGATAATGATCATGATAGTGATCATGATAATGATCATGATAATGATCATGAGAGTGATCATGTTAATGATCATGATAATGATCATGTTAATGATTATGATAATGATAATGATCATGATCAAAATAATGATCATGATAATGATCCTGATAGTGGTCATGATAATGATCATGTTACTGATTATGATAATGATCATGATAATGATAATGATCATAATAGTGATCGCGATAATAGTCATGATAGTGATCATGATAATGATCACGATAATGATCATGATAGTGATCATGATAATGATCATGATAATGATCATGATATTGATCATAATAATGATCATGATAATGATCATGATAGTGATCATTATAACGATCGTGATAGTGATCATCATAATGATCATGATAGTGATCATCATATTAATCATGATAGTGATTATGATAATGATCATGATAATGATCATGATAATGATCATGATAGTGATCATGATATTGATAATGATAATGATAATGATCATGATAATGATCATGATAGTGATCATGATAATGATCATGATAATGATCATGATAGTGATCATGTTAATGATCATGATAATGATCATGTTAATGATTATGATAATGATTATGATAATGATAATGATCATGATCAAAATAATGATCATGATAATGATCATGATAATGATCCTGATAGTGATCATGCTTATGATCATGATAATGATCATGTTACTGATTATGATAATGATAATAGTCATGATAGTGATCATGATAATGATCATGATAATGATCATGATAGTGATCATGATATTGATCATGATAATGATCACGATAGTGATCATGATAATGATCATGATAGTGATCATGATAATGATCATGACAGTGATCATGATAATGATCATGATAATGATCATGATAATGATCATGATAGTGATCATGATATTGATCATGATAATGATCACGATAGTGATCATGATAATGATCATGATAGTGATCATGATAATGATCATGACAGTGATCATGATAATGATCATGTTACTGATTATGATAATGATCATGATAATGATCATAATAGTGATCGCGATAATAGTCATGATAGTGATCATGATAATGATCATGATAATGATCATGATAATGATCATGATAATGATCATGATAGTGATCATGATATTGATCATGATAATGATCACGATAGTGATAATGATCATGATAATGATCATGATAATGATAATGATAGTGATCACGATAATAATCATGATAGTGATCATGATACGGATCACGATAATGATCATGATAATAATCATGATAGTGATCATGATAATGATCACGATAATAATCATGATAAGGATCACGATCATGATCATGATAATGATCATGATATTGATCATGATAATGATCGTGATAATGATCATGATTATGATCGTGATAGTGATCATGATAATGATGATGATAGCGATCATAATAATGATCATGATAATGATCATGATAGTGATCATGATACTGATCATGATAATGATCATAATAATGATCATGATAATGATCATGATAGCGATCATGATAATGATCATCATAATGATCATGATAATGATCATGATAGTGATCATGATAATGATCATGTTAATGTTCATGATAATGATCATGATAGTGATCATGATAGTCATCATGATAATGATCATGATAGTCATCATGATAATGATCATGATAGTCATCATGATAATGATCATGATAATGATCATGATAATGATCATGATAGTGATCACGATAATAATCATGATAGTGATCATGATAATGATCACGATAATGATCATGATAATGATCATGATAATGATCTTGATAGTGATCATGATAATGATCATGATAATGATCATGATAATAATCATGATAATGATCATGATAATGATCATGATAATGATCATGATAATGATCATGATAATGATCATGATAGTGATCATGATAATGGTCATGATAATGATCATGATAATGGTCATGATAATGATCATGATCATAATAATGATCATGATAATGACCATGATAATGATAATGATCATGATAGTGATCATCCTAATGATCATGATAATGATCATATTAATGATTATGATAGTGATCATGATAATGACCATGATAGTGATCACGATAATGATCATGATAGTGATCACGATAATGATCACGATCATGATAGTTATCGTGATAATGATCATGATAATGATCATGATAGTGATAATGATGGTGATCATAATAATGATCATGATAATGATCATGATAATGATCATGATAGTGATCATGATAATGATCATGATAGTGATCATGATAATGATCATGATAGTGATCATGATAATGATCATGATAGTGATCATGCTAATGATCATGATAGTGATCATGATAGTGATCATGCATATGATCATGATAATCATCATGTTACTGATTCTGATAATGATCATAATAGTGATCGCGATAATAGTCATGATAGTGATCATGATAATGATCACGATAATGATCATGATAGTGATCATGATAATGATCATGATAATGATCATGATAATGATCATGATATTGATCATAATAATGATCATGATAATGATCATGATAATGATCATGATAATGATCATGATAGTGATCATGATAATGATCATGATAATGATCATGATAGTGATCATGATAATGATCATGATAATGATCATGATAATGATCATGATAGAGATCATGATAATGATCATGATAATGATCATGATAGTGATCATGATAATGATCATGATAGTGATCATGATAATGATCATGATAATGATCATTATTATGATCATGATAGTGATCATGATGGTGATTATGATAATGATCATGATCATAATAATGATGACGATAATGATCATGATATTGATCATGCTAATGATCATGATAATGATCATGTTAGTGATTATGATAATGATCATGATAATGATCATGATAATGATCATGATAATGATCACGATAATAATCATGATAGTGATCATGATAATGATCACGATAATGACAATGATAGTGATCATGATAATGATGATGATAATGATCATGATAATGATCATGTTAATGATCATGTTAATGATCATGATAATGATCATGATAATGATTATGATAATTATCATGATAGTTATCACGATAATATTCATGATAGTGATCTTGATAATGATCATGATAGTGATTATGATAATGATCATGATAGTGATCATGATAATGATCATGATAGTGATCATGATAATGATCATGATAGTGATCATGATAATGATCATGATAGTGATCATGATAATGATCATGATAGTGATCATGATAATGATCATGATAGTGATCATGATAATGATCATGATAGTGATCATGATAATGATCATGATAGTGATCATGATAATGATCATGATAGTGATCATGATAATGATAATGATCATGATAATGATCATGATAGTGATCATAATAGTCATCACGATAATGATCATGATAATGATCTTGATAGTGATCATGATAATGATCATGATAATGATCATGATATTGATCATGCTAATGATCATGATAATTATCATGTTAGTGATTATCATGATAGTGATCACGATAATAATCATGATAGTGTTCATGATAATGATCATGATAGTGATGATGATAATGATCATGATAGTGATCATGATAATGATCATTATTATGATCATGATAATGATCATGATCATAATAATGATCACGATAATGATCATGATAGTGATCATGATAATGATCATGATAGTGATCATAATAATGATCATGATAATGAGCATGATAGTGATCATAATAGTCATCACGATAATGATCATGATAATGATCTTGATAGTTATCATGATAATGATCATGATAGTGATCATGATCATAATAATGATAATGATCACGATATGATCATTATTATGATCATTATCATGATCATTATCATAATCACCATCATGATCACTATCATGATCATAATAATGATCATTATCATGATCATTATCATGATCACTATCATGATCATTATCATGATCACTATCATGATCATTATCATGATCATTATCATGATCACTATCATGATCATTATCATGATCATTATCATGATCATTATCATGATCACTATCATGATCATTATCATGATCATTATCATGATCACTATCATGATCACTATCATGATCATTATCGTGATCATTATCATGATCACTATCATTACTATTATCGCGATCACTATTATGATCATTATCATGATCATTATCAGAATCAGTAACATGATGATTATCATGATCATATGCATGATCACTATCATGATCACTATCATGATCATTAGCATGATCACTATCATGATCATTATCATGATCACTATCATGATCATTATCATGATCACTATCATGATCATTATCATGATCACTATCATGATCATTATCATGATCATTATCATGATCATTATTATGATCACCATCATTATCACTATCATGAGCATTATCATGATCATTATCACGATAACTATCATGATCGTGATCTTTATCGTGATCACTATCATGATCATTATCGTGATCACTATCATGGTCATTATCATGATCACTATCATAATCATTAATATAATCATTATCATGATCATTAGGATGATCACTATCATGATCATTATCATGATCATTATCATGATCATTATTATGATCATGATCATTATCATGACCATTATCATGATCACTATCATGATCATTATCATGATCATTATCATGATCATTATTATGATCACCATCATTATCACTATCATGAGCATTATCATGATCATTATCACGATAACTATCATGATCGTGATCTTTATCGTGATCACTATCATGATCATTATCGTGATCACTATCATGGTCATTATCATGATCACTATCATAATCATTAATATAATCATTATCATGATCATTAGGATGATCACTATCATGATCATTATCATGATCATTATCATGATCATTATTATGATCATGATCATTATCATGACCATTATCATGATCACTATCATGATCATTATCATGATCATTATCATGATCATTATCATGATCATTATCATGATCATTATCATGATTATTATCATGATCATTATCATGATCATTATCATGATCACTATCAAGATCATTATCATGATCATTATCATGATCATTATCGTGATCATTATCATGATCACTATCATGATTATTATCGTGATCACTATCATGATCATTATCATGATCATTATCATGATCATTATCATGATGACTATCATGATCATTATCATGATGACTATCATGATCATTATCATGATGACTATCATGATCATTATCTTGATGACTATCATGATCACTATCATGATCATTATCATGAACATTAACATGATCATTATCATGAACATTAACATGATCATTATCATGATCACTATCATGATCATTATCATGATCATTATCATGATCATTATCATGATCATTATTATGATCATTATCATGATCATTATTATGATCATTATCATGATCATTATCATGATCAGTATCATGATACTGATCATGATAATGATCATGATAATGATCATGATAATGATCATGATAATGATCATGATAATGATCATGATAAGGATCACGATCATGATCATGATAATGATCATGATATTGATCATGATAATGATCGTGATAATGATCATGATTATGATCGTGATAGTGATCATGATAATGATGATGATAGCGATCATAATAATGATCATGATAATGATCATGATAGTGATCATGATACTGATCATGATAAGGATCATGATAATGATCATAATAATGATCATGATAATGATCATGATAGCGATCATGATAATGATCATGATAATGATCATGATAGTGCTCATGATAATGATCATGTTAATGTTCATGATAATGATCATGATAGTGATCATGATAGTCATCAAGATAATGATCATGATAGTCATCATGATAATGATCATGATAGTCATCATGATAATGATCATGATAGTCATCATGATAATGATCATGATAGTCATCATGATAATGATCATGATAGTCATCATGATAATGATCATGATAATGATCATGATAATGATCATGATAGTGATCACGATAATAATCATGATAGTGATCATGATAATGATCACGATAATGATCATGATTATGATCATGATAATGATCTTGATAGTGATCATGATAATGATCATGATAATGATCATGATAATGATCATGATAATGATCATGATAGTGATCATGATAATGGTCATGATAATGATCATGATCATAATAATGATCATGATAATGACCATGATAATGATAATGATCATGATAGTGATCATCCTAATGATCATGATAATGATCATATTAATGATTATGACAGTGATCATGATAATGACCATGATAGTGATCACGATAATGATCATGATAGTGATCACGATAATGATCACGATCATGATAGTTATCGTGATAATGATCATGATAATGATCATGATAGTGATAATGATGGTGATCATAATAATGATCATGATAATGATCATGATAATGATCATGATAGTGATCATGATAATGATCATGATAGTGATCATGATAATGATCATGATAGTGATCATGATAATGATCATGATAGTGATCATGCTAATGATCATGATAGTGATCATGATAGTGATCATGCATATGATCATGATAATCATCATGTTACTGATTCTGATAATGATCATGATAATGATCATAATAGTGATCGCGATAATAGTCATGATAGTGATCATGATAATGATCACGATAATGATCATGATAGTGATCATGATAATGATCATGATAATGATCATGATAATGATCATGATAATGATCATGATAATGATCATGATAATGATCATGATAATGATCATGATAATGATCATGATAGTGATCATGATAATTATCATGATCATTATCATGATCACTATCATGATCATTATCATGATCATTATCATGATCATTATCATGATCATTATTATGATCACTATCATGATCATTATCATGATCATTATCATGATCATTATCATGATCACTATCATGATCATTATCGTGATCATTATCATGATCACTATCATGACTATTATCGCGATCACTATTATGATCATTATCATGATCATTATCAGAATCAGTAACATGATGATTATCATGATCATATGCATGATCACTATCATGATCACTATCATGATCATTAGCATGATCACTATCATGATCATTATCATGATCACTATCATGATCATTATCATGATCACTATCATGATCATTATCATGATCACTATCATGATCATTATCATGATCATTATCATGATCATTATTATGATCACCATCATTATCACTATCATGATCATTATCATGATCATTATCACGATAACTATCATGATCGTGATCATTATCGTGATCACTATCATGATCAATTTCGTGATCACTATCATGGTCATTATCATGATCACTGTCATAATCATTAATATGATCATTATCATGATCATTAGGATGATCACTATCATGATCATTATCATTATCATGGTCATTATCATGATCATTATTATGATCATGATCATTATCATGACCATTATCATGATCACTATCATGATCATTATCATGATCATTATCATGATCATTATCATGATCATTATCATGATCACTATCAAGATCATTATCATGATCATAATCATGATCATTATCGTGATCATTATCATGATCACTATCATGATTATTATCGTGATCACTATCATGATCATTATCATGATCATTATCATGATCATTATCATGATGACTATCATGATCATTATCATGATGACTATCATGATCATTATCATGATGACTATCATGATCATTATCATGATGACTATCATGATCATTATCTTGATGACTATCATGATCACTATCATGATCATTATCATGAACATTAACATGATCATTATCATGAGCACTATCATGATCATTATCATGATCATTATCATGATCATTATCATGATCATTATCATGATCATTATCATGATTATTATCATGATCATTATCATGATCATTATCATGATCACTATCAAGATCATTATCATGATCATTATCATGATCATTATCGTGATCATTATCATGATCACTATCATGATTATTATCGTGATCACTATCATGATCATTATCATGATCATTATCATGATCATTATCATGATGACTATCATGATCATTATCATGATGACTATCATGATCATTATCATGATGACTATCATGATCATTATCATGATGACTATCATGATCATTATCTTGATGACTATCATGATCACTATCATGATCATTATCATGAACATTAACATGATCATTATCATGATCACTATCATGATCATTATCATGATCATTATCATGATCATTATCATGATCATTATCATGATCATTATCATGATTATTATCATGATCATTATCATGATCATTATCATGATCACTATCAAGATCATTATCATGATCATTATCATGATCATTATCGTGATCATTATCATGATCACTATCATGATTATTATCGTGATCACTATCATGATCATTATCATGATCATTATCATGATCATTATCATGATGACTATCATGATCATTATCATGATGACTATCATGATCATTATCATGATGACTATCATGATCATTATCTTGATGACTATCATGATCACTATCATGATCATTATCATGAACATTAACATGATCATTATCATGAACATTAACATGATCATTATCATGATCACTATCATGATTATTATCATGATCATTATCATGATCATTATCATGATCATTATCATGATCATTATCATGATCATTATCATGATCATTATCATGATCATTATCATGATCAGTATCATGATACGGATCACGATAATGATCATGATAATGATCATGATAATGATCATGATAATGATCACGATAATAATCATGATAAGGATCACGATCATGATCATGATAATGATCATGATATTGATCATGATAATGATCGTGATAATGATCATGATTATGATCGTGATAGTGATCATGATAATGATGATGATAGCGATCATAATAATGATCATGATAATGATCATGATAGTGATCATGATACTGATCATGATAAGGATCATGATAATGATCATAATAATGATCATGATAATGATCATGATAGCGATCATGATAATGATCATGATAATGATCATGATAGTGCTCATGATAATGATCATGTTAATGTTCATGATAATGATCATGATAGTGATCATGATAGTCATCAAGATAATGATCATGATAGTCATCATGATAATGATCATGATAGTCATCATGATAATGATCATGATAGTCATCATGATAATGATCATGATAGTCATCATGATAATGATCATGATAGTCATCATGATAATGATCATGATAATGATCATGATAATGATCATGATAGTGATCACGATAATAATCATGATAGTGATCATGATAATGATCACGATAATGATCATGATTATGATCATGATAATGATCTTGATAGTGATCATGATAATGATCATGATAATGATCATGATAATGATCATGATAATGATCATGATAGTGATCATGATAATGGTCATGATAATGATCATGATCATAATAATGATCATGATAATGACCATGATAATGATAATGATCATGATAGTGATCATCCTAATGATCATGATAATGATCATATTAATGATTATGACAGTGATCATGATAATGACCATGATAGTGATCACGATAATGATCATGATAGTGATCACGATAATGATCACGATCATGATAGTTATCGTGATAATGATCATGATAATGATCATGATAGTGATAATGATGGTGATCATAATAATGATCATGATAATGATCATTATTATGATCATGATAGTGATCATGATAATGATCATGATAGTGATCATGATAATGATCATGATAGTGATCATGATAATGATCATGATAGTGATCATGCTAATGATCATGATAGTGATCATGATAGTGATCATGCATATGATCATGATAATCATCATGTTACTGATTCTGATAATGATCATGATAATGATCATAATAGTGATCGCGATAATAGTCATGATAGTGATCATGATAATGATCACGATAATGATCATGATAGTGATCATGATAATGATCATGATAATGATCATGATAATGATCATGATAATGATCATGATAATGATCATGATAATGATCATGATAATGATCATGATAATGATCATGATAGTGATCATGATAATTATCATGATCATTATCATGATCACTATCATGATCATTATCATGATCATTATCATGATCATTATCATGATCATTATCATGATCATTATCATGATCATTATCATGATCATTATCATGATCATTATCATGATCACTATCATGATCATTATCGTGATCATTATCATGATCACTATCATGACTATTATCGCGATCACTATTATGATCATTATCATGATCATTATCAGAATCAGTAACATGATGATTATCATGATCATATGCATGATCACTATCATGATCACTATCATGATCATTAGCATGATCACTATCATGATCATTATCATGATCACTATCATGATCATTATCATGATCACTATCATGATCATTATCATGATCACTATCATGATCATTATCATGATCATTATCATGATCATTATTATGATCACCATCATTATCACTATCATGATCATTATCATGATCATTATCACGATAACTATCATGATCGTGATCATTATCGTGATCACTATCATGATCAATTTCGTGATCACTATCATGGTCATTATCATGATCACTGTCATAATCATTAATATGATCATTATCATGATCATTAGGATGATCACTATCATGATCATTATCATTATCATGGTCATTATCATGATCATTATTATGATCATGATCATTATCATGACCATTATCATGATCACTATCATGATCATTATCATGATCATTATCATGATCATTATCATGATCATTATCATGATCACTATCAAGATCATTATCATGATCATAATCATGATCATTATCGTGATCATTATCATGATCACTATCATGATTATTATCGTGATCACTATCATGATCATTATCATGATCATTATCATGATCATTATCATGATGACTATCATGATCATTATCATGATGACTATCATGATCATTATCATGATGACTATCATGATCATTATCATGATGACTATCATGATCATTATCTTGATGACTATCATGATCACTATCATGATCATTATCATGAACATTAACATGATCATTATCATGAGCACTATCATGATCATTATCATGATCATTATCATGATCGCTATCATGATCATTATCATGATCATTATTATGATCATTATCATGATCCTTATCATGATCAGTATCATGATCACTATCATGATCATTATCATGATCATTATTATGATCGCTATCATCATCATTATCATGATCACTATCACGATCATAATCATGATCATTATCACGATCATTATCATGATCAATATCATGATCATTATCATGATCACTATCATGATCCTTATCATGATCATTATCATGATCATTATCATGATCATTATCATGATCATTATCATGATCATTATCATGATCACTATCATGATACTGATCATGATAATGATCATGATAATGATCATAATAATGATCATGATAATGATCATGATAGTGATCATGATAATGATCATGATAATGATCATGATAATGATCATGATAGTGATCATGATAATGATCATGTTAATGTTCATGATAATGATCATGTTAATGTTCATG
Source organism: Gymnosoma rotundatum (assembly GCA_916610165.2). NCBI lineage: Eukaryota > Metazoa > Arthropoda > Insecta > Diptera > Tachinidae > Gymnosoma > Gymnosoma rotundatum. The sequence continues at coordinate 66,144,541 of OU744337.1, read as the reverse complement.
ATAATGATCATGATAGTGATCATGATAGTCATCAAGATAATGATCATGATAGTCATCATGATAATGATCATGATAGTCATCATGATAATGATCATGATAGTCATCATGATAATGATCATGATAATGATCATGATAATGATCATGATAGTGATCACGATAATAATCATGATAGTGATCATGATAATGATCACGATAATGATCATGATAATGATCATGATAATGATCTTGATAGTGATCATGATAATGATCATGATAATGATCATGATAATAATCATGATAATGATCATGATAATGATCATGATAATGATCATGATAATGATCATGATAATGATCATGATAGTGATCATGATAATGGTCATGATAATGATCATGATCATAATAATGATCATGATAATGATCATGATAATGATAATGATCATGATAGTGATCATCCTAATGATCATGATAATGATTATATTAATGATTATGATAGTGATCATGATAATGACCATGATAGTGATCACGATAATGATCATGATAGTGATCACGATAAAGATCACGATCATGATAGTTATCGTGATAATGATCATGATAATGCTCATGATAGTGATAATGATGGTGATCATAATAATGATCATGATAATGATCATGATAATGATCATGATAGTGATCATGATAATGATCATGATAGTGATCATGATAATGATCATGATAGTGATCATGATAATGATCATGATAGTGATCATGCTAATGATCATGATAGTGATCATGATAGTGATCATGCATATGATCATGATAATCATCATGTTACTGATTCTGATAATGATCATGATAATGATCATAATAGTGATCGCGATAATAGTAATGATAGTGATCATGATAATGATCACGATAATGATCATGATAGTGATCATGATAGTGATCATGATAATGATCATGATAATGATCATGATAGTGATCATGATAATGATCATGATAATGATCATGATAATGATCATGATAGTGATCATGATAATGATCATGATAATGATCATGATAGTGATCATGATAATGATCATGATAGTGATCATGATAATGATCATGATAATGATCATTATTATGATCATGATAGTGATCATGATGGTGATTATGATAATGATCATGATAATGATCATAATAATGATCATATCGTGATCATTATCATTATTATGATCATGATCACTATCATGATCATTATCATGATAACTATCAAGATCATTATCATGATCATTATCGTGATGACTATTATGATCACTATCATGATCATTATCATGATCATTATTATGATCACTATCATGATCATTATCATGATCACTATCATGATCATTATCGTGATCATTATTATGATCATGATCATTATCATGATCATAATAATGATCATTATCATGATCACTATCATGATCATTATCATCATCACTATCATGATCATTATCATGAACACTATCATGATTATTATCGTGATCACTATCATGATAATCACTAACATGATAATTATCATGATCATTAGCATGATCAATATCATGATCATTATCATGATCATTATCATGATCACTATCAAGATCATTATCATGATCATTATCGTGATGACTATTATGATCACTATCATGATCATTATCATGATCATTATCATTATCATGATCACTATCATGATCATTATCATGATCACTATCATGATCATTATCATGATCACTATCATGATCATTATCATGATCACTATCATGATCATTATCATGATCACTATCATGATCATTATCATGATCACTATCATGATCATTATCATGATCACTATCATGATCATTATCATGATCACTATCATGATCATTATCATGATCACTATCATGATCATTATCATGATCACTATCATGATCATTATCATGATCACTATCATGATCATTATCATAATCACTATCATGATCATTATCAAGATCACTATCATGAATATTATCGTGATAACTATCATGATAATTATCATAATCATTATCATGATCATTATCATGATCATTAACATGATCATTAACATGATCATTATCATGATCATTATCATCATCATTATCATGATCACTATCATTGTCATTATCGTGATCATTATCATGATCACTATCATGATTATTATCGTGATCATTATCATGATCATGATCATTATCATGATCATTATCATAATCACTAACATGATCATTATCATGATCATTAGCATGATCAATATCATGATCATTATCGTCATCATTATTATGATCATGATCATTATCATAATCACCATCATGATCACTATCATGATCATAATAATGATCATTATCATGATCATTATCATGATCACTATCATGATCATTATCATGATCACTATCATGATCATTATCATGATCATTATCATGATCACTATCATGATCATTATCATGATCATTATCATGATCATTATCATGATCACTATCATGATCATTATCATGATCATTATCATGATCACTATCATGATCATTATCATGATCATTATCATGATCATTATCATGATCATTATTATGATCAATATCATGATCATTATCATGATCATTATCATGATCATTATCATGATCACTATCATGATCATTATCGTGATCATTATCATGATCACTATCATGACTATTATCGCGATCACTATTATGATCATTATCATGATCATTATCAGAATCAGTAACATGATGATTATCATGATCATATGCATGATCACTATCATGATCACTATCATGATCATTAGCATGATCACTATCATGATCATTATCATGATCACTATCATGATCATTATCATGATCACTATCATGATCATTATCATGATCACTATCATGATCATTATCATGATCATTATCATGATCATTATTATGATCACCATCATTATCACTATCATGATCATTATCATGATCATTATCACGATAACTATCATGATCGTGATCATTATCGTGATCACTATCATGATCATTATCGTGATCACTATCATGGTCATTATCATGATCACTATCATAATCATTAATATGATCATTATCATGATCATTAGGATGATCACTATCATGATCATTATCATTATCATGGTCATTATCATGATCATTATTATGATCATGATCATTATCATGACCATTATCATGATCATTATCATGACCATTATCATGATCACTATCATGATCATTATCATGATCATTATCATGATCATTATCATGATCATTATCATGATCATTATCATGATTATTATCATGATCATTATCATGATCATTATCATGATCACTATCAAGATCATTATCATGATCATTATCATGATCATTATCGTGATCATTATCATGATCACTATCATGATTATTATCGTGATCACTATCATGATCATTATCATGATCATTATCATGATCATTATCATGATGACTATCATGATCATTATCATGATGACTATCATGATCATTATCATGATGACTATCATGATCACTATCATGATCATTATCATGAACATTAACATGATCATTATCATGATCACTATCATGATCATTATCATGATCATTATGATGATCATTATCATGATCGCTATCATGATCATTATCATGATCATTATTATGATCATTATCATGATCAGTATCATGATCACTATCATGATCATTATCATGATCATTATTATGATCGCTATCATCATCATTATCATGATCACTATCACGATCATAATCATGATCATTATCACGATCATTATCATGATCAATATCATGATCATTATCATGATCATGATCGTGATCCTTATCATGATTATTATCGTGATCATTATCATGATCACTATCATGATTATTATCATGATCATTATCGTGATCCGTATCATGATCACTATCATGATTATTATCGTGATCACTATCATTATCATTATCATGATCATTATCATGATCATTATCACTATCGTGATCATTATCATGATCAATATCATGATCACTATCATGATCATTATCATGATCATTATCATGATCATTATCATGATCATTATCATGATCACTATCATGACTATTATCGCGATCACTATTATGATCATTATCATGATCATTATCATAATCAGTAACATGATCATTATCATGATCATTATCATGATCATTATCATGATCACTGTCATGATCATTATCATGATCACTATCATGATCATTATCATGATCACTATCGTGATCATTATCATGATCAATATCATGATCACTATCATGATCATTATCATGATCATTATCATGATCATTATCATGATCACTGTCATGATCATTATCATGATCACTATCATGATCATTATCATGATCACTATCGTGATCATTATCATGATCAATATCATGATCACTATCATGATCATTATCATGATCATTATCATGATCACTATCATGACTATTATCGCGATCACTATTTTGATCATTATCATGATCATTATCATAATCAGTAACATGATCATTATCATGATCATAAGCATGATCACTATCAGGATCATTATCATGATCATTATCATGATCATTATTTTGATCATGATCATTATCATTATCATAATCATTATCATAATCATTAACATGATCATTATCATGATCATTAACATGATCACTATCATGATCATTATCATGATCATTATCATGATCACTATCATGATCATTATCATGATCATTATCATTATCATTATCAATATCATGATCACTATCATGATCATTATCATGATCATTATCATGATCATTATCATAATCACTATCATGATTAATATGATGATCACTATCATGATCATTATGATGATCACTATCACGATCGTTATAATGATCACTATCATGATCATTATCATGATCATTATTATGATCAATATCATGATCATTATCATGATCATTATCATGATCACTATCATGATCATTATCGTGATCATTATCATGATCACTATCATGACTATTATCGCGATCACTATTATGATCATTATCATGATCATTATCATAATCAGTAACATGATCATTATCATGACCACTATCAGGATCATTATCATGATCATTATTTTGATCATGATCATTATCATTATCATAATCATTAACATGATCATTATCATGATCATTAACATGATCACTCTCATGATCATTATCATGATCATTATCATGATCACTATCATGATCATTATCATGATCATTATCATGATCACTATCATGATCATTATCATGATCACTATCATGATCATTATCATGATCATTATCATGATCATTATTATGATCAATATCATGATCATTATCATGATCATTATCATGATCACTATCATGATCATTATCGTGATCATTATCATGATCACTATCATGACTATTATCGCGATCATTATTATGATCATGACCATTATCATGATCATTATCATGATCATTATCATGATCACTGTCATGATCATTATCATGATCACTATCATGATCACTATCATGATCATTATCATGATCATTATCATGATCATTATCATGATCACTATCATGATCATTATCATGATCATTATCATGATCACTATCATGATCATTATCATAATAATTATCATGATAGTGATCATGATAATGATCATGATAATGATCATGATAATGATCATGATAGTGATCATGATAATGATCATGATAATGATCATGATATTGATCATAATAATTATCATGATAATGATCATGATAATGATCATGATAGTGATCATGATAATGATCATGATAGTGATCATGATAATGATCATGATAGTGATCATGATAATGATCATGATAATGATCATGATAATGATCATGATAGTGATCATGATAATGATCATGATAATGATCATGATAATCGTCATGATAATGATCATGATAGTGATCATGATAATAATCATGATCATAATAATGATCATGATAATGATCATGATATTGATCATGATAGTGATTATGATAATGATCATGATAGTGATCATGATAATGATCATGATAGTGATCATGATAATGATCATGATAGTGATCATGATAATGATCATGATAGTGATCATGATAATGATCATGATAATGATCATGATAATGATCATGATAATGATCATGATAATCGTCATGATAATGATCGTGATAGTGATCATGATAATAATCATGATCATAATAATGATCATGATAATGATCATGATATTGATCATGATAGTGATTATGATAATGATCATGATAGTGATTATGATAATGATCATGATGGTGATCATGATAATGATCATGATCATAATAATGATCATGATAATGATCATGATAGTGATCATGATAATGATCATGATAGTGATCATGATAATAATCATGATCATAATAATGATCATGATAATGATAATGATCATGGTAGTGATAGTGATAGTGATCAGGATAATGACCACGATAGTGATCACGATAATAATCACGATAGTGATCATGATAATGGTCACGAAAATTATCATGATAGTGATCATTATAATGATCATTATCATAATAATGATCATGATAATGATCATGACAGTGATCATGATATTGATCATGATAATGATCATGATAATGATCATGATATTGATCATAATAATGATCATGATAATGATCATGATAATGCTAGTGATCATGATCACTATCATGATCATTATCATGATCACTATCATGATCATTATCATGATCATTATCATGATCATTATCATTATTATGATCATGATCACTATCATGATCATTATCATTATTATGATCATGATCACTATCATGATCATTATCATTATTATGATCATGATCACTATCATGATCATTATCATGATCACTATCAAGATCATTATCATGATCACTATCAAGATCATTATCATGATCACTATCATGATCATTATCATGATCATTATTATGATCACTATCATGATCATTATCATGATCACTATCATGATCATTATCGTGATCATTATTATGATCATGATCATTATCATGATCACCATCATGATCATTATCACGATCATAATAATGATCACTATCATGATAATTATCATGATCATTATCATGATCATTATCATGATCATTATCATTATTATGATCATGATCACTATCATGATCATTATCATTATTATGATCATGATCACTATCATGATCATTATCATGATCACTATCAAGATCATTATCATGATCACTATCAAGATCATTATCATGATCACTATCATGATCATTATCATGATCATTATTATGATCACTATCATGATCATTATCATGATCACTATCATGATCATTATCGTGATCATTATTATGATCATGATCATTATCATGATCACCATCATGATCATTATCACGATCATAATAATGATCATTATCATGATCACTATCATGATCATTATCATGACCATTATCATGATCACTATCATGATCGCTATCATGATCACTATCATGATCATTATCATGACGATTATCATGATCATTATCATGATCATTATCATGATCACTATCATGATCATTATCATGATCATTATCATGATCATTATCATGATCACTATCATGATCATTATCATGATCACTATCATGATCATTATCATGATCACTATCATGATCATTATCATGATCATTATCATGATAATTATTATGATCAATATCATGATCATTATCATGATCATTATCATGATCACTATCATGATCATTATCATAATCACTATCATGATAATTATCATGATCATTATCATGATCATTATCATTATTATGATCATGATCACTATCATGATCATTATCATTATTATGATCATGATCACTATCATGATCATTATCATGATCACTATCAAGATCATTATCATGATCACTATCAAGATCATTATCATGATCACTATCATGATCATTATCATGATCATTATTATGATCACTATCATGATCATTATCATGATCACTATCATGATCATTATCGTGATCATTATTATGATCATGATCATTATCATGATCACCATCATGATCATTATCACGATCATAATAATGATCATTATCATGATCACTATCATGACCATTATCATGACCATTATCATGATCACTATCATGATCGCTATCATGATCACTATCATGATCATTATCATGATCACTATCATAATTATTATCATGATCACTGTCATGATCATTATCATGATCACTGTCATGATCATTATCATGATCACTATCATGATCATTATCATGATCATTAGCATGATCAATATCATGATCATTATAGTGATCATTATTATGATCATTATAGTGATCATTATTATGATCATGAATATTATCATGATCACCATCATGATCACTATCATGATCATTATCATGATCACTATCATGATCATTATCATGATCATTATCATGATTACCATCATGATCATTATCATATTCACTATCATGATCATTATCATAATCACTATCATGATCAATATCATGATCATTATCATGATCATTATCATGATCATTATCATGATCACTATCATGATCATTATCATGATCATTATTATGATCATGATCATTATCATGATCACCATCATGATCATTATCATATTCACTATCATAATCATTATCATAATCACTATCATGATCAATATCATGATCATTATCATGATCAGTATCATGATCACTATCATGATCATTTTCATGATCATTATTATGATCACTATCATGATCATTATCATGATCACTATCATGATCATTATCGTGATCATTATTATGATCATGATCATTATCATGATCACCATCATGATCATTATCACGATCATAATAATGATCATTATCATGATCACTATCATGATCATTATCATGACCATTATCATGATCACTATCATGATCGCTATCATGATCACTATCATGATCATTATCATGATCACTATCATAATTATTATCATGATCACTGTCATGATCATTATCATGATCACTATCATGATCATTATCATGACGATTATCATGATCATTATCATGATCATTATCATGATCACTATCATGATCATTATCATGATCACTATCATGATCATTATCATAATCACTATCATGATCATTATCATAATCACTATCATGATCATTATCATGATCACTATCATGATTATTATCGTGATCACTATCATGATAATCACTAACATGATCATTATCATGATCATTAGCATGATCAATATCATGATCATTATCGTGATCATTATTATGATCATGATCATTATCATGATCACCATCATGATCACTATCATGATCATTATCATGATCACTATCATGACCATTATCATGATTATTCTCATGATCATTATCATGATCATTATCATGATCACTATCATGATCATTATCATGATCATTATTATGATCATGATTATTATCATGCTCACTATCATGATCATTATCATGACGATTATCATGATCATTATCATGATCATTAACATGATCATTATCATAATCATTAACATGATCATTATCATGATCATTAACATGATCACTATCAAGATCATTATCATGATCATTATCGTGATGACTATTATGATCACTATCATGATCATTATCATGATCATTATTATGATCACTATCATGATCATTATCATGATCACTATCATGATCATTATCATGATCATTATTATGATCACTATCATGATCATTATCATGATCACTATCATGATCATTATCATGATCACTATCATGATCATTATCATGATCATTATCATGATCATTATCATGATTATTATCATCATCATTATCATGATCACTATCATTGTCATTATCGTGATCATTATCATGATCACTATCATGATTATTATCGTGATCACTATCATGATCATTATCATGATCATTATCATGATCATTATCATGATCATTATCATAATCACTAAAATGATCATTATCATGATCATTATCATGATCATTATTATGATCATGATTATTATCATGATCACTATCATGATCATTATCATCCCTATTATCATGATCATTATCATGACTATTATCATGATCATTATCATGATCATTATCATGATCATTATCATGATCATTATCATGATCATTATCATGATCACTATCATGACCATTATCATGATTATTCTCATGATCATTATCATGATCATTATCATGATCACTATCATGATCATTATCATGATCATTATTATGATCATGATTATTATCATGCTCACTATCATGATCATTATCATGACGATTATCATGATCATTATCATGATCATTATCATGATCATTATCATGACGATTATCATGATCATTATCATGATCATTATCATGATCATTAACATGATCATTATCATAATCATTAACATGATCATTATCATGATCATTAACATGATCACTATCATGATCATTATCATGATCATTATCATGATCATTATCATGATGACTATCATGATCATTTTCATGATCACTATCATGATCATTTTCATGATCACTATCATGATCATTTTCATGATCACTATCATGATCATTATTATGATCAATATCATGATCATTATTATGATCATTATCATGATCACTATCATGATCATTATCATGATCATTATTATGATCATTATCATGATCACTATCATGATCATTATCATGATCATTATTATGATCATGATCACTATCATGATCATTATCATGATCATTATTATGATCATGATCACTATCATGATCATTATCATGATCATTGTTATGATCATGATCATTATCATGATCACTGTCATGATCATTATCATGATCATTATTATGATAATGATCATTATAATGATCACTATCATGATCATTATCATGATGATTATCATGGTCATTATCATGATCATTATCATGATCGTTATTATGATCATTATCAGATCGTTATCGTGATCATTATCATGATCATTATGATGATCATTATCATGATCACTATCATGATCATTATTAAGATCATTATCATGATCATGATCACTATCATGATCACTATCATGATCATTATCATGATCACTATCATGATCACTACCTTGATCACTGTCATGATCAATATCATGATTACTATCATAATCATTAATATGATCATTATCATGATCATTAGCATGATCACTATCATGATCATTATCATGATCATTATCATGATCACTATCATGATCATTATCATGATCATTATCATGATCATTATCATGATCATTATTGTGATCACTATCATGATCACTATCATGATCATTATCATGATCATTATCATGATCACTATCATGATCATGATCATTATCAATATCACTATCATGATCATGATCATTATCATGATCACTATCATGAGTATTATCGTGATCACTATCATGATCATTATGATAATCATTATCATGATCACTATCATGATCATTATTAAGATCATTATCATGATCACTATCATGATCACTATCATGATCATTATCATGATCACTATCATGATCACTATCTTGATCACTGTCATGATCAATATCATGATTACTATCATAATCATTAACATGATCATTATCATGATCATTAGCATGATCACTATCATGATCATTATCATGATCATTATCATGATCACTATCATGATCATTATCGTGATCATTAACATGATCATTATCATAATCATTAACATGATCATTATCATGATCATTAACATGATCACTATCATGATCATTATCATGATCATTATCATGATCATGACCATTATCATGATCATTATCATGATCATTATCATGATAATGATCACTATCATGATAATGATCATGGTAGTGATAGTGATCATGATAATGACCACGATAGTGATCACGATAATAATCATGATAGTGATCATGATAATGATCACGAAAATGATCATGATAAAGATCATTATAATGATAATGATCATGATAGTGATAGTGATCGTTATCATTATCATGATCATTATCATGATCATTATTATGATCATTATCATGATCATTATTATGATCATTATCATGATCATTATTATGATCATTATCATGATCATTATTATGATCATTATCATGATCATTATTATGATCATTATCATGATCAATATCATGATCATTATCATGATCATTATCATGATCACTATCATGATCATTATCGTGATCATTATCATGATCACTATCATGATTATTATCGTGATCACTATCATGATCATTATCATGATCATTATCATTATCATGATCACTATCATGATCATTATCATGATCACTATCATGACCATTATCATGATCATTATCATGATCACTATCATGATCATTATCATGATCATTATCATGATCATGACCATTATCATGATCATTATCATGATCATTATCATGATAATGATCACTATCATGATAATGATCATGGTAGTGATAGTGATCATGATAATGACCACGATAGTGATCACGATAATAATCATGATAGTGATCATGATAATGATCACGAAAATGATCATGATAAAGATCATTATAATGATAATGATCATGATAGTGATAGTGATAGTGATCGTTATCATTATCATGATCATTATCATGATCATTATTATGATCATTATCATGATCATTATTATGATCATTATCATGATCATTATTATGATCATTATCATGATCATTATTATGATCATTATCATGATCATTATTATGATCATTATCATGATCATTATTATGATCATTATCATGATCATTATTATGATCATTATCATGATCAATATCATGATCATTATCATGATCATTATCATGATCACTATCATGATCATTATCGTGATCATTATCATGATCACTATCATGATTATTATCGTGATCACTATCATGATCATTATCATGATCATTATCATGATCACTATCATGATCATTATCATGATCATTATCGTGATCATTATCATGATCATTATTGTGATCACTATCATGATCACTATCATGATCATTATCATGAGCATTATCATGATCACTATCATGATCATGATCATTATCATTATCACTATCATGATCATGATCATTATCATGATCACTATCATGAGTATTATCGTGATCACTATCATGAGTATTATCGTGATCACTATCATGATCATTATCATGATCATTATCATAATCATTAACATGATCATTATCATGATCATTAACATGATCACTATCATGATCACTATCATGATCATTATCATGATCATTATTATGATCAATATCATGATCATTATCATGATCATTATCATGACCACTATCATGATCATTATCGTGATCATTATCATGATCACTATCATGACTATTATCGCGATCACTATTATGATCATTATCATGATCATTATCATAATCAGTAACATGATCATTATCATGATCATTAGCATGATCACTATCAGGATCATTATCATGATCCTTATCATGATCATGATCACTATCATGATAATGATCATGATAGTGATCATGATCATGCTCATGATATTGATCATGATAATGAACATGATACTGATCATGATAATGACCACGATAGCGATCACGATAATAATCATGATAGTGATCATGATAATGATCACGAAAATGGTCATGATAAAGATCATTATAATGATAATGATCATGATAAGGATCATGATAGTGATCATGTTAATGATCATGATAATGATCATGTTAATGATAATGATCATGATAATGATAATGATCATGATAATGATCATGTTAATGATTATGATAATAATCATGATAATGATCATGATAATGATCATGATAATGATCATGATAGTGATCACGATAATAATCATGATAGTGATCATGATCATGATAAGGATCATGATAATGATCCTGATAGTGATCATGCTAATGATCATGATAATGATCATGTTACTGATTATGATAATGATCATGATAATGATCATAATAGTGATCGCGATAATAGTCATGATAGTGATCATGATAATGATCACGATAATGATCATGATAGTGATCATGATAATGATCATGATAATGATCATGATAATGATCATGATAATGATCATGATATTGATCATAATAATGATCATGATAATGATCATGATAGTGATCATGATAATGATCATGATAATGATCATGATAGTGATCATGTAAATGATCATGATAATGATCATGTTAATGATTATGATAATGATCATGATAATGATCATGATAGTGATCACGATAATACTCATGATAGTGATCATGATAATGATCATGATCATGATAATGATAATGATCATGATCATGATAGTGATCATGATGGTGATCACGATAATGATCATGATCATAATAATGATCACGATAATGATCATTATATTGAACATACTAATGATCATGATAATGATCATGTTAGTGATTATGATAACGATCATGATAATGATCATGATAGTGTTCACGATAATAATCATGATAGTGATCATGATAATGATCACGATAATGACAATGATAGTGATCATGATAATGATGATGATAATAATCATGATAATGATCATAATAATTATCATGATAATGATCATGATAATTATTATGATAATGATCATGATCATGATAGTGATAATGATAATGATCATGATCATGATAGTGATCATGATAATGATCATGATAATGATCATGATAGTGATCATGATAGTGATCATAATAATGGTCATGATAATGATCATGATAATGATCATGATAATGGTCATGATAGTGATCATGATAATGATCATGATAGTGATCATGATAATGATAATGATCATGATAATGATCATGATAGTGATCACGATAATAATCATGATAGTGATCATGATAATGATCACGATAATGATCATGATAGTGATCATGATAATGATCATGATAATGATCATGATATTGATCATGATAATGATTATAATAATGATCATGATAATGATCATAATAATGATCATGATAATGATCATGATAATGATCATGATAATGATTTTGATAATGATCATGATAATGATTTTGATAGTGATCATGACAATGATCATGATAATGATCATGATCACTATCACTATCCCTATCATGATCATTATCATTATAATGATCTTTATCATGACCATTTTCGTGATCATTATCATGATCACTATCATGATTATTATCGTGATCGCTATCGTGGTCATTATCATGATCACTATCACTATCACTACCATGATCATTATCATTATCATGATCATTATCATGATCATTGATAGTGATCACGATAATAATCATGATAGTGATCATGATAATGATCATGATAATGATCTTGATAGTGATCATGATAATGATCATGATAATGATCTTGATAGTGATCATGATAATGATCATGATAATGATCATGATAATAATCATGATAATGATCATGATAATGATCATGATAATGATCTTGATAGTGATCATGATAATGATCATGATAATGATCTTGACAGTGATCATGATAATGATCATGATAATGATCTTGATAGTGATCATGATAATGATCATGATAATGATCTTGATAGTGATCATGATAATGATCATGATAATGATCATGATAATAATCATGATAATGATCATGATAATGATCATGATAATGATCTTGATAGTGATCATGATAATGATCATGATAATGATCATGATAATAATCATGATAATGATCATGATAATGATCATGATAATAATCATGATAATGATCATGATAATGATCATGATAATGATCTTGATAGTGATCATGATAATGATCATGATAATGATCTTGACAGTGATCATGATAATGATCATGATAATTATCTTGATAGTGATCATGATAATGATCATGATAATGATCTTGATAGTGATCATGATAATGATCATGATAATGATCATGATAATAATCATGATAATGATCATGATAATGATCATGATAATTATCTTGATAGTGATCATGATAATGATCATGATAATGATCATGATAATAATCATGATAATGATCATGATAATGATCACGATAATGATCATGATAATGATCATGATAATGATCATGATAATGATCATGATAATGGTCATGATAATGATCATGATAATGACCATGATAATGATAATGATCATGATAGTGATCATCCTAATGATCATGATAATGATCATGTTAATGATTATGATAGTGATCATTATCATGATCATTGATAGTGATCACGATAATAATCATGATAGTGATCATGATAGTGATCATGATAATGATCATGATAGTGATCATGATAGTGATCATGATAATGATCATGATAGTGATCATGATAGTGATCATGTTAATGATCATGATAATGATCATGTTAATGATAATGATCATGATAATGATAATGATCATGATAGTGATCACGATAATACTCATGATAGTGATCATGATAATGATCATGATCATGATAGTGATAATGATAATGATCATGATAGTGATCATGATAATGATCATGATAATGATCATGATAGTGATCATGATAATGATCATGATAATGATCTTGATAGTGATCATGATAATGATCATGATAGTGATCATGATAATAATCATGACCATGGTGGTCATTATCATGATCACTATCACTACCATGATCATTATCATGATCATTGATAGTGATCACGATAATAATCATGATAGTGATCATCCTAATGATCATGATAATGATCATATTAATGATTATGATAGTGATCATGATAATGATAATGATAGTGATCACGATAATAATCATGATAGTGATCATGATAAGGATCACGATAATGATCATGATAATAATCATGATAGTGATCATGATAATGATCACGATAATGATCATGATAATGATCACGATCATGATCATGATAATGATCATGATATTGATCATGATAATGATCGTGATAATGATCATGATAGCGATCATAATAATGATCATGATAATGATCATGATTGTGATCATGATACTGATCATGATAATGATCATGATAATGATCATAATAATGATCATGATAATGATCATGATAGTGATCCTGTTAATGATCATGATAATGATCATGTTAATGATTATGATAGTGATCATGATAATGATCATGATAGTGATCACGATAATACTCATGATAGTGATCATGATAATGATCATGATAGTGATAATGATAATGATCATGATAGTGATCATGATAATGATCATGATAATGATCATGATAGTGATCATGATAGTGATCATAATAATGATCATGATAATGATCATGATAATGATCATGATAATGATCATGATAGTGATCATGATAATGATCATGATAATTATCATGATAGTGATCACGATAATAATCATGATAGTGATCATGATAATGATCACGATAATGATCATGATAGTGATCATGATAATGATCATGATAATGATCATGATATTGATCATGATAATGATCATAATAGTGATCATGACAATGATCATGATAATGATCATGATAATATTCATGATAATGATCATGATAATGATCATGATAATGATCATGATAATGATCATGATAATGATCATGATAATGGTCATGATAATGATCATGATCATAATAATGATCATGATAATGACCATGATAATGATAATGATCATGATAGTGATCATCCTAATGATCATGATAATGATCAAGTTAATGATTATGATAGTGATCATGATAATGATAATGAAAGTGATCACGATAATAATCATGATAGTGATCATGATAAGGATCACGATAATGATCATGATAATAATCATGATAGTGATCATGATAATGATCACGATAATGATCATGATAATGATCACGATCATGATCATGATAATGATCATGATATTGATCATGATAATGATCATGATATTGATCATGATATTGATCATGATAAAGATCATAATAATGATCATGATAATGATCATAATAATGATCATGATAATGATCATAATAATGATCATGATAATGATCATAATAATGATCATGATAATGATCATGATAATGATCAAGATAATGATTTTGATAATGATCATGATAATGATTTTGATAGTGATCATGACAATGATCATGATAATGATCATGATCACTATCACTATCACTATTATGATCATTATCATTATAATGATCTTTATCATGATCATTTTCGTGATCATTATCATGATCACTATCATGATTATTATCGTGATCACTATCGTGGTCATTATCATGATCACTATCACTATCACTACCATGATCATTATCATGATCATTGATAGTGATCACGATAATAATCATGATAGTGATCATGATAATGATCATGATAATGATCATGATAGTGATCATGATAATGATCATGATAGCGATCATGATAATGATCATGATAGCGATCATAATAATGATCATTATCATGATCATTATCATGATCAGTATCATGATCACTACCATGATCATTATCATGATCATTATTATGATCGCTATCATGATCATTATCATGATCACTATCATAATCATGATCATTATCACGATCATTATCATGATCAATATCATGATCATTATCATGATCATGATCGTGATCATTATCATGATCATTATCGTGATTATTATCATGATCACTATCATGATTATTATCATGATCATTATCGTGATCCTTATCATGATCACTATCATGATTATTATCGTGATCACTATCATTATCATTATCATGATCACTATCATAATCATTAGCATGATCATTATCATGATCATTAGGATGATCACTATCATGATCATTATCATGGTCATTATCATGATCATTATTATGATCATGATCATTATCATGACCATTATCATGATCATTATCATGATCATTATCATGATCATTATCATGATCATTATCATGATCATTATCATGATCATTATCATGATTATTATCATGATCATTATCATGATCATTATCATGATCACTATCAAGATCATTATCATGATCATTATCATGATCATTATTATGATCATTATCATGATCAATATCATGATCAATATCATGATCATTATCATGATCATGATCGTGATCATTATCATGATCATTATCGTGATCATTATCATGATCACTATCATGATTATTATCATGATCATTATCGTGATGCTTATCATGATCACTATCATGATTATTATCGTGATCACTTTCATTATCATTATCATGATCACTATCATAATCATTAACTTGATCATTATCATGATCATTAGGATGATCACTATCATGATCATTATCATTATCATGGTCATTATCATGATCATTATTATGATCATGATCATTATCATGACCATTATCATGATCATTATCATGATCATTATCATGATCATTATCATGATCATTATCATGATTATTATCATGATCATTATCATGATCATTGTCATGATCACTATCAAGATCATTATCATGATCATTATCATGATCATTATCATGATCATTATCATGATCACTATCATGATTATTATCGTGATCACTATCAATGATCATGATAATGATAATGATCATGGTAGTGATAGTGATCATGATAATGACCACGATAGTGATCACGATAATAATCATGATAGTGATCATGATAATGATCACGAAAATGATCATAATAAAGATCATGATCATGATAATGATCATGATCATGATAGTGATAGTGATCATTATCATTATCATGATCATTGTCATGATCACTATCAAAATCATTATCATGATCATTATCATGATCATTATCATGATCATTATTATGATCATTATCATGATCATTATTATGATCATTATCATGATCAATATCATGATCATTATCATGATCATTATCATGATCACTATCATGATCATTATCGTGATCATTATCACGATCACTATCATGATTATTATCGTGATCACTATCATGATCATTATCATGATCATTATCATGATCACTATCATGATCATTATCATGATCATTATCATGATCATTATCATGATCATTATTATGATCACTATCATGATCACTATCATGATCATTATCATGATCATTATCATGATCACTATCATGATCATTATCATTATCACTATCATGATCATGATCATTATCATGATCACTATCATGAGTATTATCGTGATCACTATCATGATCATTATCATGATCATTATCATAATCATTAACATGATCATTATCATGATCATTAACAGGATCACTATCATGATCATTATCATGATCATTATTATGATCATTATCATGATCATTATCATGATCAGTATCATGATCACTATCATGATCATTATCATGATCATTATTATGATCGCTATCATGATCATTATCATGATCATTATTATGATCGCTATCATGATCATTATCATGATCACTATCATGATCATAATCATGATCATTATCACGATCATTATCATGATCAATATCATGATCATTATCATGATCATGATCGTGATCATTATCATGATCATTATCGTGATCATTATCATGATCACTATCATGATTATTATCATGATCATTATCGTGATCCTTATCATGATCACTATCATGATTATTATCGTGATCACTATCATTATCATGATCACTATCATAATCATTAATATGATCATTATCATGATCATTAGGATGATCACTATCATGATTATTATCGTGATCACAATCAATGATCATGATAATGATCATGGTAGTGATAGTGATCATGATAATGACCACCATGGTCATTATCATGATCATTATTATGATCATGATCATTATCATGACCATTATCATGATCATTATCATGATCATTATCATGATCATTATCATGACCATTATCATGATCATTATCATGATCATTATCATGATCATTATCATGATCATTATCATGATCATTATCATGATCATTATCATGATCATTATCATGATTATTATCATGATCATTATCATGATCATTATCATGATCATTATCATGATTATTATCATGATCATTATCATGATCATTATCATGATCACTATCAAGATCATTATCATGATCATTATCATGATCACTATCATGATCATTATCATGATCATTATCATGATCACTATCATGATTATTATCATTATCACTATCATGATCATGATCATTATCATGATCACTATCATGAGTATTATCGTGATCACTATCATGATCATTATCATTATCATGATCATTATCATTAACATGATCATTATCATGATCATTAACATGATCACTATCATGATCACTATCATGATCATTATCATGATCACTATCATGATCACTATCATGATCATTATCATGATCACTATCATGATCACTATCATGATCACTATCATGATCACTATCATGATCATTATCATGATCATTATCATGATCACTATCATGATCATGATCATTATCATTATCATGATCATTATCATAATAATTATCATGATCATTATCATGATAATTATTATGATCATTATCATGATTATTATCATCATCATTATCATGATCACTATCATTGTCATTATCGTGATCATTATCATGATCACTATCATGATTTTTATCGTGATCACTATCATGGTCATTATCATGATCACTATCACTATCACTACCATGATCATTATCATTATCATGATCATTATCATGATCATTGATAGTGATCACGATAATAATCATGATAGTGATCATGATAATGATCATGATAATGATCTTGATAGTGATCATGATAATGATCATGATAATGATCTTGATAGTGATCATGATAATGATCATGATAATGATCATGATAATAATCATGATAATGATCATGATAATGATCATGATAATGATCTTGATAGTGATCATGATAATGATCATGATAATGATCTTGACAGTGATCATGATAATGATCATGATAATGATCTTGATAGTGATCATGATAATGATCATGATAATGATCCTGATAGTGATCATGATAATGATCATGATAGTGATCATGATAATGATCATGATAGTGATCATGATATTGATCATGATAATGATCATGATAGTGATCATGATAATGATTTTGATAGTGATAATGACATTATCATGATCATTAGCATGATCACTATCAGGATCATTATCATGATCCTTATCATGATCATGATCACTATCATGATTATTATCGTGATCACTATCATGATCATTATCATGATCATTATCATAATCATTATTATGATCCATATCATGATCACTATCATGATCATTATCATGATCACTATCATGATCATTATCATGATCACTATCATGATCATTATCATGATCATTATCATGATCACTATCATGATCATTATCATGAGCATTATCATGATCATTATCATGATCATTATCGTGATCATTATCATGATAATTATCATGATTATTATCATGATCATTATCATGATCATTATCATGATCACTATCAAGATCATTATCATGATCATTATCATGATTATTATCATGATTATTATCATGATCATTATCATGATCATTATCATGATCACTATCAAGATCATTATCATGATCATTATCATGATCACTATCAAGATCATTATCATGATCATTATCATGATCACTGTCATGATCATTATCATGATCATTATCATGATCACTATCAAGATCATTATCATGATCACTATCAAGATCATTATCATGATCATTATCATGATCATTATCATGATTATTATCATGATCATTATCATGATCATTATCATGATCACTATCAAGATCATTATCATGATCATTATCATGATCATTATCATGATTATTATCATGATCATTATCATGATCACTATCAAGATCATTATCATGATCATTATCATGATCACTATCAAGATCATTATCATGATCATTATCATGATCACTATCAAGATCATTATCATGATCATTATCATGATCACTGTCAAGATCATTATCATGATCATTATCATGATCACTATCAAGATCATTATCATGATCATTATCATGATCATTATCATGATTATTATCATGATCATTATCATGATCATTATCATGATCACTATCAAGATCGTTATCATGATCATTATCATGATCACTATCAAGATCATTATCATGATCATTATCATGATCACTATCATGATTATTATCGTGATCACTATCAATGATCATGATAATGATCATGATAATGATAATGATCATGCTAGTGATAGTGATAGTGATCATGATAATGACCATGATAGTGATCACGATAAAAATCATGATTGTGATCATGATAATGATCACGATAATGACAATGATAGTGATCATGATAATGATGATGATAATAATCATGATAATGATCATAATAATTATCATGATAATGATCATGATAATTATTATGATAATGATCATGATAATGATAATGATCATGATCATGATAGTGATCATGATAATGATCATGATAATGATCATGATAGTGATCATGATAGTGATCATAATAATGGTCATGATAATGATCATGATAATGATCATGATAATGATCATGATAGTGATCATGATAATGATCATGATAGTGATCATGATAATGATCATGATAATGATCATGATAGTGATCACGATAATAATCATGATAGTGATCATGATAATGATCATGATAATGATCATGATAATGATAATGATCATGATAATGATCATGATAATGATAATGATCATGATAGGGATAGTGATAGTGATCATGATCATTATCATGATCATTGTCATGATCACTATCAAAATCATTATCATGATCATTATCAAAATCATTATCATGATCATTATCATGATCATTATCATGATCATTATTATGATCATTATCATGATCATTATTATGATCATTATCATGATCAATATCATGATCATTATCATGATCATTATCATGATCACTATCATGATCATTATCGTGATCATTATCATGATCACTATCATGATTATTATCGTGATCACTATCATGATCATTATCATGATCATTATCATGATCACTATCATGATCATTATCATGATCACTATCATGATCATTATCATGATCATTATCATGATCATTATCATGACCATTATTATGATCACTATCATGATCACTATCATGATCATTATCATGATCATTATCATGATCACTATCATGATCATGATCATTATCATTATCATGATCATTATCATAATAATTATCATGATCATTATCATGATAATTATTATGATCATTATCATGATTATTATCATCATCATTATCATGATCACTATCATTGTCATTATCGTGATCATTATCATGATCACTATCATGATTATTATCGTGAACACTATCATGATCATTATCATGATCGTTATCATAATCACTAACATGATCATTATCATGATCATTAGTATGTTCAATATAATGATCATTATCGTGATCATTATTATGATCATGATCATTATCATGATCACCACCATGATCATTATCATTATCATTATCACTATCATGATCATGATCATTATCATGATCACTATCATGAGTATTATCGTGATCACTATCATGATCATTATCATGATCATTATCATAATCATTAACATGATCATTATCATGATCATTAACATGATCACTATCATGATCATTATCATGATCATTATCATGATCACTATCATGATCATTATCATGATCATTATTATTATGATCAATATCATGATCATTATCATGATCATTATCATGATCACTATCATGATCATTATCGTGATCATTATCATGATCACTATCATGACTATTATCGCGATCACTATTATGATCATTATCATGATCATTATCATAATCAGTAACATGATCATTATCATGATCATTAGCATGATCACTATCAGGATCATTATCATGATCCTTATCATGATCATGATCACTATCATGATTATTATCGTGATCACTATCATGATCATTATCATGATCATTATCATAATCATTAACATGATCATTATCATAATCATTATCATTATCATGATCATTATCATTAACATGATCATTATCATGATCATTAACATGATCACTATCATGATCCTTATCATGATCATGATCACTATCATGATTATTATCGTGATCACTATCATGATCATTATCATGATCATTATCATAATCATTAACATGATCATTATCATGATCATTATCATTATCATGATCATTATCATTAACATGATCATTATCATGATCATTAACATGATCACTATCATGATCACTATCATGATCATTATCATTAACATGATCACTATCATGATCACTATCATGATCATTATCATGATCATTATTATGATCAATATCATGATCATTATCATGATCATTATCATGATCATTATCATGATCACTATCATGATCATTATCGTGATCATTATCATGATCATTATCATGTTCATTATCATCATCATTATCATGATCACTATCACGATAACTATCATGATCATGATCATTATCATGGTCACTATCATGAGTATTATCGTGATCACTATCATGATAATTATCATTATCATGATCATTATCATTAACATGATCATTATCATGATCATTAACATGATCACTATCATGATCACTATCATGATCATTATCATGATCATTATTATGATCAATATCATGATCATTATCATGATCATCATCATGATCACTATCATGATCATTATCATGATCATTATCATGATCATTATCATGATCATTATCATGATCACTATCATGATCATTATCGTGATCATTATCATGATCATTATCATGTTCATTATCATCATCATTATCGTGATCATTATCATGATCACTATCATGATTATTATCGTGATCACTATCAATGATCATGATAATGATCATGATAATGCTCATGATAATGATCATGATAGTGATCATGATAATGATCATGATAATGATCATGATAATGATCATGATAATGATCATGATAGTGATCATGATAATGATCATGATAAGGATCATGATAATGATCATGATAGTGATCATGATAATGATCATGATAGTGATCATGATATTGATCATGATAATGATCATGATAGTGATCATGATAATGATTTTGATAGTGATAATGACAACGATCATGATAATGATCATGATCACTATCATAATCATTATCATGATCACTGTCCTGATCATTATCATGATCACTATCATGATCATTATCATGATCACTATCATGATCATTATCATGATCAATATCATGATCACTATCATGATCATTATCATGATCACTATCATGATCATTATCATGATCACTATCATGATCATTATCATGATCACTATCATGATCATTATCATGAGCATTATCATGATCATTATCATGATCATTGATAGTGATCACGATAATAATCATGATAGTGATCATGATAATGATCACGATAATGATCATGATAATGATCATGATAATGATCTTGATAGTGATCATTATCATGATCATTATCATGATTATTATCATGATCATTATCATGATCACTATCATGATTATTATCATGATCATTATCGTGATCCTTATCATGATCACTATCATGATTATTATCATGATCAATATCATGATCATTATCATGATCATGATCGTGATCACTATCATTATCATTATCATGATCACTATCATAATCATTAACATGATCATTATCATGATCATTAGGATGATCACTATCATGATCATTATCATTATCATGGTCATTATCATTATCATGACCATTATCATGATCATTATCATGATCATTATCATGATCATTATCATGATTATTATCATGATCATTATCATGATCATTATCATGATCACTATCAAGATCATTAACATGATCATTATCATGATCATTATCATGATTATTATCATGATCATTATCATGATCATTATCATGATCACTATCAAGATCATTATCATGATCATTTTCATGATCACTATCAAGATCATTATCATGATCATTATCATGATCACTGTCAAGATCATTATCATGATCATTATCATGATCACTATCAAGATCATCGTCATGATCATTATCATGATCATTATCATGATTATTATCATGATCATTATCATGATCATTATCATGATCACTATCAAGATTATTATCATGATCATTATCATGATCACTATCAAGATCATTATCATGATCATTATTATCATCACTATCATGATTATGATCGTGATCACTATCAATGATCATGATAATGATAATGATAATGATCATGGTAGTGATAGTGATAGTGATCATGATAATGACCACGATAGTGATCACGATAATAATCATGATAGTGATCATGATAATGATCACGAAAATGGTCATGATAAAGATCATTATAATGATAATGATCATGATAATGATCTTGATAGTGATCATGATAATGATCATGATAATGATCATGATAATAATCATGATAATGATCATGATAATGATCATGATAATGATCTTGATAGTGATCATGATAATGATCATGATAATGATCTTGACAGTGATCATGATAATGATCATGATAATGATCTTGATAGTGATCATGATAATGATCATGATAATGATCTTGATAGTGATCATGATAATGATCATGATAATGATCATGATAATAATCATGATAATGATCATGATAATGATCATGATAATGATCTTGATAGTGATCATGATAATGGTCATGATAATGATCATGATAATAATCATGATAATGATCATGATAATGATCATGATAATGGTCATGATAATGATCATGATAATGATCATGATAATGATCATGATAATGATCATGATAATGATCATGATAATGGTCATGATAATGATAATGACCATGATAATGATCATGATAGTGATCATCCTAATGATCATGATAATGATCATGTTAATGATTATGATAGTGATCATGATAATGATAATGATAGTGATCACGGTCATGATCATGATAATGATCATGATATTGATCATGATAATAATCATGATAGTGATCATGATAAGGATCACGATAATGATCATGATAATAATCATGATAGTGATCATGATAATGATCATGATAATAATCATGATAATGATCACGATAATGATCATGATAATGATCACGATAATGATCATGATAATGATCACTATCATGATCATTATCATGATCATTATCATGATCATTATCATGATCATTATCATGATCATTATCATGATCATTATCGTGATCACTATCAATGATCATGATAATGATCATGATAATGCTCATGATAATGATCATGATAGTGATCATGATAATGATCATGATAATGATCATGATAGTGATCATGATAATGATCATGATAGTGATCATGATAATGATCATGATAGTGATCATGATATTGATCATGATAATGATCATGATAGTGATCATGATAATGATCATGATAGTGATCATGATAATGATCATGACAGTGATCATGATAATGATTATGATAGTGATCATGATCATTATCATGATCACTATCATGATCATTATCATGATCACTATCATGATCATTATCATGATCATTATCATGATCACTATCATGAGTATTATCATGATCACTAACATGATCATTATCATGATCACTATCATGATCATTATCATGATCATTATCATGATCACTATCATGATCATTATCATGAGCATTATCATGATCATTATCATGATCATTGATAGTGATCACGATAATAATCATGATAGTGATCATGATAATGATCACGATAATGATGATGATAATGAACATGATAATGATCATGATAGTGATCACGATAATGATCATGATAGTGATCATGATAATGATCATGATAATGATCATGATAGTGATAATGATAATGATCATGATAATGATCATGATATTGATCATAATAATGATCATGATAATGATCATGATAGTGATCATGATAGTGATCATGTTAATGATCATGATAATGATCATGTTAATGATAATGATCATGATAATGATAATTATCATGATAGTGATCACGATAATACTCATGATAGTGATCATGATAATGATCATGATCATGATAGTGATCATGATAATGATCACGATAATGATCATGATAGTGATCATGATAATGATCATGATAATGATCATGATATTGATCATAATAATGATCATGATAATGATCATGATAGTGATCATGATAATGATCATGATAGTGATCATGTTAATGATCATGATAATGATCATGTTAATGATTATGATAATGATCATGATAATGATCATGATAGTGATCACGATAATACTCATGATAGTGATCATGATAATGATCATGATAATAATCATGATAGTGATCATGATGGTGATCATGATAATGATCATGATCATAATAATGATCATGATAATGATCATGATAGTGATCATGATAGTGATCATGTTAATGATCATGATAATGATCATGTTAATGATAATGATCATGAAAATGATAATTATCATGATAGTGATCACGATAATACTCATGATAGTGATCATGATAATGATCATGATCATGATAGTGATCATGATAATGATCACGATAATGATCATGATATTGATCATGATAATGATCATGATAATGATCATGATATTGATCATAATAATGATCATGATAATGATCATGATAGTGATCATGATAATGATCATGATAATGATCATGATAGTGATCATGTTAATGATCATGATAATGATCATGTTAATACTCATGATAGTGATCATGTTAATACTCATGATAGTGATCATGATAATGATCATGATCATGATAGTGATCATGATAATGATCACGATCATGATAGTGATCATGATAATGATCACGATAATGATCATGATAGTGATCATGATAATGATCATGATAATTATCATGATCATTGTCATGATAATTATTATGATCATTGTCATGATAATTATTATGATCATTATCATGATTATTATCATCATCATTATCATGATCACTATCATTGTTATTATCATGATGGTGATCATGATAATGATCATGATCATAATAATGATCACGATAATGATCATTATATTGAACATACTAGTGATCATGATAATGATCATGTTAGTGATTATGATAACGATCATGATAATGACAATGATAGTGATCATGATAATGATGATGATAATAATCATGATAATGATCATAATAATTATCATGACAATGATCATGATAATTATCATGATCATTATCATGATCACTATCATGATCATTATCGTGATCATTATCATGATCACTATCATGATCATGATCATTATCATGATCATTATCATGATCACTAACATGATCATTATCATGATCACTAACATGATCATTATCATGATCACTATCATGATCATTATCATGATCATTATCATGATCACTATCATGATCATTATCATGAGCATTATCATGATCATTATCATGATCATTGATAGTGATCACGATAATAATCATGATAGTGATCATGATAATGATCACGATAATGATGATGATAATGAACATGATAATGATCATGATAGTGATCACGATAATGATCATGATAGTGATCATGATAATGATCATGATAATGATCATGATAGTGATAATGATAATGATCATGATAATGATCATGATATTGATCATAATAATGATCATGATAATGATCATGATAGTGATCATGATAGTGATCATGTTAATGATCATGATAATGATCATGTTAATGATAATGATCATGATAATGATAATTATTATGATAGTGATCACGATAATACTCATGATAGTGATCATGATAATGATCATGATCATGATAGTGATCATGATAATGATCACGATAATGATCATGATAGTGATCATGATAATGATCATGATAATGATCATGATATTGATCATAATAATGATCATGATAATGATCATGATAGTGATCATGATAATGATCATGATAGTGATCATGTTAATGATCATGATAATGATCATGTTAATGATTATGATAATGATCATGATAATGATCATGATAGTGATCACGATAATACTCATGATAGTGATCATGATAATGATCATGATAATACTCATGATAGTGATCATGATGGTGATCATGATAATGATCATGATCATAATAATGATCATGATAATGATCATGATAGTGATCATGATAGTGATCATGTTAATGATCATGATAATGATCATGTTAATGATAATGATCATGATAATGATAATTATCATGATAGTGATCACGATAATACTCATGATAGTGATCATGATAATGATCATGATCATGATAGTGATCATGATAATGATCACGATAATGATCATGATAGTGATCATGATAATGATCATGATAATGATCATGATATTGATCATAATAATGATCATGATAATGATCATGATAGTGATCATGATAATGATCATGATAATGATCATGATAGTGATCATGTTAATGATCATGATAATGATCATGTTAATACTCATGATAGTGATCATGATAATGATCATGATCATGATAGTGATCATGATAATGATCACGATAATGATCATGATAGTGATCATGATAATGATCATGATAATTATCATGATCATTGTCATGATAATTATTATGATCATTATCATGATTATTATCATCATCATTATCATGATCACTATCATTGTTATTATCGTGATCATTATCATGATCACTATCATGATTATTATCGTGATCACGATAATACTCATGATAGTGATCATGATGGTGATCATGATAATGATCATGATCATAATAATGATCTCGATAATGATCATTATATTGAACATACTAATGATCATGATAATGATCATGTTAGTGATTATGATAACGATCATGATAATGACAATGATAGTGATCATGATAATGATGATGATAATAATCATGATAATGATCATAATAATTATCATGACAATGATCATGATAATTATCATGATCATTATCATGATCACTATCATGATCATTATCGTGATCATTATCATGATCACTATCATGATCATTATCATGATCACTATCATGATCATTATCATGATCATTATCATGATCATTATCATGACCATTATTATGATCACTATCATGATCACTATCAGGATCATTATCATGATCATTATCATGATCACTATCATGATCATTATCATTATCACTATCATGATCATGATCATTATCATGATAATTATCATGATCATTGTCATGATAATTATTATGATCATTATCATGATTATTATCATCATCATTATCATGATCACTATCATGATTATTATCGTGATCACTATCGTGGTCATTATCATGATCACTATCACTATCACTACCATGATCATTATCATTATCATGATCATTGATAATGATCATGTTAATACTCATGATAGTGATCATGATAATGATCATGATCATGATAGTGATCATGATAATGATCACGATAATGATCATGATAGTGATCATGATAATGATCATGATAATTATCATGATCATTGTCATGATAATTATTATGATTATTATCATGATTATTATCATCATCATTATCATGATCACTATCATTGTCATTATCATGATCGTTATCATAATCACTAACATGATCATTATCATGATCATTAGTATGTTCAATATAATGATCATTATCGTGATCATTATTATGATCATGATAATGATCACGATAATAACAATGATAGTGATCATGATAATGATGATGATAATAATCATGATAATGATCATAATAATTATCATGACAATGATCATGATAATTATCATGATCATTATCATGATCACTATCATGATCATTATCGTGATCATTATCATGATCACTATCATGATCATGATCATTATCATGATCACTATCATGAGTATTAACATGATCATTATCATGATCATTAACATGATCACTATCATGATCATTATCATGATCATTATCATGATCACTATCATGATCATTATCATGATCATTATTATGATCAATATCATGATCATTATCATGATCATTATCATGATCACTATCATGATCATTATCGTGATCATTATCATGATCACTATCATCGTGATCACTATCATTATCATTATCATGATCACTATCATAATCATTAACATGATCATTATCATGATCATTAGGATGATCACTATCATGATCATTATCATTATCATGGTCATTATCATTATCATGACCATTATCATGATCATTATCATGATCATTATCATGATCATTATCATGATCATTATCATGATCATTATCATGATCATTATCATGATCATTATCATGATCATTATCATGATCATTATCATGATTATTATCATGATCATTATCATGATCATTATCATGATCACTATCAAGATCATTAACATGATCATTATCATGATCATTATCATGATTATTATCATGATCATTATCATGATCATTATCATGATCACTATCAAGATCATTATCATGATCATTTTCATGATCACTATCAAGATCATTATCATGATCATTATCATGATCACTGTCAAGATCATTATCATGATCATTATCATGATCACTATCAAGATCATCGTCATGATCATTATCATGATCATTATCATGATTATTATCATGATCATTATCATGATCATTATCATGTTCACTATCAAGATTATTATCATGATCATTATCATGATCACTATCAAGATCATTATCATGATCATTATTATCATCACTATCATGATTATGATCGTGATCACTATCAATGATCATGATAATGATAATGATAATGATCATGGTAGTGATAGTGATAGTGATCATGATAATGACCACGATAGTGATCACGATAATAATCATGATACTGATCATGATAATGACCACGATAGTGATCACGATAATAATCATGATAATGATCATGATAATAATCATGATAATGATCATGATAATGATCATGATAATGATCTTGATAGTGATCATGATAATGATCATGATAATGATCTTGACAGTGATCATGATAATGATCTTGACAGTGATCATGATAATGATCATGATAATGATCTTGATAGTGATCATGATAATGATCATGATAATGATCTTGATAGTGATCATGATAATGATCATGATAATGATCATGATAATAATCATGATAATGATCATGATAATGATCATGATAATGATCTTGATAGTGATCATGATAATGGTCATGATAATGATCATGATAATAATCATGATAATGATCATGATAATGATCATGATAATGGTCATGATAATGATCATGATAATGATCATGATAATGATCATGATAATGATCATGATAATGATCATGATAATGGTCATGATAATGATAATGACCATGATAATGATCATGATAGTGATCATCCTAATGATCATGATAATGATCATGTTAATGATTATGATAGTGATCATGATAATGATAATGATAGTGATCACGGTCATGATCATGATAATGATCATGATATTGATCATGATAATAATCATGATAGTGATCATGATAAGGATCACGATAATGATCATGATAGTGATCATGATAGTGATCATGATAATGATCATGATAATAATCATGATAATGATCACGATAATGATCATGATAATGATCACGATAATGATCATGATAATGATCACTATCGTGATCATTATCATGATCATTATCATGATCATTATCATGATCATTATCATGATCACTATCATGATTATTATCGTGATCACTATCAATGATCATGATAATGATCATGATAATGCTCATGATAATGATCATGATAGTGATCATGATAATGATCATGATAATGATCATGATAGTGATCATGATAATGATCATGATAGTGATCATGATAATGATCATGATAGTGATCATGATATTGATCATGATAATGATCATGATAGTGATCATGATAATGATCATGATAGTGATCATGATAATGATCATGACAGTGATCATGATAATGATTATGATAGTGATCATGATCATTATCATGATCATTGTCATTATCACTATCAAAATCATTATCATGATCACTATCATGATCATTATCATGATCAATATCATGATCACTATCATGAGTATTATCATGATCACTAACATGATCATTATCATGATCACTATCATGATCATTATCATGATCATTATCATGATCACTATCATGATCATTATCATGAGCATTATCATGATCATTATCATGATCATTGATAGTGATCACGATAATAATCATGATAGTGATCATGATAATGATCACGATAATGATGATGATAATGAACATGATAATGATCATGATAGTGATCACGATAATGATCATGATAGTGATCATGATAATGATCATGATAATGATCATGATAGTGATAATGATAATGATCATGATAATGATCATGATATTGATCATAATAATGATCATGATAATGATCATGATAGTGATCATGATAGTGATCATGTTAATGATCATGATAATGATCATGTTAATGATAATGATCATGATAATGATAATTATCATGATAGTGATCACGATAATACTCATGATAGTGATCATGATAATGATCATGATCATGATAGTGATCATGATAATGATCACGATAATGATCATGATAGTGATCATGATAATGATCATGATAATGATCATGATATTGATCATAATAATGATCATGATAATGATCATGATAGTGATCATGATAATGATCATGATAGTGATCATGATAATGATCATGATAGTGATCATGTTAATGATCATGATAATGATCATGTTAATGATTATGATAATGATCATGATAATGATCATGATAGTGATCACGATAATACTCATGATAGTGATCATGATAATGATCATGATAATAATCATGATAGTGATCATGATGGTGATCATGATAATGATCATGATCATAATAATGATCATGATAATGATCATGATAGTGATCATGATAGTGATCATGTTAATGATCATGATAATGATCATGTTAATGATAATGATCATGAAAATGATAATTATCATGATAGTGATCACGATAATACTCATGATAGTGATCATGATAATGATCATGATCATGATAGTGATCATGATAATGATCACGATAATGATCATGATATTGATCATGATAATGATCATGATAATGATCATGATAGTGATCATAATAATGATCATGATAATGATCATGATAGTGATCATGATAATGATCATGATAATGATCATGATAGTGATCATTATCATGATCATTATCATGATCACTATCATGATCACTATCATGATCATTATCATGATCATTATCATGATCACTATCATGATCATTATCATGATCATTATTATGATCAATATCATGATCATTATCATGATCATTATCATGATCACTATCATGATCATTATCGTGATCATTATCATGATCATGATAATGATCATGATAATTATCATGATCATTGTCATGATAATTATTATGATCACTATCATGATAATTATCATTATCATGATCATTATCATTAACATGATCATTATCATGATCATTAACATGATCACTATCATGATCACTATCATGATCATTATCATGATCATTATTATGATCATGATCATTATCATGATCACCATCATGATCACTATCATGAGTATTATCATGATCATTATCATGATCACTATCATGAGTATTATCGTGATCACTATCATGATCATTATCATGATCATTATTATAATCATTAACATGATCATTATCATGATCATTAACATGATCACTATCATGATCATTATCATGATCACTATCATGATCATTATCATGATCATTATTATGATCAATATCATGATCATTATCATGATCATTATCATGATCACTATCATGATCATTATCGTGATCATTATCATGATCACTATCATGATCATGATCATTATCATGATCACTATCATGAGTATTATCGTGATCACTATCATGATAATTATCATTATCATGATCATTATCATTAACATGATCATTATCATGATCATTAACATGATCACTATCATGATCACTATCATGATCATTATCATGATCATTATTATGATCAATATCATGATCATTATCATGATCATTATCATTATCACTATCATGATCATTATCATGATCATTATCATGATCAATATCATGATCATTATCATGATCATTATCATGATCACTATCATGATCATTATCGTGATCATTATCATGATCACTATCATGATCATGATCATTATCATGATCACTATCATGAGTATTAACATGATCATTATCAATGATCATGATAATGATAATGATCATGGTAGTGATAGTGATAGTGATCATGATAATGACCACGATAGTGATCACGATAATAATCATGATAGTGATCATGATAATGATGATGATAATAATCATGATAATGATCATAATAATTATCATGACAATGATCATGATAATTATCATGATAATGATCATGATCATGATAGTGATAATGATAATGATCATGATAGTGATCATGATAATGATCATGATAATGATCCTGATAGTGATCATGATAGTGATCATAATAATGGTCATGATAATGATCATGATAATGATCATGATAATGATCATGATAGTGATCATGATAATGATCATGATAGTGATCATGATAATGATCATGATAATGATCATGATAGTGATCACGATAATAATCATGATAGTGATCATGATAATGATCACGATAATGATCATGATAGTGATCATGATAATGATCATGATAATGATCATGATATTGATCATGATAATGATCATAATAATGATCATGATAATGATCATAATAATGATCATGATAATGATCATGATAATGATCATGATAATGATTTTGATAATGATCATGATAATGATTTTGATAGTGATCATGACAATGATCATGATAATGATCATGATCACTATCACTATCCCTATCATGATCATTATCATTATAATAATCTTTATCATGACCATTTTCGTGATCATTATCATGATCACTATCATGATTATTATCGTGATCACTATCGTGGTCATTATCATGATCACTATCACTATGACTACCATGATCATTATCATTATCATGATCATTGATAGTGATCACGGTAATAATCAAGATAGTGATCATGATAATGATCATGATAATGATCTTGATAGTGATCATGATAATGATCATGATAATGATCTTGATAGTGATCATGATAATGATCATGATAATGATCATGATAATAATCACGATAATGATCATGATAATGATCATGATAATGATCTTGATAGTGATCATGATAATGATCATGATAATGATCTTGACAGTGATCATGATAATGATCATGATAATGATCATGATAATGATCTTGATAGTGATCATGATAATGATCATGATAATGATCTTGATAGTGATCATGATAATGATCATGATAATGATCATGATAATAATCATGATAATGATCATGATAATGATCATGATAATGATCTTGATAGTGATCATGATAATGATCATGATAATGATCATGATAATAATCATGATAATGATCATGATAATGATCATGATAATAATCATGATAATGA
This sequence comes from Gymnosoma rotundatum, assembly GCA_916610165.2. NCBI lineage: Eukaryota > Metazoa > Arthropoda > Insecta > Diptera > Tachinidae > Gymnosoma > Gymnosoma rotundatum. The sequence continues at coordinate 66,106,717 of OU744337.1, read as the reverse complement.
TCATGATAATGATCATGATAATGATCTTGATAGTGATCATGATAATGATCATGATAATGATCATGATAGTGATCATGATAATGATCATGATAATGATCATGATAGTGATCATGTTAATGATCATGATAATGATCATGTTAATGATTATGATAATGATCATGATAATGATCATGATAGTAATCACGATAATACTCATGATAGTGATCATGATAATGATCATGATCATGATAGTGATAATGATAATGATCATGATAGTGATCATGATGGTGATCATGATAATGATCATGATCATAATAATGATCACGATAATGATCATTATATTGAACATACTAATGATCATGATAATGATCATGTTAGTGATTATGATAACGATCATTATAATGATCATGATAGTGATCACGATAATAATCATGATAGTGATCATGATAATGATCACGATAATGACAATGATAGTGATCATGATAATGATGATGATAATAATCATGATAATGATCATAATAATTATCATGATAATGATCATGATAATTATCATGATAATGATCATGATCATGATAATGATCTTGATAGTGATCATGATAATGATCATGGTAATGATCATGATAATAATCATGATAATGATCATGATAATGATCATGATAATGATCTTGATAGTGATCATGATAATGATCATGATAATGATCATGATAATAATCATGATAATGATCATGATAATGATCATGATCATGATAATGATCATGATAATGATCATGATAATGATCATGATAATGGTCATGATAATGATCATGATAATGACCATGATAATGATAATGATCATGATAGTGATCATCCTAATGATCATGATAATGATCATGTTAATGATTATGATAGTGATCATGATAATGATAATGATAGTGATCACGATCATGATCATGATAATGATCATGATATTGATCATGATAATAATCATGATAGTGATCATGATAAGGATCACGATAATGATCATGATAATAATCATGATAGTGATCATGATAATGATCATGATAATAATCATGATAATGCTCATGATAATGATCATGATAGTGATCATGATAATGATCATGATAGTGATCATGATAGTGATCATGTTAATGATCATGATAATGATCATGTTAATGATAATGATCATGATAATGATAATGATCATGATAATGATCATGTTAATGATTATGATAATGATCATGATAATGATCATGATAGTGATCACGATAATAATCATGATAGTGATCATGATCATGATAAGGATCATGATAGTGATCATGTTAATAATCATGATAATGATCATGTTAATGATAATGATCATGATAATGATAATGATCATGATAATGATCATGTTAATGATTATGATAATGATCATGATAATGATCATGATAGTGATCACGATAATAATCATGATAGTGATCATGATCATGATAAGGATCATGATAATGATCATGATAATGATCATGTTACTGATTATGATAATGATCATAATAGTGATCGCGATAATAGTCATGATAGTGATCATGATAATGATCACGATAATGATCATGATAGTGATCATGATAATGATCATGATAATGATCATGATATTGATCATAATAATGATCATGATAATGATCATGATAGTGATCATGATAATGATCATGATAATGATCATGATAGTGATCATGTTAATGATCATGATAATGATCATGTTAATGATTATGATAATGATCATGATAATGATCATGATAGTAATCACGATAATACTCATGATAGTGATCATGATAATGATCATGATCATGATAGTGATAATGATAATGATCATGATAGTGATCATGATGGTGATCATGATAATGATCATGATCATAATAATGATCACGATAATGATCATTATATTGAACATACTAATGATCATAATAATGATCATGTTAGTGATTATGATAACGATCATTATAATGATCATGATAGTGATCACGATAATAATCATGATAGTGATCATGATAATGATCACGATAATGACAATGATAGTGATCATGATAATGATGATGATAATAATCATGATAATGATCATAATAATTATCATGATAATGATCATGATAATTATCATGATAATGATCATGATCATGATAGTGATAATGATAATGATCATGATCATGATAGTAATCATGATAATGATCATGATAATGATCATGATAGTGATCATGATAGTGATCATAATAATGGTCATGATAATGATCATGATAATGATCATGATAGTGATCATGATAATGATCATTATAGTGATCATGATAATGATCATGATAAAGATCATGATAGTGATCACGATAATAATCATGATAGTGATCATGATAATGATCACGATAATGATCATGATAGTGATCATGATAATGATCATGATAATGATCATGATATTGATCATGATAATGATCATAATAATGATCATAATAATGATCATAATAATGATCATGATAATGATCATGATAATGATTTTGATAATGATCATGATAATGATTTTGATAATGATCATGATAATGATTTTGATAGTGATCATGACAATGAACATGATAATGATCATGATCACTATCACTATCCCTATCATGATCATTATCATTATAATGATCTTTATCATGACCATTTTCGTGATCATTATCATGATCACTATCAAGATCATTATCATGATCATTATCATGATCACTATCAAGATCATTATCATGATCATTATCATGATCAATATCATGATTATCATCGTGATCACTACCAATGATCATGATAATGATAATGATCATGGTAGTGATAGTGATAGTGATCATGATAATGACCACGATAGTGATCACGATAATAATCATGATAGTGATCATGATAATGATCACGAAAATGGTCATGATAAAGATCATTATAATGATAATGATCATGATAGGGATAGTGATAGTGATCATGATCATTATCATGTTCATTGTCATGATCACTATCAAAATCATTATCATGATCATTATCAAAATCATTATCATGATCATTATCATGATCATTATCATGATCATTATTATGATCATTATCATGATCATTATTATGATCATTATCATGATCAATATCATGATCATTATCATGATCATTATCATGATCACTATCATGATCATTATCGTGATCATTATCATGATCACTATCATGATTATTATCGTGATCACTATCATGATCTTTATCATGATCATTATCATGATCACTATAATGATCATTATCATGATCACTATCATGATCATTATCATGATCATTATCATGACCATTATTATGATCACTATCATGATCACTATCATGATCATTATCATGATCATTATCATGATTACTATCATGATCATGATCATTATCATTATCACTATCATGATCATGATCATTATCATGATAATTATCATGATCATTATCATGATAATTATTATGATCATTATCATGATTATTATCATCATCATTATCATGATCACTATCATTGTCATTATCGTGATCATTATCATGATCACTATCATGATTATTATCGTGATCACTATCATGATCATTATAATGATCGTTATCATAATCACTAACATGATCATTATCATGATCATTAGTATGTTCAATATAATGATCATTATCGTGATCATTATTATGATCATGATCATTATCATGATCACCATCATGATCACTATCATGATCATTATCATTATCACTATCATGATCATGATCATTATCATGATCACTATCATGATTATTATCGTGATCACTATCGTGGTCATTATCATGATCACTATCACTATGACTACCATGATCATTATCATTATCATGATCATTGATAGTGATCACGGTAATAATCAAGATAGTGATCATGATAATGATCATGATAATGATCTTGATAGTGATCATGATAATGATCATGATAATGATCTTGATAGTGATCATGATAATGATCATGATAATGATCATGATAATAATCACGATAATGATCATGATAATGATCATGATAATGATCTTGATAGTGATCATGATAATGATCATGATAATGATCTTGACAGTGATCATGATAATGATCATGATAATGATCATGATAATGATCTTGATAGTGATCATGATAATGATCATGATAATGATCTTGATAGTGATCATGATAATGATCATGATAATGATCATGATAATAATCATGATAATGATCATGATAATGATCATGATAATGATCTTGATAGTGATCATGATAATGATCATGATAATGATCATGATAATAATCATGATAATGATCATGATAATGATCATGATAATAATCATGATAATGATCATGATAATGATCATGATAATGATCTTGATAGTGATCATGATAATGATCATGATAATGATCATGATAGTGATCATGATAATGATCATGATAATGATCATGATAGTGATCATGTTAATGATCATGATAATGATCATGTTAATGATTATGATAATGATCATGATAATGATCATGATAGTAATCACGATAATACTCATGATAGTGATCATGATAATGATCATGATCATGATAGTGATAATGATAATGATCATGATAGTGATCATGATGGTGATCATGATAATGATCATGATCATAATAATGATCACGATAATGATCATTATATTGAACATACTAATGATCATGATAATGATCATGTTAGTGATTATGATAACGATCATTATAATGATCATGATAGTGATCACGATAATAATCATGATAGTGATCATGATAATGATCACGATAATGACAATGATAGTGATCATGATAATGATGATGATAATAATCATGATAATGATCATAATAATTATCATGATAATGATCATGATAATTATCATGATAATGATCATGATCATGATAATGATCTTGATAGTGATCATGATAATGATCATGGTAATGATCATGATAATAATCATGATAATGATCATGATAATGATCATGATAATGATCTTGATAGTGATCATGATAATGATCATGATAATGATCATGATAATAATCATGATAATGATCATGATAATGATCATGATCATGATAATGATCATGATAATGATCATGATAATGATCATGATAATGGTCATGATAATGACCATGATAATGATAATGATCATGATAGTGATCATCCTAATGATCATGATAATGATCATGTTAATGATTATGATAGTGATCATGATAATGATAATGATAGTGATCACGATCATGATCATGATAATGATCATGATATTGATCATGATAATAATCATGATAGTGATCATGATAAGGATCACGATAATGATCATGATAATAATCATGATAGTGATCATGATAATGATCATGATAATAATCATGATAATGCTCATGATAATGATCATGATAGTGATCATGATAATGATCATGATAGTGATCATGATAGTGATCATGTTAATGATCATGATAATGATCATGTTAATGATAATGATCATGATAATGATAATGATCATGATAATGATCATGTTAATGATTATGATAATGATCATGATAATGATCATGATAGTGATCACGATAATAATCATGATAGTGATCATGATCATGATAAGGATCATGATAGTGATCATGTTAATAATCATGATAATGATCATGTTAATGATAATGATCATGATAATGATAATGATCATGATAATGATCATGTTAATGATTATGATAATGATCATGATAATGATCATGATAGTGATCACGATAATAATCATGATAGTGATCATGATCATGATAAGGATCATGATAATGATCATGATAATGATCATGTTACTGATTATGATAATGATCATAATAGTGATCGCGATAATAGTCATGATAGTGATCATGATAATGATCACGATAATGATCATGATAGTGATCATGATAATGATCATGATAATGATCATGATATTGATCATAATAATGATCATGATAATGATCATGATAGTGATCATGATAATGATCATGATAATGATCATGATAGTGATCATGTTAATGATCATGATAATGATCATGTTAATGATTATGATAATGATCATGATAATGATCATGATAGTAATCACGATAATACTCATGATAGTGATCATGATAATGATCATGATCATGATAGTGATAATGATAATGATCATGATAGTGATCATGATGGTGATCATGATAATGATCATGATCATAATAATGATCACGATAATGATCATTATATTGAACATACTAATGATCATGATAATGATCATGTTAGTGATTATGATAACGATCATTATAATGATCATGATAGTGATCACGATAATAATCATGATAGTGATCATGATAATGATCACGATAATGACAATGATAGTGATCATGATAATGATGATGATAATAATCATGATAATGATCATAATAATTATCATGATAATGATCATGATAATTATCATGATAATGATCATGATCATGATAGTGATAATGATAATGATCATGATCATGATAGTAATCATGATAATGATCATGATAATGATCATGATAGTGATCATGATAGTGATCATAATAATGGTCATGATAATGATCATGATAATGATCATGATAGTGATCATGATAATGATCATTATAGTGATCATGATAATGATCATGATAAAGATCATGATAGTGATCACGATAATAATCATGATAGTGATCATGATAATGATCACGATAATGATCATGATAGTGATCATGATAATGATCATGATAATGATCATGATATTGATCATGATAATGATCATAATAATGATCATGATAATGATCATAATAATGATCATGATAATGATCATGATAATGATCATGATAATGATTTTGATAATGATCATGATAATGATTTTGATAGTGATCATGACAATGAACATGATAATGATCATGATCACTATCACTATCCCTATCATGATCATTATCATTATAATGATCTTTATCATGACCATTTTCGTGATCATTATCATGATCACTATCAAGATCATTATCATGATCATTATCATGATCACTATCAAGATCATTATCATGATCATTATCATGATCAATATCATGATTATCATCGTGATCACTACCAATGATCATGATAATGATAATGATCATGGTAGTGATAGTGATAGTGATCATGATAATGACCACGATAGTGATCACGATAATAATCATGATAGTGATCATGATAATGATCACGAAAATGGTCATGATAAAGATCATTATAATGATAATGATCATGATAGGGATAGTGATAGTGATCATGATCATTATCATGTTCATTGTCATGATCACTATCAAAATCATTATCATGATCATTATCAAAATCATTATCATGATCATTATCATGATCATTATCATGATCATTATTATGATCATTATCATGATCATTATTATGATCATTATCATGATCAATATCATGATCATTATCATGATCATTATCATGATCACTATCATGATCATTATCGTGATCATTATCATGATCACTATCATGATTATTATCGTGATCACTATCATGATCTTTATCATGATCATTATCATGATCACTATAATGATCATTATCATGATCACTATCATGATCATTATCATGATCATTATCATGACCATTATTATGATCACTATCATGATCACTATCATGATCATTATCATGATCATTATCATGATTACTATCATGATCATGATCATTATCATTATCACTATCATGATCATGATCATTATCATGATAATTATCATGATCATTATCATGATAATTATTATGATCATTATCATGATTATTATCATCATCATTATCATGATCACTATCATTGTCATTATCGTGATCATTATCATGATCACTATCATGATTATTATCGTGATCACTATCATGATCATTATAATGATCGTTATCATAATCACTAACATGATCATTATCATGATCATTAGTATGTTCAATATAATGATCATTATCGTGATCATTATTATGATCATGATCATTATCATGATCACCATCATGATCACTATCATGATCATTATCATTATCACTATCATGATCATGATCATTATCATGATCACTATCATGAGTATTATCGTGATTACTATAATGATCATTATCATGATCATTATCATAATCATTAACATGATCATTATCATGATCATTAACATGATCACTATCATGATCATTATCATGATCATTATCATGATCACTATCATGATCATTATCATGATCATTATTATGATCAATATCATGATCATTATCATGATCATTATCATGATCACTATCATGATCATTATCGTGATCATTATCATGATCACTATCATGACTATTATCGCGATCACTATTATGATCATTATCATAATCAGTAACATGATCATTATCATGATCATTATCATGATCCTTATCATGATCATGATCACTATCATGATTATTATCGTGATCACTATCATGATCATTATCATGATCATTATCATAATCATTAACATGATCATTATCATGATCATTATCATTATCATGATCATTATCATTATCATTAACATGATCATTATCATGATTATTAACATGATCACTATCATGATCCTTATCATGATCATGATCACTATCATGATTATTATCGTGATCACTATCATGATCATTATCATGATCATTATCATAATCATTAACATGATCATTATCATGATCATTATCATTATCATGATCATTATCATTAACATGATCATTATCATGATCATTAACATGATCACTATCATGATCACTATCATGATCATTATCATGATCATTAACATGATCACTATCATGATCACTATCATGATCATTATCATGATCATTATTATGATCAATATCATGATCATTATCATGATCATTATCATGATCATTATCATGATCATTATCATGATCACTATCATGATCATTATCGTGATCATTATCATGATCATTATCATGTTCATTATCATCATCATTATCATGATCACTATCACGATAACTATCATGATCATTATCATGATCACTATCATGAGTATTATCGTGATCACTATCATGATCATTATCATTATCATGATCATTATCATTAACATGATTATTATCATGATCATTAACATGATCACTATCATGATCACTATCATGATCATTATCATGATCATTATTATGATCAATATCATGATCATTATCATGATCATTATCATGATCACTATCATGATCATTATCATGATCATTATCATGATCATTATCATGATCACTATCATGATCATTATCGTGATCATTATCATGATCATTATCATGTTCATTATCATCATCATTATCATGATCACTATCACGATAACTATCATGATCATGATCATGATCATTATCATGATCACTATCATGATTATTATCGTGATCACTATCATGATCATTATCATGATCATTATCATAATCATTAACATGATCATTATCATGATCATTAACATGATCACTATCATGATCATTATCATTATCATAATCATTAACATGATCATTATCATGATCATTAACATGATCACTATCATGATCACTATCATGATCATTATCATGATTATTATTGTGATCAATATCATGATCATTATCATGATCATTATCATGATCACTATCATGATCATTATCATGATCATTATCATGATCATTATCGTGATCATTATCATGATCACTATCATGATCATTATCGTGATCATTATCATGATCATTATCATGTTCATTATCATCATCATTATCATGATCACTATCACGATAACTATCAAGTTCATGATCATTATCATGATCACTATCATGATTATTATCGTGATCACTATCATGATCATTATCATGATCATTATCATAATCATTAACATGATCATTATCATGATCATTAACATGATCACTATCATGATCATTATCATTATCATTATCATGATCATTATCATGATCACTATCATGATCATTATCATGATCATTATCATGATCACTATCATGATCATTATCATGATCATTATCATGATCATTATTATGATCAATATCATGATCATTATCATGATCATAATCATGATCATTATTATGATCATTATCATGATCAATATCATGATCAATATCATGATTATTATCGTGATCACTATCATGATCATGATAATGATCATTATCGTGATCATTATCATGATCACTATCATGATTATTATCATGATCATTATCGTGATCCTTATCATGATCACTATCATGATTATTATCGTGATCACTTTCATTATCATTATCATGATCATTATCATAATCATTAACTTGATCATTATCATGATCATTAGGATGATCACTATCATGATCATTATCATTATCATGGTCATTATCATGATCATTATTATGATCATGATCATTATCATGACCATTATCATGATCATTATCATGATCATTATCATGATCATTATCATGATCATTATCATGATTATTATCATGATCATTATCATGATCATTGTCATGATCACTATCAAGATCATTATCATGATCATTATCATGATCATTATCATGATCATTATCATGATCACTATCATGATTATTATCGTGATCACTATCAATGATCATGATAATGATCATGGTAGTGATAGTGATCATGATAATGACCACGATAGTGATCACGATAATAATCATGATAGTGATCATGATAATGATCACGAAAATGATCATAATAAAGATCATTATAATGATAATGATCATGATCATGATATTGATAGTGATAGTGATCATTATCATTATCATGATCATTGTCATGATCACTATCAAAATCATTATCATGATCATTATCATGATCATTATCATGATCATTATTATGATCATTATCATGATCATTATTATGATCATTATCATGATCAATATCATGATCATTATCATGATCATTATCATGATCACTATCATGATCATTATCGTGATCATTATCATGATCACTATCATGATTATTATCGTGATCACTATCATGATCATTATCATGATCATTATCATGATCACTATCATGATCATTATCATGATCATTATCATGATCATTATCATGATCATTATTATGATCACTATCATGATCACTATCATGATCATTATCATGATCATTATCATGATCACTATCATGATCATTATCATTATCACTATCATGATCATGATCATTATCATGATCACTATCATGAGTATTATCGTGATCACTATCATGATCATTATCATGATCATTATCATAATCATTAACATGATCATTATCATGATCATTAACAGGATCACTATCATGATCATTATCATGATCATTATTATGATCATTATCATGATCATTATCATGATCAGTATCATGATCACTATCATGATCATTATCATGATCATTATTATGATCGCTATCATGATCATTATCATGATCATTATTATGATCGCTATCATGATCATTATCATGATCACTATCATGATCATAATCATGATCATTATCACGATCATTATCATGATCAATATCATGATCATTATCATGATCATGATCGTGATCATTATCATGATCATTATCGTGATCATTATCATGATCACTATCATGATTATTATCATGATCATTATCGTGATCCTTATCATGATCACTATCATGATTATTATCGTGATCACTATCATTATCATGATTACTATCATAATCATTAATATGATCATTATCATGATCATTAGGATGATCACTATCATGATTATTATCGTGATCACTATCAATGATCATGATAATGATCATGGTAGTGATAGTGATCATGATAATGACCACCATGGTCATTATCATGATCATTATTATGATCATGATCATTATCATGACCATTATCATGATCATTATCATGATCATTATCATGATCATTATCATGACCATTATCATGATCATTATCATGATCATTATCATGATCATTATCATGATCATTATCATGATCATTATCATGATCATTATCATGATCATTATCATGATTATTATCATGATCATTATCATGATCATTATCATGATCACTATCAAGATCATTATCATGATCATTATCATGATCACTATCATGATCATTATCATGATCATTAACATGATCACTATCATGATCATTATCATTATCACTATCATGATCATGATCATTATCATGATCACTATCATGAGTATTATCGTGATCACTATCATGATCATTATCATTATCATGATCATTATCATTAACATGATCATTATCATGATCATTAACATGATCACTATTATGACCACTATCATGATCATTATCATGATCACTATCATGATCACTATCATGATCATTATCATGATCACTATCATGATCATTATCATGATCATTATCGTGATCACTATCATGATTATTATCGTGATCACTATCAATGATCATGATAATGATCATGATAATGCTCATGATAATGATCATGATAGTGATCATGATAATGATCATGATAATGATCCTGATAGTGATCATGATAATGATCATGATAGTGATCATGATAATGATCATGATAGTGATCATGATATTGATCATGATAATGATCATGATAGTGATCATGATAATGATTTTGATAGTGATAATGACATTATCATGATCATTAGCATGATCACTATCAGGATCATTATCATGATCCTTATCATGATCATGATCACTATCATGATTATTATCGTGATAACTATCATGATCATTATCATGATCATTATCATAATCATTATTATGATCCATATCATGATCACTATCATGATCATTATCATGATCACTATCATGATCATTATCATGATCACTATCATGATCATTATCATGATCATTATCATGATCACTATCATGATCATTATCATGAGCATTATCATGATCATTATCATGATCATTATCGTGATCATTATCATGATCATTATCATGATTATTATCATGATCATTATCATGATCATTATCATGATCACTATCAAGATCATTATCATGATCATTATCATGATTATTATCATGATTATTATCATGATCATTATCATGATCATTATCATGATCACTATCAAGATCATTATCATGATCATTATCATGATCACTATCAAGATCATTATCATGATCATTATCATGATCACTGTCATGATCATTATCATGATCATTATCATGATCACTATCATGATTATTATCGTGATCACTATCATGATCATTATCATGATCATTATCATAATCATTATTATGATCCATATCATGATCACTATCATGATCATTATCATGATCACTATCATGATCATTATCATGATCACTATCATGATCATTATCATGATCATTATCATGATCACTATCATGATCATTATCATGAGCATTATCATGATCATTATCATGATCATTATCGTGATCATTATCATGATCATTATCATGATTTTTATCATGATCATTATCATGATCATTATCATGATCACTATCAAGATCATTATCATGATCATTATCATGATAATAATCATGATTATTATCATGATAATGATCATGATCATTATCATGATCACTATCAAGATCATTATCATGATCATTATCATGATCACTATCAAGATCATTATCATGATCATTATCATGATCACTGTCATGATCATTATCATGATCATTATCATGATCACTATCAAGATCATTATCATGATCATTATCATGATCATTATCATGATTATTATCATGATCATTATCATGATCATTATCATGATCACTATCCAGATCATTATCATGATCATTATCATGATCATTATCATGATTATTATCATGATCATTATCATGATCATTATCATGATCACTATCAAGATCATTATCATGATCATTATCATGATCACTATCAAGATCATTATCATGATCATTATCATGATCACTATCAAGATCATTATCATGATCATTATCATGATCACTGTCAAGATCATTATCATGATCATTATCATGATCACTATCAAGATCATTATCATGATCATTATCATGATCATTATCATGATTATTATCATGATCATTATCATGATCATTATCATGATCACTATCAAGATCATTATCATGATCATTATCATGATCACTATCAAGATCATTATCATGATCATTATCATGATCACTATCATGATTATTATCGTGATCACTATCAATGATCATGATAATGATCATGATAATGATAATGATCATGGTAGTGATAGTGATAGTGATCATTATAATGACCATGATAGTGATCACGATAAAAATCATGATAGTGATCATGATAATGATCACGATAATGACAATGATAGTGATCATGATAATGATGATGATAATAATCATGATAATGATCATAATAATTATCATGATAATGATCATGATAATTATTATGATAATGATCATGATAATGATCATGATCATGATTGTGATCATGATAATGATCATGATAATGATCATGATAGTGATCATGATAGTGATCATAATAATGGTCATGATAATGATCATGATAATGATCATGATAATGATCATGATAGTGATCATGATAATGATCATGATAGTGATCATGATAATGATCATGATAATGATCATGATAATGATAATGATCATGATAGGGATAGTGATAGTGATCATGATCATTATCATCATCATTGTCATGATCACTATCAAAATCATTATCATGATCATTATCAAAATCATTATCATGATCATTATCATGATCATTATCATGATCATTATTATGATCATTATCATGATCATTATTATGATCATTATCATGATCAATATCATGATCATTATCATGATCATTATCATGATCACTATCATGATCATTATCGTGATCATTATCATGATCACTATCATGATTATTATCGTGATCACTATCATGATCATTATCATGATCATTATCAGGATCACTATCATGATCATTATCATGATCACTATCATGATCATTATCATGATCATTATCATGATCATTATCATGACCATTATTATGATCACTATCATGATCACTATCATGATCATTATCATGATCATTATCATGATCACTATCATGATCATGATCATTATCATTATCATGATCATTATCATAATAATTATCATGATCATTATCATGATAATTATTATGATCATTATCATGATTATTATCATCATCATTATCATGATCACTATCATTGTCATTATCGTGATCATTATCATGATCACTATCATGATTATTATCGTGAACACTATCATGATCATTATCATGATCGTTATCATAATCACTAACATGATCATTATCATGATCATTAGTATGTTCAATATAATGATCATTATCGGGATCATTATTATGATCATGATCATTATCATGATCACCATCATGATCACTATCATGATCATGATCATTATCATTATCACTATCATGATCATTATCATGATCACTATCATGAGTATTATCGTGATCACTATCATGATCATTATCATGATCATTATCATAATCATTAACATGATCATTATCATGATCATTAACATGATCACTATCATGATCATTATCATGATCATTATCATGATCACTATCATGATCATTATCATGATCATTATTATTATGATCAATATCATGATCATTATCATGATCATTATCATGATCACTATCATGATCATTATCGTGATCATTATCATGATCACTATCATGACTATTATCGCGATCACTATTATGATCATTATCATGATCATTATCATAATCAGTAACATGATTATTATCATGATCATTAGCATGATCACTATCAGGATCATTATCATGATCCTTATCATGATCATGATCACTATCATGATTATTATCGTGATCACTATCATGATCATTATCATGATCATTATCATAATCATTAACATGATCATTATCATAATCATTATCATTATCATGATCATTATCATTAACATGATCATTATCATGATCATTAACATGATCACTATCATGATCCTTATCATGATCATGATCACTATCATGATTATTATCGTGATCACTATCATGATCATTATCATGATCATTATCATGATCATTATCATAATCATTAACATGATCATTATCATGATCATTATCATTATCATGATCATTATCATTAACATGATCATTATCATGATCATTAACATGATCACTATCATGATCACTATCATGATCATTATCATGATCATTAACATGATCACTATCATGATCACTATCATGATCATTATCATGATCATTATTATGATCAATATCATGATCATTATCATGATCATTATCATGATCATTATCATGATCACTATCATGATCATTATCGTGATCATTATCATGATCATTATCATGTTCATTATCATCATCATTATCATGATCACTATCACGATAACTATCATGATCATGATCATTATCATGATCACTATCATGAGTATTATCGTGATCACTATCATGATAATTATCATTATCATGATCATTATCATTAACATGATCATTATCATGATCATTAACATGATCACTATCATGATCACTATCATGATCATTATCATGATCATTATTATGATCAATATCATGATCATTATCATGATCATTATCATGATCACTATCATGATCATTATCATGATCATTATCATGATCATTATCATGATCATTATCATGATCACTATCATGATCATTATCGTGATCATTATCATGATCATTATCATGTTCATTATCATCATCATTATCGTGATCATTATCATGATCATTATCATAATCATTAACATGATCATTATCATGATCATTATCATTATCATGATCATTAACATGATCATTATCATGATCATTAACATGATCACTATCATGATCACTATCATGATCATTATCATGATCATTAACATGATCACTTTCATGATCACTATCATGATCATTATCATGATCATTATTATGATCAATATCATGATCATTATCATGATCATTATCATGATCACTATCATGATCATTATCATGATCATTATCATGATCATTATCATGATCATTATCATGATCACTATCATGATCATTATCGTGATCATTATCATGATCATTATCATGATCATTATCATGATCATTATCATGATCATTATCATGATCACTATCATGATCATTATCGTGATCATTATCATGATCATTATCATGTTCATTATCATCATCATTATCGTGATCATTATCATGATCATTATCATAATCATTAACATGATCATTATCATGATCATTATCATTATCATGATCATTATCATTAACATGATCATTATCATGATCATTAACATGATCACTATCATGATCACTATCATGATCATTATCATGATCATTAACATGATCACTATCATGATCACTATCATGATCATTATCATGATCATTATTATGATCAATATCATGATCATTATCATGATCATTATCATGATCACTATCATGATCATTATCATGATCATTATCATGATCATTATCATGATCATTATCATGATCACTATCATGATCATTATCGTGATCATTATCATGATCATTATCATGTTCATTATCATCATCACTATCATGATCATTATCATGATCATTATCATAATCATTAACATGATCATTATCATGATCATTATCATTATCATGATCATTATCATGATCATTAACATGATCACTATCATGATCACTATCATGATCATTATCATGATCATTAACATGATCACTATCATGATCACTATCATGATCATTATCATGATCATTATTATGATCAATATCATGATCATTATCATGATCATTATCATGATCATTATCATGATCACTATCATGATCATTATCGTGATCATTATCATGATCATTATCATGTTCATTATCATCATCATTATCATGATCACTATCACGATAACTATCATGATCATGATCATTATCATGATCACTATCATGAGTATTTTCGTGATCACTATCATGATAATTATCATTATCATGATCATTATCATTAACATGATCATTATCATGATCATTAACATGATCACTATCATGATCACTATCATGATCATTATCATGATCATTATTATGATCAATATCATGATCATTATCATGATCATTATCATGATCACTATCATGATCATTATCATGATCATTATCATGATCATTATCATGATCATTATCATGATCACTATCATGATCATTATCGTGATCACTATCAATGATCATGATAATGATCATGATAATGCTCATGATAATGATCATGATAGTGATCATGATAATGATCATGATAATGATCATGATAGTGATCATGATAATGATCATGATAGTGATCATGATAATGATCATGATAGTGATCATGATATTGATCATGATAATGATCATGATAGTGATCATGATAATGATTTTGATAGTGATAATGACAATGATCATGATAATGATCATGATCACTATCATAATCATTATCATGATCACTGTCCTGATCATTATCATGATCACTATCATGATCATTATCATGATCACTATCATGATCATTATCATGATCAATATCATGATCACTATCATGATCATTATCATGATCACTATCATGATCATTATCATGATCACTATCATGATCATTATCATGATCATTATCATGATCACTATCATGATCATTATCATGAGCATTATCATGATCATTATCATGATCATTGATAGTGATCACGATAATAATCATGATAGTGATCATGATAATGATCACGATAATGATCATGATAATGATCATGATAATGATCTTGATAGTGATCATTATCATGATCATTATCATGATTATTATCATGATCATTATCATGATCACTATCATGATTATTATCATGATCATTATCGTGATCCTTATCATGATCACTATCATGATTATTATCATGATCAATATCATGATCATTATCATGATCGTGATCACTATCATTATCATTATCATGATCACTATCATAATCATTAACATGATCATTATCATGATCATTAGGATGATCACTATCATGATCATTATCATTATCATGGTCATTATCATTATCATGACCATTATCATGATCATTATCATGATCATTATCATGATCATTATCATGATCATTATCATGATCATTATCATGATCATTATCATGATCATTATCATGATTATTATCATGATCATTATCATGATCATTATCATGATCACTATCAAGATCATTAACATGATCATTATCATGATCATTATCATGATTATTATCATGATCATTATCATGATCATTATCATGATCACTATCAAGATCATTATCATGATCATTTTCATGATCACTATCAAGATCATTATCATGATCATTATCATGATCACTGTCAAGATCATTATCATGATCATTATCATGATCACTATCAAGATCATCGTCATGATCATTATCATGATCATTATCATGATTATTATCATGATCATTATCATGATCATTATCATGATCACTATCAAGATTATTATCATGATCATTATCATGATCACTATCAAGATCATTATCATGATCATTATTATCATCACTATCATGATTATGATCGTGATCACTATCAATGATCATGATAATGATCATGATAATGATAATGATCATGGTAGTGATAGTGATAGTGATCATGATAATGACCACGATAGTGATCACGATAATAATCATGATAGTGATCATGATAATGATCACGAAAATGGTCATGATAAAGATCATTATAATGATAATGATCATGATAATGATCTTGATAGTGATCATGATAATGATCATGATAATGATCATGATAATAATCATGATAATGATCATGATAATGATCATGATAATGATCTTGATAGTGATCATGATAATGATCATGATAATGATCTTGACAGTGATCATGATAATGATCATGATAATGATCTTGATAGTGATCATGATAATGATCATGATAATGATCTTGATAGTGATCATGATAATGATCATGATAATGATCATGATAATAATCATGATAATGATCATGATAATGATCTTGATAGTGATCATGATAATGGTCATGATAATGATCATGATAATAATCATGATAATGATCATGATAATGATCATGATAATGGTCATGATAATGATCATGATAATGATCATGATAATGATCATGATAGTGATCATCCTAATGATCATGATAATGATCATGTTAATGATTATGATAGTGATCATGATAATGATAATGATAGTGATCACGATCATGATCATGATAATGATCATGATATTGATCATGATAATAATCATGATAGTGATCATGATAAGGATCACGATAATGATCATGATAATAATCATGATAGTGATCATGATAATGATCATGATAATAATCATGATAATGATCACGATAATGATCATGATAATGATCACTATCAAGATCATTATCATGATCATTATCATGATCATTATCGTGATCATTATCATGATCACTATCATGATTATTATCGTGATCACTATCAATGATCATGATAATGACCATGATAATGCTCATGATAATGATCATGATAGTGATCATGATAATGATCATGATAATGATCATGATAGTGATCATGATAATGATCATGATAGTGATCATGATAATGATCATGATAGTGATCATGATATTGATCATGATAATGATCATGATAGTGATCATGATAATGATCATGATAGTGATCATGATAATGATCATTGTCATTATCACTATCAAAATCATTATCATGATCACTATCATGATCATTATCATGATCAATATCATGATCACTATCATGATCATTATCATGATCACTAACATGATCATTATCATGATCACTATCATGATCATTATCATGATCATTATCATGATCACTATCATGATCATTATCATGAGCATTATCATGATCATTATCATGATCATTGATAGTGATCACGATAATAATCATGATAGTGATCATGATAATGATCACGATAATGATGATGATAATGAACATGATAATGATCATGATAGTGATCACGATAATGATCATGATAGTGATCATGATAATGATCATGATAATGATCATGATAATGATCATGATAGTGATAATGATAATGATCATGATAATGATCATGATATTGATCATAATAATGATCATGATACTGATCATGATAGTGATCATGATAGTGATCATGTTAATGATCATGATAATGATCATGTTAATGATAATGATCATGATAATGATAATTATCATGATAGTGATCACGATAATACTCATGATAGTGATCATGATAATGATCATGATCATGATAGTGATCATGATAATGATCACGATAATGATCATGATAGTGATCATGATAATGATCATGATAATGATCATGATATTGATCATAATAATGATCATGATAATGATCATGATAGTGATCATGATAATGATCATGATAATGATCATGATAGTGATCATGTTAATGATCATGATAATGATCATGTTAATGATTATGATAATGATCATGATAATGATCATGATAGTGATCACGATAATACTCATGATAGTGATCATTATAATGATCATGATAATACTCATGATAGTGATCATGATGGTGATCATGATAATGATCATGATCATAATAATGATCATGATAATGATCATGATAGTGATCATGATAGTGATCATGTTAATGATCATGATAATGATCATGTTAATGGTAATGATCATGATAATGATAATTATCATGATAGTGATCACGATAATACTCATGATAGTGATCATGATAATGATCATGATCATGATAGTGATCATGATAATGATCACGATAATGATCATGATAGTGATCATGATAATGATCATGATAATGATCATGATAGTGATCATGTTAATGATCATGATAATGATCATGTTAATGATTATGATAATGATCATGATAATGATCATGATAGTGATCACGATAATACTCATGATAGTGATCATGATAATGATCATGATCATGATAGTGATCATGATAATGATCACGATAATGATCATGATAGTGATCATGATAATGATCATGATAATTATCATGATCATTGTCATGATAATTATTATGATCATTATCATGATTATTATCATCATCATTATCATGATCACTATCATTGTCATTATCGTGATCATTATCATGATCACTATCATGATTATTATCGTGATCACGATAATACTCATGATAGTGATCATGATGGTGATCATGATAATGATCATGATCATAATAATGATCACGATAATGATCATTATATTGAACATACTAATGATCATGATAATGATCATGTTAGTGATTATGATAACGATCATGATAATGATCATGATAGTGTTCACGATAATAATCATGATAGTGATCATGATAATGATCACGATAATGACAATGATAGTGATCATGATAATGATGATGATAATAATCATGATAATGATCATAATAATTATCATGACAATGATCATGATAATTATCATGATAATGATCATGATCATGATAGTGATAATGATAATGATCATGATAGTGATCATGATAATGATCATGATAATGATCATGATAGTGATCATGATAGTGATCATAATAATGGTCATGATAATGATCATGATAATGATCATGATAATGATCATGATAGTGATCATGATAATGATCATGATAGTGATCATGATAATGATCATGATAATGATCATGATAGTGATAGTGATCAAGATCATTATCATGATCATTATCATGATCATTATCATGATTATTATCATGATCATTATCATGATCATTATCATGATCACTATCAAGATCATTATCATGATCATTATCATGATCACTATCAAGATCATTATCATGATCATTATCATGATCACTATCATGATTATTATCGTGATCACTATCAATGATCATGATAATGATAATGATCATGGTAGTGATAGTGATAGTGATCATGATAATGACCACGATAGTGATCACGATAATAATCATGATAGTGATCATGATAATGATCACGAAAATGGTCATGATAAAGATCATTATAATGATAATGATCATGATAGGGATAGTGATAGTGATCATGATCATTATCATGATCATTGTCATGATCACTATCAAAATCATTATCATGATCATTATCAAAATCATTATCATGATCATTATCATGATCATTATCATGATCATTATTATGATCATTATCATGATCATTATTATGATCATTATCATGATCAATATCATGATCATTATCATGATCATTATCATGATCACTATCATGATCATTATCGTGATCATTATCATGATCACTATCATGATTATTATCGTGATCACTATCATGATCATTATCATGATCATTATCATGATCACTATAATGATCATTATCATGATCACTATCATGATCATTATCATGATCATTATCATGACCATTATTATGATCACTATCATGATCACTATCATGATCATTATCATGATCATTATCATGATTACTATCATGATCATGATCATTATCATTATCACTATCACTAGCATGATCATGATCATTATCATGATAATTATCATGATCATTATCATGATAATTATTATGATCATTATCATGATTATTATCATCATCATTATCATGATCACTATCATTGTCATTATCGTGATCATTATCATGATCACTATCATGATTATTATCGTGATCACTATCATGATCATTATAATGATCGTTATCATAATCACTAACATGATCATTATCATGATCATTAGTATGTTCAATATAATGATCAGTATCGTGATCATTATTATGATCATGATCATTATCATGATCACCGTCATGATCACTATCATGATCATTATCATTATCACTATCATGATCATGATCATTATCATGATCACTATCATGATCATTATCGTGATCATTATCATGATCACTATCATGACTATTATCGCGATCACTATTATGATCATTATCATGATCATTATCATAATCAGTAACATGATCATTATCATGATCATTATCATGATCCTTATCATGATCATGATCACTATCATGATTATTATCGTGATCACTATCATGATCATTATCATGATCATTATCATAATCATTAACATGATCATTATCATGATCATTATCATTATCGTGATCATTATCATTAACATGATCATTATCATGATCATTAACATGATCACTATCATGATCCTTATCATGATCATGATCACTATCATGATTATTATCGTGATCAATATCATGATCATTATCATGATCATTATCATAATCATTAACATGATCATTATCATGATCATTATCATTATCATGATCATTATCATTAACATGATCATTATCATGATCATTAACATGATCACTATCATGATCACTATCATGATCATTATCATGATCATTAACATGATCACTATCATGATCACTATCATGATCATTATCATGATCATTATTATGATCAATATCATGATCATTATCATGATCATTATCATGATCATTATCATGATCACTATCATGATCATTATCGTGATCATTATCATGATCATTATCATGTTCATTATCATCATCATTATCATGATCACTATCACGATAACTATCATGATCATGATCATTATCATGATCACTATCATGAGTATTATCGTGATCACTATCATGATCATTATCATTATCATGATCATTATCATTAACATGATCATTATCATGATCATTAACATGATCACTATCATGATCACTATCATGATCATTATCATGATCATTATTATGATCAATATCATGATCATTATCATGATCATTATCATGATCACTATCATGATCATTATCATGATCATTATCATGATCATTATCATGATCATTATCATGATCACTATCATGATCATTATCGTGATCATTATCATGATCATTATCATGTTCATTATCATCATCATTATCATGATCACTATCACGATAACTATCATGATCATGATCATTATCATGATCACTATCATGATTATTATCGTGATCACTATCATGAACATTATCATGATCATTATCATAATCATTAACATGATCATTATCATGATCATTAACATGATCACTATCATGATCATTATCATTATCATAATCATTAACATGATCATTATCATGATCATTAACATAATCACTATCATGATCACTATCATGATCATTATCATGATCATTATTGTGATCAATATCATGATCATTATCATGATCATTATCATGATCACTATCATGATCACTATCATGATCATTATCATGATCATTATCGTGATCATTATCATGATCACTATCATGATCATTATCGTGATCATTATCATGATCATTATCATGTTCATTATCATCATCATTATCATGATCACTATCACGATAACTATCAAGTTCATGATCATTATCATGATCACTATCATGATTATTATCGTGATCACTATCATGATCATTATCATGATCATTATCATAATCATTAACATGATCATTATCATGATCATTAACATGATCACTATCATGATCATTATCATTATCATTATCATGATCATTATCATGATCACTATCATGATCATTATCATGATCATTATCATGATCACTATCATGATCATTATCATGATCATTATCATGATCATTATTATGATCAATATCATGATCATTATCATGATCATTATCATGATCACTATCATGATCATTATCGTGATCATTATCATGAACACTATCATGATTATTATCGTGATCACTATCATGATCATGATAATGATCATGATAATGATAATGATCATGGTAGTGATAGTGATAGTGATCATGATAATGACCACGATAGTGATCACGATAATAATCATGATAGTGATCATGATAATGATCACGAAAATGGTCATGATAAAGATCATTATAATGATAATGATCATGATAGGGATAGTGATAGTGATCATGATCATTATCATGATCATTATCATGATCACTATCATGATTATTATCGTGATCACTATCATGATCATTATCATGATCGTTATCATAATCACTAACATGATCATTATCATGATCACTATCATGATCACTATCATGATCATTATCATGATCATTATCATGATCACTATCATGACCATTATTATGATCACTATCATGATCACTATCATGATCATTATCATGATCATTATCATGATCACTATCATGATTATTATCGTGATCACTATCATGATCATTATCATGATCGTTATCATAATCACTAACATGATCATTATCATGATCATTAGTATGTTCAATATAATGATCATTATCGTGATCATTATTATGATCATGATCATTATCATGATCACCATCATGATCACTATCATGATCATTATCATTATCACTATCATGATCATTATCATGATCATTATCATGATTACTATCATGATCATTATCATGATCACTATCATGATCATTATCATGATCATTATCATGATTATTATCATCATCATTATCATGATCACTATCATTGTCATTATCGTGATCATTATCATGATCACTATCATGATTATTATCGTGATCACTATCATGATCATTATCATGATCGTTATCATAATCACTAACATGATCATTATCATGATCATTAGTATGTTCAATATAATGATCATTATCGTGATCATTATTATGATCATGATCATTATCATGATCACCATCATGATCACTATCATGATCATTATCATTATCACTATCATGATCATGATCATTATCATGATCACTATCATGAGTATTATCGTGATCACTATCATGATCATTATCATGATCATTATCATAATCATTAACATGATCATTATCATGATCATTAACATGATCACTATCATGATCATTATCATGATCATTATCATGATCACTATCATGATCATTATCATGATCATTAGTATGATCAATATCATGATCATTATCATGATCATTATCATGATCACTATCATGATCATTATCGTGATCATTATCATGATCACTATCATGACTATTATCGCGATCACTATTATGATCATTATCATGATCATTATCATAATCAGTAACATGATCATTATCATGATCATTAGCATGATCACTATCATGATTATTATCGTGATCACTATCATGATCATTATCATGATCATTATCATAATCATTAACATGATCATTATCATGATCATTATCATTAATATGATCATTATCATGATCATTAACATGATCACTATCATGATCCTTATCATGATCATGATCACTTTCATTATTATTATCGTGATCACCATCATGATCATTATCATGATCATTATCATAATCATGAACATGATCATTATCATGATCATTATCATTATCATGATCATTATCATTAACATGATCATTATCATGATCATTAACATGATCACTATCATGATCACTATCATGATCATTATCATGATCATTAACATGATCACTATCATGATCAGTATCATGATCATTATCACGATCATTATTATGATCAATATCATGATCATTATCATGATCATTATCATGATCATTATCATGATCATTATCATGATCACTATCATGATCATTATCGTGATCATTATCACTATCATGATCATGATCATTATCATGATCACTATCATGAGTATTATCGTGATCACTATCATGATCATTATCATGATCATTATCATAATCATTAACATGATCATTATCATGATCATTAACATGATCACTATCATGATCATTATCATGATCATTATCATGATCACTATCATGATCATTATCATGATCATTAACATGATCACTATCATGATCACTATCATGATCATTATCATGATCATTAACATGATCACTATCATGATCAGTATCATGATCATTATCACGATCATTATTATGATCAATATCATGATCATTATCATGATCATTATCATGATCATTATCATGATCATTATCATGATCACTATCATGATCATTATCGTGATCATTATCATGATCATTATCATGTTCATTATCATCATCATTATCATGATCACTATCATGATCCTTATCATGATCATGATCACTATCATGATTATTATCGTGATCACTATCATGATCATTATCATGATCATTATCATAATCATGAACATGATCATTATCATGATCATTATCATTATCATGATCATTATCATTAACATGATCATTATCATGATCATTAACATGATCACTATCATGATCACTATCATGATCATTATCATGATCATTAACATGATCACTATCATGATCAGTATCATGATCATTATCACGATCATTATTATGATCAATATCATGATCATTATCATGATCATTATCATGATCATTATCATGATCATTATCATGATCACTATCATGATCATTATCGTGATCATTATCATGATCATTATCATGTTTATTATCATCATCATTATCATGATCACTATCACGATAACTATCATGATCATGATCATTATCATGATTACTATCATGAGTATTATCGTGATCACTATCATGATCATTATCATTATCATGATCATTATCATTATCATGATCACTATCATGATCATTATCATGATCACTATCATGATCATTATCATGATCACTATCATGATCATTATCATGATCATTATCATGATCATTATTATGATCAATATCATGATCATTATCATGATCATTATCATGATCATTATCATGATCATTATCATGATCACTATCATGATCATTATCATAATCATTATCATGATCATTATCATGATCATTATCATGATCACTATCATGATCATTATCGTGATCATTATCATGATCATTATCATGTTCATTATCATCATCATTATCATGATCACTATCACGATAACTATCATGATCATGATCATTATCATGATCACTATCATGATTATTATCGTGATCACTATCATGATCATTATCATGATCATTATCATAATCATTAACATGATCATTATCATGATCATTAACATGATCACTATCATGATCATTATCATTATCATAATCATTAACATGATCATTATCATGATCATTAACATGATCACTATCATGATCACTATCATGATCATTATCATGATCATTATTATGATCAATATCATGATCATTATCATGATCATTATCATGATCACTATCATGATCATTATCATGATCATTATTATGATCATTATCGTGATCATTATCATGATCACTATCATGATCATTATCGTGATCATTATCATGATCATTATAATGTTCATTATCATCATCATTATCATGATCACTATCACGATAACTATCAAGTTCATGATCATTATCATGATCACTATCATGATTATTATCGTGATCACTATCATGATCATTATCATGATCATTATCATAATCATTAACGTGATCATTATCATGATCACTAACATGATCACTATAATGATCATTATCATTATCATTATCATGATCATTATCATGATCACTATCATGATCATTATCATGATCATTATCATGATCACTATCATGATCATTATCATGATCATTATCATGATCATTATTATGATCAATATCATGATCATTATCATGATCATTATCATGATCACTATCATGATCATTATCGTGATCATTATCATGAACACTATCATGATTATTATCGTGATCACTATCATGATCATGATAATGATCATGATAATGATAATGATCATGGTAGTGATAGTGATAGTGATCATGATAATGACCACGATAGTGATCACGATAATAATCATGATAGTGATCATGATAATGATCACGAAAATGGTCATGATAAAGATCATTATAATGATAATGATCATGATAGGGATAGTGATAGTGATCATGATCATTATCATGATCATTGTCATGATCACTATCAAAATCATTATCATGATCATTATCAAAGTCATTATCATGATCATTATCATGATCATTATTATGATCATTATCATGATCATTATTATGATCATTATCATGATCAATATCATGATCATTATCATGATCATTATCATGATCACTATCATGATCATTATCGTGATCATTATCATGATCACTATCATGATTATTATCGTGATCACTATCATGATCATTATCATGATCATTATCATGATCACTATCATGATCATTATCATGATCATTATCATGATCACTATCATGATCATTATCATGATCACTATCATGATCATTATCATGATCATTATCATGACCATTATTATGATCACTATCATGATCACTATCATGATCATTATCATGATCATTATCATGATCACTATCATGATTATTATCGTGATCACTATCATGATCATTATCATGATCGTTATCATAATCACTAACATGATCATTATCATGATCATTAGTATGTTCAATATAATGATCATTATCGTGATCATTATTATGATCATGATCATTATCATGATCACCATCATGATCACTATCATGATCATTATCATTATCACTATCATGATCATGATCATTATCATGATCACTATCATGAGTATTATCGTGATCACTATCATGATCATTATCATGATCATTATCATAATCATTAACATGATCATTATCATGATCATTAACATGATCACTATCATGATCATTATCATGATCACTATCATGACCATTATTATGATCACTATCATGATCACTATCATGATCATTATCATGATCATTATCATGATCACTATCATGATTATTATCGTGATCACTATCATGATCATTATCATGATCGTTATCATAATCACTAACATGATCATTATCATGATCACTATCATGATCACTATCATGATCATTATCATGATCATTATCATAATCACTATCATGACCATTATTATGATCACTATCATGATCACTATCATGATCATTATCATGATCATTATCATGATCACTATCATGATTATTATCGTGATCACTATCATGATCATTATCATGATCATTATCATAATCATTAACATGATCATTATCATAATCATTATCATGATCATTATCATTAACATGATCATTATCATGATCATTAACATGATCACTATCATGATCCTTATCATGATCATGATCACTATCATGATTATTATCGTGATCACTATCATGATCATTATCATGATCATTATCATAATCATGAACATGATCATTATCATGATCATTAACATGATCACTATCATGATCACTATCATGATCATTATCATGATCATTAACATGATCACTATCATGATCAGTATCATGATCATTATCACGATCATTATTATGATCAATATCATGATCATTATCATGATCATTATCATGATCATTATCATGATCATTATCATGATCACTATCATGATCATTATCGTGATCATTATCATGATCATTATCATGTTCATTATCATCATCATTATCATGGTCACTATCATGATCCTTATCATGATCACTATCATGATTATTATCGTGATCACTATCATGATCATTATCATGATCATTATCATAATCATGAACATGATCATTATCATGATCATTATCATGATCATTATCATTAACATGATCATTATCATGATCATTAACATGATCACTATCATGATCACTATCATGATCATTATCATGATCATTAACATGATCACTATCATGATCAGTATCATGATCATTATCACGATCATTATTATGATCAATATCATGATCATTATCATGATCATTATCATGATCATTATCATGATCACTATCATGATCATTATCGTGATCATTATCATGATCATTATCATGTTCATTATCATCATCATTATCATGATCACTATCACGATAACTATCATGATCATGATCATTATCATGATCACTATCATGAGTATTATCGTGATCACTATCATGATCATTATCATTATCATGATCATTATCATTATCATGATCACTATCATGATCATTATCATGATCACTATCATGATCATTATCATGATCATTATCATGATTATTATCATCATCATTATCATGATCACTATCATTGTCATTATCGTGATCATTATCATGATCACTATCATGATTATTATCGTGATCACTATCATGATCATTATCATGATCGTTATCATAATCACTAACATGATCATTATCATGATCATTAGTATGTTCAATATAATGATCCTTATCGTTATCATTATTATGATCATGATCATTATCATGATCACCATCATGATCACTATCATGATCATTATCATTATCACTATCATGATCATGATCATTATCATGATCACTATCATGAGTATTATCGTGATCACTATCATGATCATTATCATGATCATTATCATAATCATTAACATGATCATTATCATGATCATTAACATGATCACTATCATGATCATTATCATGATCACTATCATGATCATTATCATGATCATTATTATGATCAATATCATGATCATTATCATGATCATTATTATGATCACTATCATGATCATTATCGTGATCATTATCATGATCACTATCATGACTATTATCGCGATCACTATTATGATCATTATCATGATCATTATCATAATCAGTAACATGATCATTATCATGATCATTAGCATGATCACTATCAGGATCATTATCATGATCCTTATCATGATCATGATCACTATCATGATTATTATCGTGATCACTATCATGATCATTATCATGATCATTATCATAATCATTAACATGATCATTATCATGATCATTATCATTATCATGATCATTATCATTAACATGATCATTATCATGATCATTAACATGATCACTATCATGATCCTTATCATGATCATGATCACTATCATGATTATTATCGTGATCACTATCATGATCATTATCATGATCATTATCATAATCATGAACATGATCATTATCATGATCATTATCATTATCATGATCATTATCATTAACATGATCATTATCATGATCATTAACATGATCACTATCATGATCACTATCATGATCATTATCATGATCATTAACATGATCACTATCATGATCAGTATCATGATCATTATCACGATCATTATTATGATCAATATCATGATCATTATCATGATCATTATCATGATCATTATCATGATCATTATCATGATCAGTATCATGATCATTATCGTGATCATTAACATGATCATTATCATGTTCATTATCATCATCATTATCATGATCACTATCACGATAACTATCATGATCATGATCATTATCATGATCACTATCATGAGTATTATCGTGATCACTATCATGATCATTATCATTATCATGATCATTATCATTAACATGATCATTATCATGATCATTAACATGATCACTATCATGATCACTATCATGATCATTATCATGATCATTATTATGATCAATATCATGATCATTATCATGATCATTATCATGATCACTATCATGATCATTATCATGATCATTATCATGATCATTATCATGATCATTATCATGATCATTATCATGATCACTATCCTGATCATTATCGTGATCATTATCATGATCATTATCATGTTCATTATCATCATCATTATCATGATCACTATCACGATAACTATCATGATCATGATCATTATCATGATCACTATCATGATTATTATCGTGATCACTATCATGATCATTATCATGATCATTGTCATAATCATTAACATGATCATTATCATGATCATTAACATGATCACTATCATGATCATTATCATGATCATTATCATAATCATTAACATGATCATTATCATGATCATTAACATGATCACTATCATGATCACTATCATGATCATTATCATGATCATTATTATGATCAATATCATGATCATTATCATGATCATTATCATGATCACTATCATGATCATTATCATGATCATTATCATGATCATTATCGTGATCATTATCATGATCACTATCATGATCATTATCGTGATCATTATCATGATCATTATCATGTTCATTATCATCATCATTATCATGATCACTATCACGATAACTATCAAGTTCATGATCATTATCATGATCACTATCATGATTATTATCGTGATCACTATCATGATCATTATCATGATCATTATCATAATCATTAACATGATCATTAACATGATCATTAACATGATCACTATCATGATCATTATCATTATCATGATCATTATCATGATCACTATCATGATCATTATCATGATCATTATCATGATCACTATCATGATCATTATCATGATCATTATTATGATCAATATCATGATCATTATCATGATCATTATCATGATCACTATCATGATCATTATCGTGATCATTATCATGATCACTATCATTATTATTATTATTATCGTGATCACTATCATGATAATCACTAACATGATCATTATCATGATCATTAGCATGATCAATATCATGATCATTATCGTGATCATTATTATGATCATGATCATTATCATGATCACTATCAAGATCATTATCATGATCATTATCGTGATGACTATTATGATCACTATCATGATCATTATCATGATCATTATTATGATCACTATCATGATCATTATCATGATCACTATCATGATCATTATCGTGATCATTATTATGATCATGATCATTATCATGATCACCATCATGATCATTATCATGATCATAATAATGATCATTACCATGATCACTATCATGATCATTATCATGATCACTATCATGATCATTATCATGATCACTATCATGATCATTATCATGATCACTATCAAGATCATTATCATGATCATTATCGTGATAACTATTATGATCACTATCATGATCATTATCATGATCATTATTATGATCACTATCATGATCATTATCATGATCACTATCATGATCATTATCATGATCATTAACATGATCATTATCATGATCATTATCATCATCATTATCATGATCACTATCATTGTCATTATCGTGATCATTATCATGATCACTATCATGATTATTATCGTGATCACTATCATGATCATTATCATGATCATTATCATAATCATTATCATGATCATTATCATGATCATTATCATAACCACTAACATGATCATTATCATGATCATTAGGATGATCAATATCATGATCATTATCGTCATCATTATTATGATCATGATCATTATCATGATCACCATCATGATCAGTATCATGATCATAATAATGATCATTATCATGATCATTATCATGATCACTATCATGATCATTATCATGATCACTATCATGATCATTATCATGATCACTATCATGATCATTATCATGATCACTATCATGATCATTATCATGATCATTATCATGATCATTATCATGATCATTATCATGATCACTATCATGATCATTATCATGATCATTATCATGATCACTATCATGATCATTATCATGATCACTATCATGATCATTATCATGATAATTACCATGATCATTATCGTGATCATTATCATCATCATTATCATGATCACTATCATTGTCATTATCGTGATCATGATGGTGATCATAATAATGATCATTATCATAATATTATATTATATTATATTATATTATATTATATTATATTATATTATATTATATTATATTATATTATATTATATTATATTATCATGATCATAATAATGATCATTATCATGATCACTATCATGATCATTATCATGATCACTATCATGATCATTATCATGATAACTATCATGATCATTATCATGATCACTATCATGATCATTATCATGATCACTATCAAGATCATTATCATGATCATTATCGTGATAACTATTATGATCACTATCATGATCATTATCATAATCATTATCATGATCATTATCATGATCATTATCATAACCACTAACATGATCATTATCATGATCATTAGGATGATCAATATCATGATCATTATCGTCATCATTATTATGATC